>CM055103.1:1505719-2105719 GCA_029204225.1 Diphasiastrum complanatum
CATCTCTCCTATGCATCATCAAGAAAAGAAAAACATGAGCGCAATTTAGAAAGATTGAGGATTCTCCTTTTGAGCACAAGTGTTAAGGATTTTCTTAATAAATAGCCCATCATCTTAGTAATGTTTCTTGGTGTTTGGGAAAAATAATGCACAAATGGCCAGTTCATAAAATCGTAGTAGGATAGCTAGAATTTAGTGATATCAATGACTGATTTTTTGGTGGCCTTTATTATTGTGGACTTTGAAAATAACCTTTGCCTATTAGTATGAGTCATGAGCTATTATAAGATATGTGCAAACACATCTAAAGGGTTGGAACTTGAAAGAATAAAAATAATCTTTGAAACAATGAACTTCAAACTTCAACAATTTATCAAAGAGCTTCAAGAGAGCAACAATAAAGATGCACATTGCAAATGCAGCAAATGATCTATGTCTTGAAAATTGAGTGCTCCAATTTTACAAGTGCTCATTGGGCTATGTGCTTCTGCTCGTAGGATGCCACGGCCCTCACAACTTATTTCTACTTTCGGCTTGTTCTATTTATGTGCATGGAATACCCATAATAGGGCCTTTGACCTGAAGTAGTGTCAGTCTCTCAGCATTATGGTGTTTAGTACGAGCATCAGGTTTCACGACCGTGCTTTATTAAGTGGCTGGTCATTGACGTGCGCCAATCTATGCTGATCTTTTGCTGGGAAAAAGACCTTATGGATACCCTCGAGCCAAAATTGGGCTATCCAAGTCTGAAATCTATGTAGCCATGGGTGGCCTAACATCGCCACTCTATAATACACTCGGGCCACTAGAAGTTGGTCTTCCATTTTCATTGACGCCAGGGCCGTATTTGGAACAAAAAATGGGGGTACCTTGTAAAGCAAGCAACTCCATCATACTAGTTTGTGTCACTAGCTGTAGCAAATAGATTTCTTGTAGGTAGCTAGCCTGTGTCTGTGATTCCATAGGCAAAGACTATTTTCAAAGCCCACAATAAAAAAGGGCACCAAAAAAATTAGTCATTGATATCATTAATTCTGACTCTATCAGAAATTTACAAGAAGATGAGAAAGCGCTGATGGTACAAGATCAATCAAGTAGTGATGCCTGTAAATGGTATCTTGATTCAGGTTGTTCAGAGCACATGACAACATGTAAGAACCTATTTTCTACTCTCACAACAACGGACTCAAAGTACATCTTCTTTGGAGACTCAAGCTCACAGAAGGTCGAATGCCAAGGCTCCATTCGACTACAGTTCTCTGATGACATCACTAGATAGTTAGATGGTGATACTTTACGTACCCAGATTAACAAAGAATTTACTGCCTATTAGCAAAATCACTGATCAAGGCTATAGAGCTTTTTTTACTGCAAGTCTATGTACTATTATTGATGGGAATTCTAATGAAATCTTCTCTGCACACATAGAATGAAATTTGTACATCTAGAGTCACGATTATGCACTTTCTATAAGTAATTATGATGCTCATGTTTTTTTATCAAAGATTAGGTCATCTAAATATGAGGTCAATCTACTACATGCATCATAACACTATGGTTAAGGACATGACTATTAATGCTATTTCCACAGCTAATCAGACTATCTGTAAAAATTGTTTACTAAGGAAACAACCTAGAATAAAATTTCCAAGAGGACAAGCCAAAAGAGTGAAGTCCATTCTGTCGCTAATTCATAGTGGCTTATGTGGTCCTATAAGTGTACCCTCTTTGGGTCAAGCTCTATATTTACTCACATTTATTGATGACTTCTCCCAATTCACCAAGATCATGTTCATTAAGAACAAGTCTGAGGCATTCAATTTCTTCAGAGAATTCAAGCAGTTTGCTGAGATCCAAATTAATCAGAGAATCAAGACCTTACAGTCTGATTCGGGAGGAGAGTACCTGTCTGATGAAATGGTGGACTATTTATCATCATGTGGCATGCACTGTGAAAGATTCAACTAGTTTCATCACATTTTGCAATATTTCCATATTTGGCATATTGAGGCCAAAACTTGTTTTAGACTTAGAGGTTGACTTTTCAAAGTTTATTAGTCTAAATTTCATTTGAATAAACACTTTTTGAAAGTGTGGAAAAGATAGAATGCGAGTTTGAGTAGATTCAATTTGAATAAGTTGGGTACATTGAATCTAGACCCAAAATTGGAGGGTTAGCATTTTGGTGGGAAAGCCAAGTGGCCAATTAGGGGTTGGACCTGCCATAAAAGGATGTAACTCGTGGAGAGAGTCATCTTCTCTCTTCTCTATCTCATTTCATGCTTATACATGGTTCTCTTGGGTTCTACTATCCATTGGTGCACGATCTTGGTGATTGCTTGCAATTCTATGTGTAGAATGATCTATATTTCCTATTTTTGGATCCACACGTGTGAAATACAGTAGCTTGCTGGTTTTGTACGGACAACAACAGTACATAATCATTTCATTCAAGTTTGATCAAGTTCTATTAGTGTTTGCATCTCAAATTGTGTGTAGCTGCTGATTTTTCTACATTGGTGAAATTGGTAGTGTATTTCTCTTTCTAACCAAAGATCATTCAAGTAGATTGGATCTTAAGAATCTGAAATCTTTCACATGGTATCAGAGCTTGTGTTTCAGGTTATGAAGGAGGAAATCAGATCTATCAATGATTTGGTGAAGATATCAAGTCTAGAGCATGCTAGAGAGGATTCTACACCAAAATCGGATTTTTTTGCTTTTGTAGATTGGATCTTTTGTAGATCAAAACACTAAATAGGTCAATATACTTGTTCAATTCTGTTTTTTGAATTCACATGCTGGATTTGGCCGATTTTTGGATCATTGGTTCAGCCTAAGTGGTGGCTTATAGATTGCATATCAAATTTTCAGCATTTGCATGTAGATTTGGAATAGTCAATTTTTTGTGATTTTGTCAAAACCCTAATTTGATTGGATCTCTAGATAGTGAGGTTGCTGGACTTCATTTGAGTGTGTTTCAATCTTAGGAAGTGGCAAAAGTCATTAGATTGAGGATAGATCATAGGTTGATCAAGATTCCATGATTCTATGTGTTGATTTGCTTGGATAAGTTCTAGAAGAGAATTTGTGAGATGGTTTCAAATCTTGGTGATTTCTTTTGAAAGCATTTGTTGTTGTTCAAAGGAGTGATTTGTGCATTGAAGCAGGTTGAAAGAGAAGATCAGGTCATTGCTACATGGCAACCTCAATTGGAGTCATGTTGGAAGCCAATGATAGGCTTATCTCAAGTAACTATTCATTATGGAAAGTGAGGATGGAGTCACTTCTTGAGATGAATGATGTTTTGGATATTGTTGTAGGTTTGGAGGAGAGACCAGCAACACAACAAGATCAATTGAGGTATGACAAGAGGGCCAAGAAGGCTCTACACATGATAAAGATGAATGTTACCAATGAACTTCTCAAGGAAGTTGGTAAGTGCACATCATCTTTGGAAGCTTGGAATTCATTAAAGAAGCTTTATGAATCCAAGTCTACTTCTAGAGTGTTGACTCTAAGAAGGCAAATCTTTTCTTGTTTGCAAAAGAATGAAGAAAGTCCAAGTACTTTTGTTTTGAGAATGAAAGCATTGAATGATGAGTTAGCTTGCATAGATGAAAGCATTAAGGAAGGAGAACTTATTCAAGTGATTCTTAATGGCTTGTTGGATGCTCATGCTAACATTGTTCAAAGTATTGCTATTCAAAAGACTTTGCCAAGTTTGATGGATCTTCAAGAGATCTTGATCAATGAGGAATATAGGCTTCAAGCAAGAGGTGGATCTACATCGACACTTCAAGAGGATGCTATATTCACAAAGGGCAAATTCAAGGGCAAAACCAAAAGCAAGTGGTCTAAAGGGCAAGATCAAGTGGATGCTTCTTCAAGTGGCAAAAAGAAGGATAGATAAAAGCTCAAGTGCTTATATTGTGGCATCAAAGGACACTCTGCAAGTGAGTGCTACAAGAAGAAGAGAGATCAAGGAGACAAGCAAGGTAATCTTACTCTTAATGAGGATGGTTTGGATGTGCAAGATGCAAATGATGATGCTTTTGTGATGTCTTCATGTATGCTTGCTAATGATGGAGATCTAGATCCTTGGTGGATTGATAGTGGAGCAAGTTCACACATGACCTTTCACAAAGAGTACTTCACTTCTTTGTTGGCATATGGAGATGACAAGAGGGTGATCTACACGGCCAATGATGGTGAGTGTGCAATCAAAGGGATTGGCACAATTCCTATTTCTCTCTCTACAAATAGGAATGTTCATTTGGAGGATGTCTTGTTTATTCCATCTATTACCAAGAATTTGCTTAGTGTGACTCAAATGCTAAGTAAGGGCCTCAAGGTGGAGTTTGATGGAGATGCTTGTTTGATCAAAAGGAAGGATGTCTTAATTGGAAAAGGTAAAAGGCAAGGGAAGTTGTTCAAACTTGATGCTTGTGTTATTGCTAACCAAGTTGGATGTGTTGCAAGGGAGCAAATTTCTATTCAAGAGGTTTGGCACAAAAGGATGGGACACCTCAACTTCAAATCATAGGAGGTAATGGCAAGGAAGAAGGTTGTGATTGGTCTTCCAAGTTCCTCAAGTAATGACAAGCATGTTTGTGAGTCTTGTGCTTTGTCTAAGTCACATAGACTACCTTATACTAGATCTATTTCTAGATCTACAAAGCCTTTTCAACTTGTACATTCGGATATTCATGGATTTACTACAATTAGCAACAGTGGAGCTAAGATGTATGTAACATTCATTGATGATTTTAGTAGATTTTGTTGGATCTATCTACTAAAGAGCAAGGATGAAGTGTATGATGTCTTTGTCAAGTTCAAGAATGCAAGGGAGAACCAATTTTCCACAAAGATCAAGTGCTTGAGAGGTGACAATGGTGGTGAGTACATATCTAACAAGTTCAAGGCCTTTTGTGATGAGCATGGGATCAAGAGGGAGTATACAACATCAAGGACCCCACAACAAAATGGAGTGGCTGAAAGGAAGAATAGAACTTTATGTGAAAGTGCTAAAGCTATGAGGTTAAGTGCTAATCTTGACAAACCATTTTGGGATCAAGCTTTGTTGTGTGCCAATTTCTTGTGCAATAGGTGGCCGAGTGCTATTTTGGATGGAAGGACACCTTTTGAGATGCTATTCAAGAGGAGGCCGAGTGTCAACTTTCTAAGAACCTTTGGATGCACATGCTATGTCAACATTACTCTTGATGATAGGACCAAGGAGGATCCATCTTCAAGAAGAGGTATTTTTGTTGGATATAGTGAGGTGAGTAAAGCCTACAAGGTTTACATTCCTTCTACTAACAAAGTGATTGTTGGTAGAGATGTCATTTTTTATGAGGAAAACATTCCAAAGGTGTCTTCAAGCATGATTGATGGTAAAGTAGATGGATCTAACATTCTTGATGTTGATGAGAAGGATCCTACTTTGGATGGTGGTGATGATGGACCTTCATCAAGTCAAAAGCCAAGGAGAACATCAAGAGAAAGACAAGTACCTTCAAGGCTCACATATGATCAAAAAGGTAAGCAAGTAGTTTCTGGAAATTATGTTGCTTTCCTAACCTCTTTGGATGAGCCTACAAGTGTAGATCAAGCAAGGAAAGAAGAGGAGTGGATCCAACCAATGGATCTAGAGTATCAATCTCTTATGAAGAGTAGAACATCTTTTGGAGGATCTTCTTGTGTACATGTAGATATGCAAGTGGATGGATGTTATCTTGCTGTAAAGTCAGGTATTGGATCTGGAAAACAAAGTTTGATCAGTGACTTTGATGATCAAGTTGAAGATCAAGAAATTGATCTCAAAGCGCTTCAACTAGTCAAAAGGGAAGTTGGCAATTTGGAGCTAGTCAAGAGCATCAAAGGAGAGGTAATTGGCAAAGGTGTTATGGATCTGTTTTTGCAGCATATTGAAGATTCAAGTAAGGTCAAAGGAGCAGCAAGGAAGTGTTGTTCAAGTTTACTTTACTTTTTCTCATGTTTGAGCAATTTCATGTGGATGTGTGCAAATTGTCAAGATATGGTAAAACTAGCTACATTGGTGAGCATTGTTTTGATGTTGGATTTGTACTAGCATTCTTGGCTGATTTTGCTGATGGAAATGAAGCTATTGGAGGTCCATTATGTCACTCATCCATGGCTAAGTTCTCAAGTGTTGAGCTACTTGGTGCCAATACTTGGAGATTGTCAATTTTTGGTGAATTCATGGTCATTTTCTTGTGTCAAGTAGATCTTGAAGATGGACTAGTGCAAACTAATTGGTTTATGGAGTCATGTGGTGCTGGATTTTCATCATTAATGTATCACCTACTCATGGATTTCCAAGGTTTGATGGTTTCTTGTGGCAAGATGAAGATGGAGGCTCATTCATGGAGTATCATGGTGGATACAAGGCAACAAAAGGACAAAGGAGGAGGAGACATGCAAGCAAAAGTTGATCACTCACATTTATTGTTTGTTTGCTGTATTTTTCCAGAGAGTTCAGAGTTGGAAGCATGGTGGAATCATTTCATTTACATTCTATTTGATTCTTCATGTTCTAGTCACATTTTTACATGTAAAATTGATGTAAGAAATAGTGAAGCATCCCAAGTGGACACTATTCTCTATATCAATTATGGTTGTTTCTATTTTGAGCATTACATGATCATTGAAAGAAGGTCTATTCTTAGGAAGAAGATCATTCTTATGATGGATCAAAGTTCTATTGTCAAAAACTATGCTAGGAGCAAGCATATTGAGATACAATATCATTTTGTGAGGGAGCGAGTCATTGCAAAGGAGGTGGAGCTTCAACATGTGTCTTCAAGGGAATGTGTAGCTGATATCTTCACCAAAGCATTGGGAAAAGACTTGTTCATGAAGCATAGGACTTCACTTGGAGTATTATCAAAGTCTATGCTAAAACTAGTTGAAGAGGGAGTGTGAAAGATTCAACTAGTTTCATCACATTTTGCAATATTTTCATATTTGGCATATTGAGGCCAAAACTTGTTTTAGACTTAGAGGTTGACTTTTCAAAGTGCATTAGTCTAAATTTCATTTGAATAAACACTTTTTGAAAGTGTGGGAAAGATAGAATGCGAGTTTGAGTAGATTCAATTTGAATAAGTTGGGTACATTGAATCTAGACCCAAAATTGGTAGAGTTAGCATTTTGGTGGGAAAGCCAAGTGGCCAAATAGGGTTTGGACCTGCTATAAAAGGATGTAACTCGTGGAGAGAGTCATCTTCTCTCTTCTCTATCTCATTTCATGCTTATACATGGTTCTATTGGGTTCTACTATCCATTGGTGCACTATCTTGGTGATTGCTTGTAATTCTATGTGTAGAATGATCTATATTTGCTATTTCTGGATCCACACGTGTGAAATACAGTAGCTTGCTGGTTCTGTATGGACAGCAACAGTACATAATCATTTCATTCAAGTTTGATCAAGTTCTATTAGTGTTTGCATCTCAAATTGTGTGTAGATGCTGATTTTTCTACATTGGTGAAATTGGTAGTGTATTTCTCTTTCTAACCAAAGATCATTCAAGTAGATTGGATCTTAAGGATCTGAAATCTTTCACATGCACCATCAGTTCACAAATAGCTACACTCCACAACAGAATGGCGTAGCTGAGTGAAAGAATTGAACATTGCTGGAAGCTGCAGGATCCATGATGGCCTACGCTTAGTTACCCAAGAAATTTTGGGCTAAAGCAATTTTTTCTGCTTGTTATGAGCAAAACTATTCGATCACGAAGGCAATCAACTCTAGAACACCATTTGAAGCCTACTACGGCAACAAACCAAGTTTGAAAAATCTACGAGTGTTTGGATGTCTCTCCTATCCTCAAACACCGTCTGATGTGAGAAAGAAGCTAGACCCAGTCATTCACCTAGGAGAATCAAACACATCCAGTTTGAAGATCTATACGACAATAACAACAACATGATCGTTTCATCCCTCAGGCGTTCATCAATCATGATGAATCTACCACTGTTGCAGAAGCACAATCAATGCTAGAGTAAGACGACTGGAAAGCTGCTATGATTAAACAGGAGCGGTGCATGGACACATGGTCATTTAATGAATGAAAAGACAGTCTAGACTATAGACCGTTTGAAAATGGGCTAGGCTCAACACACACTGGAATCAAATGCGTATAATGTAGGTAGACCTCAAATCTATAGGTTCTATACTATTGGAAGCCCTGATACCATGTGAAGAAACTTAGATCACTAAGATCTAATTTGTCTCTTTGATCTTTGGCCCACAAAGATAGCACATCTAATACCATTAACAATGTAGAAATCTAGCATCCACTTGAATAGAAGCTATAAACTCAATAAGAACTTGACAAAATAAGAATGATAATTTGCTTTTGTTGTCCGTACAATGGCTGTACCACAACACATTCACATGTGTGAATCCGATACACAACTTAAAATAGCATTCTACACACAAGAATTCAAGATATCAACAAGACAATGCAAAAATGGATATAGAAACCCAAAGAGATCACTTCCATAAGCATGAATGTGATGAGATGAGAGAGACAGAGAGAGAGAGAGAGAGAGAGAGAGCTAGTCACATTTGTGTGGCGGATCAGAGGACACGATTTGAAGAATGTGCCAAGGGACGCCAAGGCATGCAGGCAGTTTGTCGGCCAACAACTACGTCAATGGTCATTCATGGGAGCTAATGGGGCCACGTCGAGCGGATGTGGTACCAACCACTCTATCTTCATTCGTGTTTTAACAAGCTAGAGGATTTTGTGCACAAGGATGACAATGTCATTGGAGGTGGACAAAAACTTGGACATCATTTAATAGGCACAATACAAATCTTAATTGCAATAAGATAATTGTACTTGCAAATTGCATCACCCCAAAGGGGCCTTAGCTTAATGGTAAAGCATTGGGATACTAACATATTGTTATGAGGTGATTAGCCCTCCACTGACTCCTCAAGATGCGGGTTCGACCCCCGCAGGCTCCAATGTTATAAAGTTTACTTCTTACTCATCATCTTTTTGCTTCTTTCTTCCTCCTTTTCGGTGATAGACATATCCTTGCATGCGATTAGGAACGAGAGCGAGAACAACGATATCACTCCTCCTTTGCAATTGGACAGTCCATACAGAGATTAGTGGATAGCGTCATCAGCTGCAAGGTAAACAATACGTCCAGCGCTTCCAGCTCCTCCTCCTTCTTCTTCTTCTTCAAAGTGACAGACACAAACAATATTCTAAGTCTTACATTCACATTTCATAAGAATCTTCAATACATGGATGGGACTGAGACTAAATGAGTTTATCAGCTAGCTCTGCCTCACCACAAACTACCTTTATATTGATTAAATGTTTACAGGTAACTAGTCATTTGGGCTCTCTGCTACTGGTGAACTGATGAACTTAGAATCATTAACGTTATAGTACTGTATTGATCAGCCGACCAAACGCAAACAAATCATATGCACAATTCGGCTTTGGCTTCAAACAAATTTAGATTGTGTGCCACGCTCAGAATTAGAAGCCATATATATATATATATATATATATATATATATATATGGAGAGAGAGAGAGAGAGAGCGAGTGAGCGAGCTAGCGAGCGCAGGATTACCAGCACAAGCATCATCATGTATCATAAATATATTGAAAATTTTGCTCACTATGTTTTTCTTGCCATCCTTTAGAACGTAGCTACTAGCTACAACATGAATTAAAATGTTTTTTACGAATGCTGTGTGAGCCGGCTCTAATCTCTTATTAAAAGCTCAATACAGCCTTTGTTTAAATATTGAAATCAGGACCATATTTCATCAAATACATGTAAGCTCTTGGTCCCAAAGATTTATCAAGCCAACATCTGCATTCAAGTTCATCCACCTAAATAATAATAATCTGCAGAAATTGTATCAAGTATCCTACAATCATCTTGGATTATGGTACATCAATATTCACGGCCCCATACTCAATCCGCATGTGTATAGTAGTCAATCAATTACAACCATCACCTTTGAATTCAACTAATTTAGACCTAAGTAATTTCATTCACCCAATAATCCACATAGATCATTTACACAAACGTCTATAATTAAACCACACAAGCTTTCTTCAACACATGGATAGATATATTCTCACATTTGGAAAGAGTTTGAATGATAATTGCATATAATATGTATTTTATATTGAAATATCATATAATTAGCATATCATATAAATATGTATAACACAACATATTATTATACAAATTTGATTACTATATTTTTTTCAATAGCTTTACTTATCTAAAAAATTGTGACATTATTATATCTTAGCATCCATATCTAAAAACATAAATATATGACGCATATAAGAATAAATTGATGTACTTGTATTTTGCATATAATGTGCCATGTCTAACTTGATCTACATCTTGTGGGTTCAATAAAAAACCAGTAGCATGAAGAGGAGAGAGTGCAACATCTCTCATCTCTCATGACAAAATCTCATAACTTCTGCTCACTTGGCTTTCAGATAATGCTTCATTTGCTGGGATCTTTTGTATCATATTTTCCACACTTTGATATAGTTTACCCACTCTTACAGATTCTCCATCAACAATTCTTAGGACATCCATAATGGGCTTGCATACATCGGCAAATTGTGCAGGTGCTCACCATAATGTTGATCCCAAAACATCTTCTTCCACATCATGGGCTAACCTTCGATGCTCTGAATTTAGTCTTAAAACAAAATTGTTCCAAGATGAGTCAATAGTAGTTTGTTGTAGGGCTTGTTGAGCTTCCATTGAAGTGATCTATAGCAATGAATTGAGTGCCAAACCTTGTCTTTGTACACTTTAGCTAACCTTTATGAGGAGGATGCTTTTGAAAATATGGCACAAGTTGTATAATGTCTTGTCATCAATGAGTAGCTCTCCAGCCTTTCTGTAGCTACTAGCACTATCGAATATAATTTTCACAAAAAAATTTATTCCAGCTTCAAAGGTTGCTTGTTCAATCTCCTCTACCATGTAGTTATGAACTTCACTTCAACACATGTCAAGCTTAGGAATATGGACCTCCTATTTTATGTTTGAGATAGAAAATTGAAAATTGGTCACTTAGAAGCATCAATACATTCATCTGAAATCCTTGAGCATCCCGATTCTAGGTACCCTTCTATCTCTTGCTGCACAATTCTTTTGGTAATATGCAGAAGTTCTATGCGCAACATATTATATATTGAAAAGTGAAAGCCATGATGTAGTTGCAAACATTCTTTGAACTCTGGACTTCTAGCAACATTGAATGAGATACCATTGTTGAAAAAAACTTTGGCAATTGCCGAATCAATTTCTTGGTTTTTTTACTTTGTTTAACACGGTAGGAATTTTGGTTTGATTTGTTAAACTCAAACCAAATTTTGTTTTTCCCTTCAAGCTTTTCAGCTGGCACTAGATCACGAGCTTTGAAACCTCCTCCACTTTTAGATTTCCCAATGAGAGGGGCCTTCATTTATATACACTCCACCTACAAACGTTTTCTAGAAATTTTCATCTCAAAGAAAAATTTGCCCGCTTTGTCATTAAACCTAGGTGCTCTACATATTTCCATAATGATCTTTAGGATGATCGATTTACACAATTGGATTTCGTGTAGTCATAATTAGAAAGCCTGCAAACAATACCACAATGATTTTATTCAACATAAAAGATTTGAGCTGCTCACAATGGTATCCATCACAGTGCAAACAAAAAGTTTATTCTCAATTGTATTAAATATATTTTGATGCAGAATTGAAGTACTAAAAAGTCTAATTAAGAGAAGTTTGAATAACACTACATTGTGGTTCATATGCCGAGGATGAGCCCTCTTAGAAACAAGTGGGAGACGAGAAGCATCTGAGGAGATGACAAGTTTGATAGCTAGTGTCTAGAGAAGGAGCCCATGTGTGTGTGTGTGTGTGTGTGTGTGTGAGTACACTTCTTTGATGAAGAACAAGACCGCGAGTCTTGTTAATCCTCCTACAAGTATAGAACCTATTGACTCTAAATGGATCTTCAAGCTAAAGCTTAAGCCAAATGGATAGCTCGATTGGTAGTTAAAGGATTTGAGAAAGTTTATGGAATAGATTATATTGACACCTTCAATCCAGTGGTAAAGCATCAATCTATTCAAACCTTGTCGGCTATAGCTGCTACAAAAGACTTGGACATTCACCAAATGACATCCAGACAACATTCCTTCACGGATATATACTAGAAGAAACGTTCATTTATCAACCAAAAGGTTACGTCCTTCAAGGCCAAGAGCATTTGGTATGTAAATTGCATAAGGCACTATATGGCCTTTGCAACACAATCTTACTTGTTGCTTCGCAGACTTAAACGTATCTCTCAAGCGTAATGGGTCAAGCTATGTTATTACCTAGTCATTACCTGCTCGGTATGGAGACCAATAGAGATCGCACAAGCAGAAGGATTACTATAAGCCAAGAGTCCTATCTAACCAATGTGCTTCACAGATATGGCATGGAGGACTGCAAGCCGATAGACACACCCATGGATCCAGGATCCAAGCTTTCTAAAGACATGTGCCCCAGAACTGAAGCAGATAAGCAAGAAATGTGTAGATATATCCTTGCCAGCCTGTCATAGGATCTAAAATGTATTCTATGATCTGCACATGATCTGATCTAGCATATACGGTAAACACATTGTCTAAACACATGTCCAATCCAGCTTTACAAATTCAAAGGGTCTACAAAGATTATTGAAGTACATCCAAGCCATGAAGCATCCGAATACATTTCAGCCACATCAGTAGTGAAGAAGATAATTTGGCTAAGAAGGTAACTACAAGATATACAATTTCAAGTACTCTGCTGATTTACACAGGATTTCAAGTACAAACTATCTACATCTTAACGCTCCAATATTAACTCATCTAATTAATCAGTTAAAGAACTGCTAATGATCTTGTAATTGTAAAGTTAGAATAGCATCTGGATGATCTTGTGTTAGCCAATCTTTTAACACACAAAATCGAGCTAATTTTCAAAGTTTTATGCAAGAACTTGTATAGTTTCTAGGAAAAGTTGATTAAATTAAAGTGTGACAGGCATAGATTTTGGGGTCCCAGTTCGTCCAAAAGAACTACAAAGTTTTTAAATAAAAGTAGCCTTAGAATTGGCTATTAAGTTTTATTTTGGTTGATGTACGTCTGATTTCATTTATGTAACCCGGGTTTTTATTAATATAATAAGATGTTTGAGATTTTGCAAGACATCCATTTTTTTGAGGCCCAAAAAAAAATCTGAGACCAAAGAATTTGAAAAAAATCAACATCAGCCCCTTAGCAGAGATTCCTATGCAGATCACCGACAAGCCAACAAAGGTGATCTAAGGGATGCAATAACAGTTTAGGCAAGCAAAGTGATACTAGGATCAAAGGTTAGGACCTTGAGAGACAAGGTGAAACCCTCCAAACACAAGGATAGTCCTAAATGGGTGTGACCCACCGAAAGTGCTAGAGGATATTTTAACTTGACAAAATGAAAAGAGAAAAAGAAAATAAAGTGAAGAGTCTCCCCTTCCTTGTATAAAATACAAGAGGAGACCACAACCTTAAAGACTCTTGACTTTGGTGAAGAGGTCTTGCCTTTCAAAGAGAAAATAGGAAGTGGCAAAATGAGCAAGTCAACCCTTCCCCACCTTCCAAAATTGCAAAGTTTAAACATGGTCCAATAAGATGCAAGGCCTCCATGCACACTTAAATGGGAGTAAAAGATAAATGACGAAAGCACATGGGTGGTGAGCAAAAAAATCTTTATGGTATGAATATGAGATTACCACCACTTTGGCTTCAATCCAAAGTGGCAAGGCCCTCCCCATCTCCTATAAAAGCTTAGAGTTTTTCCTCTTTTAAAAAGTTACTAGTTTGAGAGATTACTACTTTTGGAGTTGCTAGTTTGAGAGATTACTAGTTTTTGAGAGAGCTTAGATCTTCAAGAGGGAGAAATGAGTTGAGATGTCCTCATTCTATATTTTGGAAATCTATTCTAAGGACTCGTCCTATGTTTTGAATCTCATAAGGATTAAATGTCATAAGAAAACTATCTGTGGGATTGATGCTTTGGATGCTTACATTTGCATAGTTGTAATTCTCTCATCACGGATGTAGTGGGAGATTGGATCATGGGTTGAGATTCTTCCTCCGACCGAGCATTTGTAGTTTCATGTCATTATATCAACGTATTCTTGAGAGGATTGAGAATTTTTTATTCTTTGATAAATTGAAATGTCAATTCTTGAGGGATTATGTGAGCTGAGACTCTTACAGTGTTTGTGCAGTAAGAAGTATGAGAGTGATAGAGTCTCAATCTCAAATTATTATTCTCAAAGATATAGGATGTGAGACCAACACTTCACCTTAGAAGAGTGTCTTGTATTTAAGCTTCATAAGAATAGGCCTTTGAAAGAGAATTACTTGTCCAGATCATTGATGCTAGTAACTATGAAGGCATCACGGTTTTCTAAGGATACAGATCAGATCACCATCATTGCATTGATCTTTGTGTAGGCAGAGGTCATCTATATTAATGAGTGGATTTTGAGCATTAGTTTGTTCTTGCTATTTCTCATACCTCTGATTACAAATCCTCATATATCCTTAAAATCAGTTTATGGCCTCCATCACTGACAGAGTTGGCCTTTGAAAGTACTTTATTGATTTACCATTCACAATGAATGAATGAGTACCACTCTTTTGCCCATCCATTGCAGACAGAGGAGGTTCTTGTGAGAAATTTATGCCTTTCATCGTTGAGCAGAGAGACCATTGCACCTGCTGATAGGGTAAACATTACACAGTGCTCTACCATTGCGTTTGAGAGTATTTTATCAATAATTCCAGAGGCAGAGTGTCTACTCTCAACATCGCATAAGGCATATCACATTTATGATATTGAAACAGGTCAAATCTCTATCAGCAGCCGCGACGTTGTCTTCCTTGAAGTCAAGTTTCATGATTTGAAGCAGAAATAGGAAATTGTTCCAACAACTCCATTTACCATCGATAGGCCAAGACCCACGACTATTCAACCACGAGCTGAAGTTATCCCAATCATTCACCTCGGAGACACAAGCACCTGTAGTTCAAAGATCTATACGACAATGACAACAACCTGATTGTTTCATCCCTTAGGCGTTCATTAGTCATGATGAACCTGCCACTGTTGTAGAAGCACTATCAATGCCAGGTGCAGACGAATGGAAAGCTGCTATGATTAAATAGGAGTGGCCCAGAAGAAGAATTTCAAGGACAAGAAGACAAAGGTGGAGCAGCCAGATTCACGCAACAAAAACAACAACAACACAGACAACAACAATCATCCAAGACCCCTCTTTAGTAGATATGTCAAAAGGTCAAATCACAACATCAAAGATTGTCACATCCTCAAGCACACAACAAAGCGAGGAAGAAGATGGAGCAGCATCAAGAGGGGGGCCATTTATGCATTCTTTTTACCAAACATCCAAGAAACATTACTAAGATAATGGGCTATTTATTAAGAAAATTCTTAATACTTGTGCTTGAAAGGATAATCCTTAATCTTTCTAAATTGCGCTAATTTTTTTCTTTTCTTAATGATGCATGGGAAAGATGATCAGGATCACATGCAAGAGAACAAATTACTGTGTTTTGTCTCCTAATCTTGTTATTTAGAGGAGAATGATCTAGATTGACTATTGATTAGAGTTCTACATCCTTAATTGTTAGTGAATGTTGTGATACGTGAGGTCCAAATCAAGGAAAACTATAAGTGATCGTTGACATGCATCTAGATGCACAACTTCATGGATAAGCTAAGTTATCGTAGATTTATTAATGGTCATATTCAATTTGAAGATTTGTTCTAGAAAACCAAATTTGAAGGTTTTGATCTCGATAACCTCTAGTAAGCAAACAATGAGCACTTAGCTATATCCAATACAAATACAATCCATGTAGCTTATGTCTCTCTCTCTCTCTCTCTCTCTCTCTCTCTCTCTCTCACACACACACACACACACACACACATGGGCTCATTCTCTGGACACTAGCTATCAAACTTGCCATCTTCTCAAATGCTTCTCCTCTCCCACTTGTTTATAGTAGGGCTCATCCTCGGCATATCAACTACAAAGTAGTGTTATTCAAACTTTTCTCTAAATTAGACTTTTTAGTAGTCTAATTTAATACAATTGAGAATAAACTTTTTGTATGCACTGTGATGGATACCATTGTGAGCAGCTCAAATCTTTTTATGTTAAATAAAACCATTGTTGTATTGTTTGTAGGCTTTCTAATTAGGACTACACAAAATCATTGGAAAGCCCTTGTCAAGTGCTTTTCAATGAAATCGGACTCGCCACTAAAAAGTTATGCCATTTTTAGTGTGGATTCAAAATATGGACTCAAAAACTTACATTACGTAGATTTCAAATTTGAGTGTTTTGATTGGTCCATGTGTAAAAAAAATTTGAGAAAAATTATAAAAAGAATCTTTACAAAGGGGCTAAAAGCATGGTTTGATGGTACAAAAAAAGAACCCATTTTTCCATTCTACCTTTTGGTAGTACATTTTAGTTTTTGGGGATTTTATTACTCATGATTGTTTTGAGTCCACATTAAAAATGACATAACTTTTTTGTGGTAAGTCCAATTTCAGCGGAGTTTGGTGCATAAGAAAGCACCTTCCAATGATACGTTAGATGACATACTTTTGAGCTATGGTTAAAAGGTTATAGCAAGTCAAAATTATGGGGATTTTATTAATCATAATTTTTTGAGTCCACATTAAAAATGACATAACATTCTAGTGGTAAGTCAAATTTCAGCGAAGTTTGGTGCATTAGAAAGCGCTTGACGAGCGCTTTCCAAAGATATGTTAGATGACATACTTTTGAGGTACAATTAAATTTTTTTTCTTGTCAAATGTATTAGTTGAAAATAGTGTATAATAATCCAAAAGTGCATTTCTAACCAGAAAAGGTAGTCTCCTTGAAAGTCCATGTTGTACCACCAAACCATGCTTTTAGTCAAGGGTCATTTTTGGATTTCGAACTCCTCTAATGGAGTCAGATACTGTGAAGACATGTTTTGGTCGTAAGATATCTGTTCGAGTATCTTCATGCATCATCATGTCCATCTCCAGCGCTCATTTACTTATATAGCATCTGGATGATCTTGTGTTATTCTAACCTTACAATTACAAGATCGTTAACAATTGTTCAACTGATTAATTAGATGAGTTATTATTGGAGCGTGAAGATGTAGACAGTCTGTACTTGGAATCCTTTGTAAATCTGCAGAGTGTCATATTTTTTGCATTTTTGGGGTAAAATGTCGCATTTTTGGAAGTGTCTGAAATTGCCCAAAATCCCTAGTGGACATTTTATCGCATTTATTGCAAAATCCTTTTTTATTCAGAATGGCCCGAAAGTGAAGCAAAAGAATTTGTCGAGCTTGCTGGGTTTTTCGCCTATTGAAGTTTGCGAGGCAAAATGCAAACAATTGCAAAAAAAAGTTCACTTCTGGAGACTTCTTCAAGAGAGTGATTTTCAAAGAAGGAAGGAGGGCAGTTAGGATGAGTAGGGAAAACATTAAACTCCAACACTCCCCCTTAAGCTTACTATTACGAATCTGAATTACAATGACTTTGTCAAAATATCAACCAACATAATGTGTGTATGATTGTAACTTACTATAGCATCGTTATTCTGAACTTTCTTTCTAAGAAAATTAAATTGAACTTCTCTGGGTTTAGTTCTAGTATGAGTATGTGGGTTCAGAGATAGAGCTATGCAGATCTGATTATCGTAGTCAAGAATTGTTGGACCGATTTGTGAAAATTGCAGATCCTGTAGTTACCTTCTTAGCCAAATTATCTCCTTCACTACTGGTGTGGCTGCAACGTATTCAAATTTTGTGGAGGACAACGAAATGCATTTATGCTTTTTGTTGTTCCATAAAATAGGTCCTCTTGCAAGGAAATAAATATAGCCCGATGTGGACTTTTTGATATCTGTGTCTCCTGCCCAATCTGAATCAGAATATGTGACTAGAAAAAGTGTAGCTTTTGAGTAATCGTTATAGCTTAAAGCATAGTGCTTCATGACTTGGAGGTATTCAATACTCTTTGTAGAGCCTTCCAATGCTGTAACGAATGAGCCTTCCAATTTCATTACATGTATTGAGACAATGTGCTTACCGTATATGCTAGATCAGGTCATGTGTAGATCATAGAATACATTATTATGGCTTATAGTAACCCTTCTACTTGTGCGATCTCTATTGATCTCCATACCGAGTAGGTATTGATTTGGGTCTACATTAATCATTTCAAATTCTGATGAAAGCAAGGATTTTGTTTCATACAATAACTAATTTGAATTGCTGATAATTGAGGAATCATCAATATATAGTGCTATTATAACATAGCTTGACCCGTTATGCTTGAGAGATACATTTGAGTCTATGGAGCAAAAAGTAAAATTGTGTTGCAACAAGAAGTGATCGATTCTTTCATACAAGGCCCTGGGAGTTTGCCTGAGGCCATATAATGCCTTATGCAATTTACATACCAAATGCTCTTGGCCTTGAAGGATGTCATACTATACCGACAAGATTAATATAGATTTTGGAGTAAATAATGTCAAACCCTCAGAGGATAGCATTTGAAAGTTATGTATTTGGTACAATTATGATTTATTTTGAGTGAAGTGGATTCGTGAGTTATTCTGGTTGTCAACAGACATTAAAAAGTAACCAGTATTACTTGTGTTGGGGGTGTGTAGTGTTAATAATTCCAGAACAACAATCTTATCTCTATCAAATCGAATGAATTGCATTCTACATGTGAGATGTTATCAGAGTAGTACAACAATACTATACTTCGACAGATTAAGGTGTCAACAGTGAGTCGAGAAATGTTCGATGTATTCGTGTTTGTGCAGAAAATTACTTAATCGTGTTTGCGAACTATTTGGATCTAGACAGAAGTCCTCAACAACTTAAGTCCAAGGTTATGGTTAAAGAGGACGAATAGTTTTAGAGTACGTTAGAAACTTATATTGTCAGTTACAAGCAAGAACACAAATCAAAGACTCAATTCCTCATACATGGACTGTCATCTCAGAAATGTGAAACATCCTCGTGAACATATAATCTTGATTTCAAGGATCATTCGCGAGTCATTCTGTTCTTCATATATTCGTGGAAGTAAAAAGATATTTCTTCATATGTTCATTCCTTTAGGTATTCCTTCTACTGTAGAGAATATATGAATTGCTACTTCTTGAATTAAATAGGTTGATTTTGAGTTGATCTTTGAATTATCGATGAGAACATGAATCAAACTTCAAAACATCTTCAAAACTTCAAAGATCAGGATTCAGCATCACATAGAAACATCACCATTACATAGGCAAGAATGAATATTCATGATGGAATCAATTCTTCATGAAGTCTTTGGGCTAACTCCAAATTTTGTTGAGCCTCATACAACATCAATGTTTCCTTTGATTGTGTATAACGGCCAACTGGTAGGTTGCCGAATTCTTCAAGGTTAATTGGGAGCAATGTTCCATTGAACAACTCTTGAGTTAACTTTACATCTTCATCTGAATCTCTTGATAGGGTGATTCTGTACAGAGGCGAGCTAAAAATCTTATGAAAGAACTTTTAACATAAAGATTATGGACAAAAAACAAAGTCTTCATGGCAAATGTTCCAAACTGCTTAAACAAATATGTATAGAAGTTTTTGTACCGAAGAGAATTCCTTCAGTCTTGGAAATTGTGTCGAATCTCCACAAAATAATCAACAAAATTTTGCTCCCAAACGACATAAAGACTAAAAAGTTCTGGATATGCCATATTTACATTGATGAGTAGACCTGCATCATCAAAAGCGCCCATATCCACAATATCTTTTGGTTTGTACAGCTGGAACTGCAACTTTTGCTTCCAAAATTGTCACCTATTGTCCTCATTACCCAAAAACTGGTATTCTTTAATACAAATGTACTCTAACGCATACATAACAGAACATCCTATATACAACTCTATTGATCCAAAAGGTGCGACTTTGAATTTGCCTTGAATTATGCCCCAGCAGAGACATCCTTTCTGCTCGATAGATAACTATGTCCATAACCAGAGAAAGTCGTCCTTTTTCCATGATGTCTTCCAATCGTTGAAGGCAGTGCCTACTGCGCCTTCGACTGGTTTCAATGTGGTCGCTTCGTCTGAGTAGCTATTGTTGCCATATCTTGAGTTTATAACTCAGCAACTAACTTGTGATCTTCCAGCTGCTGCTTGAGATCAGACAACTCTTGTTCAAGCTTGTCGACCTTCGCTACTGCCTCCAAGTATTCTAGATGGTCAGACAGGAACAGAGTTAAGTTGTTGTGTCAGATCATCAATTCTTAGCAGGGCCTATAAGTATTTGTCATGAGAGTCCGGCCTGCTGCATGTCTAAAACCCTCAAATCAGGAGTGTGTGCTAAGTTGTCTCCAAGGTATTGTGGTACCTTTACCATCAGTAGGAGACTAGGCGAGGTCACCTATGAACTAGATCTCCCACACAGCAGTAAGGTTTTTCCAGTCTTTCATGTAACTCAGTTACGAAAAGCCTTAACCAGATCAGATAATCTGGTAGGGGACAGTGTTCTAGTTCTCCCATTGGATCCTCAACAACCTCCACATGAACCAGAGGAGATTCTTGATAGTAGAGAGACGCAGACTCGTCATACTCTATACCGAGAATATCTGGTTAAGTGGAATGATTAGCCTGTTGAGAATGCCACTTGGGAAAGAGGCAGCGTCCTTCGCAAGATTTTTCCAGACTTTGTCTTAGAGGACCAAGACGGTTCTTAAGGGGGAGGGAGTGTTACGAGCTCGTAACCAGTGCCGAACCCTAGGGAACACAGATAGGTCAGATACCACAGTCAGGGTTGTGTCCAGTGTACATGACCAACAGGGCAAGATAGTGTGAGTAGTGTGCCCCAGCACGGTCCATAGCCATGGCGGGCCTAACACAGCCTAGGGACCCTGTCAGCAGGATAGGGCCCCCAGTTGGGTCCCGACGTGCAGTCGACCACGTTAGTGCCACGTGGCCGACACTTGGCAGTTGCATGCTACCAGTCCTCACACTGGGCTAGGAGGGGCTTACTCTATATCAGGGAGTAGGCAAGGTTGGGGGGATCAGTTAGTGTTTGCCCTACTGTGGTGTTAGGATCTATTACACTAGCAGCCCGAACTCATCATCCTTATGAAACATCTACCATCAATTATTCGGATAACTAATGCCTAAACTTGTTAAATATAATGTATAGTCTAAATGTCTAAAGGACTGTTATATGCCACGTGGACCACTTGGGTCCCCAACCGTCGCACCTCTGCGACATACACAAAGAGACACCTCTCTTTCTCTCGTACACTAATCTACATGTAAGAGCTATTGCTCTCATTCACAACAATCAATATATATTCTCTTGTTCTCTCTCTCTCTCGTTCCACAATATGGTATCAGAGCCAGTTGGGGGTTCCTTTGCCTGTGCTTGCTTGAGTGGGGATGTTGCGGAATGTTTAGTTGCAAGCCACGCACAGGAAAGCCATGGGCTTGAGCGCCTAGTGTAGGCCTTGAGAATTCTCAATATCCCATAAGTAACTGCTTGCCTTGAACTCTCCCATATATAAGTTGGGGCTTCTCGATATCCTCTATCCCCTGGTACCAGCCCTTTTGGGGGTTAGATGGATGGCAGGTGGCTAGGCGACTAGGGTTGGGATCCTAGTACGCGGCTCGCGTGGGTACGTGTGTGTGCATGGCCTTGAGGCCCAAATTCTTTACATGGTATCAGAGCAAGAAAGATCTCATTACATGATCACTTCTCAGAGATTCACAGTACGTATAATCTCTTTGCATTCACTCTACTTTACTCACAAAATGCATACACTAGCAGCCCAAACTCATCATCCTTATGAAACATCTACCATCACTTATTCGGATAACTAATGCCTAAATTTAATCCTATCAGCTACCTAATTGTTAACCATTTATCATGGCACCTCATCCTGAAACTATTCTCAACAACTATCTACCACAAAAAGTGTTCATTGAACTATGAACTCAACATATTTGATCAAAGATGGTCCTAAATTCAATGAAACATGTAATTGTTTGCATAAAAGTAGTATTATTATTATGTATTATATAAGGCTTCACACTACATTGCATGGTTGCAACAATTCTTCATGGAAGCTGAATTGGAAGAACATTGTTAATATTTAATTTTTCTATGAATTAAGCAAGCTCCACTTCAGGTCAAAATGCTGCATAATGTGCAAAGGTCGCAAGAACCTGTCAGCCTAAAATACTGAAATATATCTGTAGTCTGGACTCTGTGGCTCTACTTCATAAGTATCCACCGAGGGTACATCTTCATCTTTAATTTGCATACATACAAGGTTACTATTCTGCTTACTTGTTTTGATTTTCTATCTGGACGAGGCACAACACCAATTTAAATTCTTCAAAGGTGCTGTCCAAGGTTGGTTTGCAGCGAGCTAGCGACCTAAATGTACTTGAGTAAACTCGACATACATTGTAGATCATGTGCAGATTCAAGACAATTGGATTTGAAGACATTGTTGAGAATGGATCTGTAGTATTGACGACCATTGTAGCATCATGTGTTGTTGGCCGTAGAAGAATGTAGGCCAGAATTCATGATCAAGTATGAAGTTCATTTCTACAAAGTTTCACCACCCACTTGTAGCATGGAACGACGTGATGCATTTAAGGAAAGGCTGTATTGAGCTTTTAATAAGAGATTAGAGCCGCCTCAGACAGCATTCGTAAAAAACATTTAAATTCATGTCGTAGCTAGTAGCTACGTTCTAAGGAATAGCAGGAAAACCATAATGAGCAAAATTTTCAATATATTTATGATAAATGATGATGCTCGCTCGTTCTCTCTCTCTCTCTCTCTCTCTCTCTCTCTCTCTCTCTCTCTCTCTCTCTCTCTCTCTCTCTCTCCATATATATATATATATATATATATATATATATATGGCTTCTAATTCTGAGCGTGCCACACAATCTGAATTTGTTTGAAGCCAAAGCCGAATTGTGCATATGATTTGTTTGCGTTTGGTTGGCTGATCAATACAGTACTATAACGTTAATGATTCTATGTTCACCAGTTCACCAGCAGCAGAGAGCATAAATGACTAGTTACCTGTAAACAATTAATCAATTAGCGTATGGTAAAGGTAGTCTGTGGTGAGGCAGAGCTAGCTGATGAACTCATTTAGTCCAATTGCAAACGAGGAGTGATATCGTTGCTCTCGCCCTCCTTCCTCCCTTCCTAATCGCATGCAAAGATATGTCAACCACCGAAAAGGAGGAGGAGAGGACGAGAGGTAGAATTTGATCTTTGTTATTGGCGATGGTTAGCAAGGAAGAAAGAAGCAAAAAGATGATGAGCAAGTAGTAAAATTTATGACATTGGAGCCTGCGGGGGTTGAACTCGCATTTTGAGGGGTCAGTGAGGGCTAAGGCCCCTTTGGGGTGATGCAATTTGCATGTACAATTATCTTATTGCAATTAAGATTTGTACCGTGCCTATTAAATGATGTCCAAGTTTTTGTCCACCTCCAACTACGTTGTCATCCTTGTGCACAAAATCATCTAGCTTGTTAAAACACGAATCTCATCTCATTTCTGGGAATTAGATGCTCACGGAATGCTCATTTTCTGCTTCCCTCCTCCTTGCCTCTCTAGTGGTGGGGGGGCTTCGAAGATAGAGTGGTTGGTACCACATCCGCTCGACGTGGCCCCATTAGCTCCCATGAATGACCATTGACGTAGTTGTTGGCCGACAAACTGCCTCCATGCCTTGGCGGCCCTTGGCACATTCTTCGAATTGTGTCCTTTGATCGGCCACACAAATGTGACTAGCTCTCTCTCTCTCTCTCTCTCTCTCTCTCTCTCTCTCTCTCTCTCTCTCTCATCTCATTCATGCTTATGGAAGTGATCTCTTTGGGTTTCTATATCCATTTTTGCATTGTCTTGTTGATATCTTGAATTCTTGTGTGTAAAATGCTATTTTAAGTTGTGTATTGAATTCACACATGTGAAATGTGCTGTGGTACAGCCATTGTACGGACAACAAAAGCAAATTATCATTCTTATTTTGTCAAGTTCTTATTGAGTTTATAGCTTCTATTCAAGTAGATGCTAGATTTCTACATTGTTAATGGTATTAAATGTGCTATCTTTGTGGGCCAAAGATCAAAGGGACAAATTGAATCTTAGTGATCTAATTTTCTTCACACGGTATCAGAGCTTCCAATAGTATAGAACATATAGATTTGAGGTCTACCTACATTACACGCGTTTGATTCCAGTGTGTGTTGGGCCTAGCCCATTTTTAAACGGTCTATAGTCTAGACTGTCTTTTCACTCATTAAATGACCATGTGTCCATGCACCGCTCATGTTTAATCATAGCAGCTTTCCAGTCGTCTGCATCTGGCATTTATTGTGCTTCTACAACAGTGGTAGATTCATCATGACTGATGAACGCCTGAGGGATGAAACGATCAGGTTGATGTCGTTTTCATATAGATCTTCGAACTGCATGTGCTTGATTCTCCTAGGTGAATGACTAGGATAACTTTAGTTTGTGGTTGAACAGTCATAGGTCTTGGCCTATTGATGGTACATGGAGTTGTTGGAACAAACTCCTGC
This sequence comes from Diphasiastrum complanatum, assembly GCA_029204225.1. Lineage (NCBI taxonomy): Eukaryota > Viridiplantae > Streptophyta > Lycopodiopsida > Lycopodiales > Lycopodiaceae > Diphasiastrum > Diphasiastrum complanatum. The sequence continues at coordinate 1,530,513 of CM055103.1, forward strand.
ATTTCTTGTTTTCACTTGAAATCATGAAACTTGACTTCAAGGAAGAGAACATCGTGGCTGATAGATCTCTAACATGTTTCAACATCATAAATGTGATATGCCTTATGCGATGTTGAGTAGCCAATAAAGACATACTTACAACTGACTAGGTCTAGCTTCTTTCTCACATCAAACAGTGTTTGAGGATAGGAGAGACATCCAAACACTCGTAGACATTTCAGACTTTGTTTGTAGCCGTAGTAGGCTTCAAATGGTGTGATGGAGTTGATTGCTTTCGTGATCGAATAGGTTTGCACATAACAAGTAGTAGAAATTGCTTTAGCCCAAAATTTCTTGGGTAACTAAGCGTAGAACATCATGGATCATACAGCTTCCAACAATGTTCGATTCTTTCACTCAGCTACACCATTCTGCTGTGCAGTGTAGTTGTTTGTGAACTGATGGTGCATGCCGCATGATGATAAATACTCCACCATTTCATCAGACAGGTACTCTCCTCTTGAATCAGAATACAGGGTCTTGATTCTCTGACTAGTTTGTGTCTCAACAAACTGCTTGAATTTTCTGAAGACATTGAATGCCTCAAACTTGTTCTTAATGAGCACGATCTTCGTGAATCGGAAGAAGTCATCAATAAATGTGAGAAAATATAGAGCTTGACCCAAAGAGGGTACACTCATAGGACCACATAAGCCACTATGAATTAGCGACAGAATGGACTTCGCTCTTTTGGCTTGTCCTCTTGGAAATTTTATTCTAGGTTGTTTCCTTGGTAAACAATTTTCACACACAGTCTGATTTGTTGTGGAAATAGCATTAATAGTCATGTCCTTAACCATACTGTTATGATGCATGTACAAGATTGACCTCATGTTTAGATGACCTAATATTTGATGAAAAACATGAGCATCATAATTACTTATAGAAAGTGCATAATCGTGACTCTAGGTGTACAAATTTCATTCTATGTATCCAGAGAAGATTTCATTAGAATTCCCATCAATAAAAGTAGATAAGGCTAGCAGTCAACAAAGCTCTATAGTCTTGATCAGTGATCTTGCTAATAGATAGTAAATTCTTTGTTAATTTGGGTACGTAAAGTACACCATCGAACTATCTAGCGATGTCATCAAGAGAATTGTAGTCGAATGGAGCCTTGGCATTCGACCTTCTGTGAGCTTGAGTCTCCGAAGAAGATTTACTTTGAGTCCGTTGTTGTGAGAGTAGAAAATAGGTTCTTACATGGCATCATGTGCTATGAAAAACCTGAATCAAGATACCATTTATAGGCATCTCTATTTGGTTGATCTTGTACCATCAGCGCGTTTTCATCTTCTTGGAAATTTTTGATAAAGTCAGAGCCTCCCTCTTGGTGTTGCTCCATCTTCTTCCTCACTTTTTTGTCCTTGAGGATGTGACAATCTTTGATGTCATGATTAGATCTTTTGAAATATCTACAAAAGAGTGGTCTTGGATGACTGTTGTTGTTGTTGTTGCGTGAATATGGCTGCTCCGCCTTCATCTTCTTGTCCTTGAAATTATTCTTCTTGGAGCGCTCATGTTTAATCATAGTAGCTTTCCATTCGTCTACATCTAGCATTGACAGTGCTTCTGCAATAGTGGCAGGTTCATCATGTGATGAACTCCTGAGGGGTGAAACGATCAGGTTGTTGTCATTTTCGTATAGATCTTTAAACTGCAGGTGCCTATGTCTCCTAAGTGAATGATTTGGATAGCTTTAGCTTGTGGTTGAACAGTCGTAGGTCTTGGCCTATCGATGGTAATTGGAGTTGTTGGATCAATTTCCTGTTTCTGCTTCAAATTATGAAACTTGACTTCAAGGAAGACAACGTCGCCGCTGCTGACAGAGATCTGACTTGTTTCAACATCATAAATGTGATATGCCTTATGCAATGTTGAGAGTCAACATTCTGCCTCTAGAATTGTTGATTAAATACTCTCAAATGCGATGGTAGAGCATTGTGTAATGTTTACCTTGTCAGCAGGTGCAATGATCTCTCTGCTCAACGTTGAAGGGCTGAAACTTCTCAAGAACCTCCTCTATCTACGATGGATGGGCAAAAGAGTGATACTCATTCATTCATTGTGAATGGTAAATCAATAAAGTACTTTCAAAGGCCAACTCTGTCAGTGATGGAGGCCAGAAACTGATTGTAGTGTGGGATACATGAGGATCTGTACTCAGAGGTATGAGAAATAGCAAGATCAAACTAATGCTCAAAATCCACTCATGAATATAGATGACCTCTGCCTAAACAAAGATCACTGCAATGATGACAATCTGATCTGTATCCTTAGAAAACAGTGATGGCTTCATAGTTACTTGCATCAATGATCTGGACAAGTAATTCTCTTTCAAAGGCCTATTCTTATGAAGCTTAAATACAACACACTCTTCTAAGGTGGAGTATTGGTCTCACATCCTATATCTTTGAGAATAATAATTTGAGATTGAGACTCTTTCACTCTCATACTTCTTATTGCACAAACATTATAAGAGTCTCAACTCACATAATCCCTCAAGAAGATGACATTTCAATTTATCAAAGAATATAAAATTCTCAATCCTCTCAAGAATATGTTGATAGAATGACATAAAACTACAAATACTCGGTCAGAGGAAGAGTCTCAACCCATGATCCAATCTCCCACTACATCCATGATGAGAGAATTACAACTATGCAAATGTAAGCATCCAAAGCATCAAATCTCACTAATAATTTTCTTATGACATTCAATCCTTACGAGATTCAAAACATAGGATGAGTCCTTAGAATAGATTTCCAAAATATAAATGAGGACATCTCAACTCATTTCTCCCTCTTGAAGATCTAAGCTCTCTCAAAAACTAGTAATCTCTCAAACTAGCAACTCAAAAAGTAGTAATCTCTCAAACTAGTAACATTTTAAAAGAGGAAATACTCTAAGCTTTTATAGGAGATGGGGAGGGCTTTGCCACTTTGAATTGAAGCCAAAGTGGTGGTAATCTCATAATCATACCATAAAGATTTTTTTTGCTCACCACCCATGTGCTTTTGTCATTTATCTTTTACTCCCATTTAAGTGTGCATGGAGGCCTTGCATCTTATTGGACCATGTTTAGACTTTGCAATTTTGGAAGGTGGGAAAGGGTTGACTTGCTCATTTTGTCACTTCCTATTTTCTCTTTGAAAGACAAGACCTCTTGAGCAAAGTCAAGAGTCTATAAGGTTGTGGTCTCCTCTCGTATTTTATACAAGGAAGGGGAGACTCTTCACTTTTTTTTTTCTCTTTCCATTTTGTCAAGTTGAAATATCCTCTAGTACTTTCAGCGGGTCACACCCATTTAGGACTAACCTTGTCTTTGGAGGGCTGCACCTTGTCTCTCAAGGTCCTAACCTTTGATCCCAGTATCACTTTGCTTGCCTGAACTGTTATTGCTTCCCTTAGATTAGCTTTGTTGGCTTGTCGGTGATCTGCACAGGAATCTCTGCTGAGGGGCTGATGTCAATTTTTTTCAAACTCTTTGGTCTCAGATTTCTTTTTGGGCCTCAAGGAAAAGGATGTCTTACAAAATCTCAGACATCTTATTATATTAATAAAAACCCAAGGTTATATAAGTGAAATCAGACATACATCAACCAAAATAAAACTTAGTAGCCAATTCTAATGCTACTTTTATTTCAAAACTCTGTAGTTCTTTTGAGCGAACTGGGACCCATTCGGCATGGCCTATACTGGCCAAATTTGTGCCGGTCAGACTTTGATTCAATCAACTTTTCCTTAGAAACTATACAAGTTCTTGCATAAAACTTTGAAAATTAGCTCGATTTTGTATGTTAAAAAATCAACTAACACAAGATCATCTAGATGCTATTCTAACTTTACAGTTACAAGATCATTAACAGTTGTTCAACTGATTAATTAGATGAGTTAATATTGGACCATGAACACGTAGATAGTCTGTACTTGAAATCCTGTGTAAATCAGTAGAGTGTCGCATTTTCTGCATTCTTCAAGGTAAAATGTTGTATTTTTTGAAGTGTCTGAAATGGCCCGAAATCCCAAGTGAACACTTTGTCGCATTTATCACAAAATCATCTTGTATTCAAAATGGATCGAATGTGAAGTAGAAGACTTTGTCGGGTTTTTTGCCTATTGAAATTTGCGAGGAAAAATACAAATTGTTGCTAGAAATAGTTCATTTCTGCAGACTTCTTTGAGAGAGTGATTTTCATAGAAGGGAGGAGGGCAGTTAGGATGAGTAGGAGAAACACTAAACTCCAACACTCCCGCTAAAGCTTGCTACTACGAATCTGAATTACAATTGAGATTTATCATTTCTACTGGTAGAATGTTTATCTCTTGACAATGGTTTTGTCAAAATATCAGCCAACATACTATCTGTATGATTGTAACCTAGTACAACATCTTTATTCTGGACTTTCTCTCAAAGAAAATGAAACTGAACTTTAATTGTTTTAGTTCTAGTATGAGTATGTGGGTTTAGAGATAGAGCTATGCAACTCAAATTGTCGCAGTCGAGTATTGTTGGACCGATCTATAAAAATTGCATATCTTGTAGTTACCTTCTTAGCCAAATTATCTCCTTCACTACTGATGTGGCTGCAACATATTCGGATGCTTCGTGGCTTGGATGTATTTCAATACTCTTTGTAGAGCCTTTGAATGCTGTAAGGCTGGATTGGACATGTATTGAGACAATGTGCTTACCGTATATGCTAGATCAGGTCATGTGTTGATCATAGAATACATTTTAGATCCTATGACAGGTTGACAAAGATATATCTGCACATTTCTTACTGATCTGCTTCAGTTTTGGGGCACACGTCTTTAGAAAGCTTGGATCCTGGATCCATGGGTGTGTCTATCGGCTTGCAGTCCTCCATGCCACATCTTGGCTAGATAGGACTCTTGGCGATCTCTGTTGATCTCTTGTGTGATCTCTGTTGATCTCCATATCGAGTAGGTAATGACTAGGTAATAACATGGCTTGACCCGTTACGTTGAGAGATGCGTTTGAGTCTGCGGACCAACAAGTAAAATTGTGCTGGAACAAAAAGTGATTGATTCTTTCATACCAAGCCCTGGGAGCTTGCTTGAGACCATATAGTGCCTTATGCAATTTACATACCAAATGCTCTTGGCCTTGAAAGACGTAACCTTATGGCTGATAAATGAACATTTCTTTTAGTATATAGTCGTGAAGGAATGCTGTCTGGACGTCTTTTGGTGAATGTCCAAGTCTTTTGTAGCAGCTATAGCCATCTAGGTGTGAATAGATTGATGCTTTACCACTAGATTGAAGGTGTCAATGTAATCTATCCCATAAACTTTCTCAAATTCTTTAACTACTAATCGAGCTTTCCATTTGAATATTGATCAATCTGGCTTAAGCTTTAGCTTGAAGATCCATTTAGAGTCAATAGGTTCTATACATGCAGGAGGATTAACAAGACTCGCGGTGTTGTTCTTCATCAAGGAAGTGTACTCTCTCTCTCTCTCTCTCTCTCTCTCTCTCTCACACACACACACACACACACACACACACACACACACACACACGCACACACACACACACACACACACACACACACACACATGGGCTCATTCTCTAGACACTAGCTATCAAACTTGCCATCTCCTCATATGCTTCTCCTCTCCCACTTGTTTCTAATAGGGCTCATCCTCAGCATATCAACCACAATGTAGTGCTATTCAAACTTCTCTTAATTAGACTTTTTTAGTACTTTAATTCTGCATCAAAATATAATTAATACAATTGAGAATAAACTTTTTGTTTGCACTGTGATGGATACCCTTGTGAGCAGCTCAAATTTTTTTATGTTGAATAAAATCATTGTGTTATTGTTTGCAGGCTTTCTAATTACGACTACACGAAATCCATTTATGTAAGTCAGGTGAATTACATAGAGGGCAAACACTGATTTCCATTCGTTTTTTCAATTGAGGACACTTGTTCACTGTGTGATTTCCTGTACAAATAGAACACTAGACATTTTCCTTGGTTGGAAAAGTCTTTGCAAACTTCTCAGGTTCCTTGTTTGCTTCTACGTGAAAATTTTCCAATGCTTTGATCTTCTCATCAAACTGCAACTGCAACTTTTCCATTTGTTTCTGTTGGGTCTTCCCAAGTTTCTCGAACTCATTGAGCATCATTTCTGCAGTAGCATTGGCATTCGTTGATGCAATAGTGGTGGATGTCATAGTAGTTTGCCTTGCTGTATAAGGCAACATACTGACATTCGGCTCATCATCTAAATCTTCATCCTCCTCCCGAATTGCATCGTCCATCGCATTTTGCAAAAGTGCGCACTCATTATGGCGTTTCAGTTCACGTCTGATCCGTTTAGGTAGACCTGACAAAAACCACATAATCATGGCATTTTCATTAATCAGCTCAGGCTCACATTCAGATCTAAGACGTTTCACCCTTTCGATGTAATCTCGAACCATTTCCCGCTTTCTCATTTTAATTTTACTTAAAAGTAGGAAAGGGTCGGGCCATAAACTTCCGCGGTTTGAACCGTGTGATAAGGGCTCATTTAACAACCTCCCAATCTGTACGCTCAGTTTCATCTTGGTTATAGTACCGATCTTGTGCTGCGCCTGTTAAGTCCATAGGAACAACTTAAGTTTATCTTGAGGATAAATCTCACCATAGACCTCACAAGATTCAGCATAGATCTGAAGAAATCGAACTGGATTTGTTAATCCATTATATTTGGGTAGATCCAATCGGAGTGCTCTTCTAACAATAATGGGATTGACCTCCTGTGGAGCACCTCCAAGAGCAGCTCCAGGGGCAGCCATTTAGATCAAATTGATAATGTGATTGGATATAGATTTTTTCAAAAACTATCTCAGATTAGATCTGCTAGCTCTATTCCACTTTTCAAGAATCTGATTCTATATGATGAAAAACTACCCAAAATTTGATCAATCAATACTTCTCAAAAATGATAAATCTCTCAGAGTCCAATTCAGAATATATCAGATTTGATCCAAATTTTGACACAGACTTGATCTGGAAAATCAAAAACTAAAAATAGGACTGGCAAAGGTTATCTATACGAAGGTTGACTCGGCGAAGGTTCAACAGTGCTATTTTGGGATAAAAACTCTCTGAACATTTTTCTGGCAAATTCTTGAGAAATAACCTTCGCCGATTTCTCAGATGGAAGATCTGACATAGATAAAACTATGGACAACCGGACGAAGGTTTCTGACATAAGAAAATACAGTTTTTGTGATCTAACGAGGGTAAAAATCAAGATTTTTTGTGATCTGATCAAGATAAATCTTTGCCGAACTCAAAAATAGTATTTTTATATAAATGGAATGTTTTGGAAACTCGACGAAGGTTCTGGCAAAGGATCAAGAGTAGTACTGGTAATTTTGCAAAAACGTGACTTTTTTGGCAAAAATATGACAATATGACAACTGATTTTCTGAAAATCTTTCTATTTTTGGTATTATTCTTCTCCGAACTGGAAGTAGATAGATCTGAATCACATCTAAGCACAGTGAACTGGGCGAAGGTTCTTTTTCTCTATTTTTTTAGGATTTTGATATTTTTTGGTGTTTTTTGGTGGTTTTTTTGATGTTTCTGAAAATCTGCTGGGAATTAATCTTCGTCCTTCAAACTAAAGGTTTTGTAAAAAAAACCGAAGGTGTTTGCAGCTCGGCAAAGGTTTCCTGAAAGAGGGTAAAAAGTTATGGGCTCTGATGACGCTTTTTGTCTCTTTTTGACCAAATTTGACAGATTTGACCGATTTTTGTTATTTTCTCTGATATCTCAGATCCAAATGGATCTTAAGATTAGTGATCTGAATAGCTTTCCCTGTTTGATAATCAAATTAGATTTCAAACAAGCAAATCCAATCAAAATTAAGCAAAATCAATCCCAAACTATCCCTACAATGTAGTTTTAACACTATTCATGCCACGACAAGATGCCTAATGCAAGCTAACCATCAGCCAAACATGCTGCAAACTGAAAAATTGGCGTAGCTCCCTGACAATGACGCCAAAATTGTAGTTGGTTTCTTTCCTTGCCTAACCTGAATCCAAGATCTAGTCAATCTAGCATCAAAGAGACGGAGTTAGTTGTCACGCGGAGGTTCGTTCCCATGAGAGCGATAGTATAGTTCAGATTTCAACATGAATGGAGGATCTAACACTAACATCCATTAACACCAAGCATTAACACTACATCCATTAACCCTACTTCCATTACCCTAAATCCACAACAATGATAGAAACTTACTCTTCTCTCTCTCCCTTTCTCTCTCACAAAAAGCATAAGAAATAGCAATCCCAATAATGATCAAATCCAACAATTAGCAAAATCCAAAGAAAGCATGAGAAATGGAGGAAAAGAGAGGAAGATCAAGGACATTCATCAATCCATTTCTAAAGAGAACCAATCTGCTTTATTGAAATGAGGAAATGAACATGAGGAGCAACTCGAGTTGGTCCCTTTTTATAGTAGAGAGGAGGACCCTGGCCTCTGAATCCTATTGGTCCAGTCATGCCTCTCTTTTTATTCAAATTTAAAAAAGTGTGGGAACCATCAAAATTGGAGGGAAACCCAACTTTATTCACTAACTTGACATTTAGGCCCTGCGATATTAAAAGTCCCGCAAAAAGGCCTAAAGTCCTTTTATTAACATTCTAATTAATCAAATAACTATGTGATCATCGGGTTGGACTTACACACGCAGGGTGCCAAATCCCTCTCATGTATTAACTAGGGTTAGGGTTGCCTTGGGATCCGCAAACCCTCCAATAGCAAGATCGACAACCAAGGTCACAAGTCAAATATGAAAAGACAAGGCTAAAGAAGACAGATGGGTAATCCGAAGAGACTCAATCAGAATAACTATTCCAGTCATGACGAAGATCCTTCAAAAAAGGGAAACACAAGCATTGGAAAATCAGTCTTCTTCTTCAACCAACCTCTTGCCATACTTCTGCGCCCATTCTCATGTCTATCGTCCACACCATCTACCGTTGTCACCGCCACCCTCCCTTCCATCTGTTTGTTTATCATCAGTTTACTGTTCTTCTGAGAAATTCCCAATTTTTGATAGTCTTACCGAAGAAGCTGATAGATCATTGCAAGTCTTTTGCGGAGACCAACTACCACCTATATTGGTTGTTCAGCCGCGAAAGACATGAGTAGGAGAAAGGTTAAACTCCAATAGTGTGAACACTATCTCCTTGGATACCATAAGAATTCTTGTCAGTGATAGACCAAAGCCATCACACCATTGTGCTCCTAAACTCATATGCCCCTACCTGGAGTCCTCAAAATCCATTCAACATATGAATGATGGGTATCTGATAGCCACCATCAATGATCTCGTTATCCAAGCTGTCGCTGATCTCATGAACAAATTCCTAGCTGTTGGAAGTTTGTGAAAGGACCATAGTCAATCCCTTCTCCTCAGTCAATTTGTGGAGTCCCACAAGGAATTCTTTGGTGACGATTGTGCCCTATGACTGGCATGCCTTCATTATCACCGAGTTGAAGAGGGCCATAAAGTCTAACGTACATGAGAAATTCGTTTCGGGGACCCTTCTCTTTGTTGTGGCCATTACCCTCCTTGAATAGAGAGTTTGGGATTTCCACCATTCAAAAGTCCTCTACACCGTTGCTCCCTCCACCAGCCTTAGACCCCCTACCCTTCCGACTAACTACCCTGCCACCAAATGCATGTACGACACCGCTTTTTCCTCTGCTAGTCCTCCTTCCACTCACCAATGTACCACACCACCCCATCCTACAACAACTTCTTCTACTTTCATTCCTCCACCCACTGCTACAATCCCTTATACTTCTATCCCTCCCATTCCTCCACGATCCACAACTGTTCTCGCTTCACCTCCACCCTCCATCACCATCGTCTCATCCATTCCTCTTATGTCTCTTGATTCTTTTGTTTCCACTCCACCCCTCATCATTAACCCCCAAGATTCCCAATTGTTACCCGTTGTCACCTGCACTTGGTTAAATATCTTTCACCTCTTATCTCCCTTATGTCCTTTCATCCTCGACACCACCCTCCAGTTTCCCACTCTTCCCAACGTTGCTTCATTCAAATAGCCCATTCCACTCTCTCTGCACACTTCTGCCATCCATTCACTCCCACCATTAATCCATCCACTCTGAATGATTAATCCGACAAACCGTTGGATGATGACACATTCATGTAAATGGAGTACATTGTGTACCCTCAACGTGTTGATCCCACCGCACCTGACCACATAATTATGCAAGAGATTTTGATAGAAGATGACGATGACAATAGTGCACTACCCCGGACAATATTGCAACAAGGACCAACAAGTAGCACCACAATGACCAGGGTCAACAGACATCACGATGGCCTACCAGAACTTGGGAACCTTACTCCAAAATTTGGTAGCGACGAAATTAACTTTGGATGGCCGCGTAGTGGAATTGGCAACCAACAATACTCGGTTGCGAGCAGAGCTCAAACAGCTCCAACAAGACTTGTAGAAGACCTACAGGTGGCAATCTAGCATGAGCAGACAGAAAATGACCGGGTCCTAAAGCGGAAATATAATGAGAAAAGCCTTCAAAGATATATCAAGGACCTCTTCAAATCAGCTATGGACACCTCTACAAAGACCCATTAAGTTTAACAGCAAGCACAACAACAGTTAGCCCTACTCTAAGGGCCCAGTTATTGGTGGTTGAAATTGAAAATCAATGCCTTGGAGTGGAGATCCACACCCTACAACAACAATAAACCATTTGGTTAGCCCAACCCATTCCCACCAACCGTCCTCTCAGCCAACACAAGATGGACTTTCTAACGTAGCATGTAGATTTGTACCACCAAATGCTGGATGGCCACCAAGTTAGTATCGACAATTACCATTGCAGCACACTCCAAGAACTCGCGCAAGCAAAGACCGCTCTCAAGGCATGTCAACATGATATAGCACAACATCCACAACTAGCCTTGGTGGTAATTCCAACACCACCCGAATTAGAAGCTACACAACCAAGTTCCAGCCATGACCAAGGATCAGACGCAAAGGACACTCAAGACCAAAGCCTCAATGCCAGTCAACACATGAGAAAGAGTCCAGGAAGAACAGGGAAGGAACAACAAGCGTCAACTTCCCAGGGCTCTCGATCGATTTCCGCCAGCCATGCATTCCAAAAATTTCTACGCAGCAGCTGCAAGATATCATTTTCTGCCAAGAATATTTGAGGAACAAGATCATCTGCATTCTAGCATTGGGTTCGCATCCTGCATGGTGTCAATGCACGTTCGAGAAGGATACGTCGACCATCAAAGCTTACGTGACCAGTCTGCGGCAGTTGTAGGTAAACACACATTTCTTCCCCATTCCACGATGACGCAAATGGGCAGAATGTGGAATCCCTCTAGACCAGATTACCATTTGCATGCTCAACTAGCCAAAGATCACCTCTGAGCACAGGTGGGAAATAGACATAGATGCCAAAAGAGCTCTAGTCCAATTTTCAAACAGATATCTCACATGCCCCGATCCAGCAATCCGCGCGATAGCTGAATTTGCCCAAGATTTGGAATTTCTGCTGTAGGTTACTACTCGACCAGACAACTTCTTGCCACTCCCATTTTTTGATTAGAATATGGCCCTGGCGTCAATGAAAATGGAAGAAAAACTTCTAGTGGCCTGAGTGTAAAGAATGCGCAGAAGAGAGATATGTATGGAAAATGTAATTGGTATATCCCACTAGTGCACAAGCAGAAGATTAGCAAGAATAGACACTACAAATAGCGCATACAAGAGTGATAACCCGCGAAAATCGAGACAAAAGAATAAAAAATTAGTCAGGTTGCGTTTCTTTTATAGGCATTTTTTTCACACGTGTGGTTCAATGGTTAACCAAACATGTGTTGCCCTCCTAATGGTCTGTACGACTACACACGTGTGATCTGACTGTTGGACATGTGTCATTAGTTCATTGGTAGAAAATGCACCACATGTCATCTCTCTAATGGTCCGTACTACTACACACGTGTGACCTGACATCCGAACATGTGTCACGTGATGATTGCATGGATACGGTGACACATGGTAGAATCTGATGATCTGATAGTTTGCACGTGCGACAGGACGTGCATTCGCATGTGCAAACTGTATGATAAAAGTCCTCAACTCCGAGGCCTTTTTTTTTTATTTCTTTTCGCTTTGTCTTTCCATATATCACTCTTGTGTGACACTAGTGTATGTGCCTTTCTGTCTATTACTATTCATTTGCACAGATCCGATATACCGTACCTCTGCATATCGCTCTTGTGCGACCTTCTTCTATCTGTTTTTTAATTGTCATTCCCGTTGAACACAGAAGCAATATATCGTACCTACCGTACATATCGCTTCTCTACGACCACCGTTGCACCCTTTTCCATCATATCTCACTTCTTGCGCACAAGTTTGATATCTCTCTGAGTTCCACTATGGACAGGATAAAGCATACAAAGAGAGATTTTTTTTTGTGCTGGTACTCCCACCACTCATGTTCTTGTCATAAATCCTTCTAGACGAACTAGAATACGCAATTGTAGCTGGTGGCTAACTGATATTCGCAAATATCATAAATCCACCAAACTTTTAATTCTCAAAGCACCATTTTATCATGTTGTTTGCCCGATCATCAGGGAAGATCTCGACGGTATATTTAGGTTCATTCCCAAGACACTTCGGTGCCTTCAGGAGGCTATTAAGGATTACCAAAGCCTCTTTTTTGAGGACTCATGTTTGATAGCCATACATGCCAAGCGAGTAGCGATTATGCCCAAAGATTTTGATCTACTATACAAGATGCGGGAGAGGGAGAGATATTCAAAATTACATATGAGTGAGCCAACTGCTCCATTTTTATTAATAAGTTGCATTTGTTATGTTTAGATTATTTTGGAGCAAGACTTTTTAAAAAATGGTGTAATCAACCTGGAGAATCAAAATCCAGGATAATGCAGGAGTTGCAGAAAGAATTCTCGCAAGACAATGAGCTTGATCCAGGAGCTATATCAAAAGATATGAGCAAATGGATTCGACATAAGAGGGATGTCGTGCGGGACACACTTTGGGCAGGCAAGTCAAAACTTGCCCAGTGTTCCAAGCCAGATTGGAAGGCCTGCAAGGATGAGGCCAAAGATCCAGAAAAATATCGATTGTAGAAGGAGGCTGCGGCGAGTACGATGACCCATGACATGGAGAATCCTAAGTTAGGATCTAGTGGAAAGGCGGGCCTACAGGCCCAAATGGTATGTAATTAATTTATATTCTACAATGCATTCTTTACTGTCATCGCATATGAATTAATTTGTGGTGAAAATTTTAACTTGTCATTCATTTTTGTTTTTTCATTACGACTTTGGACGCTATCCACCCAAGGCCGAGTATGAAATTGCATTTTGCGATTCATATGCTGGTTTGGTGGCACAACTGGCTCGTGTCAAGAATTAGATATGCAACATCAAGCATTCACCTTAAGCAAGTACCACAAGAAGGTGGAAGAAAAACACGCACTGTCACTCTATCACACTAACTCCTACAGAATGTAAAATGAACAAATAAACCCTGAACCCCTGATAGAGAGAGAAAACCTACGAGTAGACTAATAGACTAGCCTACGACTATAATGACGGCTGGTCACAACTGTCAACTTTAATGTACCTCGTAAATAGTAACAATGAAGTTTATCATTGATTTCTAACACTCTCCCTCAATGATAAAATTACATTCTTCTATTCCAAATAGAGTACGAAGCCTCTCAAATTTACATCTACCTAATGACTTAGTAAAAACATCTGCCATTTGATCTTCAAATTTACAAAAAAAAAAGATCAATGGCTCCATCAAAAATTTTCTCTCGAACAAAATGGTACTTGATTTCGATGTGTGGTTCGAGCATGTAGAACTAGATTTTTGTCAAGGTGAATGCAACTTTGATTATCGCAAGATATAGTAGTCGCATCCACCTGTGGTTGACCTAAATCCACAAGCAATCTTTAGAACCATACCGCTTCTTGTGTAGCATTGCTGAGTGCTCTATATTCAGTTTTCGTCGATGATAAGGCTACTGTAGGTTGCTTTCTGCTGCTCCATGAAATTGCAGTTGTACCATAACTGAATATATGACCACTGGTAGATCTTCTTTCATCAATATTACCTGCCCAATCGGCATCTGTATAACCTACCAGTATTGGTGCTTTAGGCTGATCAAACTTCAAACCAAAATTCAATGTCCTTCGAAGGTATCTGAGAATACGTTTAGCAGACTTCCAATGTGCTTGACTAGGATCTTGCATAAATTAACTAACAACACCAACAACATAAGAAATATCAGGTCGTGTGTATGTCAAATAAATCAAACTACCCACCAACGGTCTATACAAATAAGCATCTACTTTCTCAGATTCATCATATGCAGTAAGCTTCATGTTGACATCCATAGGTGTACTCAAAGGCTTACAATCCTGCATATTGAACTTATAAAGCAAATCTCGTGCATATTTGCTTTGTGTAAGAAAGACCATGTCTTCCTTTTGCCATACTTCAATGCCGATACAATAGTGCATCAATCCTAGATCACTCATGTCAAAAGCATTGGAAAGATCTGATTTTATTTCATCAATTAAACTCTCATTACTTCCTGTAATAATCAAATCATCCCTGTACAACACAATGAACACTATATCTAAGTCTTGCCTTAGAATGTAAAGATTAGGATCAGTATTACTCTTTACCATTTCCCTTCACTTGAAGTGTTCATCAATGCAAGAGTACCACGCCCGTGGTGCTTGCTTCAATCCATAAATGGCTTTGTTGAGCTTACAAACGAGATGCTCTCTCCTTGGCTCAACAAATCCTTGAGGTTGTACACCTCTTCATCCAGCACTCCATTAAGAAAAACAAATTTAACATCCATTTGCTAGATCTTCCAACCATTCAAAATAGAAATAGCAATGATAGAACGTAGAGTTACCATCTTAGCTATGGGTGCAAAGGTTTTCTCAAAATCAATACCTTCCTGTTGCTCAAATCCTCTCTCAACCAACCATGCTTTGTACTCGTTGAGTTGCCCATTAGCTCCATATTTGATCTTGTATATCCATTTGCAAGTGATAGGCGTAATTAGGTAGCTCAACCAAGTTCCACGTCCTATTTTTCGTTATAGCTTCCATTTATGTTTCCATAGCTTCACGCCATTCTTGTGCTCCTTTGCTTTATCAAAAGTTTTTGGTTCTTGAGCCTTGAGCATAGAACCCATTAGGGCTAGATTCATCTCTAATCTTGCAAGAGGTTTTCGATTTCTACTTGATCTTCTAAGCTCTCCCTGCTCACTTGTTTGAATTCACACGTGTGGATTGTCCACAACATGTTCTTGTGGTCTCCTAAGGTGTGTAGATGCACCAAGATTTAGATTAGATTGACATTCAAGATCAATCTTAGATCCTATGGCAAAAACACACTACTACATGCATTTAATCACTTCCAACTCTCACTCATTCAAAAATTATTCTAAGTAAAAATGAGCTACTCTCCTCAGGTAGAGAGAGAAAAAACCATCATGAGCTCTCGGGTAGAGAGAGAAAGCTAGAAATACAATAACACTCAAAATCCATATAATCACCAAATCAATTAGATCCAAAATGAGGAGTACAATGATACTAGTTGATCCACGAGCTACCACTATGCTTACTATGATTGGACCACACTTTGTCACCTCTTAATCCTATTGGACCATTGATCCATGCACCTCTTAATTCTATTGGACTATATTCAAGCACACCTCCTTGCTTTTGATAGAAGATCTTGCAAATGGCTTTTTGTGAGATTTAGCAATAGCACAAGCCTCACAAGGCTTGATCTTCTTGGAGAATGACTTTGGCAAGCCAATAGCTTTGGCTTCTTTGATCATAGAGAGTATGGATTTGTAGTTGGGATGTCCCAGCCTCCTATGCCATAATTCCTCCATAGAGAGCTTGTTCACAAGATCAACATTACAAGCATTCACATACTCATTTGGATCTAGTTTATAGATGCCACCAAATCTAGATCCTAATGCAAGTATCTCATCATTCTTCTTGATAGTGCAAGTATCAACATTGAATTTTGCATCATCAAGGCCATTATCAAGCAATTGGCCAACACTAATAAGATTCTTGGTAAGCTTAGGTACATAAAGAACTTTAGAGAGAGAAAGAACTTTAGAGGATGCAAGCATCAAGGGAATGTTCCCTATGCCTTCAATAGGAAATTCAAAATTATTTGCAGTGTATATTGATTTTTGACTCCATCATAAGGTGCACTACAAGAGAAAGAGTCCTTGGAGCTACACATATGTGAAGAGGCTCCACTATCAATATACCATAGGCCGTCCTTCTTAAAAGGAGTAGATGAGAAACTAGAGACCTTAAGAGATCCCTCTCCATCACTTGCAATAGTGTCTTCCTTCTCATTGGTAATGTTGGCTTGCTTGAGTTGATTTTTCTTCTTGAAGCAATTGGTGTACCTTTCTTGCCACAATAAAAACACTTGATCTTCTTCTTCTTGAGCTTGGATGATGAAGCATTAGAGGAATCATCTTCCTCCTCATCTTTGTCTTTGGATTTGACTTTGTCCTTGCTTGAGGATTGTTGATGTTGGTTCTTGCTCTTCCCTTTGTGCTTATCCTTGGCAAAGAGAGCTTTGCCATCATTATGAGTGAGAGAAAGCTTGTCCATTCTCAAGAGCTTGTACTCTTGTATTGATGCTTCCAAAATTAGCACACTTTGGAGAGCCTCCAAACTTGGTAGCTCCTCCTTAATGGCATAGGATTGGACAAGGTTATCAAATTCACTTCTTAAGCCATTGAGAATGACTTGAACTAGCTCATTTTGATTGATGGAATCACAAATACAAGCAAGTTCTCTATGTATATCTTTTACTCTCAAAACATAACTAGATGCACTCTCATCGCTCTTTTGACTACTTTGAAAGATTTGATTCCTAAGAGTGAGAAGCCTAGAGGTATTCTTAGCCTCATAGATAGTCTTGAGACAACCCCAAGCTTCTTTGGTTGTTGTACAAGCACCTATCTCCCTCAATATCTCATTAGAGACATTCATCTTAATGTAGTGGAGAGCCATCCTAGCTCTCTTTTTGTATTTTTGAACCTCTTGAAGAACTTGTGGTTCTTCTTCAAGGCCAAGAACTATGTCCATCATGTCTTGAAGGATCAAGATAGACTCCATCCTCATTTTCCAAATTGAATAGTTTGAAGTGGACAATCTTTCACCTGGTTCCAACAACGATGAACCCATTGAAGACATTTGAAGTGAAGAAAACTCAAATTATGAACAATAAATGTTGCCACACACTCTCAATAGGATCCAATAATAGAGTACTATCTCCTCCTATGAAAGATCTTGCAACTATTTGTGAATTGATTCTCACTAGCTACACAAATCTCTCTAAAACAAGATCTATTTCACATCAAATGATGGAGTATATGCAAAGTTAGGATCAAACACTCTTAGCACGTGTGAAGTACTCTAAGAAACCAAATTTGACTCAAATACAATGATATTGCATGAAACAAAATGGCTAAGATCTCAAAACAGTGCCTAGATCACATATAGATGAGATTGGCAAGCATACAACTGTGATTTTGGATCAACCAAGCAATCTCTTGACCAAACCAAATGTGTCCACCAGGTCTAGGTGCCCCTCTTCAAAAGCTTATTACTTCTGATTGGCTCAACCAAATGGAATGAGACTGATTGCATCAGAAACTAGACAAAAATAGCTTCAAAACAAGATATCAAGCAAGATAAATGGATCAAGCATGAGAGAGAACTTCCAAACTGAATTTGGATGTTCCTCACATGTGTTTGAGCACCTGATTTTGTACAGTACCAGGTCAGACCCAATCAATGTCCTTTTGATCTCTTTTGATCCAAAATTGAACAAGATAGCTAGGAAAATAGGCCTTGACAATTTCTAGCTCAAGATTGATGAAAAGTTTTCACTTAAATGGATCAAAATGCATTGTAGCCTTAGGTAGGCTCTGATACCATGTTGAATTCACACGTGTGGATTGTCCACAACATGTACTTGTGATCTCCTAAGGTGTGTAGATGCACCAAGATTAAGATTAGATTGAGATTCAAGATCAATCCTAGATCCTATGGCCAAAACACACTACTACATGCATTCAATCACTTCCAACTCTCACTCACACGTGTGGGAAGTATTCAAAAATTATTCTAAGTAAAGACAAGTTGCTCTCCTTGGGTAGAGAGAAAAAAAACCATCATGAGCTCTCGAGTAGAGAGAGACAAAGCTAGAAATCCAATAACACTCAAAATCCATATAATCACCAAATCAATCAGATCAAAAATGTGGAGTACAATGATACTAGTTGATCCACGAGCTACCACTATGCTTACTATGATTGGACCACACTTTGTCACCTCTGAATTCTATTGGACCATTGATCCGTGCACCTCTTAATTCTATTGGACTATATTCAAGCACACCTCAAATTCCTATTGCACCACACATGGTTCCACCTCTAAATCCTATTGGACCTCTTAGAATTCATCAAACAAAGGCAATTTCATTTGGTCATTTTGACCCATCTCATCATAAGTAGCATCTCTAGAAATCAAGATCTTTTGTGCATCTGTGTCATATATCCTATATGCCTTGGCTCTTTCATCATATCCAAGGAAAATACACTTAACAGCTTTTGCATCCAGCTTCTTTCATTTTTCATCAGGTACATGAGAGTAAGCATCACAACCAAATACTCGCAAATGAGAAACATTAGGTTTCTCTCCAGTAAAAGCTTTGTAAGGTGTCTTACCCTCCATGGACTTCGTAGGACACCGATTCAAATATGAGTAGCTATGTTGCATGCTTCTCTCCAAAAAGTATTTGGCAAACGCTTGCTCTTAAGCATTGCCCTAGCCATCTCTACAATGGATCTGTTTTTCCATTATGCAACTCCATTCTATTGTGGTGAATAGGGTGTAGTGGTTTGTCTCTTGATCCCCTGATCCTTGCAAAAGTTTATAAACTCTATTGAAAAATACTCACCGCCACCATCTGATCTAAGGGTCTTAATATAACAACCTGTTTGTTTTTCAACTAGAGCCTTGAACTCTCTAAACTTGGCAAAAGCATCAGATTTCTTGCTTATGAAATAAATCTAGATATGTCTACTATAGTCATCAATGAATGTGATGAAATAGTAACAACCACTAATGGACCTAGTTTATATTGGTCCACACAAATCACTATGAACAAGATCAAGAATGCCATTGGCTCTTCTTGCTCCATGTTTGGAAAATCTGTCTCTATGTTGTTTTCCCAAAATGCAACTATCACAAATTTTTTCTTCAAAAGAGATATCAGGCAATTCAACAACTAGATTACCTCTTTTAAGAATTTGCAAGCTTTGAGCACTGATATGACCGAAGCTTTGATGCTAAAGATCACTTCGACTATCAACAGTGCTTACCATAGCTTGAGTAAAATATCTAGCATTCAATTTGTATAGTCGATTCTCGTTGACTCTAGCTCCTGTAGCAATCATTTATAGTGATTCTTGATGTCTTTGACAAGACATTTGTCAATGTCAAACTCAACCTTGAGTTGTTGATCAGCCATCATCCCAATAGATAGTAGATTGTTAGCTAAGCTAGGTACATATTGCACATTGCTTATCTGCTTTATCTTCCCGCTGGCTAACTTCACTGGTACCACTCCAACTCCTTTAACAGATAGCAATTTGCCATCATCTTGTTTAATTTCATCACCATTGTCAGTTTCCTTGAGTTTTGAAAACCACTCTTTCCTCGAAGTCATGTGCTTGGATGCACCACTGTCAATGTACCATGTATCCTTGGCTTCATCACTTGTCATTAATGCTGTAATGAACAATTTTGAACTCTCACTAGTATCATCTTCATATTGATCATCATCGTATTGATGTTGATCAGTATAATTGTCTTTATAATAATAGTCATCAAATTGATGTTGATCAACATAATTTCTCGCTTGTCATTTGTCTTTTCTTTGTTTCTTCTGTTTCTTGAAGCATTCACGCTCCCAGTGGCCAGGTTTGTTGCAGTACCTACAATTTCCAGGTCTATTTTGTCTCGAATAGCCGCGTCCTTGACCTCGACCTTGATTCCAATTGCCTCGATTCAGACTATCATTGACTTGCTCATAAAATTGTTGGAATGATCCCCGACTTGAGTTTCCTCCTCTTGATTGATACCTTCCACGGCCAAATCTTCCACCTCATCCTCTAACTGCAAGAGCTTGATCATAGCTCCTGTTACGATGATTCAAGTTCGCTTGACGTTGCTCTTCTTGCAAAAGCAATCCACCTAGTTCTTCATAGGTTGGAAGATTTTCTCTTGTGGCTATACTATTCACAAACATCTGATGTGACTCACTCAGACTATTCAATGTCAATTGCATGATCTCACGATCTTGTACTCGCTCTCCAACTACTGCTAATCGGTCTCGGATCTCTTTGATCTTCAGTATGTGATCGGCAATAGTTGCACCATCATCCATTCTCAATGTATGCAACTGCGTCTTCAGAAACAGTACCGAGATGTATTTGTCATTTCAAACAATGCCTTCAATGTATCCCACGCTTCTTTTGGTCCTTCTGATTCTGAAATATAGGGAATAATTGCATCTCTAACTGATAAGTTGATGACATTCTGGGCTTTCCGTTTTCTCCTATCAAATGCCCACCGATCTTCTTCAATCACTGACCTTGTCTCTTCATCTGTCATGATCTCCCACAACTCCTTTTCCATCAAAATGTTCTTCAATTTGAATTTCCAAACCGCATAGTTGCCGACACCTTCCAATTTGCTTGCTTCATTAAGGACACTCTTGCTTAGGGTTGCCATTACTGGATAGATGAGTCTGGCTCACAAAATTTATCACACCACAGAACTGTACAGATCCTCCAACATCCTGAAATTTGACGATATTTTTTTTTACGATTTTATGTCAGAAACACTGCTTTTTATTGTTGTGCATTGAGCTTCCATCAAGTGATCTATAGCAATGAATTGAGTGCCAAACCTTTTCTTTCTACACTTTTGCTAACCTTTATGAGGGGGATGCTTTTGAAAATATGACAAGAGTTGTATGACGTCTTGTCATCAATTTCAATATCTTTCTTGTTATAAGCACTGTTTCTTTTAACTCTGCTATCTTCTCCGTATCCTTCAATAACAAACTTAAACAATGTGCAACACATGGAGCCCAACAGATTGAAGGATATTTAGTCATAAGTAGCTCTCCAGCCTTTTTGTAGCTACTAGCACTATCGAATATAATTTTTACAACATTTTCTACTCCAGCTTTAAAGATTGCATGTCCAATCTTCTCTGCTATATACTTATGTGGCTATAGCTACTATAGAAGACTTGGACATTCACCAAATGATGTCTAGACAACATTCCTTCATGGATACATACAAAAAAAAATTCATTTATCAACCAGAAGGTTACGTCCTTCAAGGCCATGAGCATTTGGTATGTAAATTGCATAAGCCACTATATGGCCTCAAGCATGCTCCTAGGGCCTGGTATGAAACAATCAATCACTTCTTGTTGCAGCACAATTTTACTTCTTGCTCCGTAGACTCAAATGTATCTCTCAAGCGTAACGGGCTAAGCTATGTTATAATAGCACTATGTTATCAACAGTTCATGGAACAACAGAAAGCAGAAATGCATTTCATTGTCCTCTACAAAATTCGAATATGTTGCAGCCACACCAGTAGTGAAGGATATAATCTAACTAAGAAGGTAACAACAAGATCTTCAATTTCCACAGATCGGTCCAACAATTCTTGATTGCGACAATCAGATTTGTGTAGCTCTATCTCTAAACCCACATACTCATACTAGAACTAAACACATAGAAGTCCAGTTTCATTTTCTTAGAGAGAAAGTTTAGAATAAAGATGTTGTAGTAAGTTACAATCATACACACATTATGTTGGCTGATATTTTGACAAAACCATTGTCAACAGATAAACATTCTACCTTAGCAGAAATGATCAATCTCAATTGTAATTCAGATTCCGGGGGAGTGTTGGAGTTTAGTGTTTCTCCTACTCATCCTAACTGCCCTCCTTCCTTCTATGAAAATCACTCTCTCAAAGAAGTCTGCATAAATGAACTATTTTTTGCAATAGTTTGCATTGTTCCTCGCAAACTTCAATAGGCGGAAAACCCGACAAAGTCTTTTGCTTCACTTTCGGGCCATTCTGAATACAAAAGGATTTTGCCATAAATGTGACAAAGTGTTCACTTGGGATTTCGGGCCATTTCAGACACTTCAAAAAATGCAACATTTTACTCGAAGAATGCAAAAAATGTGACACTCCGCAGATTTACACAAAATTTCAAGTACAAATTGTCTACATCTTCATGCTCCAATAATAACTCATCTAATTAATCAGTTGAAGAACTGTTAATGATCTTGTAATTGTAAACACATGGACCAATCAAAATACCCAAATTTGAAATCTACAAAACGTAACTCTTTGAGTCCATATTTTGAGTCCACACTAAAAATGGCATAACTTTTTAGTGGTGAGTCCGATTTTAGTAAAGTTCGGTGCATTGAAAAGTGCTTGACAAGGGCTTTCCAATGATTTCATGTAGTCCTATTTAGAAAGCCTACAAACAATACAACAATGATTTTATTCAACATAAAAAGATTTGAGCTACTCACAATGGTATCCATCACAGTGGAAACAAAAAGTTTATTCTCAATATATTTTGATGCAAAATTAAACTACTAAATAGTCTAATTTAGAGAAAAATTTGAATAGCACTACTTTGTGGTTGATATGCCAAGGATGAGCCCTACTAAAAACAAGCGGGAGAGGAGATGGCAAGTTTGATAGCTAGTGTCTAGAGAATGAGCCCATGTGAGTGTGTGTGTGTGTGTGTGTGTGTGTGTGTGTGTGTGTGTGTGTGTGTGTGTGTGAGAGAGAGAGAGAGAGAGAGAGAGAGAGAGAGAGAGAGAGAGAGAGAGTTGTTTGCTTACTAGAGGTTATCAAGATTAAAACCTTTAAACTTGGTTTTCAAGAACAAAATCTTCAAACTGAATATGACTGTTAATAAATCTATGATAACTTAGCTTATCCATGAAGTTGTGCATCTAGATGCATGTAAACGGTCACTTATAGTTTTCCTTGATTTGGATCTCACGTGTCACAACATCCACTTAAGGATGTAGCACTCTAATCAATAGCCAATTTAGATCATTCTCTTCTAAAATAACAAGATTAGGAGACAAAAACAATAAATTTTTCTCATGCATGTGATCCTCATCATCTTTCCCATGCATCATTAAGAAAATGGAAAAGAAAAGAAAAACATTAGTGCAATTTAGAAAGATTAAGGATTCTCCTTTCGAGCACAAGTGTTAAGGATTAGGCTTAATAAATAGCTCATCATCTTACTAATATTTCTTGGATGTTTGGTAAAAAAAAATGCATAAATGGCCAGTTCATAAAATTGTAGCAAGATAGCTTGAATTTAGTGATATCAATGACTAATTTTTTGGTGGCCTTTTTTATTGTGGACTTTGAAAATAACCTTTGCCTATGGAATCACAGATCCAGGCTAGCTACCTACAAGAAATCTGTTTGCTACAACTAGCGACACAAACTAGAATGGTGGAGCTACTTGCTTCACAAGGTACCAAATCACATGTATTGGAGGAACAATCTATGTATCGAAAAACAGATTCTATTTCAACTGAACACATTAATTATTTGATACTTGTAGTATGAGTCATGAGCTATTATAAGATATGTGAAAACATGTCTAAAGGGTTGGAACTTGAAAGAATAAAATATTCTTTGAAACAATGGACTTCAAACTTCAACAATTCATCAGAGAGCTACAACGATAAGGATGCACATTACAAATGCAGCAAATGATCTATGTCTTGAAAATTGAGAGCTCCAACTTCAAATAACATTGATGGATCATAAAAAAACATTCAAGAAGCCATGAACTAATAAAAGTTTTGGATTTCAGACTTTCTTACTTAAACTTTGGCCTTTTTAAAATTATTCAAATTACAGGGCCCAGGTTTCACGACGACGCTTTATTGAGTGGCTAGTAACGTGGTCCATATATTTGACGTGTGCCAAGCTATGCTGATCTTTGGCTAGAAAAAAGACCTTATGGATACCCTCGAGCCAAAACTGGGCTATCCAGGTCTAAAATTTATGGGGCCATGGGTGGCCTAACGTCGTTAGATAATCACTAATTGAGCCTTCGCTCATTTTGAGTGTAAGGACCTTCTTTCTCAAGAAGGGACGAGTCGATACATCTAAAGTCTCGTAAATACTTGTTAGGATATCTCACGCTTCTTTAGAGGTGGTATTGTTTGATACACGAGCGATCTGAGTGTCCTTCAAATTCAAGGATACACTATCGTGCTCCTAAAATCATCTGCCCCTACCTGGACTTCTCAAAATCCATTCAACATATGAATGATGGGTATCTGATAGCCACC
Organism: Diphasiastrum complanatum; assembly: GCA_029204225.1. Classification (NCBI taxonomy): domain Eukaryota; kingdom Viridiplantae; phylum Streptophyta; class Lycopodiopsida; order Lycopodiales; family Lycopodiaceae; genus Diphasiastrum; species Diphasiastrum complanatum. Next base: position 1,555,164 of record CM055103.1, read on the forward strand.
ATCAACGATCTCATTATCCAAGATGCTGCTCATCTCGTGAACAATTTCCTAGTTGTTGAAAGTTTGCGGAAGGACCGCATTAAATCCCTCCTCCTCAGTCAACTTGTGGAGTCCCACAAAGAATTCCTTGGTGACACAATTGTGTCCTATGATTGGCATGACTTCATTATCTTCGAGTTGAAGAGGGCCATAAAGCCCAATGTACGTGAGAAATTTGCTACGGGGACCCTTCTCTCTGCCGTTGCCATTACCCTCCTTGAATAGAAAGTTTGGGATTTCCACCGTTCAGAAGTCCTCTCCACCGTTGCTCCCTCCACCATACTTAGACCCCCTACGTCCCTTCCGACTAAATGCCCCGCTAGCAAACGCATGCGCGACATCGCTTTTTCCTCCGTTAGCCCTCCTTCCACTCGCCAACGTACTGCACTAGACCGTCCTACAACAACCTCTTTTACTTTTGTTCCTCCACCCACTGCTACAACCCCTTATACTTCTATCACTCTCATTCCTCCACCATCCACAACCGTTCTCGCTTCACCTCCACCCTCCACCACCATCTCCTCATCCATTCCTCTTACATCTCCTGATTCTTCCGTTTCCACTCCACTCCTCATGATTAACCCCCAAGATTCCCAACTGCCACCCATCACCCGTTCTTGGATAAACATCTTCCACCTCTTACCTCCCTTATGTTCTTCCATCCTCGACACCACCCTCTAGTTCCCCACTCTTCCACTCGTTGTTTCATTCGAATAGCCCATTCCACTCTCTCTGAACACTTCTGCCACTCCACTCACTCCCACCATTAATCCATCCAATCTTAATGATGCTTGCCAAAATTCTAAGTAAAAACAAGCTGCTCTCCTCAGGTAGAGAGAAAAAAAACCATCATGAGCTCTCGTGTAGAGAGAGAAAGCTAGAAATCCAATAACACTCAAAATCCATATAATCACCAAATCAATTAGATAAAAAATGAGGAGTACAATGATACTAGTTGATCCACGAGCTACCACTATGCTTACCATGATTGGACCACACTTTGTCACCTCTTAATCCTATTGGACCATTGATCCATGCACCTCTTAATTCTATTGGACTATATTCAAGCACACCTCAAATTCCTATTGGACCACACATGGTTCCACCTCTAAATCCTATTGGACCTCTTAGAATTCATCAAACAAAGGCATTACACTTGTCTACACTCTAATTGGCACGAGTTTAGCCTCTTACTCTATTTTGGCTCAATAGTGGCATTACAAGTGGAAATGCATAATTTGCCATCTATGCCAAATTTGTTCCTATCAACATCCTACACCTAGATGCTTGATGTAAAAAACATAAGACCCCTATATCTAACATAGATAATATTTTTCAATTCTTCACAACTTGATTCGGGAGTATCTCCCTTATTAGCATCACTTGTTACTGACAAGTACCACTTAGGCACTCTCCTAGGAATCTCATTATTGACCCTGTCTTTTTCCATTGGCTCTTCCATATCGACACGAACTTCTTCCTTCACTTGCACTTTAGCTTTATCATCAAAGGGATCAATTGTTAATTTCATTTGGTCATTTTGACCCATCTCATCAAAAGTACCATCTCTGGAAATCACTATCTTTTGTGCATCTGTGTCATATATCCTATATGCCTTGGCTCTTTCATCATATCCAAGGAAAATACACTTAACAACTTTTGCATCCAGCTTCTTTCATTTTTCATCAGGTACATGAGCGTAAGCAACACAACCAAATACTCGTAAATGAGAAATATTAGGTTTCTGTCCAATAAAAGCTTTGTAACGTGTCTTACCCTCCACGGACTTCGGAGGACACCCATTCAAGATATGAGTAGCTGTGTTGCATGCTTCTGCCCAAAAAGTATTTGAATAACACTACTTTGTGGTTGATATGCCAAGGATGAGCCCTACTAAAAACAAGTGGGAGAGGAGAAGCATCTGAGGAGATGGCAAGTTTGATAGCTAGTGTCTGGAGAATGAGCCCATGTGAGTGTGTGTGTGTGTGTCTGTGTGTGTTTGTGTGTGTGTGTGTGTGTGTGTGTGTGTGTGTGAGAGAGAGAGAGAGAGAGAGAGAGAGAGAGAGGCTACATGGATTGTACTTGCATTGGATATAGCTAATTGCTCATTGTTTGCTTACTAGAGGTTATCGAGATCAAAACCTTCAAACTTGGTTTTCAAGAACAAAATCTTCAAACTGAATATGACTGTTAATAAATCTACGATAACTTAGCTTATCCATGAAGTTGTGCATCTAGATGCATGTCAACGGTCACTTATAGTTTTCCTTGATTTGGATCTCACGTGTCACAACATTCACTAACAATTAAGGATGTAGCACTCTAATCAATAGCCAATTTAGATCATTCTCTTCTAAACTAACAAGATTAGGAGACAAAAAACAATAAATTTTTCTCATGCATGTGATCCTCATCATCTTTCCCATGCATCATAAAGAAAATGGAAAAGAAAAGAAAAACATTAGTGCAATTTAGAAAGATTAAGGATTCTCCTTTCGAGCACAGGTGTTAAGGATTAGGCTTAATAAATAGCTCATCATCTTACTAATGTTTCTTGGATGTTTGGTAAAAAAAATGCATAAATGGCCAGTTCATAAAATTGTAGCAAGATAGCTTGAATTTAGTGATATCAATGACTAATTTTTTGGTGGCCTTTTTTATTGTGGACTTTGAAAATAACCTTTGCCTATGGAATCATAGATCTAGGCTAGCTACCTACAAGAAATCTGTTTGCTACAACTAGTGACACAAACTAGAATGGTGGAGCTACTTGTTTCACAAGGTACCAAATCACATGTATTGGAGGAACGATCTATGTATCGAAAAACAGATTCTATTTCAACTGAACACATTAATTATTTGATACTTGTAGTATGAGTCATGAGCTATTATAAGATATGTGAAAACATGTCTAAAGGGTTGGAACTTGAAAGAATAAAAATATTCTTTGAAACAATGGACTTCAAACTTCAACAATTCATCAGAGAGCTACAACGATAAGGATGCACATTACAAATGCAGCAAATGATCTATGTCTTGAAAATTCAGAGCTCCAACTTCAAATAATCATTGATGGGGATCCAACCTCCACAATATATCTCAGATCATAAAAAAACATTCAAGAAGCCATGAACTAATAAAAGTTTTGGATTTCAGACTTTCTAACTTCAACTTTGGCCTTTTTAAAATTATTCAAATTACATGGTCCAAAGTCTAATTTATTTAGAATACATTATTTTCAAAGTGCTCATTGGGCTATGCCCTATACTTGCAGGATGCCATGACCCTCACAACTTATTTTCTACAGGCCTCAGGTTTCACGACGACGCTTTATTGAGTGGCTGGTAATGTCGTCCATATATTTGATGTGTGCCAAGCTGTGCTGACCTTATGGATACCCTCAAACCAAAACTGGGCTATCAAGGTCTAAAATTTACGGGGCCATGGGTGGCCTAACGTCGTTAGATAATCACTAATTGAGCCTTCGCTCATTTTGAGTGTAAGGACCTTCTTTCTCAAGAAGGGACGAGTCGATACATCTAAAGTCTCGTAAATACTTGTTAGGATATCTCACGCTTCTTTAGAGGTGGTATTGTTTGATACACGAGCGATCTGAGTGTCCTTCAAATTCAAGGATACACTATCGTGCTCCTAAAATCATCTGCCCCTACTTGGACTCCTCAAAATCCATTCAACATATGAATGATGGGTATCTGATAGCCGCCATCAACGATCTCATTATCCAAGATGTTGCTCATCTCGTGAACAATTTCCTAGTTGTTGAAAGTTTGCTGAAGGACCGCATTAAATCCCTCCTCCTCAGTCAACTTGTGGAGTCCCACAAGGAATTCCTTGGCGACACAATTGTGTCCTATGATTGGCATGACTTCATTATCTTCGAGTTGAAGAGAGCCATAAAGCCCAATTTAAGCGAGAAATTTGCTACGGGGACCCTTCTCTCCGCCATTGCCATTACCCTCCTTGAATAGAAAGTTTGGGATTTTCACCGTTCAGAAGTCCTCTCCACCGTTGCTCCCTCCACCATCCTTAGACCCCCTATGTCCCTTCCAACTAAATGCCCCGCTAGCAAACGCATGCACGACATCGCTTTTTCCTCCGCTAGCCCTCCTTCTACTCGCCAACGTACCGCACCAGACCGTCCTACAACAACTTCTTCTACTTTTGTTCCTCCACCCACTGCTACAACCCCTTATACTTCTGTCACTCATTCCTCCGCCATGCACAACCATTCTCGCTTCACCTCCACCCTCCACCACCATTGCCTCATCCATTCCTCTTACATCTCCTGATTCTTCCATTTCTACTCCACCCCTCATCATTAAACCCCAAGATTCCCAATTGCCACCCATCACCCGCTCTTGGATAAACATCTTCCACCTCTTACCTCCCTTATGTCCTTCCATCCTCGACACCGCCCTCTAGTTCCCCACTCTTCCACTAGTTGTTTCATTTGAATAGCCCATTCCACTCTCTCTACACACTTCTGTCACTCCACTGACTCCCACCATTAATCCATCCAATCTGAATGATGAGCCCGACAAGCTATTGGCTGATGACGCATTCACACAAATAGAATACATGGTGTACCCTTAGCGTGCTGATCCTACCGCACCTGACAACATAGCTACGTAGGAGATTCTGATAGAAGATGATGACAACAATAGTTCACTACCCAGGGCAATACTGCAACAAGGCCCATCAAGCAGCACCACACCGACCGGGCCAATAGACGTCATGATGGCCTACCAGAACTTGGGAACCTTACCCCAGGACTTGGTAGCGGCCAAATCAACTTTGGACAGCCGCGTAGTGGAATTGGCAACCAAGAATAAGTCTAGGTTGTGAGCGGAGCTCACACAGCTCCAGCAAGACCTGCAGGTGGCAATCCAACAATAGCAGATAGAAAAGGACCGGGTCATGAAGCTGAAATAGAATGAGAAAAGCCTTCAAAGATATATAAAGGACCTCTTCAAATCAGCTACGTACGCCTCTATAGAGGTCCATGAAGTTGAACAACAAGCGCAATAGCAGTTAGCCTCGCTCCAGGGGCCTAGTTATTGGTGGTTGAAACTGAAAATCAACGCCTAGTTATTGGTGGTTGAAACTGAAAATAAACCGTACAACAACAACGAATTGTTTGGTTGGCCTAGCCAATCCCCACCAACCATCCTCTCACATCCAACACAAGATGGACTTTCTGATACAGTAGGTGGATTTATACCGCCAACGCTGGATGGCCACCAAGCTAGTTTCAACAATTACCATCGCAGCACACTCCAAAAACTTGCACAAGCAAAGACGGCTCTTAAGGCCTATCATTATAATATAGCACAACATCCACAACTAGCCCCAGTGGTAATTCCAACACCACCCACATTGAAAGCTACACAAGCAAGTTCCAACCACGATCAAGGATCAAAGATAGCGGGGCTTGACACTCAAGAACAAAGCCTCAATTCCAGTCAAGATGTGAGAAAGAGTGCATGAAAAACATGGGAGGAACAACTAGCATCAACTTTCCAGAGCTCTCGATCGATTTCCGCTAGCCGTGCATTTCGAAAATTTTCATGCAACGACTGGCATATATTATTTTTTGCCAAGGATATTGAAGGAAACGAGATCACCTGCATTCCAGCATTGGGTTCGCAACCTGCATGGCGACACGCACAATCGAGAAGGATACGTCGACCATCAGATTTTACATGACCAGTTTGTGGCAGATGCGGGTAAACACACATTTTGGCCCCATTTTACTGTAATGCAAATGGGTGGAATGCGGAACCCCTCTGGACCAGATCACCATTTGCACGCTCAACTTGCCAAAGTTCTCCTCTAAGCACGGGTGGAAAATGGACATAGATGCCAAAAGGGCTCTAGTCCAATTTTCAAATAGATATCTCACATGCCTTGATCCAATAGTCCGCGCGATAGCTGAATTTGCCTAGGATTTGGAATTTTTGCTATGGGTTACTACTCCATGGGACAACTTCCTGCCACCCCCATTTTTTGATCCAAATATGGCCCTGGTGTAAAGACCACTAGGGAAAACCCTAAGATGAGGATAGGAAAACACAAGAGAGACTATGGGGCAAAAACCACCCAACCAATCGTAGATCCCTCCTGGATCTTGCCCCAAGCCATGCCATGTGATAGCAAGAGGAGAAGATCTCAACAGGTAACCTAGACCAAAGTTGTCGACGACATAATCACTACCTCAATATATAGAGAGTAAGATCCTATGCATGAGTCCATGCAATCCTTATGCATGTCAACTATAAATAGGTCACAGCTCTTCATGCATACCTCTTGCCTATGCCAGTCACACATACATGCACTACTCCATATGTCTCAATCAGAGTGTCTAGGTCTTCTCAAGGTCATTACTCACCAACAAGCCTCGACGTGGAATTAAATCTAGACATGACCAATAATCTCGAACACTGGAGTGTCGGTCTACCATATTACGACTATCCCATGTCCTTAGCTGAATATGGCCGTAGCATTCTTCCCCCCGTAAATAGGTTCTGTCCGTAGAACGGAGAAAAGAAAACATGAAACTATTTCTTAAGCTTTGAAGACTTATCCATGAACCATTATTTTTATTCTGATCTTTCCATCTAAATAAGTACTCAGTGATGCAACAATTCTTCAATTGCTTGCCTCTACTCATGAATACGAATTCAAATTCCCAAGATACACTAAGCTATAATTTTTCCAAATGGGTTGATCTTATCCAAAAAAAAAGTTCACCACCTTCATGTAATCGCAATTACATGGACCACTGGGTGATTTGACTTTATTTCAGAAATCAAATCCAAGCGGCTAAAAAAATTCCATTCCAATGTATTGCAGAAAATAATGCTTCATGGTACAAATATTCTAAAATATCACAATTCAGTCATCTAAAATCTCTAGGAGATCCATCAAGTCTCAGACAATTATAACTCAAACCAGAGTACTGTAGTTACTCTAATGAGTTAAGAGCCCCATTTCTAGCATCATATGCAAGAAATCAACAATCATCCGTATCTTGATAGATTTATCTGTCTCCTATAAATCTGGAGATATAGACTGAACTTTGCACACAATCTGTCAGGTAAACAAATTTCTCATAAGTAAACAATTACTTAATGAAAATGTCTGTGAGATCCACATAATCTCAAGTAGGTACTGGAGTAAAGAAATTTAGAGTTCAAATAATAGATCTAAATTCTTGACTCACCTAATTGATCAAGAATTACTCAATATCTTAAGAATCCTTACATTTCCTTGTAATCTTCAAATGACCTTTAAGTCATTGAAAGACGTTGGAGTATATGCACAACATACAACTCAAGAAATATAAGAATCATTCTGAGATCTTTTCCATAAGGGAAATCATTGGATTCCGAATTTCTTCCAGACCAATTCTTACTCAGATTATGAGTTCCAAATTCTACAATCAACCAAGTAATTAAAGACCATTATAATATCCGTCTTTAACCACAAACTTTATACAATCATCTAGAACAACATCTAGAGATTACAAAGTTCTGTTGAATTCCAAAATTCAGTTTACCATTTTTGGAACCATTAGGACCTGGTATCCAATTGAGCACTCTGGGATACACTCACTAATGAATTGAGTTATTTCCACAAACTTTATACAATCATCTAGAACAACATCTAGGCTCAAATTTTTCTTACACATGAACCAATCAAAACACTCAAAGTTTGAAATCTACGAAACGACTTTTTGAGTCCATATTTGGAGTCCACACTAAAAATGGCATAACTTTTTAGTGGCGAGTCCGATTTCATCGGAGTTTGGTGCATTGAAAAATGCCTGACAAGGGCTTTTCAATGATTTCGTGTAGTCCTAATTAGAAAGCTTGCAAATAATACAACAATGATATTATTCAACATAAAAAGGTTTGAGCTGCTCACAATGGTATCCATCACAGTGCAAACAAAAAATCTACCTAACGACTCAGCTAAAATATCTGCCATTTGATCTTCAGATTTAGAAAAAACAAGATCAATGGCTCCATAAAAATTTTTCTCTCGAACAAAATGGTAGTGAATTTTGATGTGCTTGGTTCGAGCATGTAGAACTGGATTTTTGGCAAGGTGAATGCAACTTTGATTATCGCAAGATATAGTAGTCACATCCACCTGTGTTTGACCTAAATCCACAAGCAATCTTTAGAACCATACCACTTCTTGTGTAGCATTGCAAAGTGCTCTATATTCAGCTTTCGTCGATGATAAGGCTACTGTAGGTTGCTTTCTGCTGCTCCATGAAATTGCAGTTGTACCATAACTGAATGTATGACCACTGGTAGATCTTCTGTCATCAATATTACCTACCCAATCGGCATCTGTATAACCTACCAACATTGGTGCTTTAGGCTGATCAAACTTCAAACCAAAATTCAATGTCCTTCGAATGTATCTGAGAATACGTTTAGCAGACTTCCAATGTGCTTGACTAGGATCTTGCATAAATTAACTAACAACACCAACAACATAAGAAATATCAGGTCGTGTGTGTGCCAAATAAATCAAACTACCCACCAGCGGTCTATACAAATAAGCATCCACTTTTTCAAATTCATCATATGCAGTAAGCTTCATGTTGACATCCATAGGTGTACTCAAAGGCTAACAATCCTGCATATTGAACATGGGAAAGATGATGAGGATCACATGCATAAGAACAAATTATTGTGTTTTGTCTCCTAATCTTGTTATTTTAAAGGATAATGATCTAAATTGACTATTGGTTAGAGTTATGCATCCTTGATTGTTAGTGAGTGTTGTGACATGTGAGATCCAAATCAAGGAAAACAATAAGTGACTGTTGACATGCATGTAGATGCACAACTTCATGGATAAGCTAAGTTATCGTAGGTTTATTATCGGTCATATTCGTTTTGAAGACTTGTTTTTAGTAGGGCTCATCTTTGGCATATCAACCACAAAGTAGTGTTATTCAAATTTTTCTCTAAAATAGACTTTTTAGTAGTTTAATTTTGCATCAAAATATATATAATACAATTGAGAATAAACATAATCTCGTGCATATTTGCTTTGTGTAAGAAAGACCATGTCTTCCTTTTGCCATACTTCAATGCCAAGACAATAGTGCATCAATCCTAGATCACTCATGTCAAAAGCATTGGAAAGATCTGATTTTATTTCTTCAATTAAGCTCTTATTACTTCCTGTAATAATCAAATCATCCATGTACAACACAATGAACACTATATCTAAGTCTTGCCTTGGAATGTAAAGATTAGGATCAGTATTACTCTTTAGCATTTCCCTTCGCTTGAAGTGTTTATCAATGCAAGAGTACGACGCCCGTGGTGCTTGCTTCAGTCCATAAATGGCTTTGTTGAGATTACAAACGAGATGCTCTCTCCCTGGCTCAACAAATCCTTGAGGTTGTACTAAGTACACCTCTTCATCCAGCACTCCATTAAGAAAAGCAGATTTAATATCCATTTGCTGGATCTTCCAACCATTGAAAATAGAAATAGCAATGATAGAATGTAGTGTTACCATCTTAGCTATGGGTGCAAGGTTTCCTCAAAATCAATACCTTCCTGCTGCTCAAATCCTCTCGCAACCAATTGTGCTTTGTACTCGTTGAGTTGCCCATTAGCTCCATATTTGATCTTGTATATCCATTTGCAAGTGATAGGTGTCATCAGGTAGCTCAACCAAGTTCCACGTCCTATTTTTCGTTATAGCTTCCATTTCTGTTTCAATAGCTTCATGCCACTCCTTGTGCTCCTTTGCTTTATCACAAGTTTTTGGTTCTTGAGCCTTGAGTATAGAACTCATTAGGGCTATATTCATCTCTAATCTTGCAAGAGGTTTTCGAGTTCTACTTGATCTTCTAAGCTCTCCCTGCTCACTTGATTCGAGAGTATCTCCCTTATTAGCATCACTTGTTACTGACAAGTACCACTTAGGCACTCTCCTAGGAATCTCATTATTGACCCTGTCTTTTTCCATTGGCTCTTCCATATTGACACCAACTTCTTCCTTCACTCGCACTTTAGCTTTATCATCAAAGGGACCAATTGTTAATTTCATTTGGTCATTTTGACCCATCTCATCAAAAGTAGCATCTCTGGAAATCACGATCTTTTGTGCATCTATGTCATATATCCTATATGCCTCGGCTCTTTCATCATATCCAAGGAAAATACACTTAACAACTTTTGCATCCAGCTTCTTTCATTTTTCATCAAGTACATGAGCGTAAGCATCACAACCAAATACTCGTAAATGAGAAACATTAGGTTTTTGTCCAATAAAAACTTTGAAAGGAGTCTTACCCTCCATGGACTTCGTAGGACACCAATTCAAGATATGAGTAGCTGTGTTGCATGCTTATGCCCAAAAAGTATTTTTCAAACCCTTGCTCTTAAGCATTGCCCTAGCCATCTCTACAATGGATCTGTTTTTCCGTTTTGCAACTCCATTCTATTGTGGTGAATAGGGTGTAGTGGTTTGTCTCTTGATCCCCTGATCCTTGCAAAAGTTTATAAACTCTATTGAAAAATACTCACCGCCACATCTGATCTAAGGGTCTTAATATAACAACCTGTTTGTTTTTCAACTAGAGCCTGGAACTCTCTAAACTTGGCAAAAGCATCAGATTTCTTGCTTATGAAATAAATCCACATATGTCTACTATAGTCATCAATGAATGTAATGAAATAGTAACAACCACTAATGGACCTAGTTTGTATTGGTCCACACAGATCACTATGAACAAGATCAAGAATGCCATTGGCTCTTCTTGCTCCATCTTTGGGAAATCTCTATCTATGTTGTTTTCCCAAAATGCAACCCTCACAAATTTTTCCTTCAAAAGAGATATCAGGCAATCCAACAACTAGATTACCTCTTTTAAGAATTTGCAAGCTTTGAGCACTGATATGACCAAATCTTTGATGCCAAAGATCACTTCGACTATCAACAGTGCTTACCATAGCTTAAGTAAAAGATCTAGCATTCAATTTGTAGAGTCGATTCTCGTTGACTCTAGCTCCTGTAGCAATCACTTTGTAGTGATTCTTGATGTCTTTGACAAGACATTTGTCAATGTCAAACTCAACCTTGAGTTGTTGATCAGCCATTGTCCCAACAGATAGTAGATTGTTAGCTAAGCCAGATACATACTGCACATTGCTTATCTACTTTATCTTCCTGCTGGCTAATTTCACTGGTACCACTCCAACTCCTTTAACAGATAGCAATTTGCCATCAACTTGTCCAATTTCATCACCATTGTCAGTTTCCTTGAGTTTTGAAAACCACTCTTTCCTCGAAGTCATGTGCTTGGATGCACCACTATCAATGTGCCATGTATCCTTGGCCTCATCACTTGTCATTAATGCTATAATGAATAATTTTGAACCCTCAGCAGTATCATCTTCATATTGATCATCATCGTATTGATGTTGATCAATATAATTGTCTTTATAATGATAGTCATCAAATTGATGTTGATCAGCATAATTTCTCGCTTGCCATTTGTCTTTTCTTTGTCCCTTCTGTTTCTTGAAGCATTCATGCTCCCAATGGCCAGGTTTGTTGCAGTACCTACAATTTCCAGGTTTATTTTGTTTTGAATAGTCGCATACTTGACCTCGACCTTGATTCCAATTGCCTCAATTCCGAATATCATTGACTTGCTCATGAAATTGTAGAAATGATCCCCGACTTGAGTTTCCTCCTCTCGATTGATACCTTCCACGACCAAATCTTCCACCTCATCCTCTAATTGCAAGAGCTTGATCATAGCTCCTATTACGATGATTCAAGTTCTCTTGACGTTGCTCTTCTTGCAAAACCAATCCACCTAGTTCTTCATAGGTTGGAAGATTTTCTCTTGTGGCTATACTATTCACAAACATTTGATGTGACTCACTCAGACTATTCAATGTCAATTGCATGATCATACGATCTTGTACTCGCTCTCCAACTGCTGCTAATTGGTCACGGATCTCTTTGATCTTCAGTATGTGATCGGCAATAGTTGCACCATCATCCATTCTCAATGTATGCAACTGCGTCTTCAGAAATAGTACTCAAGATGTATTTGTCATTTCAAAAAATGCCTTCAATGTATTCCACGCTTCTTTTGGTCCTTCTCAATCTAAAATATAGGGAATAATTGCATCTCTAACTGATAAGTTGATGACATTCTGGGCTTTCCGTTTTCTCCTATCAAATGCCTGCCGATCTTTTTCAATCACTGACCTTGTCTCTTCAACTGTCACGATCTCCCACAACTCCTTTTCCATCCAAACTGCATAGTTGTTGGCACCTCCCAATTTGCTTGACACATTAAGGACACTCTTGCTTAGAGTTGCCATTACTAGATAAATGAGTCTAGCTCACAAAATTTATCACACTACATAACTGTAAATTTTTGGTTGGACACCTGATATCGGTACGACGCACGGGTGCACAACTACTTGGGATTCTCTTTAGCTTGCGCGCATGGATCCCATATTGGTACAGATATGCGATATCGGTATGATGCGCGGATGGACGACTGCTTTGGATTTTTTTTACCTTTGGCATGTCGCTCCAATATTGGTACTGATATGTGATATCGGTATGACGCGCAGATGTACGACAACTCTTGGTTTTCTTTACCTCTGGCACGTCGATCCGATATTGGTACGGACAAGATGAAAAGTAGAGAGAATATAAGAACTTTTAGAGAAAATATTCTAGATTTTCCACTTCGGCGTGGCGGCTACGCCGCCTCCTCTTTGCAAAGATTTCGAAATGTGTAATGTGAAAAGTATGAAGCTTTGTAACTCTGAATGACAGTACTAGACACTATCTAGTGTGATTTGTGGTATTCCAAACAGACAAATGAGAGATTTCTTGGCAAACCTCTCACACAAATAGCACTTTCCACAACAAATGGGAAGTATTGTAAGAATCTCCTCACTCAACAGATTTTCAATCTGTCTAATGCTGCACTGGCCTTTTGGATGCCTCTGGGACTGTGCTTTTCACAACAACTAGGAAGTATTATAAAAAGCTTCCCACTCAGCAGATTTTCAACTTGTTTGATGCTGCCTTGGCCTTTTTGATGCCTCTGGGACTGTGTCTTCGTTCAACATCGATGATTCTGAGCTCCAAACCTGCAAAATACACCAAAGAAGGATTTCTTCCAACCATTTTTTTTTAAAATCTCTCCAAGCTTTCACCTCCTGTACATGTGAAGGATTTTCTCACTTCGTTGCGAAGCCTGTGACAAGCTGTATCCACTGATCAGGCATGCAGGATGATTGCTGCTCTGATACCATCAAGCATTCACCTTAAGCAATCACCACAAGAAGGCAGAAGAAGAACACGCACTGTCACTCTATCACACTAACTCATACAGAATGTAAAATGTACAAATAAACCCTGAACCCCTGATAGAGAGAGAAAACCTACGAGTAGACTAATAGGCTAGCCTATGGCTATAATGACAGCTGGTCACAACTGTTAACATTAATGTACCTCGTAAACAGTAACAATGAAGTCTATCATTGATTTCTAACAGCTCGTCAGGGCATCCACCCCATAGTGAGTTAGTCGGATAGATGTCAAAAATTTTTGACAGATTTGAAAATGCCCTCTATTCGTCAGAAATCTACAGAGATGTCAGATTCTAACACTGAAAAAATCTGTCGGTTTTTGCCATCCATGTGGACTATCATTTTTCACGTGGCATCCCCAAACGACTACCACGTGGCGACAACTGTATGTCGGTTTTCGACATCTTTGGATGTGAGGGATTTCGACATCTAATTTGAATTACAGTTCGGCGGTCATTCGGTGGCTGGAAAAGAGGATCTGTCGAATTTTGATGCGTCGAATTTTGACAAATCGTTTGCGATAGATTTTTTGACATGGTTTGCGATAGATCCTCCAACATCCTGAAATTTGACAATATTTTTTTTCGCGATTTTATGTCAAAAACACTGCTTTTTATTGTTGTGTGTTGAGCTTCCATCAAGTGATCTATAGCAATGAATTGAGTGCCAAACCTTGTCTTTGTACACTTTTGCTAACCTTTATGAGGGGGATGCTTTTGAAAATATGACAAGAGTTGTGTGACATCTTGTCATCAATTTCAATATCTTTCTTGTTATAAGCACTATTTCTTTTAACTCTGCTATCTTCTAAATATTTTTCAATAACAAACTTAAACAATGTGCAACACATGGAGCCCAACAAATTGAAGGATATTTAGTCATAAGTAGCTCTCCAGTCTTTTTGTAGCTACTAGCACTATCGAATATAATTTTCGCAACACTTTCTACTCCAGCTTTAAAGATTGCATGTTCAATCTTCTCTGCTATATACTTATGTGGCTATAGCTGCTATAGAAGACTTGGACATTCACCAAATGATGTCTAGACAACATTCCTTCACGGATATATACAAGAAAAAATATTCATTTATCAACCAGAAGGTTACGTCCTTCAAGGCCATGAGCATTTGGTATGTAAATTGCATAAGGCACTATATGGCCTCAAGCATGCTCCCAGGGCCTGGTATGAAACAATCAATCACTTCTTGTTGCAGCACCATTTTACTTCTTGCTCCGCAGACTCAAATGTATCTCTCAAGCGTCACGGGCTAAGCTATGTTATAATAGCACTATGTTATCAGCAATTCATGGAACAACAGAAAGCAGAAATGCATTTCATTGTCCTCTACAAAATTCGAATACGTTGCAGCCACACCAGTAGTGAAGGATATAATCTAACTAAGAAGGTAACAACAAGATCTTCAATTTCCACAGATCGGTCCAACAATTCTTGATTGCGACAATCAGATTTGTGTAGCTCTATCTCTGAACCCACATACTCATACTAGAACTAAACACATAGAAGCCCAATTTCATTTTCTTAGAGAGAAAGTTCAGAATAAAGATGTTGTAGTAAGTTACAATCATACACACATTATGTTGGCTGATATTTTGACAAAACCATTGTCAGGAGATAAATATTCTACCTTAGTAGAAATGATAAATCTCAATTGTAATTCAGATTCTGGGGGGGTGTTGGAGTTTAGTGTTTCTCTTACTCATCCTAACTGCCCTCCTTCCTTCTATGAAAATCACTCTCTCAAAGAAGTCTGCATAAATGAACTATTTTTAGCAATAGTTTGCATTTTTCCTCGAAAACTTCAATAGGTGGAAAACCCCGACAAAGTCTTATGCTTCAATTTCGGGCTCTCCACCGTTGCTCCCTCCACCATCCTTAGACCCCCTACATCCCTTCCGACTAAATGCCCCGCTAGCAAATGCATGCGTGACATCGCTTTTTCCTCCGCTAGCCCTCCTTCCACTTGCCAACGTAGCGCACCAGACCGTCCTACAGCAACTTCTTCTACTTTTGTTCCGCCACCCACTGCTACAACCCCTTATACTTCTATCACTCTCATTCCTCCACCATCCACAACCGTTCTCGCTTCACCTCCACTCTCCACCACCATCTCCTCATCCATTCCTCTTACATCTCCTGATTCTTCCGTTTCCACTCCACTGCTCATCATTAACCCCCAAGATTCCCAACTGCCACCCATCACCCGTTCTTGGATAAACATCTTCCGCCTCTTACCTCCCTTATGTTCTTCCATCCTCGACACCACCCTCTAGTTCCCTTACTCTTCCACTCGTTGTTTCATTCGAATAGCCCATTCCACTCTCTCTGCACACTTCCACTCACTCCCACCATTAATCCATACAATCTGAATGATGAGCCCGACAAACCGTTGGTTGATGACGCATTCACACAAATAGAATATGTGGTGTACCCTTAGCGTGCTGATCCTACTGCACCTAACGACATAGCTACATAGGAGAATATGATAGAAGATGACGACGACAGTAGTGCACTACCCAAGGCAATACTGCAACAAGGCCCATCAAGCAGCACCACACCGGCAGGGCCAATAGACGTCATGATGGCCTACCAGAACTTGGGAACCTTACTCCAAGATTTGGTAGCGGCCAAATCAACTTTGGATAGCCGCGTAGCGGAATTGGCTACCAAGAATAAGTCTAGGTTGCGAGCGGAGATCACGCAGCTCCAGCAAGACCTGCAGGTGGCAATCCAGCAATAGCAGATAGAAAAGGACTGGGTCATGAAGCTGAAATAGAATGAGAAAAGCCTTCAAAGTTATATCAAGGACCTCTTCAAATCAGCTACGTACGCCTCTATAGAGGTCCATGAAGTTGAACAACAAGCACAGTAGCAGTTAGCCTCGCTCCAGGGGCCTAGTTATTGGTGGTTGAGACTGAAAATCAACACCTAGGAGCGGAGACCCACACCGTACAACAACAAGAAACTGCTTGGTTGGCCTAGCCTATCCCCACTAACCATCCTCTCACAGCCAACACAAGATGAACTTTCTAATACAGTAGGTGGATTTATACCGCCAATGCTGGATGGCCACCAAGCTAGTTTCGATAATTACCACCGTAGCACACTCCAAGAACTCGCGCAAGCAAAGACCGCTCTCAAGGCCTATCAATATCATATAGCACAACATCCACAACTAGCCCCAGTGGTAATTCCAACGCCACCCACATTAGAAGCTGCACAAGCAAGTTCCAGCCACGATCAAGGACCAGAGATAGCGGGGCTTGACACTCAAGAACAAAGCCTCAACGCCAGTCAAGATGCGAGAAAGAGTCCATGAAAAACATGGGAGGAACGACTAGCGTCAACTTTCCAGAGCTCTCGATCGATTTCTGCTAGCCGTGCATTTTGAAAATTTTCATGCAACGACTAGCAGATATTATTTTTTGCCAAGGATATTGAAAGAAACAAGATCACCTACATGGCAGCATTGGGTTCACAACCTACGTGGCGACACGCACAATCGAGAAGGATACGTTGACCATCAGAGCTTACATCACCAGTTCGCGGCAGATACGGGTAAACACACATTTTGACCCCATTTCACGATAATGCAAATGGGCGGAATGTGGAACCCCTCTGGACTAGTTCACCATTTGCACCTAGACCAAAGTCGTCGATGACATAATCACTACCTCAATATATAGAGAGTAGGATCCTATGCATGAGTCCATGCAATCCCCATGAAGGTCAACTATAAATAGGTCCCAGCTCTTCATGCATACCTCTTGCCTATACCAGTCACACATACATGCACTACTCCATATGTCTCAATTAGAGTGTCTGGGTCCTCTCAAGGTCATTACTCACCAACAAGCCTCGACGTGGAATTAAATCTAGGCATGACCAATAATCTCAAACATTGGAGGGCCAGTCTACCATATTACGACTATCCCATGTCCTTAGCTGAATATGGCCGTAACATTCTTCCCCCCGTAAATAGGTTCTGTCCACAGGACGGAGAAAAGAAAACATGAAACTATTTCTTAAGCTTTGAAGACTTATCCATGAACCATTATTCTTAGTCTGATCTTTCCATCTAAATAAGTACTCAGTGATGCAACAATTCTTCAATTGCTTGCCTCTACTCATGAATACGAATTCAAATTTCCAAGATACACTAAGCTAGAATTTCTCCAAATGGGTTGATCTTATCCAAAAAAAGCTCACCACCTTCATGTAATCCCAATTACATGGACCACTGGGTGATTTGACTTTATTTCAGAAATCAAATCCAAGCGGCTAAAGAAATTTCATTCCAATGTATTGTAGAAAATAATGCTTCATGGTACAAATATTCTTAGAATATCCAAATATTCTAAAATATCACAATTCAGTCATCTAAAATCTTTAGGAGATACATCAAGTCTAAGACAATTATAACTCAAACCAGAGTAGTGTAGTTACTCTAATGAGTTAAGAGTCCCATTTCTAGCATCGTATGCAATAAATCAACAATCATCAGTATCTTGATAGATTTATCTGTCTCCTATAAATCTGGAGATATAGACTGAACTTTGCACAATGCACTCATAGACTACAATCTGTAAGGTAAACAACTTCCT
This sequence comes from Diphasiastrum complanatum, assembly GCA_029204225.1. Lineage (NCBI taxonomy): Eukaryota > Viridiplantae > Streptophyta > Lycopodiopsida > Lycopodiales > Lycopodiaceae > Diphasiastrum > Diphasiastrum complanatum. Next base: position 1,573,234 of record CM055103.1, read on the forward strand.
CATAAGTAAGCAATTACTTAATGAAAATGTCTGTGAGATCCACATAATCTCAAGTAGGTACTGGAGTAAAGAAATTTAGAGTTCAAATAATAGATCTAAATTCTTGACTCACCTAATTGATCAAGAAACACTCAATATCTTAAGAATCCTCACATTTCCTTGTAATCTTCAAATGACCTTTAAGTCATTGAAAGACATTGGAGTATATGCACAACATACAACTCAAGAAATATAAGAATCATTCTGAAATCTTTTCCATAAGGAAAATCATTGGATTCCGAATTTCTTCTAGACCAATTCTTACTCAGATTATGAGTTCCAAATTCTACAATAAACCAAGTAATTAAAGACCATTATAATATCCATCTTTAACCACAAACTTTATACAATCATCTAGAACAACATCAAGAGATTACAAAGTTCTGTTGAATTCCAAAATTCAGTTTACCATTTTTGGAACCATTAGGACCTGGTATCCAATTGAGCACTCTGGGATACACTCACTAATGAATTGAGTTATTTCCACATTGAGAAATACACACCCAAGAATTCATGTATCCTATGCATGCGATTTTTATAGATGAATTCAAATGATTTACAAATTATGTGTCTTACAAGCAATACACACAAAATAAACAGTTTTCAGTGAATTCTCTTCACTGTCAGTTTTAGCAATTAACTTTCACATGACCTAGTCGGTATGGAGATCAACATAGATCGCACAAGCAAAAGGATCACTATAAGCCAAGAGTCCTATCTAACCAATTTGCTTCGTAGATATGGCATGGAGGACTGGAAGCCGATAGACACACCCATGGATCCAGGGTCCAAGCTTTCTAAAGACATGTGTCCCGTAACTCAAGCAGATTAGCAAGAAATGTGCAGATATCCTTATCAGTCTGTCATAGGATCTATAATGCATTCTATGATTTGCACATGACCTTATCTAGCATATATAGTAAGCACATTGTCTCAATGCATGTCCAATCCAGCCTTACAGCATTGGAAGACTTTGCAAAGAGTATTGAAGTACATCCAAGCCACAAAGCACTATGCTTTGAGCTACAACAATAATATTGAAGCTATATTTTTGCTAGTCACATATTCTGATTCAGATTGGGCAGGAGGCATGGATACCAGAAAGTCCACATTGGGCTATATTTGTTTCCTTGCAGGAGGACCTATTTCATGGAACAACAGAAAGCAGAAATGTATTTCATTGGCCTCCACAAAATCCGAATACGTTGCAGCCACATCAGTAGTGAAGGAGATAATCTGGCTAAGAAGGTAACTACATGATCTACAATTTCCATAGATCGGTCCAACAATACTTGACTGCGACAATCAGAGCTACATAGCTCTACCTCTGAACCCACATACTCATACTAGAACTAAACACATAGAAGTTCAGTTTCATTTTCTTAGAGAAAAAGTTCACAATAAAGATGTTGTAGTAAGTTACAATCATACAAACAGTATGTTGGCTGATATTTTGACAAAACCATTGTCAAGAGATAAACATTCTACCAGTAGAAATGATAAATCTCAATTGTAATTCAGATTCGTAGTAGCAAGCCTAAGCGGGAGTGTTGGAGTTTAATCTTTCGCCTGTTCATCCTAACTGCCCTCCTTGCTTCTATGAGAATCACTCTCTCAAAGAAGTATGCAGAAGTGAACTATTTTTCACAATAGTTTAAATTTTTCCTCGCAAATTTCAATAGGCGAAAAACCCGACAAAGTCTTCTACTTTGCTTTCGGGCCATTCTGATTACAAAAGGATTTTGCGATAAATGCAACAAAGTGTTCACATGTGATTTCAGGCCATTTCAAACAGTTCCAAAAATGTGATATTTTACCCGAAGAATGCAAAAAATGCGACACTCTGCAGATTTACACAAGATTTCAAGTACATACTATCTACGTCTTCACACTGCAATAATAACTCATCTAATTAATCAGTTAAACAACTATTAACGATCTTGTAATTGTAAAGTTAGAATAGCACAAGATCATTCAGATGCTATATAAGTAAATGAGTGCTGGAGATGGACATGGAGATGGATATGATGATGCATGAAGATACTCCAACACAGATCTTATGACCAAAACAGGTCTACACAGTATCTGACTCCATTAGAGGGGTTCTAAATCCAAAAAAGACTCTTGGCTAAAAGCATGGTTTGGTCATACAACATGGACTTTGAAAGACCTAACTTTTTTTGGTTAGAAATGCACTTTTGGAATATTATACACTATTTTCAACTAATACATTTGACACCGTACCTCAAAAGTATGTCATATCATTGGAGCGCTCGTCAACGCTTTCTAAGGAACCAAACTCAACTGAAATTGGACTTACCACTAAAATGTTATGTCATTTTTAATGTGGACTCAAAAAATTATGATTAATAAAATGCCCATACTTTGACTTGCCATAACTTTTTAACCATAGCTCGGAAGTATGTCATGTAACATATCATTGGAAAGCGCTTTCTAAAGCACCAAACTTTGCTAAAATTGGACTTACCACTAAAAAGTATCATTTTTAATGTGGACTCAAAACAATTATGAGTAATAAAATCCCCACAAAGTGAATTGTACTACCAAAAGGTACAATGAAAAAATGGGTTTTTTTTTTTAATACCATGCTTTTAGCCCCTTTGTAAAGATTCTTTGTATATTTTTCTCAAATTTTTCTTACACATGGACCAATCAAAACACTCAAAGTTTGAAATCTACGAAATGACTTTTTGAGTCCATATTTGGAGTCCGCACTAAAAATGGCATAACTTTTTAGTGGCGAGTCCGATTTCATCGGAATTTGGTGCATTGAAAAGCGCCTGACAAGGGCTTTTCAATGATTTTGTGTAGTCCTAATTAGAAAGCTTGCAAATAATACAACAATGATATTATTCAATATAAAAAGGTTTGAGCTGCTCACAATGATATCCATCACAGTGCAAACAAAATGTTTATTCTCAATTGTATTATATATATATATTCAAGATCAAGCACTACTTTGTGGTTGATATGCCAAGGATGAGCCCTACTAAAAACAAGTCTTCAAAACGAATATTACCGTTAATAAACCTACGATAACTTAGCTTATCCATGAAGTTGTGCATCTACATGCATGTCAACAATCACTTATTGTTTTCCTTGATTTGGATCTCACATGTCACAACACTCACTAACAATTAAGGATGCATAACTCTAACCAGTAGTCAATTTAGATCATTCTCCTTTAAAATAACAAGATTAGGAGACAAAACACAATAATTTGGTCTTATGCATGCGATCCTCATCATCTTTCCCATGCAACATTAAGAAAATGGAAAAGAAAATAACAACATTAGCACAATTTAGAAAGATTAAGGATTCTCCTTTCGAGCACAATGGTCATTCATGGGAGCTAATGGGGCCATGTCGAGCAGATGTGGTACCAACCACTCTATCTTCCAAGCCCCTCCACCACTAGAGAGGCAAGGAGGGGGGAAGCAGAAAAGGAGCATTCCGTGAGCATCTAGTTCTCATAAATGGGACGAGATTCGTGTTTTAACAAGCTAGAGGATTTTGTGCACAAGGATGACTAGTTACAACGTCGGTGGAGGTGGACAAAACCTTGGACATCATTTAATAGGCACAGTGCAAATCTTAATTGCAATAAGATAATTGTACTTGCATAATCTTAGCTCAATGGTAAAGCATTGGGGTACTAACATATTGTTATGAGGTGCTTTCCACTGACTCCTGAAGATGCGCGAACCCCCGCAGGCTCCAACGTCATAAATTTTGCTTCTTGCTCATCATCTTTTTGCTTCTTTCTTCCTTGCTAACCATCGCCAATAACAAAGATCGACATATCTTTGCATGTGATATCACTGTCCATACAGAGATTAGTAGATAGCATATGACCATAGGATCATTAATGTTATAGTACTACAATACATGGATGGGACTCAGAGAAAATGAGTTTATCAGCTAGCTCTGCCTCACCACAAACTACCTTCATCATTCGCTAATTGATTAATTGTTCGCAGGTAACTAGTCATTTGGGCTCTCTGCTGCTGGTGAACTGATGAACATAGAATCATTAACGTTATAGTACTGTATTGATCAGCCAACCAAACGCAAACAAATCATATGCACCATTCGGCTTTGGCTTCAAACAAATTCAGATTGTGTGCCACGCTCAGAATTAGAAGCCATATATATATATATATATATATATATATATATATATATATATATATAGAGAGAGAGAGAGAGAGAGAGAGAGAGAGAGAGAGAGAGAGAGAGAGAGAGAGCGAGCTAGCGAGCGCAGCATTAGCAACACCAGCATCATCATGTATCATAAATATACTGAAAATTTTGCTCATTATGTTTTTCCTGCCATTCCTTAGAACGTAGCTACTACCTACAACATGAATTGAAATGTTTTTTACGAATGCTGTCTGAGCCGGCTCTAATCTCTTATTAAAAGATCAATACAGCCTTTCCTTGAATGCATCACGTCGTTCCATGCTAGAGATTGAGTTCAAGTGGGTGAAACTTTGTAGAATTGGAACTTCATACTTGATCATGAATTCTGGCCTACATTTCTTCTACGGCCAACAACACATGATGTTACAATGGTCGTAATCAATGTCTTCAAATCTAATCGTCTGGAATCTGCACATGATCTACAATGTATGTCGAGTTTACACAAGTATATTCAGCTCGCTAGGTCGCTGCAAAACAACCTTGGACAACACCTTTGAAAAATTTAAATTGGTGTTGTGCCTCGTCCAGATAGAAAATCAAAACAAGTAAGTAGAATAGTAACCTTGTATGTATGCAAATTAAAGATGAAGATGTACCCTCGGTGGATAATTATGAAATAGAGCCACAGAGTCCATACTACAGATATATTTCAGTATTTTAGACTGACAGGTTCTTGCGACCTTTGCACATAATGCAGCATTTTGACAGGAAGTGGAGCTTGCTTAATTCATAGAAAAATTAAATATTCACAATGTTTTTCCAATTCAGCTTCCATGAAGAATTGTTGCAACCATGCAATGTCCACGTCAGACGTTGCAATGCGACGTCCAGGTCAGCACATGTGGCCATCACCAGAATTTGATTTTGTGGTGTCCGGCACGTCGTGCCTGTCGGACTGCGACGTATTTTAAAGTCGTCGGATTCCGACGACCTTATAGCAACGTGTTTTTCCGACGTCCGCGACGAATTAGAAAAAAATTAAACCCGCGATTCACGTCGCAAAACACGTCACAAATCGCGGCGGGTGTTGTTGTGAATTACTTATTTCATTGAATTCAGGAAAGAACATTGGAAAGTGATAGAACTTTAGAAGAAGCGAGTTTTAATGGAATGTTGCCAATTCCTTCAATACAACATTCTTGATCATTTGCTGTATAAATAAATCTTTTAAGTCCTTTATAAGGTACAATAGAATTAAAAGAGATGTTGTGCTAGAGCTACTATAAACAAGACCAAAAGCTTTCATATACAATACTATATATAGTGTAGATTTGTCACGCTTAAGCTTTATGTAGTTATTCCATTGAGCAGTAATGATTCATAAAGATTTGTTCAAGGATTTCAAATCTCAGGCTATATGCCATACTATACATAGCATAGACTTGTGATTCTTAAGCTTTATGCAGTGATTCCATCTATTGATGTACCATGCTCCATCCTTCTTGAAGGGTGTTGAAGAAAAGCTTGACACCATGAGGGATCCCTCTCCATCACTTGCTATAAAGTTTTCTTCTTTCTCATTAGAGAGATTTGCTTGTTTGAGTTAATTTTTTTTTTTTAAGCAATTAGAGGCATAGTGCCCCTTCTTGCCACAAAAGAAACACTTGACTTTCTTCTTCTTGGCCTTGGAAGTAGAAGGATGAGTTGAGTCATCCTCTTCACCATCTTTGTCTTTGTCCCTGGCTTTGTCTTTGTTGAAAGCTTGAGAAAACTGGTTCTTGCTCCTCCCTTTATGCTTGTCCTTGACAAAGAGAGCTTTGTCACTTCCAATATGCTCGAGTTTGTTCATCCTTGCAAGTTTGTAACTTTGCTTTGCTTCTTCAGAGATGAGAATTTCTTGAAGAGTCTCCAAATTGGGTAACTCCTCCTTTATGGCAAAGGATTGAACAAGGTTATCATAGTCTTGTTTTAAGCCATTAAGAATGACTTGTACTAGCTCATCTTGATTGATTGTGACACCAACACAAGCAAGCTCCCTATGAAGATCTTTTACTCTCAGAACATAATTTGATATGCTCTTCTCACTTCTTTGAAAACTTTGAAAAATCTAATTTCTAAGAGTGAGTATTCTAGAAGTGTTCTTAGCTTCATAGAGTGACTTAAGTGCATCTCAAGCTTCTTTAGCAGTGGTGCAAGATCCTATCTCTCTTAGAATCTCATTAGAGACATTCATTTCAATGAAGTGTAGAGCCATTTTAGCCTTTTCCTATACTTTGGTATTTCAAGTTGTGCTTGAGGCTCCTCCTCAATACCAAGTACTATGTCCATAACATCCTGGAGTATAAGAACAGACTCCGTCCTAACCTTCCATATTGAATGATTGGAGGTACTTAGTCTTTCACTTGGTTCTAAGAGATATCCTCCTACAGGTGCCATATTGTGAAGACTTCTTGTTATTGGACAATTACATGTTTGAGCTTGTTCCAAACAGACTTCATGTTGCTACTCTCTTTCACTATAAGATTTTTCAAGAGTATGTTATCTATCCTATGTGAAAAAACTTGCAACTGTATTTGAGATAGATCTCAAATATTCCACAAAACAAGATAATCTAGATCAGTCTCTCAAAATGAATTGATGAGTATAGACAAGCTTTGATTCTACTTTTGGCTCGTGTTAGATGCTACAAAAGAAAACACTAATGATTCAAAGAAGGCTCAAAGTATTCAATAACTCCAAACTTTGTCTTGATCTTCAGTTTCTTGTGTTGAATACTCAAAAACAATGGATTGTGAATCAAGCTAAATTGGATCAAATCAAAAAGTGGTCACTCAGATTTTGGACCTCTCCCTATCCTCTTTAAGAGCTTATAACTCTTGATAGACACATCAAATTGATTTGAGATCAATTGCAATGGAAAGTACACCTTATAAGCTTTCCATCAAGCTATAAGATCAATATAAAGTAAATAAAGAGGTATGAAAATATCTGATTTTCACACGTGCAAAATTCCAGAATTTCGTACAATGTCAATTCTGATCTAAAAGTCTAGCTTTTATCCTCTTTGATACAAACACTTTTCAAGAAAAGGTAAAGAAAAGTGTTAGCAACTTTTTTGCTTGAATTGGGCTCACAAATTCTTATAGAAAAAGAGATAATAACATGCAAAGCTTAATTTGGCTCTGATACCATGATAATATTCCAACAAGCTCACATGTGTGGGGAATGATCCTCAACTGTGAATGATCTTGTTAAGCTTTGTGTTTAGCACATAAATTGATTCTAGATTGAATGCCAAGATCTTGTACAAAATTTTATGGCTAAATCACAATCTAGCATGCTAAGAATCAAGGAATGATTGCTTTGAAAAACAAAAGAGAAGAAGTAAAAGAATTTAATGCATTAGCATAAGCCTCTACTCGAGTTAGAGAGAGAAAGAGAGAGTAAAATTCAAGCAAACAATAGTGTAGATCCAAATTGACATGGAATAACCTCCAAGCTTGGTTCTTCATCAAAAATTATGAGAGAGTTTACACATATTTATGGAGTTTGGAGTAGCTCGAGGTAGAACCATCTCTCTCCAACTTTCATCCACATTTAAAAGTGAGAACTAGAGAACTAGTGACATTTGTCACTTTACATGCTTGCATTTCCACCTACTTTTACCAAGTGTCAAATTTTTAACTTAGAATTGTACAAATCATCATGCATGTGTCCAATTCACTTTGTGCATGCCTTGCATGTCACTATGGAACACTTACAATCATTGCATGTGATGCGCCACGAGTTTCTACAAGCCTATTGTTGACATTTCTATGTCTACATTCTATATGCAAGTTGTCTATTACCAACTAGACTTGAAGAACCCATATAGCTCGAGTTTCTTCTAGGCCAAATTTGTCATTTACAATATGGAACATCATATACACATAGAAAAACTTTGCCAAAGCCTAAATTCAAGATAGATAATTTTTCATTTTTCAACAAAAACGACATTCTACTAGGAAGTTAGACAACTCGTCTTTAAAAAAATCCACAACCGCGAGAGATTTTGCTTAAGTCTATGATGTTTTCCAAGGCCTACAATTATATTTCCAGAAATGTCTTTAGCCACTGAATCCCCTACAATTTCTACAGTCTGATTTTGTTCTTCTGGATCTTGGGAACTCTCGTAGGGGGTGTTAAACTGAAAAGTAACTCTCGTAGACTTGTTTGTGAGATTGTCTCTATGAGAACTAGCTACAAGAGGCCTGACGAAGGTTATTGAGCAATTTTAATTTTTTTTATTATTTTACAAGGGTTTTTGAATTTTTATAATTTTTCTCTGATTTTTTGAAATATGTTGGGAACTAACTCTTGTGGACTTCTATGCAGGTCTGGAACAATTTCCTCAGGCTGCTACCAGTCATGCGAGAGTTCTTGCTCACTAGTTTGGGAGAAATAAAGATTGATGGGTTTTTAGCTCACTTTTCCCACCACAAATGCATATTTGTAGGTTTTTTATGGTTTTTTGATGGTTGTCATGAAATGTCAAGCCCTTAGAGGCTATTTCAGGTCTCCACTACCTCTCCACACCTCCTCCGAAGCTTCCAATAGTTTAATCACACAAAAGCAAGCCTATACTGTCCCAAAACCACCTAAAACACACTAAAATAGACAAAAACAACTAAAATGACAACTAAACTAGTTAGTAATGGCATATCCCCGACAACGACGTCACTGTACGGTGTTGTGAATAGATGGTGAGTAGCCCTCCGCCTGTCAAAAGGGTTAGAGCACAAGCATAGGTGATCTAACTATGAATAGTTGCTTCCACACTAAACTAACCTACCCCACTCTAACTCTGGATCCAACTAACATTAGCATCATAAATAGAGGTGAAAGGAGGTGAGAGAGAGAGAGAGGTGAGGGAGGGTAGCTCATGTGCTCAACACTACATACTATTGGAAAAGCCATTAAAAACATAAAGTAAGAACAATGCAAACATGGGAAATAATTAGCAAACATAAACTATAGTAAAGCATGAAAGCATTAGCACATGAGGATGCTTGGATCTTTAAAATGGTAGATTTTTCAAGTGAAATGAAGTACAATAGATGCCTTTCTATCTTTGGGGAGGCCCTTTCCCCTTGGTTTCTATCAGTTACTTCAAGAAGGTAGGATTGAAATCCTAACCCTTCAAAAGAAACACATTCTAATTTATGGTGCACAAAGAAGCACACCCCACCTACCACCATTTTGACTTTTGATTTATTAACAAAACTTAGCAAACTTAGCTAGCTTAAACTTTGGCCTTTTTAACATTATTTTAACTACATGGCCCAAAGTCTAATTTATTTAGAATACATTATTTTACAAGTGCTCATTGGGCTATGGGCCTATGCTTGCAGGATGCCACGGCCCTCACAACTTATTTTCTACTTTATGTGCATGTAACACCCACAACAATATTATGGCTACAAGATTTATACGGAGCGAAGGTTGTTGAAGCCTGAAAGCTCAATATAAGCAAAGGAGACTCAACATAGACAGTTGAGAGATAAACCCAAGCCTATTTTCTCCATAATAGCTATTTGATTCAAGTGTATAAACATGATGATAAGCACCAATTAAAATCATGGGTTCAATATTAATGTTGAATGCACATAACAAAATTCGATACAAGTGGATACAAGTTAAGAGCTGAAATCAAAACAACCACCAACGCTATCTTTTGAGAGCAAGAATCAAAAGAGCCACATCCATCATCATTTTGTCTCCTGATCTTCTATATCTGAAATGAGAATATAGCTTTCAAAGTCAAGGTGCCTCCCAACAATGAGCAAAATTCTGAGAAAAAATGTGGATCACACATGATGTACTTTATGTATTTGATAAAAACATGTCAATCATCAAAATATATGTGCATTAACCACATAATTGTGGCCTAGTGGCTCATGTGCAAGGTGGCTAAAAGGTGAGGATGGACGTGGAAGTGCAAAAATCATAAATGCATGTTGCAGGCTTGAAGTAGAGGCTTCAAAAGTATGGCTATGGCAGGCTATAGGCGGTGATTGGCCAAGGTGAGATAGGGATAGGAGTTTGTATTATTTCAAACTAGCCCTGTGTATTTTTTGACCAAAAATTGTATAATATGCATATTTTATGATAGCATATTATCCACTTGTATAATATTGTGCAACTATGGTTTGAATATATAGCTACTTTGTGTTGGGAATCAAATGGAATGACTCCTTGGTGCATGAGCTACGTCTATCGATTCAAGCTATTTTCGATAATTCTATGGTATAGCTACTTGATCCAAGATTTGAAGTTGCGAGGATCGAAACAATTAATTCCGTAGACACACAAAATAATTCAATGCAAAATGTGTAAAACATATCAGATTAAGAGCACTACAATCGACATACACTATTAGTCATAAAATAGATCAATCTATGAATTTTATGTTTGCAAAAGTCCCTGACTCATACTATATAGAGAATGTGAAGTGGAAAGAATATTATTAGTTCAAAAGAGTGTACATGTCCAAATTCTAGAAGATGTGTAATCTCTCTAAAACAATATTCTAAAAATGAGAGAGAGAGAGAGAGAGAGAGAGAGAGAGAGAGAGAGAGAGAGAGAGAGAGAGAGAGAGAGAGAGAGAGAGAGAGAGAGAGAGAGAGAGAGAGAGAGAGAATAGAACGCTCTATTTTGAAATAACATAAGTTCATGGGATGATTCTTGATTAGTCAATTATAAATGTTCTATCAAATATATACATGGAACTTATGCATTTACTTTCCCACTATCTAAGAAGCCATTGTGCACATAATTTATTCTATACACCCTAGAAAAATAAAGTGTTTGCAGATGGATTAAGGCACTAGTTTAGTTGTCGATAGTTACCATTTAATAGAATCTTACTCGATTGAAGATTTTGCTCGATTGTGAAAGATGAGTCTGACATCACTCAAGGTGAAGAATTGAAAAAGATTACCTATGTTAGATATAGGGGTCTTATGTTTTTTTACATCAAGCATCTAGGTGTAGGATGTTGATAGGAATAAATTTGGCATAGATGGCAAATTATGCTTTTTCACTTGTAATGCCACTATTGAGCCAAAATAGAGTAAGAGACTAAACACGTGCCAATTAGAGTGTAGACATGTGTAAAGCTTTTGTTTGATGAATTCCAAGAGGTCCAATAGGATTCAGAGGTGGAACCTTGTGAGGTCCAATAGGAAATTGAGGTGTGCTTGAATATAGTCTAATAGAATTAAGAGGTGCATGGATCAATGGTCCAATAGAATCAAGAGGTGACAAAGTATGGTCCAATCATAGTTAAGCATAGTGGTAGCTCGTGGATCTACTAGTATCATTGTACTCCTCATTTTGGATCTAATTGATTTGGTGATTTCATGGATTTTGTGAGTTATTGGATTTCTAGCTTTCTCTCTCTACCCAAGAGCTCATGATGCTTTTTCTCTCTCTACCCGAGGAGAGCAGCTTGTTTTTACTTAGATTATTTTTTGAATACTTCCCACACGTGTGAGTGTGAGTTGGAAGTGATTGAATGCATGTAGTAGTAGGAGATCACAAGTACATGTAGTGGACAATCCACACGTGTGAAATTCAACATGGTATCAGAGCCTACCTAAGGTTACCATGCATTTTGATCCATCTAAGTGAAAATTTTTCATCAATCTTGAGCTAGAAGTTGTCAAGGCCCATTTTCCTAGCTATCTTGTTCAATCTTGGATCAAAAGAGATCAAAATGACAATGGTTGGGTCTGACTTGGTACTGTATGGAATCAGGTGCTCAGACATGTGTGAGGAACATCCAATTTCAGCTTGGAAGTTCTCTCTCATGCTTGATCCATTTATCTTGCTTGATAGCTTGTTTTGAAGCTATTTTTGTCTAGTTTCTGATGCAATCAGTTTCATTCCATTTGGTTGAGCCAATCAAAAGTTATAAGCATTTGAAGAGGGTTAGGTAGGGCACCTAGACCTGGGTGGACACATTTGGTTTGGTCAAGAGATTGCCTGTTTTATCCAAAATCACAGTTGAATGCTTACCAATCTCATCTATATGTGATCTAGGCACTGTTTTGAGATCTTAGCCATTTTGTTTCATGCAATATCATTGTATTTAAGTCAAATTTGGTTTCTTAGTGTATTTCACACGTGCTAAGAGTGTTTGATCCTAACTTTGCCTATACTCCATCATTTGATGTGAAATAGATCTTGTTTTAGAGAGATTTGTGTAGCTAGTGAGAATCAATTCACAAATAGTTGCAAGATCTTTCATAGGAAGAGATAGTACTCTATTATTGGATCCTATTGAGAGTGTGTAGCAACATTTATTGTTCATCATTTGAGTTTTCTTCACTTCAAATGTCTTCAATGGGTTCATCCTTGTTGGAACCAAGTGAAAGATTGACCACTTCAAATCATTCAATTTGGAAAATCAGGATGGAGTCCATCTTGATCCTTCAAGACGTGATGGACATAGTTCTTGGCATTGAAGAAGAACCACAAGTTCTTCAAGAGGTTCAAAAATACAAAAAGAGAACTAGGATGGTTCTCCACTACATTAAGATGAATGTCTCTAATGAGATATTGAGGGAGATAGGTACTTGTACAACAGCCAAAGAAGCTTGGGATTGTCTCAAGGCTATCTATGAGGATAAGAACACCTCTAGGCTTCTCACTCTTAGGAATCAAATCTTTCAAAGTAGCCAAAAGAGTGATGAGAGTGCATCTAGTTATGTTTTGAGAGTAAAAGATATTCATAGAGAACTTGCTTGTATTGGTGATTCCATCAATCAAAATGAGCTAGTTCAAGTCATTCTCAATGGCTTGAGAAGTGAATTTGATAACCTTGTCCAATCCTATGCCATTAAGGAGGAGCTACCAAGTTTGGAGGCTCTCCAAAGTGTGCTAATTTCGGAAGAATCAAGACAAGAGTACAAGATCTTGAGGATGAACAAGCTTTCTCTCAGTCATGATGATGGCAAAGCTCTCTTTGCCAAGGATAAGCACAAAGGGAGGAGCAAGAACCAACATCAACAATCCTCAAGCAAGGACAAAGTCAAATCCAAAGACAAAGATGAGGAGGAAGATGATTCCTCAATGCTTTATCATCCAAGCTCAAGAAAAAGAAGATCAAGTGCTTTTATTGTGGCAGGAAAGGTCATTATGCCACCAATTGCTTCAAGAAGAAGAATCAACTCAAGCAAGACAACATTACCAATGAGAAGGAAGACACTATTGCAAGTGATGGAGAGGGATCTCTTATGGTCTCTAGTTTCTCATCTACTCCTTTCAAGAAGGACGGCCTATGGTATATTGATAGTGGAGCCTCTTCACACATGTGTAGCTCCAAGGACTCTTTCTCTTCTATTGCACCTTATGATGGAGTCAAGAAATCAATATACACTGCAAATGATTTTGAATGTCCTATTGAAGGCATAGGGAACATTCCCTTGAAGCTTGCATCCTCTAAAGTTCTTTCTCTCTTTAAAGTTCTTTATGTACCTAAGCTTACCAAGAATCTTATTAGTGTTGGCCAATTGCTTGATAATGGCCTTGATGTAAAATTCAATGTTGATACTTGCACTATCAAGAAGAATGATGAGATACTTATATTAGGATCTAGATTTGGTGGCATCTATAAACTAGATCCAAATGAGTATGTGAATGCTTGGAATGTTGCTCTTGTGAACAAGCTCTCTATGGAGGAATTATGGCATAGGAGGTTGGGACATCCCAACTACAAATCCATGCTCTCTATGATCAAAGAAGCCAAAGCTATTGGCTTGCCAAAGTCACTCTCCAGGAAGATCAAGTCTTGTGAGGCTTGTGCTATTGCTAAATCTCACAAAAAGCCATTTACAAGATCTTCTATCAGAAGCAAGCATCCTTTAGAGTTAATCCACTCAGATGTGCATTTCTCATCAACTACAAGCAAGGGAGGAGCCACTTGTCTTGTTACTTTCATTGATGATTACACAAGATTCACTTGGATATATCTTCTTGCTTCTAAATCTATGGTGTTTAATCATTTAATTATTTTCAAAGCTTATGTAGAGAAGCAATTCTCATTCAAGATTAAAGCTCTTAGAAGTGATGGAGGTGGTGAATATATCTCCAATAAATTTCAAGATTTTTGTGAGCTTGAAGGCATTAAAAGAGAGTTCTCTTGTGCCTACTCTCCATCTCAAAATGGAGTGGCCGAGAGAAAGAATAGATCTCTATGTGAATGTGCAAAATCTATGAGAATTGAGGCATCTTTGCCCAAAGATTTTTGGGGAGAAGCCATTAATTGTGCAAATTATCTTTGCAATAGGCTCCCACATATAGCTCTTGGAGGAAAGTCACCATATGAAATCTTATTTTTGAAGAAGCCTAAGGTTGATCACCTTAGAGTTTTTGGATGCTTATGCTTTGTCCATATTCCCTTAGAAACAAGGAAGAAAGAAGATCCTAGTGCATGCAAAGGGATCATGGTTGGATACTCATCCACCAAGGAGGCCTATAGAGTCTTTATACTCTCTACTTCTCAAGTTATTGAAAGTAGAGATGTTGTCTTTCATGAAGATCAACACTCATCTCTTGAAGAGGCCGAGATCAAGAAATCTATGGATGCATCGTCAATTATTGAGTTTTAAGACAATCATGATGTGATGGGGTCGAGATTTGAAGAAGACTCTCCTCGGATTTTCTCACCAAGAAGATCCATGAGAGATAGATCCGAGCCTAAGAGGCTCTCATATGTTGACAAAGGCAAACAAGTGGATCTTGATTCCACTAATTATGTTTTTTATGTCTCTCATGAAGGGCCAGCTTGTGGATCCTCCATCCAACAAGCATGTGATTGGTTGCAAGTGGATATTTCGGATCAAGTTCAATCATGATGGCACCATCAACAAGCATAAAGCAAGATTATGTGCCAAAGGATTTGCTCAAATCCATGGTCTTAATTATGAGGAGACCTTTGCACCCGTTGCAAAGATGGTGAAAATAAGAATTCTTATTTCTCTTGCTTGTTTTTTCAAGTGGAAGGTGTTTCAATTAGATGTATCCAATGCTTTTCTAAATGGTTATCTTGAGGAGGAGATCTATATGGAACAACCTCAAGGATTCATCAAGGATGAGTCCAAAGTGTGCTTGCTCTTCAAAAGTCTTTATGGACTCGAGCAAGCACCAAGATCATGGTATTCAAGACTTAACTCTTTTCTTATCTCACTAGGATTTACTCTTAGTGACTATGATCCTTCCATGTATCTAAAGTTTGTTGATAGCAATATTGTCATTCTAATTTATGTTGATGACATTATTCTTCGTGGAAGTTGTATCAAGCTAGTTGATGAAACCAAGCTAGCACTTGGATGTGAGTTTAAAATACAAGATCTAGGAGAGATGCATTACATCCTAGGCCCAGAAATTGATTTTTATGAAAATCATGTCTTTATATGCCAATCTAGATATGCTCACTCTATGTTAAAAAAATTCCATATGAAAAATTCTAAGAGCATAGATACTCCAATGGAGCAATTGTAAAAGATCCTAATAAAGGTGAGGAAAGATCCTTTGAGGACATCACACTTTTTAGGAGTCTTGTAGGCTCCTTGCTTTGGCTTACCATTACTAGGCCCGATCTAAGTTTTTGTGTGCACAAATTGAGTCAATTTATGCAAGATCCTAAGATCCATCATTGGAAGATGGCCAAGAGGATTCTAAGATATGTATCTTCATCTTGTGATTATGGTCTACTCTATAAAATTGAAGATCTATCCATTATTGGCTACTCGGATTCGGACTTTGCAAGTGACAAGATGGATCGAAAGTCTATTAGTGCATACACTATCTTTCTTGGAGGCAATCTAATATCTTGGCTTTCCAAAAAGCAAGATACTATATCTCTCTCTTCATGTGAGGCCGAGTACAAAGCACTCACTACAACTACCAAAAAAGTGCTTTGGATCAAGAGGTTATTAATGGAGCTAAAGTACATCAAGGAGGATGATCTACCAATGATCAAGTGTGATAACATCTCGGCCCAAGCTCTTACCAATAATCCCATATTTCATGCAAGAAGCAAGCACATAGAAGTGGCACACCATTTTGTGAGAGAAAAGCTTATTGGAGGAGAAATCTATTTGGAGCATGTCAACTCGTCCTCTTGTATTGTCGATCTACTCACCAAGCCTTTGAGCAAAAGTGCTTTCATCAAGCATAGATCTAATCTTGGACTTATATCAAGATCAATGTTCAAATCTTCATAGATATTTTTTTAGGAGGAGTGTGAAGAATTGAAAAAGATTATCTATGTTAGATATAGGGGTCTTATGTTTTTTACATCAAGCATCTAGGTGTAGGATGTTGATAGGAATAAATTTGGCATAGATGGCAAATTATGCTTTTCCACTTGTAATGCCACTATTGAGCCAAAATAGAGTAAGAGACTAAACACGTGCCAATTAGAGTGTAGACATGTGTAAAGCTTTTTTTTGATGAATTCCAAGAGATCCAATAGGATTTAGAGGTGGAACCTTGTGAGGTCCAATAGGAAATTGAGGTGTCCTTGAATATAGTCCAATAGAATTAAGAGGTGCATGGATCAATGGTCCAATAGAATCAAGAGGTGACAAAGT
The DNA here is from genome assembly GCA_029204225.1 of Diphasiastrum complanatum. Taxonomy (NCBI): domain Eukaryota; kingdom Viridiplantae; phylum Streptophyta; class Lycopodiopsida; order Lycopodiales; family Lycopodiaceae; genus Diphasiastrum; species Diphasiastrum complanatum. Next base: position 1,590,075 of record CM055103.1, read on the forward strand.
ATGGTCCAATCATAGTTAAGCATAGTGGTAGCTCGTGGATCTACTAGTATCATTGTACTCCTCATTTTGGATCTAATTGATTTGGTGATTTCATGGATTTTGTGAGTTATTGGATTTCTAGCTTTCTCTCTCTACCCAAGAGCTCATGATGCTTTTTCTCTCTCTACCCAAGGAGAGCAGCTTGTTTTTACTTAGATTATTTTTTGAATACTTCCCACACGTGTGAGTGTGAGTTGGAAGTGATTGAATGCATGTAGTAGTGTGTTTTTGCCATAGAATCAAAGATAGATCTTGAATCTCAATCTAGTCTTGATCTTGGTGCATCTACACACCCTAGGAGATCACAAGTACATGTAGTGGACAATCCACACATGTGAAATTCAATAAAAAGATTGTCAAATTGCATCAGATCGATATAGCACATAGTCCGAAAGTTCAATTTGTTAGATTATTCTCCTAATTCTCCTATTGACCGTTGAGAGAAAGAATAGAACCTTAGTCGAATCGACAAAGTCCATGTTATCACATGTGACACTTCCAAAGTCCATCTAGGATAAAACTATTTTCACTGCAGCTTATATTCAGAACAAATGTCCTACTAAAGGTCTCTCAAATATAACACTATACAAAGCTTGGACAGGCTCCAAACCTTCTTTATCGAACTTACGAGGTTTTGGATGTATCACTTATGCACAAATTCCGCATGATATCAGGTTGAAGATCAACTTGCAGAGTATCAAGTCTATTTTCATCAGCTACACTACTTCAGATAACACTTATAAGTTGTATGATCCTGTCAAGTCGAAGATATTCACTAACCGAGATGTCATCTTCATCGAAGATCAGTTTATTGACCTCAAAGGTAAAGGCAAAGCTCATATAGCTGACCTATCAAACTCTCCCGGATTATCAAACTTTCTAGGTCCATTTGGTTTTCAGAACCAAGATGCACTCTTTCACATAGACTCTTCTTGAGATGCTTACGTGAAACATGGGATGCACTTGAGATCCTTTGGGTGTTCCAATTAGTAAGCTAAGGATCCGATCTTTTTCAAGATCTTATACGACCTTCTAAATTTTAGGGGACAATTAATAATGCTTGCCGGTATGCATTCCACTCGAATCCTTCGGGATTCTCAAATATACCCAATCTCCCACTTGGAAGTCTCTCGGTGATCTTTTTAGATTTTCATAATGTCGATCCCTATCCTGGGCACATTGGACATTTTCCAATCCGTAGCATTTCCAGCATATCAAGTAGGATATCCACTACTTTTTGAAACTTGAACGCCCGAGTATCTACCACAATGGTGACATAGGTGCCAATCCATAAGCATAAACAGGCTGTGACCGGTAATCAAATGCTTATGATAACTCAATCTCCATTAAGGATAACATCCTCTCCAAGGAGATTGCTATCAAAATACAATCGTCAATCATAATTCATCGGATTCTTGTCCTATACTCAATAAAAGGACGTGATACCCTCACATAGGCAACAACCAATGATCGAAAAATCTTTTAAACTTAGAGTCATCTCTAGTTTAGTAAATACGGCCGACCAAAACTGACCAGTGAACTTCGAATTGCAAATGTTCATAATGTCACTTTGGTACCGTAAAGTCTAAATAGACACTCTACAACTACTTGGTCTATACCCCAATAAACATAGTCGATTGGGTAAGGTGATCAATCGTACCAAAATTTTACTAACTTGTTTATTCATCCGGGGTATTAATGCTATCCTCTCCTATGGATTAGGTATTTTCTAGAATCTGAGTTATGATGCATCAATCCCAACTCTCCATATTTCCGAGACCATACCATATCATAAGAGTGTATTACAATTTTTAAAAGACACATGAGTTGTTCCAGAAAGTCTTTTCCATCTGGAAAGTTTCACACCTTTCCAACTCACATACGGTGCCTATAAAAGGATTGTAATCCGAAGAACGCCCTTAATTTAGACATGGCACAAATTGTCATTCCAAAGTTAGGGTCCTAATCTAGAATATGTCTAGATTTTCCTCTTAAGTTCTAATCTAGAATAACTTAAGATTTACCGGAACCTCATTATGTGAAGTTCAAACTTTTGGCAACCCACAACTCCTTCCTTCTATTAAAATCACTCTCTCAAAGAAGTCTGCAGAAATGAACTGTTTTCCACAACAGTCAACATTTTTCTTCGATATAGGTGAAAAACTTCAATATAGGTGAAAAACTCGAAAAACCCGACAAAGTCTTCGATTTCACTTTAGGGCCATTCTGAACACTAAAGGATCTTGTGAAAAATGTGACAAAGTGTTCACTTAGAATTTCGGACCATTTCAGACACTTCCAAAAATATGACATTTTGTCCGAAAAATGCGAGACTCTGCAAATTTACACATTATTTCAAATATAGATTGTCTATGTCTTCACGATCCAATATTAACTAATCTAATTTATTAGTTAAACATCTGTTAACGATCATGTAATTGTAAAGTTAGAATAGCACAAGATCATCCAGCTGCTATATAAGTAAATGAGTGTTGTAGATGGACATGATGATGGATGAAGATACTCCAATAGAGATCTTACGACCAAAATAGGTCTTCACAATATCTGACTCCTCAAAGTTAGAGAATACAGAGAGAGAGAGAGAGAGAGAGAGAGAGAGAGAGAGAGAGAGAGAGAGAGAGAGAGAGAGAGAGAGAGAGAGAGAGAGAGAGAGAGAGAGAGAGAGAGAGAGAGAGAGAGAGAGAGAGAGAGAGAGAGAGAGAGAGAGAGAGAAAAAAAAAATCAGAACTATAACAATTGTGTTGTTTTTGTAAGTAGGATCATGTGCGCCCCTAGCCTCCTTTCTAGGTATTTCTTGTTGATAACATATTTGCCATCTAACAAGGGGAATGTAATTGGTGCAATTGTACTCATGGGAAACTCGATTCTTGCCTCCATTTTCTTGCCCATCACACAATTTAGTGGAACTCTACATGCAACAAGAACAAGTTGCACACCATTGTTGAAACTGAACTTTTTTCAAAAAGATACAAAAACTTATAGATACTAGAATTAATAGATACTTATAGATACTAGATACTTACAGATACAAAGCTTATAGAAAGCTCAAGAACAACAATATAGCAAAAACTAATCAGAAATCAAAATGATTGCAACAAAATGATTTGAATTCAAGCTCTATTTGGCAATAGATTCTATTTTGGCTTCATTCTTCAAAAGCAGAGTGGAAGAGAATGCCAGTTCGAAGAATCCAAAGGTCTAATGGGATGGAACACAAAATGGACAAAGCTTTTGTAGTAGGTCCCTAGGAAAATGAAAAGTTGATCATGTCATCTTTGGAGGCCTAAGCAGACAACAAGCTATTTGAGAAGTGAATTATGTGAGAAAACTAGAATCCATACAATAAATTTCAATAAAAGTTAAAAAATCAAGATCATCATAGTTCTATATACTTCGCCTAAGTGTGATGTTTTGATAATCTCTTATTAAGCATTTTTTTGATATATAGGGAGTTCATTCTATCCACTCAATTTTGCATTGAGCAACATGTCCTACTATTCTACTAAAGGTATTGACTCCACCAAGAAGGCAAACCGATAATACTTTCACCTGCATTTGTATAAGTGTCAACTATTCTTGGAATAAGAGGCCACCTAAACTAGATGTGACTGTGACGGACTGGGATCGATGAGAACTCTGGACAAGTAAAATAGGTATGTTTGATGAAGTAAAAACACCCCTCTAAACAAATAGAGTTTTGAGTACTGATTTTTTATCATCTGCTCTAAGTTCTAGTGTGTACTCACCCTTGTATTGGTCAACAAGCCTTGGGCTAATGACAACTTAATCAACTGGATCGTATCCCGCTCAATTTATGATCTCGTTTTGACAGTTGCTCTAACAAGTTCGCCGATTTTTTCTTTGATTATACAAGGGAAAACATAAGCTAGAAAAATACATTCTCAAATACTCACGTTCATCATTCTCAAACATTATGCAAATCCTTGTTCTCTATTAATACATACTAAATTTTCATTGTAAAACAATGTGTTATCCTTAGAATGATTTCAAAGTTGTCATGCACATTCATCAATGTACGTATCTTGAACTTCCAAAATTTGATATGTTTTTATTCAAAAATACAATATTAGGCAATGAATTGTCCAGGAAAATTCAATATGATGATAATGTGAAGTTGGCATGCTTTGTTGGAATGCTTAATTTATTTTTTTCGTGATAAACATCTATTAAACTTTTAGATCATCGCTATATTGTCTTCCTAAACTTTTGGCAACAAATATATATGAGAAATATTTTAGGTTGATCAATTCTGATATCCAGAGATACTTATAAGCCAAAATGATATAACACACTATATCAAAACCAATTTTTTGTGCAGAAAAAAATTGGCCTATTAACAATGACCACCATATTGTGAAAAAATAGCCTATTTTGAAAAATCTAGCATGTAGAACTTTGTAAATATTGTGTATTATTGGGTTACACACATGGAAGGCCAAAATGCCACATGAAAACCCACTCCTAATGTATGTTAGGTCAAGTCAAGAGAGTTGGTCATGTCTATTTGGTGGTCATTTCTACTTTATAGGACCTACACCTAAGTTTAAGGTGAAAATTTGACCAACTAACTACCTACCAAGCATAACTATAGGATCTAGGCTAGGGTTTCATTTTAGGGCAAGAAGAGTGAGTTAACTTCCTTTTTACATGCTAGAAATCCACCTAACTTGAAGAAGGAAGTCAAATTTGCTATGTATTCCAAGCTCTCATAGTGAGAAGATAGAAATTTTTTGGAGCTCATTGGCAATCTCAAGCTAGTTCACTATGTACATTGAGTTTTTGTGATCCAAATAAAATCAAATCAATTTCTACTTGTTTCTCAGGTTGAAGGTCATACTAAAGCCTGTAGTACACATGTGTGGGCTTGGATTTCAATGTTGATCAATGCTTTTGATTGTTAATGGTTGTTGTTTGTCAAATTGCCAATCTAGACCATCTTTTTGTGTCTAGTTTTTTGATAGATTGTTAAGCAAGCATCCAATCACTCTTGTGGATCTTTTGTAGATCCATTTATGGTCCTAAAGTACAGTACTTTCACACATATATGTCGAAAAACTTCAACAAAACACTAGCAACGGTTCTCTAAAAGCATGTTACAACCTAGGACTGACATACAAACCACCTTAACAAGCTGTAGGAAATGGCTAAACATGAAAATGAATTTGAATTTGATACTTGGAACTCTGATGACCAACCTCATTTAAAGCACACTGCATAGTTGCACACATTATTGCGTATATTTAAAATATTCCATAGTAAAGTACAAGTCTACGTTCCTACAAAAAATGACTTAAAAATGGTGGGACATTATTATTAGAAGCCTTTACTTTGGAGAAGAGAGCCACCTCCAAAAATAAAAATATAGAGCAAAATCTAAAATCTTTGCTCTATAATTGGGAAAACTTGACCAAGAATGGTTTGCTTTTCAATGCAACAAAACAACAGAGGTCCCAATCCAAGTCATCTCAAAAAAATGAGCTTCAAAACAATAAAAAATTGACAGAAATCATACGAGTTGTATTCCTTGCACCAGGTCATTTGAAAAAGTTGTAGTGCTCTTGTCGTGTTCAGAGTCATGAGCACAAGATGCAGTTTTGGAAATGTGTGTTGTGGATCCCGGTAGTACGAGGAACAAATTTTGAACGATGACAGCACTTAAAAAATGTTTAAAAAATGGACCCTAGGAGCCCAAATGGTCACAAACCTGGCACCTAGACCCCGGGCCCTTTTTTTCAACGGCTCTTAAGATTTCAAATGGCTACTCATAACAAAAAACCCTATTTTCATTGTTATTTTTCTTTCTCCAGCCTCCGTCCTCCACTAAGCTTCTTGTGTTCATCGATTCACCTCCAGTCTTCAGAGTCACAGGTGGAATAGAGCATCAACTCACACCTGCATACAGACCCAAATATAATGGTGTCGCCAAAGGAAGAAGAAACAAGACATTAGTGGGTGGATACTTATGAAGTAGAGCCACAAAGTCTAGACTACAAACATATTTCAGTATTTTAGACTGACAGGTTCTTGCGACCTTTGCACATTATGCAGCATTTTGACCGGAAGTGGAGCTTGCTTAATTCATAAAAAAATTAAATATTAACAATGTTCTTCCAATTCAGCTTACATGAAAAATTGTTCCAACCATGCAATGTCATGTGAAGCCTTTTATAAAACATAATAATAATATTACTTTTATGCAAACAATTACATGTTTCATTGAATTTAGCACCATCTTTGATCAAATATGTGGAGTTCATAGTTCAATGAACACTTTTTCTGGTAGATAGTTGTTGAGAATAGTTTCAGGATGAGGTGCCATGATAAACAGTTAACAATTAGGTAGCTGATAGGATTAAGTTTAGGCATTAGTTATCCAAATAATTGATGGTAGATGTCTCATAAGGATGATGAGTTCGGGCTGCTAGTGTGTGCATTTTGTGAGTAAAGTAGAGTGAATGCAAAGAGATTATACGTATTGTGAATCTCTGAGAAGTGATCATGTAATGAGATCTTTCTTGATATGTGATAAAATAAAAGTTTTCTTAGGATGGAAATTTGTTGCATACGTATGAGAATGATTGTGCTTTGATATGTCTTTTGGTTGCACGCTTTAGACTTAACATGGGTTGCGGGCCCACAACACACACCCTATCCTCTTAAAAGTTTTTTTAATCAGATTGTGTACTGAACAATCTTTTGAGAAGGATTGATCATTATTATAGCTATCTAAAATGTATCGAGCAGTACAACATCGAGAAGGATGGCTCCTATGCAGGAAACGAGGTAGGTCGAGAAACTGAAAGACGAAAACTACGATGTATGGTCATGGAAAATTCAGTTGATCCTAGATAAGAAGGGACTCTGTGATCTTGTCTCTAGAGCTGAAATAGACACGATTATCGAAGGAGAAGCATTAGTGAAGAAGGGGAGATTGTTTCGAGACAGAATGGAGCAAGCTCTCTCCATTATTTGCATATCTCTGGGAGATACTGCCAGTGCCCAAGCAAGAGATGTAAAAACTCCAAAAGAAGCTTGAAAGACCTTGCAAAATTTATACCATGAAGTAGGAGTAATCTCCAGGATTGTTTTGCAGAAGGAGAATCAATCGCTTCTTATGTAAGAAGATTCAAAGATGTGCATAGGCACCTAGCAGCATTGGGCTTTTCCATGAAGGAAAAGGATGTAACGGCCTTATTTATTGGCGGACTACCTTCATCCTTTGAAACTACCATTACTATCATAGAGGCTCAGTATGTAGATGATAAGGAAGATTTGTTAACGCTAGAAATAGCGATGGAAAGGATCATGCAGACAGAGCTAAGAAGAAGCAAGATGGTAGGGCCATCTGACCAAGAAATGGCCTTGATTATGACATCTTGGCTTTCAGATAATACTTCGTTTGCTTGGATCTTCTGTATCATATTTTCCACACTTTGATATAGTTTACCCACTCTTACAAATTCTCCATCAACAATTCTTAGGACATCCATAATGGGTTTGCATATCTCGGCAAATTGTTCAGCTGCTCACCATAATGTGGATCCCAAAACATCTTCTTCCACATCATGGGCTAACCTTCGATGCTCTGAATCTAGTCTTAAAACAAAATTGTTCCAAGATGAGTCAACAATAGTTTGTTGTAGGGCTTGTTAAGGTTCCATTGAAATGATCTATAGCAATGAATTGAGTGCCAAACCTTGTCTTTGTACACTTTAGCTAACCTTTATGAGGAGGATGCTTTTGAGAATATGGCAAGAGTTGTATAATGTCTTGTCATCAATTTCAGTATCTTTCCTGTTATTAGCATTGCATCTTTTAACTCTGCTATCTTTCCAATATCCTTCTATAACAAACTTAAAGAACGTGCAACACATGGAGCCCAAAAGATTGAAGGTTATTTAGTCATGAGTAGCTCTCCAGCCTTTTTGTAGCTACTAGCACTATCGAACATAATCTTCACAAAATTCCAACTTCAAAGGTTGCTTGTTCAATCTTCTCTGCCATGTACTTATGAACTTCACTTTAACACATGTCGAGCTTAGGAATATGGACCTCCTAGTTTATGTCTTAGATAGAAAATCAAAAATTGGTCACTTAGAAGCATCAATACACTCATCTGAAATCCTTGAGCATTTTGGTAATATGCAGAAGTTCTATGCACAACATATTATTTATTGAAAAGTGAAAGCCATGATGTAGTTGCAAACATTCTTTAAACTCTAGACTTCTAGAAACATTGAATGAGATACCATTTTGATAAAGGCTTTGGCAATTGCCGAATCAATTTCTTGGTTTTTTTTACATTGTTTAACACAGTAGGAATTTTGGTTTGATTTGTTAAACTCAAACCAAATTCTTTTTTTCCCTTCAAGCTTGAGGCCACTTTAGCTGGCACTAGATCACAAGCTTTGAAACCTCCTCCACTTTTAGATTTCCCAATAAGAGGGGCCTTCATTTTCTATACACTCCACCCACAAACATTTTGCTACAAATTTGCATCTTATAGAAAAATTTGGCCACTTTGTCATTAAACCTAGGTGCTCTACATATTCCATAATGATCGATTTACATAAATGGATTTCATGTAGTCGTAATTAGAAAGCCTGCATACAATAACACAATGATTTTATTCAACATAAAAAGATTTGAGCTGCTCACAATGGTATCCATCATAGTGGAAACAAAAAGTTTATTCTCAATTGTATTAAATATATTTTGATGTAGGATTAAAGTACTAAAAAGTCTTATCAAGAGAAGTTTGAATAACACAACATTGTGGTTGATATGCCAATGATGAGCCCTATTAGAAAGAAGTGGGAGAGGAGAAGCATCTGAGGAGTGGCAAGTTTGATAGCTAGTGTCTAGAGAATGAGCCCATGTGTGTGCGTGTGTGTGTGTGTGTGAGTACACTTCCTTGATGGAGAACATGACTGCGAGTCTTGTTAATCCTCCTACAAGTATAGGACCTATTGACTCTAAATGGATCTTTAAGATAAAGCTTAAGCCAGATGGACCTTCAATCTAGTGGTAAAGCATCAATCTATTCACACCTTGCTGGCTATAGCTACTACAAAAGACTTTGACATTCACCAAATGACGTCCAGACAACATTCCTTCACGGATATATACTAGAAGAAATGTTCATTTATCAACCAGAAGGTTACGTTCTTCAAGGCCAAGAGCATTTGGTATTTTCCATTTGCATAAAACACTATATGGTCTCAAACAAGCTCCCAGGGCCTGGTATGAAAGAATCAATCACTTCTTATTGCAGCACAATTTTACTTCTTGCTCCGCAGACTCAAACGTATCTCTTAGGCGTAACGGGTCAAGCTATGTTATTACCTAGTCATTACCTACTCGGTATGGAAATCAACAGAGATTGCACAAGCAGAAGGATTACTATAAGCCAAGAGTCCTATCTAACCAATGTGCTTCACAGATATGGCATGTCGATAGACACACCCATGGATCCAGGATCCAAGCTTTCTAAAGACATGTGCCTAAAACTGAGACAGATCAGCGAAAAATGTGTAGATATATCCTTGTCAGCCTGTCATAGGATCTAAAATGTATTCTATATCTGCACATGACCTGATCTAGCATATATGGGAAGCACATTGTCTCAATACATGTCCAATCCAGGCTTACAACATATAAAGGCTTTGCAAAGAGTATTGAAGTACATCCAAGCCACGAAGCATCCGAATACATTGCAACCACATCAGTAGTGAAGGAGATAATTTGGCTAAGAAGGTAACTACAAGATGTGCAATTTCCATAGGTCGGTCCAACAATACTCGACTGCGACAATCAGAGATAGCTCTATCTCTGCTGATTTACACAGGATTTCAAGTACAGACTATCTACGTCTTCACGCTCCAATATTGACTCATCTAATTAATCAGTTAAACAGTTGTTAACTAATTGTAATGTTAGAATAGCATCTGGATGATCTTGCGTTAGCCGATTTTCTAACACATGAAATCAGGCTAATTTTCAAAGTTTTATGCAAGAACTTCTATGATCTCTAGGAAAAGTTGATTAAATTAAAGTGTGACCGGCATAGATTTGGCCAGCATAGCCCATGCCAGAGGGGTCCCAGTTCGCCCAAAAGAACTATAGAGTTTTTAAATAAAAGTAGCCTTAGAATTGGCTATTAAGTTTTATTTTGATTGATGTACACCTGATTTCATTTATGTAACCTCGGGTTTTTATTAATATAATAAGATGTGTGAGATTTTGCAGGACATGCTATTGCTTGAGGCCCAAAAAGAAATCTGAGACCAAAGAGCTTGAAAAAAATCGACATCAGCCCCTTAGCAGAGATTCCTGTGCAGATCACCGACAAGCCAACAAAGCTGATCTAAGGGAAGCAATCATAGTTCAGGCAAGCAAAGTGATACTGGGATCAAAGGTTAGGACCTTGAGAGACAAGGTGCAATCCTCCAAGGACAAGGACAGTCCTAAATGGGTGTGACCCACTGAAAGTGCTAGAGGATATTTCAACTTGACAAAATGAAAAGAGAAAAAGAAAATAAAGTGAAGGGTCTCCCCTTCCTTGTATAAAATACGTGAGGAGACCACAACCTTAAAGACTCTTGACTTTGGTGAAGAGGTCTTGCCTTTCAAAGAGAAAATAGGAAGTGGCAAAATGAGCAAGTCAACCCTTCCCCACCTTCCAAAATTGCAAAGTCTAAACATGGTCCAATAAGATGCAAGGCCTCCATGCATACTTAAATGGGAGTAAAAGATAAATGACGAAAGCACATGGGTGGTGAGCAAAAAAATCTTCATGGTATGAATATGAGATTACCACCACTTTGGCTTCAATCCAAAGTGGCAAGGCCCTCCCCATCTCCTATAAAAGCTTAGAGTTTTTCCTCTTTTAAAAAGTTACTAGTTTGAGAGATTACTAGTTTTTGAGAGAGCTTAGATTTTCAAGAGGGAGAAATGAGTTGAGATGTCTTCATTCTATATTTTGGAAATCTATTTTAAGGACTCATGCTATGTTTTGAATCTCATAAGGATTGAATGTCATAATAAAATTATCAGTGAGATTTGATGCTTTGGATGCTTACATTTGCATAGTTGTAATTCTCTCATCACGGATGTAGTGGGAGATTGGATCATGGGTTGAGACTCTTCTTCAGACCGAGCATTTGTAGTTTCATGTCATTATATCAACGTATTCTTGAGAGGATTAAGAATTTTTTATTCTTTGATAAATTAAAATGTCACTTTTTGAGGGATTATGTGAGCTGAGACTCTTACAATGTTTGTGCAGTAAGAAGTATGAGAGTGATAGAGTCTCAAAGATATAGGATGTGAGACCAATACTCCACCTTAGAAGAGTGTGTTGTATTTAAGCTTCATAAGAATAGGCCTTTGAAAGATCATTGATGCAAGTAACTATGAAGCCATCACTGTTTTCTAAGGATACAGATTAGATCATCATGATTGCATAGATCTTTGTGTAGGCAGAAGTTATCTATATTCATGAGTGGATTTTGAGCATTAGTTTGCTCTTGCTATTTCTCATACCTCTGAGTACAGATCCTCATATATCCCACACTACAATCAGTTTATGGCCTCCATCACTGACAGGGTTGGCCTTAGAAAGTACTTTATTGATTTACCATTCACAATGAATGAATGAGTATCACCCTTTTGCCCATCCATCGCAGACAGAGGAGGTTCTTGTGAGAAGTTTCTGCCCTTCATCGTTGAGCAGAGAGATCATTGCACCTGCTGATAGGGTAAACATTGCACAATGCTCTACCATCGCATTTGAGAGTGTTTTATCAACAATTCCAGAGGCACAATGTCTACTCTCAACATCGCATAAGGCATATCACATTTATGATGTTGAAACAGGTCAGATTTATGTCAGCAGCCGTGACGTTGTCTTTCTTGAAGCCAAGTTTCATGATTTGAAACAGAAATAGAAAATTGTTCCAACAACTCCATTTACCATCGATAGGCCAAGACCTACGACTCTTCAACCACAAGCTAAAGTTATCCCAATCATTCGCCTAGGAGACACTCACACACACACACACACATGAAGATTTTAATATATTCTTGTTTTTTTTTTACTTGAATGGGCTTTCTTATTAATTAAAAAATTATAGATCATCATTGTTTTTTCTTAAATTGTTTGTTATATATGAATTATATATTAATATTCAATTTGTTTTTATTCTAAAAAATTAGTTTGCATATGTGACAATTATTTCTGATCAAGCAACCATGTTTAAAATATTGTAGTTAAATGGTACATATTCATTGTAATAAAAAATGCATTTTCAATAATTTGTATGTTTTATTTTCAATCTAAGGAAAAATTTATCTGAAGTTCATTCTACCTACAAATAATCTTAACATTCATAACTATAATATTATAGTCAACTAATTGAAAATGAGTAGAATTTTTTTTGTATTCATCCATTTTTCATAGGTGTTTATTTAATCAAGTCACAACAATGCAAAAATTGTATTTGGTATTAAACTTTCTAAATATTATAGCAATTATACTACACAACTCCATTAGATTGTCACTCTGTGATTGTTCTAAAAAAGTAAAAATAAAAATCCAACACAACATAAGTTGGCTATCGAAATACACCAATATAAATGTGATTTTTCTCATTCAATTTGGAACATAAATTAAATTGATGTTGGAAAGAAAATTACATGGAATCCAATACTATGTCCATTGTAGACATTGTCTTCATTGACATAAACAACATAAATTAAATTTGAATTTGAAGAAGAATCACCAACTTCAACTATATTAAAGTTTGACTGGAAGACTAGTGAATTTAACATTTGAAGCTTCAAGCATAATTGCTTTGTTAATCCTCTTCTAGATCTTCATTGTCTTTGGTTGACGATAGTGTCAAATTAGCTTGTGCCTTCTCAACAACTTTGGTGGGTATTTTGATGTTCTTCAGTTGATTTGGATGTCGTCTTGGCCGCCAACTCCACAACACAATGGAAACTGGCCCGCAACGCTGTGGATCACAAGGATTGCTTCTCCATTGCTTAGTCCAACAATCCTTATATCTTTCCACATCAGAAGCATTGCCTCTACAAATGGGAGCCCAATATTGAACAAGCACTTTCATGAAGTTTGGTGATATCTTTTGTTGGTTTACATCCAAAAAGGGTAACACCTAGCCAAATTGGATATAGTTTGTCGTTGAGGAGCACCAGTACAAACTTTATGCACATCAATATGAGGCTTGAATGGCACCTTAGGTTTCTCCTTCAATGGACCACAATAGTGTTCTTCATCGTCCACTTCTTCATCTTCTATCAAGCTAGTTGGATTGTCAAAATTAACATCCATCCACCTCGTCCTAGGCCATAAACCATCCATCAGATGAACGTGACTCTCAATTATTTCATTTGAATTTAAAATGTTGATAATATTCTCCCAATATGCAATTACAAGCAAAATAAAATCTCTATAATTTGGATTGACATGTCTGTTTTCCATATATTTCTTCCAAAATGAAATATGCTTATTTATTCCATCAACAATCATAATTTGGTCCTTGAGGGTCAACAAAAGTGGTAATGCATGAGGATCTCCTTTAGGCAACATTGGACAACCGTTTGTGTCTTGCTTACATAATTGTATTCCATCTTGTAGTTTCCAAATTTTCATTGTAGGATTCATCATGTATTGCATGACAGGAATGCCATCTCTAACGAAAAAGCAAAATTGTAGAGGTTTTTTGTGGCCAACCAATGTGTCTCCTACATCACATAAATAATCTTCAATAAAACCTTTGAAATTTGGTACTTCTTGCATTAAATATGGTACAGGATGAAGGAGAGTAAGACTACTTTTGATGGAGAGAGAGAAACACAACAAGTACTATCGGGCATCTACAAACAACAAGACATATTGAGAGAAATAAACATGACACTCACAAGTCTGGGATTAAAAAACATATCACATTCTACGTCTAGCAGACTTTGGAAAACTGTATTCAAAGAGGTGTGTCTTTCCAAATCCAGCCCATTTTCAAAATGTGACAAACACGGCATTAAAAATGAGGTTAGAATCCACAAAGGTTGTTGGAGAGCGAGAAAGAATATTCATGGAAAGGAGAAAACATATGCTTGCCGAAATGAGTTGTCGCAACTTGTACTATTCCTGGAAGCAAAAAGCTTGTTGTGAACCTAGTAAGAACTTGTGCATTATACATGACAAAATGGACCAGATGAAGACATGCATACCACGACTAGAGCCACATCCAAAAAGTTTAAGTCGTGTGATGCAACTCCCTATATCCTTAACAGGAATGCTAACACATGGACATGGAAAAGGTGCATACGGTCATTTTACAATGGGATATTGGTCTTCTGATCCAAATTTTACAATTGGATCACTAGCACGATGTTTGAGACACTTAGAGCTTCCAGATGAGGATGGAAAAGCGATCTCAATTTTAGTGGTGTGCCACAACAATCCATTTTTGGAGGACTATTGGTGAGGCATGCATTTGATTTTCACCAACAAATACGAAATAGAGCAAAAAATTCATTAACAAAAATCATAGATATGCCCATGAACATAAGTCATTCTTTGAGTGAAAATGGTCACCTGAAAGCATTGCCAAGAACTCTCTACTTACAACTTGATAATTGTGGTAGCGAGAAGAAAAATAGATACATGTTTGCATTTATCTCCCTTCTTACAACAAGGAACATTTTTGAAATGGTACATGTTGGGTTCTTAATGGTGGGTCACACACATGAAGATGTCGATGCAATGTTTACAGACTGTCAGAGAAGCTACGGACGGCTTGTGTATTCACTTTTTCTTATTTGATGAATGCGTTCATTGAGAGTTCATTTGCTCATCATTGTTATCAACATATTGTTGCATTATTGTCTTTGCCATCTCCACATGCTCCCAAGCTCGCCGAATAATTCCTGTGTTTCCTTGGCATGCCTTCCTAGATCCTTGTTCGTATGCAGCTTTGTACCTATGAAATGTAGCCTTTGCTATTCCATGAATAATATACCATGCCCTTGCACAGATCAAGTCTCCCTAGAATGTTATATAAGATGCTCTTTCTTTTCCTTCTTTTTTTTGTGAAGTAAGCAACATGTCATAGACATAAGTAATGCGATCTGATGATCTTTGACCCCGATATTGTCGTCGAGCTTCCTCTGTTTGTTTTCTATTGACATGTTGGCAGCAATACTTATCACAACAATCTTTAGTAGCAACTTCATGAATTTTCTCTGTGAACAAAAGATCATGGATTTTGGACTGTGTCTGCTTGTAGTCTTTTTGCGATGTTTGTCGATTGGCCATTCTATATTTTCTCTTTTTCTTACATATTGGAGAGTGTTTTGGCCCCTCAATATCTTTTTGCATTATTTTCAATATTTCTTGAACACCTTTTTCAGTGTGCATATCATCTTGATGTTGGCATTCCATACCATCAAAGGATGTTGTATCTAAAAGTGCACTACCATCCTCTAAAAGTTTGATTGGCCATCTCAAAAGTTGAACATTCATGTTCTCCAAGTTGCTACCATCACATGCTAAATTATTATCCATGTGGCATGGATTGTGAGATTGTGACACCTACATGTTCATCTCCATGCTCTTTGAATTCCATAGCCTCATAGGGGAATGCCAACAACGTATATACCTCAGCTACAATTTCTGTATGATCCAAGGACCAAAGAATCACTTTTTGATTGACCCATGTATCACGCGTTACTCTTCCTTTTGTAGCATCTTTTTGGCTACTACTTGAGCCCACAAATGAAGCACAAATATTTTGTTTGTCCCACATGACAAACGATCCAATTGCCTCTTCCAACAATGATGCATCACCAGTTGAATATGGCAATAAAACATTGCCGATAATCACTTTCTCAACTACAATTTGACACTCTATTTTCTCCAAGAGTGACAAAATGGCACTTCATAGCGGGATCCATAGAGTGGACACTCCCTTATTGACCACTTTGCCATCAACAAGCAAAATCACAGTGTCTCTTTCTTGTATCTCAAAAATTCCTGGAAAAAAAAAACAAAGCACCTTGTTTGAGCCAAATATTAATGGACTATCTAAAATAATATCCTTTATATCATAATGGAATAAAAAAATAGTAAGGCCATCACTAAGACACATTGCAAATCTTTAAAACTCAATCTTGTATAGTTCAATTTATGAAATATGCAATTGTCTCCTTATATTTCCAAAACAAGATTTAGGAATAAAAAACTCTCGACAACATTGAAATGGTTGATAAAAAATAAAATCTTGTATCATGGATGTACTATCAAATATGGTTTGATTAAACTATCCAAATTAGATGCATGTGAGATAATGGACACATCTTCTAAAACTAGCTGCATCTACGCATATATTGTTCTCAAGCTATCACGTATGAACTTTAGTGTCTTTTTTGTCATACATGATGGAAAGAAACTTGAGCAAAAAACACTTTTGTTAACGAGCAACTGGAAAGAAGAGTGATGGTATCAAGATTGCCATGCTAAAAAGAACTTTGAGTGTGTGCGTGTATGAGAGAGAGAGAGATTCATGGATCATATTTGTCAAATATATAATTGACTAGATGATCTCTTCAATTCAATCTCCAGTAGTTGATATATGTGTTGAGTTTAGAAGAGAATACATAACGTGGCTTCGAGTGAGAGAGATAGAAAGAGCTCTCATTCATGGATCTTGACGAACATTGTTCGTCAAAATCCATGTTTCAACATATGATTTTTATGCGTATTTGAGTTTGTAACAATGTGCATGTGGACATATTCATGAGATTGCTTTGGTTCATTGATCTTGACAAATGAGGTCCATCAAGATCATTAATTGGTGTCATAGCCACAATTAGACACATGATTGTATTCAAGGCCTCCAATTGAAAGCCCATCATTCAACCAGTAATAACGCATCCTGAACTTAGTCTTTCCATCGTCATATGTCATGAACACTGGCAAAAAAAATTCTTCCAAATGGACTAAAAATATATACGATAACATTTTGCAAAGAAAACTTTAATATATACAAAATTTAACAAAGACAATTTATTATATGCTAAACAACTACATTTTCATAATCACCTCATAACAATATGTTAGTACCCCAATGCTTTACCATTAAGCTAAGTCCCCTTTGGGGTGATGCAATTTGCAAGTACAATTATCTTATCTCAATTAAGATTTGCAGTACGCCTATTAAATGATGTCCAAGTTTTTGTCCACCTCCAATGACGTTGTCATCCTTGTGCACAAAATCATCTAGCTTGTTAAAACACGAATCTCGTCTCATTTATGGGGACTAGATACTCACGGAATGCTCATTTTCTGCTTCCCTGCTCCTTGCCTCTCTAGTGGTGGGGGAGCTTCGAAGATAGAGTGGTTGGTACCACATCCACTTTTTCTTGGGTAACTAAGCGTAGGACATCATGGATCCTGCAGCTTCCAACAGTGTTCGATTCTTTCACTCAGCTATGCCATTTTGTTGTGGAGTGTAGCTATTTGTGAACTAATGGAGCATGTCGCATGATGATAAATAGTCTGCAATTTCATCAAACATTTACTCTCCTCCCGAATCAGACTACAGGGTCTTGATTCTCTGACTAATTTGGGTCTCAGCAAATTTGAAGAAATTGAATGCCTCAGACTTCTTCTTAATGAACATGATCTTGGTGAATCGGGAGAAGTCATCAATAAATGTGAGTAAGTATAGAGCTTGACCCAAAGAGGGTACACTCATAGGACCACATAAGCCACTATGAATTAGCGACAGAATGGACTTCGCTCTTTTGGCTTGGCCTCTTGGAAATTTTATTCTAGGTTGTTTCCTTAGTAAACAATTTTCACAGACAGTCTGATTAGTTGTGGAAATAGCATTAATAGTCATGTCCTTAACCATACTATTATGACGCATGTACCAGATTGACCTCATATTTAGATGACCTAATCTTTGATGAAAAACATGAGCATCATAATTACTTATAGAAAGTGCATAATCGTGACTCTAGATGTACAAATTTTGTTTTATGTGTGAAGAGAAGATTTCATTAGAATTTCCATCAATAATAGTACACAGACTAGCAGTCAACAAAGCTCTATAGCCTTGATCAGTGATTTTGCGAATAGACAGTAAATTCTTTGTTAATTTGGGTACGTAAAGTATCACCATATAACTATCTAGTGATGTCATCAGAGAACTGTAGTCGAATGGAGCCTTGGCATTCGACCTTTTGTGAGCTTGGGTCTCCAAAGAAGATGTACTTTGAGTCCATTGTTGTGAGAGTAGAAAATAGGTTCTTACATGTTGTCATGTGCTCTGAACAACCTGAATCAAGATACCATTTACAGGCCTCTCTACTGGATTGATCTTGTACCATCAGTGCTTTCTCATCTTCTTGGGAATTTCTGATAGAGTCAAAGCCTCCCTCTTGGTGCTGCTCCATCTTCTTTCTTGCTTTGTTCTGCTTGAGGATGTGACAATCCTTGATGTTGTGATTTGTCCTTTTGACATGTCTACAAAAGAGGGGTCTTGGATGATTGTTGTTGTCTGTGTTGTTGTTGTTTTTGTTGCATGAATCTGGCTGCTCCACCTTTGTCTTCTTGTCCTTGAAATTCTTTTTCTTGGGCCGCTCCTGTTTAATCATAGCAACTTTCCATTCGTCTGCACCTGGCATTGACAGTGCTTCTGCAACAGTGGCAGGTTCATCATGACTGATGAACACCTGAGGGATAAACGATCAGGTTGTTGTCATTGTCGTATAGATCTTTGAACTGCAGGTGCCTGTGTCTCCTAGGCGAATGATTGGGATAACTTCAACTTGTGGTTGAATAGTTGTAGGTCTTGGCCTATCGATGGTAAATGGAGTTGTTGGAACAATTTTGTATTTCTGTTTCAAAACATGAAACTTGGCTTCAAGGAAGACAACATCGCGGCTGCTGACAGAAATCTGACCTGTTTCAACATCATAAATGTGATATGCCTTATGCGATGTTGAGAGTAGACATTGTGCCTCTAGAATTTTTGATAAAATACTCTCAAATGCGATGGTAGAGCACTGTGCAATGTTTACCCTATCAGCAGGTGCAATGATCTCTCTGCTCAACGATGAAGGGCAGAAACTTCTCACAAGAACCTCCTCTGTCTGTGATGGATGGGCAAAAGAGTGATACTCATTCATTCATTGTGAATGGTAAATCAATAAAGTACTTTCTAAGGCCAACCCTGTCAGTGATGGAGGCCATAAACTAATTGTAGTGTAGGATATATGAGGATCTGTACTCAGAGGTATGAAAAATAACAAGAGCAAACTAATGCTTAAAATCCACTCATGAATATAGATAACTTCTGCCTACACAAAGATCAATGCAATCATGATGATCTAATCTATATCCTTAGAAAACAGTGATGGCTTCATAGTTACTTGCATCAATGATCTTTCAAAGGCCTATTCTTATGAAGCTTAAATACAACACACTCTTCTAAGGTGGAGTATTGGTGTCACATCCTATATCTCTGAGAATAATAATTTGAGATTGAGACTCTATCACTCTCATACTTCTTACTGCACAAACACTGTAAGAGTCTCAGCTCACGTAATCCCTCAAGAAGTGACATTTCAATTTATCAAAGAATAAAAAACTCTCAATCCTCTCAAGAATACGTTGATATAATGACATGAAACTACAAATACTCGGTTAGAGGAAGAAGCTCAACCTATGATCCAATCTCCCACTACATCTGTGATGAGAGAATTACAACTATGCAAATGTAAGCATCCAAAGCATCAAATCTCACTGATAGTTTTCTTATGACATTCAATACTTATGAGATTCAAAACATAGGATGAGTCCTTAGAATAGATTTCCAAAATATAGAATGAGGACATCTCAACTCATTTCTCCCTCTTGAAAATCTAAGCTCTCTCAAAAACTAGTACTCTCTCAAACTAGCAACAAAAAATCTAGTAATCTCTCTTTTTAAAAGAGGAGAAACTCTAAGCTTTTATAGGAGATGGGGAGGGGTTTGCCACTTTGAAATGAAGCCAAAATGGTGGTAATCTCATAATCCTACCATAAAGATTTTTTTGCTCACCACCCATGTGCTTTTGTCATTTATCTTTTACTCTCTTTTGAGTGTGCATGGAGGCCTTGCATCTTATTGGACCATGTTTAGACTTTGCAATTTTGGAAGGTGGGGAAGGGTTGACTTGCTCATTTTCCCACTTCCTATTTTCTCTTTGAAAGGCAAGACCTCTTCACCAAAGTCAAGATCCTTTAAGATTGTGGTCTTCTCTCGTATTTTATACAAGGGGAGACTCTTCACTTTCTTTTCTTTTTCTCTTTTCATTTTGTCAAGTTGAAATATCCTCTAGCACTTTCGGTGGGTCACACCCATTTAGGACTGTCCTTGTCTTTGGAGGGTTGCACCTTGTCTCTCAAGGTCCTAACCTTTGATCCCAGTATCACTTTGCTTGTCTGAACTATGATTGCTTCCCTTAGATCAGCTTTGTTGGCTTGTCGGTGATCTGCATAGGAATCTCTGCTGAGGGGCTGATGTCGATTTTTTTCAAACTCTTTGGTCTCATATTTCTTTTTGGGCCTCAAGGAAAAGCATGTCTTGCAAAATCTCAGACATCTTATTATATTCATAAAAACCCGAGGTTACATAAATGAAATCAGGCGTACATCAACCAAAATAAAACTTAATAGCCAATTCTAAGGCTACTTTTATTTAAAAACTCTATAGTTCCTTTGGGTGAACTGGGACCCCTCCGACATGGGCTATGCTGGCCAAATCTGTACAATGTATTGAGACAATCTGCTTACCGTATATGCTAGATCAGGTCATGTGCAGATCATAGAATACTTTTAAGATCCTATGACAGGCTGACAAGGATATATCTGCACATTTTTCGCTGATCTGCCTCAGTTTTAGGCACATGTCTTTAGAAAGCTTGGATCCTGGATCCATGGGTGTGTCTATCGACTTGCAGTCCTCCATGCCATATCTGTGAAGCACATTTGTTAGATAGGACTCTTGGCTTATAATAATCTTCTGCTTGTGCGATCTCTGTTGATCTCCATACCGAGTAGGTAATGACTAGGTAATAACATAGCTTGACCCGTTACGCCTAAGAGATACGTTTGAGTCTGAAGAGCAAGAAGTAAAATTGCGCTGCAACAAGAAGTGATTGATCTTTCATACCAGGCCCTGGGAGCTTGTTTGAGGCCATATAGTGCCTTATGCAAATGGAAAATACCAAATGCTCTTGGCCTTGAAGAATGTAACCTTCTGGTTGATAAATGAACATTTTTTCTGGTATATATCCGTGAAGGAATGTTGTCCGGATGTCATTTGGTGAATGTCAAAGTCTTTTGTAGCAGCTATAGCCAGCAAGGTTTGAATAGATTGATGCTTTACCAGTAGATTGAAGGTCCATCTGGCTTAAGCTTTATCTTGAAGATCCATTTAGAGTCAATAGGTTCTATACCTATAGGAGGATTAACAAGACTTGCGGTCGCGTTCTTTATCAAGGAAGTGTACTCACACACACACACACACACACACACATGGGCTCATTCTCTAGACACTAGCTATCAAACTTGCCACTCCTCATATGCTTCTCCTCTCCCACTTGTTTCTAATAGGGCTCATCATTGGCATATCAACCACAATGTTGTGTTATTCAAACTTCTCTGGATAAGACTTTTTAGTACTTTAATCCTACATCAAAATATATTTAATACAATTGAGAATAAACTTTTTGTTTGCACTATGATGGATACCATTGTGAGCAGCTCAAATCTTTTTATGTTGAATAAAATCATTGTGTTCTTGTTTGCAGGCTTTCTAATTACGACTACACGAAATCCATTTATGTAAATCAATCGTCCTAAAGATCATTATGGCAATGTGCAGAGCACCTAGGTTTAATGACAAAGTGGCCAAATTTTTCTATGAGATGCAAATTTGTAGGAAAATGTTTGTGGGTGGAGTGTATAGAAACTGAAGGCCCCTCTTATTGGGAAATCTAAAAGTGGAGGAGGTTTCAAAGCTTGTGATCTAGTGCCAGCTAAAGTGGCCTCAAGCTTGAAGGGAAAAAAATAATTTGGTTTGAGTTTAACAAATCAAACCAAAATTCCTACTGTGTTAAACAAAGTAAAAAAACCAAGAAATTGATTCGGCAATTGCCAAAGTCTTTATCAAAAATGTAATCTCATTCAATGTTGCTAGAAGTCCAGAGTTCAAAGAATGTTTGCAACTACATCATGGCTTTCACTTTTCAATAAATAATATGTTACGCATAGAACTTCTGCATATTACCAAAATGCTCAAGGATTTCAGATGAGTGTATTGATGCTTCTAAGTGACCAATTTTCGATTTTCTATCTCAGACATAAACTAGGACGTCCATATTCCTAAGTTCGACATGTGTTAAAGTGAAGTTCATAAGTACATGGCAGAGAAGATTGAACAAGCAACCTTTGAAGCTGGAATAAATTTTTTTGTGAAAATTATGTTCGATAGTGCTAGTAGCTACAAAAAGGCTGGAGAGCTACTCATGACTAAATATCCTTCAATCTTTTGGGCTCCATGTGTTGCACGTTCTTTAAATTTGTTATTGAAGGATATTGGAAAGATAGCAGAGTTAAAAGATACAATGCTTATAACAAGAAAGATACTGAAATTGATGACCAGACGTCATACAACTCTTGTCATATTTTCAAAAGCATCCTCCTCATAAAGGTTAGCTAAAGTGTACAGAGATAAGGTTTGGCACTCAATTCATTGCTATAGATCACTTCAATGGAAGCTCAACAAGCCCTACAACAAACTATTGTTGACTCATCTTGGAACAATTTTCTTTAAAGACTAAATTCAGAGCATCGAAGATTAGCCCATGATGTGGAAGGAGATGTTTTGGGATCAACATTATGATGAGCACCTGAACAATTTGCCGAGATATGCAAGCCCATTATGGATGTCCTAAGAATTGTTGATGGAGAATCTGTAAGATTGGGTAAACTATATCAAAGTGTGGAAAATATGATACAGAAGATCCAAGCAAACGAAGTATTATCTGAAAGCCAAGATGTCATAATCAAGGCCATTTCTTGGTCAGATGGCCCTACCATCTTGCTTCTTCTTAGCTCTGTCTGCATGATCCTTTCCATCGCTATTTCTAGCGTTAACAAATCTTCCTTATCATCTACATACTTAGCCTCTATGATAGTAATGGTAGTTTCAAAGGATGAAGGTAGTCCGCCAATAAATAAGGCCGTTACATCCTTTTCCTTCATGGAAAAGCCCAATGCTGCTAGGTGCCTATGCACATCTTTGAATCTTCTTACATAAGAAGCGATTGATTCTCCTTCTACAAAACAATCCTGGAGGTTACTCCTACTCCATGGTATAAATTTTGCAAGGTCTTCCAAACTTCTTTTGGAGTTTTTACATCTCTGGCTTGGGCACTGGCAGTATCTCCCAGAGATAGGCAAATAATGGAGAGAGCTTGCTTCATTCTGTCTCGAAACAATCTCCCCTTCTTCACTGATGCTTCTCCTTCGATAATCGTGTCTATTTCAGCTCTAGAGACAAGATCACAGAGTCCCTTCTTATCTAGAATCAACTGAATTTTCCACGACCATACATCGTAGTTTTCATCTTTCAGTTTCTCGACCTACCTCGTTTCCTGCATAGGAGCCATCCTTCTCGATGTTGTACTGCTCGATACATTTTAGATAGCTATAATAATGATCAATCCTTCTCAAAAGATTGTTCAGTACACAATCTGATTAAAAAAACTTTTAAGAGGATAGGGTGTGTGTCGTGGGCCCGTAACCCATGTTAAGTCTAAAGCGTGCAACCAAAAGACATATCAAAGCACAATCATTCTCATACGTATGCAACAAATTTCCATCCTAAGAAAACTTTTATTTTATAACTTATCAAGAAAGATCTCATTACATGATCACTTCTCAGAGATTCACAATACGTATAATCTCTTTGCATTCACTCTACTTTACTCACAAAATGCATACACTAGCAGCCCGAACTCATCATCCTTATGAAACATCTACCATCAATTATTCGGATAACTAATGCCTAAACTTAATCCTATCAGCTACCTAATTGTTAACCGTTTATCATGGCACCTCATCCTGAAACTATTCTCAACAACTATCTACCAGAAAAAGTGTTCATTGAACTATGAACTCAACACATTTGATCAAAGATGGTCCTAAATTCAATGAAACATGTAATTGTTTGCATAAAAGTAATATTATTATTATGTATTATAAAAGGCTTCACACGACATTGCATGGTTGCAACAATTCTTCATGGAAGCTGAATTGGAAGAACATTGTTAATATTTAATTTTTCTATGAATTAAGCAAGCTCCACTTCAGGTCAAAATGCTGCATAATGTGCAAAGGTCGCAAGAACCTGTCAGCCTAAAATACTGAAATATATCTGTAGTCTGGACTCTGTGGCTCTACTTCATAAGTATCCACCGAGGTTACATCTTCATCTTTAATTTGCATACATACAAGGTTACTATTCTACTTACTTAAGTGGAGTGTATAGAAATGAAGGCCCCTCTTATTGGGAAATCTAAAAGTGGAGGAGGTTTCAAAGCTTGTGATCTAGTGCTAGCTGAGGTGGCCTCAAGCTTGAAGGAAAAAAAAAATTTGGTTTGAGTTTAACAAATCAAACCAAAACTTGTACTGTGTTAAACAAAGTAAAAAAACCGAGAAATTGATTCGGCAATTGCCAAAGTCCTTTTCAACAATATTATCTCATTCAATGTTGCTAGAAGTCCAGAGTTCAAAGAATGTTTGCAACTACATCATGGCTTTCACTTTTCAATAAATAATATGTTGCGCATAAAACTTCTGCATAATACGAAAAGAATTGTGCAGCAAGAGATAGAAGGGTACATAGAATCTTTGGAGCTTCTCAAGGATTTAAGATGAATGTATTGATGCTTCTAACTGACCAATTTTCAATTTTCTATCTCAGACATAAACTAGAACGTCCATATTCCTAAGCTCGACATGTGTTAAAGTGAAGTTCATAAGTACATGGCAGAGAAGATTGAACAAGCAACCTTTGAAGCTGGAACAAATTTTTTTGCGAAAATTATATTCGATAGTGCTAGTAGCTACAAAAAGGCTGGAGAGCTACTCATGACTAAATATCCTTCAATCTTTTGGGCTCCATGTGTTGCACGTTCTTTAAATTTGTTATTGAAGGATATTGGAAAGATAGCAGAGTTAAAAGATACAATGCTTATAACAAGAAAGATACTGAAATTGATGACCAGACGTCATACAACTCTTGTCATATTTTCAAAAGCATCCTCCTCATAAAGGTTAGCTAAAGTGTACAGAGATAAGGTTTGGCACTCAATTCATTGCTATAGATCACTTCAATGGAAGCTCAACAAGCCCTACAACAAACTATTGTTGACTCATCTTGGAACAATTTTCTTTAAAGACTAAATTCAGAGCATCGAAGATTAGCCCATGATGTGGAAGAAGATGTTTTGGGATCAACATTATGATGAGCAGCTGAAGAATTTGCCGAGATATGCAAGCCCATTATGGATGTCCTAAGAATTGTTGATGGAGAATCTGTAAGAGTGGGTAAACTATATCAAAGTGTGGAAAATATGATACAAAAGATCCAAGCAAACGAAGTATTATCTGAAGCCAAGTTAGCAGAAGTTATGAGATTTTGTCATGAGAGATGAGAGATGTTGCACTCTCTCCTCTTCATGCTACTGGTTTTTTATTGAACCGACAAGATGTAGATCAAGTTAGACGTGGCACATTATATGCAAAATACAAGTATATGAATTTATTCTTATATGCGTCATATATTTATGTTTAAACATATGGACGCTAAGATATAATAATGTCACAATTCTTTAAATAAGTAAAGCTATTGAAAAAATTATAGTAATCAAATTTGTATAATAAATGTTATACATATTTATACGATATGCTAATTATATGATATTTCAATATAAAATACATATTATATGCAACTATCATTCAAACTCTTTCCAAATGTGAGAATATATCTATCCATGTGTTGAAGAAAGCTTGTGTGGTTTTTATAGACGATTGTTTAAATGATCTATGTGGATTACTGGGTCAACGAAATTAGTTAGATCTAAATTAGTTGAATTCAAAAGCGATGGTTGTAATTGATGGACTACTATACATATGTGGATTGAGTATGGGACCGTGAATAGTGATGTACCATAATCCAAGATGATTGTAGGATCTTGATACAATTTCTACAAATTATTATTATTTAGGTGGATGACCTTGAATGTAGATGTTTCGACATACATTGTAGATCATGTGCAGATTCAAGACGATTGGATTTGAAGACATTGTTGAGAATGGATCTGTAGTATGGACGACCAGTAACATCTTGTTGTTGGCCGTAGAATAAATGTAGGATGAAGTTCCAATTCTACAAAGTTTCACCCACTTGAGCAAAATATATTTATGACACATGATGATGCTGGTGCTGGTAATGCTGCGCTCGCTAGCTCTCTCTCTCTCTCTCCATATATATATATATATATATATATATATAGCTTCTAATTCTGAGCATGGCACACAATCTGAATTTGTTTGAAGCCAAAGCCGAATTGTACATATGATTTGTTTGTGTTTGGTCAGTGCACTAGCAGCAGAGAGCACAAATGACTAGTTACCTGTAAAGAATTAATCAATTAGCGAATGATAAAGGTAGTTTCTAGTGAGGCAGAGCTAGCTGATAAACTCATTTAGTCTCAGTCCCATCCATGTATTGAAGATTCTTATGAAATGTAAATGTAAGATTAGAAATTAGAATGTTTGTGTCTGTCACGTTGAAGGAGGAGGAGGAGGACCTGGATGCTCTGGATGTATGTTTTCGAAGGATTGAATAGGAATTGTTTAACTTGCAGCTGATGACGCTATCTACTAATCTATGTATGGATTGTCCAATTGCAAAGGAGGAGTGATATCGTTGTTCTCGCTCTCGATCCTAATCGCATGCAAAGATATTTGCAATGTATTCGGATGCTTCGTGGCTTGGATGTACTTCAATACTCTTTGCAAAGCCTTTGAATGTTGTAAGGCTGGATTGGACATGTATCTAGACAATGTGCTTACCATATATGCTAGATCAGGTCATGTGCAGATCATAGAATACATTTTAGATCCTATGACAGGCTGACAAGGATATATCTGCAGATTTCTTGCTGATCTGCTTCAGTTATGGGGCACATGTCTTTAGAAAGCTTGGATCCTGGATCCATGGGTGTGTCTATCGGCTTGCAGTCCTCCATGCCATATCTGTGAAGCACGTTGGTTAGATAGGACTCTTGGCTAATAGTAATCCTTATGCTTGTGCGATCTCTATTGATCTCCATACCGAGCAGGTAATGACTAGGTAATAACATAACTTGACCCGTTATGCTTGAGAGATACGTTTGAGTCCACGGAGCAACAAGTAAAATTGTGCTGCAACAAAAAGTGATTGATTCTTTCATACCAGGCCCTAGGAGCTTGCTTGAGGCCTATAGTGCCTTATGCAATTTACATACCAAATGCTCTTGGCCTTGACGGACATAACCTTTTGGTTGATAAATGAACATTTCTTCTAGTATATATCCGTGAAGGAATGTTGTCAGGATGTCATTTGGTGAATGTCCAAGTCTTTTGTAGCAGCTATAGCCATCAAGGTGTGAATAGATTGATGCTTTACCACTGGATTGAAGGTGCTAATGTAATCTATTCCATAAACTTTATCAAATCCTCTAACTACCAATCGAGCTTTCCATTTGGATATTGATCCATTTGGCTTAAGCTTTAGCTTGAAGATCCATTTAGAGTCAATAGGTTCTATACCTACAAGAGGATTAACAAGGCTCGTAGTCTTGTTTTTCACCAAAGAAGTGTACTCACACACACACACACACACACACACGGGCTCCTTCTCTAGACACTAGCTATCAAAGTTGTCGTCTCCTCATATGCATCTCCTCTCCCACTTGTTTCTAATAGGGCTCATCCTCGGCATATGAACCACAATGTAGTGTTATTCAAACTTCTCTTAATTAGACTTTTTGGTACTTTAATTCACATCAAAATATATTTAATACAATTCAGAATAAACTTTTTGTTTGCACTGTGATGGATACCATTGTGAGAAGCTCAAATCTTTTATGCTGAATAAAATCATTGTGGTATTGTTTGCAGGCTTTCTAATTACGACTACATGAAATCCATTTGTGTAAATCGATCCTCCTAAAGATCATTATGGAAATATGTAGAGCACCTAGGTTTAATGACAATGCGGCCAAATTTTTCTTTGAGATGCAAATTTCTAGCAAAACGTTTGTAGGTGGAGTGTATATAAATGAAGGCCCCTCTTATTGGGAAATCTAAAAGTGGAGGAGGTTTCACAGCTTGTGATCTAGTGCCAACTGAAGTGGCCTCAAGCTTGAAGGGAAAAAAAAAATTGGTTTGAGTTTAACAAATCAAACCAAAATTCCTACTATGTTAAACAGAGAAAGAAAACCAAGAAATTGATTCGGCAATTGCCAAAGTCTTTTTCAACAATGGTATCTCATTCAATGTTGGTGGAAGTCCAAAGTTCAAAGAATGTTTGCAACTACATCATGGCTTTCACTTTTCAACAATTTTCACAGACAGTCTAATTAGCTGTGGAAATAGCATTAATAGTCATGTTAACCAATTTGTTATGATGCATGTACAAGATTGACCTCATGTTTAAGTGACCTATTTTTTTTTATGATAAACATGAGCATCATAATTACTCATAGAAAGTGCATAATCGTGACTCAAGATATACAAATTTGGTTCTATGTGTGCAAAGAGGATTTCATTAGAATTTCCATCAATAATAGTACATAGACTGGCAGTCAACAAAGCTCTATAGCCTTGATCAATGATCTTGCTAATAGACAATAAATTCTTTGTGAATTTGGGTACGTAAAGTACACCATCTAACTGTCTAGTGATGCCATCAGAAAACTATAGTTGAATGGAGCCTTGGCCTTCGACCTTGTGTGAGCTTGAGTCTCTGAAGAAGATGTACTTTGAATCCGTTGTTGTGAGAGTAGAAAATAGGTTTTTACATGGTGTCATGTGCTATGAAGCACCTGAATCAAATGCATAAGATCTAAATCTGTCATGACGAAATAAAGTAGCATCAACTTGTGCACTATCATCAACACGAGACAACTTCTTACCAGTTTTGCAAGGGGTGATGGAAGGTTTGCACTCTGTCATGTGAAATCTCTCTAATATCTCGAGCACATACTTGTTTTGACATAACCAAATATCATTGCTAGTTTGCCATACTTTGACATCCAAGCAATAGTGCATAAGATCTAAATCTGTCATCTTGAATTGCTTGCACAAGTTGGCTTTGATAGAATGAATGATATATTATCATGATTGCCTGTGATAATAATATCATCAACATAAAGTACAATCAAGGCAATGTTATCTTCATTTATAAGAACATA
Organism: Diphasiastrum complanatum; assembly: GCA_029204225.1. Taxonomy (NCBI): domain Eukaryota; kingdom Viridiplantae; phylum Streptophyta; class Lycopodiopsida; order Lycopodiales; family Lycopodiaceae; genus Diphasiastrum; species Diphasiastrum complanatum. Next base: position 1,619,760 of record CM055103.1, read on the forward strand.
AAGATTTGGGCCTGCACACCTCATGTTCTTGTCCTTTTGCCATAAAGCCCTGTGGTTGGACCATGTAAACTTCTTCCTCTAAGTCACCATTCAAAAATGCGAACTTCACATCCATTTGATGGATCTTCCACCCAAAATGAGATGATAAGGTGTAGCATAGTCCACTTAGCCATTGGAGCAAATATCTCTTCGTAGTCAATTCTTTTGTTCTGCTCATAGCCCTTCACTACTAGACGTGTCTTATGTTTTGCTATTGTGCCATCTGCATGAAACTTTGTTCTAAACACCCATTTGTTGTCAATGGGTTTCTTCCCCAGTGGTAGATCAACTAACTCCCACATACCATGTCTGTGGATGGACTCCATCTCCTCTTCCATTGCCCTTTTCCACTCTTTGTGATCCTTTGCCTCATCAAAGGTTGATGGCTCTCGACACTTGAAAATGTCACTCATTAGGGCATCGTTCACATGATAGCAATTGGGAGGCTTCCTTTTCCGCGTTGATCTTCTCACTTCTTCTTGTGTGCTAGATCCTGGTTGATTTAGCTTTGCATCCTTCATGATCTTTTCATACCATTTTGGTATCTTAGACTCAGGTGATACACTTCGTGGAGAGTATGTGTCCCAAGGAGTGTCCAAGTAATGTCTCTTACTTAAAGGATTTGGCTACTGGTTATAGCCATGCATGCTAATGTCCTGAGCTTATGTAGAGACTCGGACGATCAAATTTCAGAAGGTTGTGGATTTCCTACATGATATGCAAGAAATACGACGGATTGCACATAAAAATGTCTAGTGTGCCCAGGATAGGGATCGTCATTATGCAAATATGAAAAGATCACCAAGAGACTTCCAAGTGAGAGATTGTGTATATTTGAGAATCCTGAAGGATTCGAGTGTAATGCATACCGACAAGTATTATAAATTGTCCCCTAGATATAGAGGACCGTATAAGATCTTGAAAAAGGTTGGATCCTTAACTTACCAATTGGAACTCCCGGAGGGATCTCAAGTGCATCTAGTATCCCATGTAAGCTGACTCTGGTAGAGTCTACGTGAAGGATAGCATCTTGGTTTTGGTGACCAATCAGACCTGTTGGATGAATCATCGGGTATATCTCACCCTAAACCCGAAAAGATCTTGGATACAAGAACTAAACAATTGAGAAATTGTATAGCTACCAAGCATATGGTTCGAAAGAAGAGTCTCACAAACGATGATGATTTCCGGGAACAAGAATGAAGCTTAAGGAGGAACTTTCCCAGTTTTAAGTTTTGAGGATAGAACTTGAATAAGGGGGGAAGAACGTCATGCCCATGACTGGTCTCGGATAGCGTGTCCATGCTAGGGATCGATTGACCAATAGCCCGTAAGTTAATTGTAATTATAAGAAGGGAATTGGGGCCCTTATGTGTACATGGTCATAATTAATGGTTGTAGGCCTGAACTCACGATGGTGGATTTATATGGGTCTTTTAGTGAGTCTATGGAGCATTGGATGACGTGGCCCAGATAGGCTGCAGAGGTGTCCAGTGAGTTGTCATAGTGCACTACTAGTGGTGCATGGGCCTTGGAGAGTATAAGTGTATCTATTGGACTCTCACTAGTGTATCTATTGGACTCTCACTAGTGTATCCATGATTGTGAGACTCGTAGTCGTATGCTACTGGTGTGATGCCTCATTCCTCTTTGTGATTCATCCATAGCTTGGGGGCAGATCCGTTTGATCTAGGTTTGGTTGGGTTGGTTTGTTCACCATCCGTTTCCTTTGTGTTGCTTGTTATTGGCATGCTTAGAATAGGATCCTTGGATGAGCACTTTATTCTTTTTTCAGGAATTTTGGGGGGGTTGTTTCACAAGGTACCCCCATTTTTTGTTCCAAATACGGCCCTGGCGTCAATGAAAATGGAAGACCAACTTCTAGTGGCCCGAGTGTATTATAGAGTGGCGATGTTAGGCCACCCATGGCCCCATAGATTTCAGACCTGGATAGCCACTACGTCAATGGTCATTTATGGGAGCTAGTGGGGCCACATCCAGCAGATGTGGTACCAACCACTCTATCTTCGAAGCCCCCCACCACTAGAGAGGCAAGGAGGAGGGAAGCAGAAAATAAGCATTCCGTGAGCATCTAGTCCCCAGAAATGAGACGAGATTTGTGTTTTAACAAGCTAGAGGATTTTGTGCACAAGGATGACAACGTCATTGGAGGTGGACAAAAACTTGGACATCATTTAATAGGCACAGTACAAATCTTAATTGCGATAAGATAATTGTACTTGCAAATTGCGTCACCCTAAAGGGGACTTAGCTTAATGGTAAAGCATTGGGGTACTAACATATTGTTATGAGTTGATTAGCCCTCCACGGACTCCTCAAGATGCGGGTTCGATCCCCGCAGGCTCCAATGTCATAAAGTTTACTTCTTACTCATCATCCTTTTGCTTCTTTCTTCCTTGGGTCATCGCAAATAACAAAGATCAAATTCTACCTCTCCTCCTTTTCGGTGATAGACATATCTTTGCATGCGATTAGGAACGAGAGCGAGAACAACGATATCACTCCTCCTTTGCAATTGGACAGTCCATACAGAGAATAGTAGATAGCGTCATCAGCTGCAAGGTAAACAATTCCTATTCAATCCTTCGAAAACATACATCCAGCGCTTCCAGCTCCTCCTCCTTCTTCTTCTTCTTCAAAGTGAAAGACACAAACATTCTAATTTCTAAGTCTTACATTTACATTTCATAAGAATCTTCAATACATGGATGGGACTGAGACTAAATGAGTTTATCAGCTAGCTCTGCCTCACCACAAACTACCTTTATCATTCGCTAATTGATTAAATATTTACAGGTAACTAGTCATTTGGGCTCTCTGCTGCTGGTGAACTGATGAACATAGAATCATTAACGTTATAGTACTGTATTGATCAGCCGACCAAACGCAAACAAATCATATGCACAATTCGGCTTTGGCTTCAAACAAATTTAGATTGTGTGCCACGCTCAGAATTAGAAGCCATATATATATATATATATATATATATATATATATATAAAAATATATGGAGAGAGAGAGGGAGAGAGAGAGAGAGAGAGAGAGAGAGAGAGAGAGAGAGCGAGCTAGCGAGCGCAGGATTACCAGCACAAGCATCATCATGTATCATAAATATATTGAAAATGTTTCTCATTATGTTTTTCCTGCCATTCTTTAGAACGTAGCTACTAGCTACAACATTAAGTGAAATGTTTTTTACGAATGCTGTGTGAGCGGGCTCTAATCTCTTATTAAAAGTTCAATACAGCCTTTGTTTAAATACATCACTTCGTTCCATGCTACAGATTGAGTTCAAGTGGGTGAAACTTTGTAGAATTGGAACTTCATCCTTGATCATGAAACCTGGCCTACATTTCTTCTACGGCCAACAATACATGATGTTACAATGGTCGTCCATACCACTGATCCATTCTCAACAATGTCTTCAAATCCAATCGTCTTGAATCTGCACATGAGCTACAATGTATGTCGAGTTTACACAAGTATATTCAGCTCGCTAGCTAGCTGCAAAACAACCTTGGACAGCACCTCGTCCAGATAGAAAATTAAAACAAGTACGTAGAATAGTAACCTTGTATCTTAATTCATAGAAAAATTAAATATTCACAATGTTCTTCCAATTCAGCTTCAATGAAGAATTGTTGCAACCATGCAATGTCGTGTGAAGCCAATTATAAAATACATAAGAATAATGTGACTTTTATGCAAACAATTACATATTTCATTGAAATCAGGACCATCTTTGATCAAATACATGTAAGCTCTTGGTCCCAAAGATTTATCAAGCCAACATCTGCATTCAAGTTCATCCACCTAAATAATAATAATTTGCAGAAATGGTATCAAGTTTCCTACAATCATCTTGCATTATGGTACATCAATATTCACGGCCCCATACTCAATCCACATGTGTATAGTAGTCCATCAATTACAACCATCACCTTTGAATTCAACTAATTTAGAGCTAACTAATTTCATTCACCCAATAATCCACATAGATCATCTAAACAGTCGTCTATAATTAAACCACACAAGCTTTCTTCAACACGGATAGATATATTCTCACATTTAGAAAGAGTTTGAATGATAGTTGCATATAATATGTATTTTATATTGAAATGTCATATAATTAGCATATCATATAAATATGTATAACACTTATTATACAAATTTGATTACTATAATTTTTTCAATAGCTTTACTTATTTAAAGAATTGTGACATTATTATATCTTAGCGTCCATATCTTTAAACATAAATATATGACGCATATAAGAATAAATTGATGTACTTGTATTTTGCATATAATGTGCCACGTCTAACTTGATCTACATCTTGTCGGTTCAATAAAAAACCAGTAGCATGAAGAGGAGAGAGTGCAACATCTCTCATCTCTCATGACAAAATCTCATAACTTCTGCTAACTTGGCTTTCAGATCATACTTCATTTGCTTGGGTATTTTCCACACTTTGATATAGTTTACCCACTCTTACAGATTCTCCATCAACAATTCTTAGGACATAATGGGTTTGCATATCTCGGCAAATTGTCCAGGTGCTCATCGTAATGTTGATCCCAAAACATCTTCTTCCACATCATGGGCTAACCTTCGATGCTTTGAATTTAGTCTTAAAACAAAATTGTTCCAAGATGAGTCAACAATAGTTTGTTGTAGGGCTTGTTGAGCTTCCATTGAAGTGATCTATAGCAATGAATTGAGTGCCAAACCTTGTCTTTGTACACTTTAGGATGCTTTTGAAAATATGACAAGATTTGTATGACGTCTTGTCATCAATTGTAGTATCTTTCTTGTTACAACTCTGCTATCTTTCCAACATCCTTCAATAACAAACTTAAAGAACGTACAACACATGGAGACCAAAAGATTGAAGGATATTTAGACATGAGTAGCTCTCTAGCCTTTTTGTAGCTACTAGCACTATCGAATATAATTTTCACAAAAAAATTTATTCCAGCTTTGAAGGTTGCTTGTTCAATCTCCTCTGCCATGTACTTATGAACTCCACTTCAACACATGTCGAGGTTAGGAATATGGACCTCCTATGTTATGTCTGAGACAGAAAATTGAAAATTGGTCACTTAGAAGCATCAATACATTCATCTTAAATCCTTCAGCATCCCGAAAGATTCTAGGTACCCTTCTATCTCTTGCTACACAATTCTTTTGGTAAACCTATTTTCAACAACTAGCTACTAGAAAAAGTGTTCATAGAACTACAAGCTCAACAAATTCCCCCTCAAGGAATACTTTTTAATCCTGCCAAATCAACAAGCATCAGATGCTGTTCTTTCGAAAGGACCTTGGTAAGCATATCAGCTATCATATCCTTGGTTCCACAATACTCTACGACAAGCTTATTGTCATCAATCAGCTCCTTAACAAACCTGTACTGAAAATCAATATGCTTACTTTTCTTGTGCTCCCCTCCATTCCCGCAAAAGAAAATATAGCTTTGATTATCATTTCTTGTGACCATCTTTCTCTGCTCCTCATGCTCCATTTTGTCAGCAGGTTCTGTATCCATAGTGCTTCTCTAGTAGCATAATTGAGTGCCATATACTCTGCCTGCATTGCTGACAATGCAACACTTCTTTGCCTTGCACAGCCCCAACTTATTGTAGCATTTGAACAATTGAAAACATACCCTGATGTTGATCTCCTTGTGTCCTTGTCTCCTCCCCAATCTGCATCAGCATAACCTATTACTTTAATATCAAAATCAGTTGAATAGGTTAAATCCAAATTCGTTGTCCCTCTCAAATATTTGAGCATCCTTTTTGCAGCCTTCTGATGTGCTCTTCCTGAGTTGTTAGCAGACCTACTTATTTTATTCACGCTGAACGCTATGTCTGGTCTTGTGCACAAAGCCGCATACATAAGAGAGCCCACCAGATTTCAAAATGGCTTATTTTTCATCTCCTCCATTTCTTCATGATCTTTGGGTGTCATATCTGCACTTAATTCATGCCCCTTCTCTGCTAGAGTATTCATGACTTTGATTCAGTCATCTAGTAATGAATGAGCATTTTCTGAATGTACCTGCTTTGTGTCATAATGGTAGTACCTATAGAGATATTTACTTCTATCTGAATTCCCAGACAATAGGCTACTTCCCCCAAATCTTTTTCCTTGAATTTCAATGCTAGAGCTTTCTGGATCTCTCTAATATTGTGCTCATCATTTCCTGTAATCAGAATATCATCCACATCTACTGCTAGCAAAACAATATACTGACCATTTATAAGAGTATAAATGCTTCCATCAGACATGCAGAGTTTCATTCCAAGTTTCTTCACAAATTTATCAAACCTCTGATTCCACTGCCTGCATCCCTGTTTTAGACCATATATGGCCTTCTTCATCTTGCAGTACTTGCTCTCTTCAACTTCAAGATCAAGCGGCTGTATCATGTAAATGGTTTCTTCTAGAAATCCATTTAAAAACGATGACTGCCAAATTCTCCAGTTCTTTTGAGTAGCAATTGCTACCATGATTTTTATGGAAGTAATGCTTACCATAGGTGCATAGGTTTCGGTGTAGTCTATCCCCTCTATCTGGCTGTACCCCTTTGCTACAAGTCGGGCTTTGAATCTGTCAACACTTTTGTCAGCTTTTGACTTAACTTTGTATACCCATTTGTTTCCAATCACCTTTGTATCTATTGGTACATCTGATAGTTCCCATACTTGGGTTTCTTCCATGGATTGAATCTCTTCTTCCATTGCTTTCTGCAGCTGAGCCAGTGTTTCAATTGTTTTGCCTCTATGAGTGTATTTGGTTCTAGTATGAAGTCTCCCCTTTCTTCCATTAGATATCTTTGATGCCCTTTTGATTGTAGTTGACTTCCTTAAGAGAATACTTTGATTTGGTTCTTTTCTTTTCTCATGATCTTTTGTTACTGCTGCATCCTGACTCTCAGCTTCTAGTTCAACTTGAAGATCTATGGACTGGACTTGTGTAGGTCGAACTGCTTCTATTTGAGAACTTATTTCCAAATAATTCTTCTTGGAAGTATTTTCATCATAGTATGATTTGTCATCATAGAATTCTACATCTCTTGAAACTATAATCTTCTTAGTTTTTGGGATGTAAATCCTATATCCTTTCTATCTATCAGGATATCCAACAAATACCCCTTTTCTCGCTTTAGAATCAAGTTTTTCTTACCAATAGCTTCTACTATGCATAGCACAAACAACCAAAGACCCTTATGTGAACTAGCCTTGTTTTGGACTTGGTCCAGAGTTCGTTTGGTGTCTTCCAGTTCAGTCTCTGTATTGGCAATCTATTAAAAATATATGCGGCTGCAGACAAAGCTTCTGCCCAGAAAGATTTAGGCAAGTTATTTCCATACATCATGCACCTCACACTATTTAACAAAGTTCGATTCATTCTTTCACTAACTCCATTCTGCTGTGGATTTTGAGGACAAATTAGTTGCCTTTTGATTCCTTCTTGCTCGCAAAACAGTTCAAATACTTTGTTGACAAATTCCCTCCCATTGTGTGTTCTTAAGGCTAGAGGTGCTTGTCCCTTCTGAGTCTTACATGCATTCACATATTCTTTGAAAGCAAACAAGGCTTCTGACTTGAGCTTTAGAGCCTTAATGACTGTATAACGAGAATAATCATCCGTAATTGTTATAAAATATTTTGCAGATCCTACGGATGATATTTCAATGGGTCCACAAAGATAACTGTGAACGAGCTCCAATATTTTCTTGCTAAAATGGTTATTGGATTTAGCAAATGGCTTCTTGTTCATTTTCCCTCTTAAGCATGCTTCACACTGTTTACAGTTGATTTTCCCTTTTTCATTCCACTGTGCTTGAAATGATTGTTAAACTCTGCTTCTTGCTTATCCTTATTCTCCTTCAAAATCTGCAATACAACAATTGGGTTAGACATTAGGCATTAGGCATTAGGCATTAGGCATTACATTATGGATTACATTAGGCATGTATAATGCTTAATGCCAAAAAAGGCATTACATTTAGTTGCACATTACAGTAAAAAAAAACATGCTTTCCTTTCTTTGCTCTTTGGTTTCTCCAAGAGAAATGTGTTGTTGCATCTAATTCATCAGAATCTTTTTCTTGTTTTTAGTGGGGGGGAAGGCCCTGCGGGAAGGCCTTCCTTGCTGGGAGGGCCCTTGCCCGAGGGCAGGCCTCGACCAGCAAGGAAGGCCCGAGGGCTTCGGGCCTTCCCCTACGTAATGCCATTGTGCGAAGGTTGTTTTTCTTTTTTTTCTTTTTTTTTTCGTTTTTTGGCACTACGGTACGGTCGTAGGGCCGTACGCGTGGACCAATTTTTTTTTTTTTTTTTTCGGTTTTTTGCCGTTTTTTTTTTTTCGATTTTTTTTGGATGTGGACAGCCAATGACGGGCTGCCACATAGCACATGCACATTCCACCGGAGAGAGGAGAGAGAACGTGCATTCCACCGGAGAGAGGAGAGAGAACGTGCATTCCATGAGAGAGAGGAGAGAGAATGAGAGATTGATAGGAGAGAGAAAATTGGATGGACATTATGCTCCTGGAGGTGGTCCCAAAATACAAAGGACACCTGAGCACAATGCATTAGGAAACACACTGCCATCGCCATCTTTGCAACTTGCACTGGATCGAGCGATCTAAAGGTGCTAGAGCACGTCTTGTTGGCCTGGTGATTCTTGAGTATGTGCCACAGTTTCCATCTCGTTGGATGGGTAGTGCTGCTTCAGTAATCCTTTCAGGCGCACCACCTCTCGGGCAGTGTAGGGGCGACGTGTGAGACGAAAGCGATCGGATCGCCACCATGTTTCAACCTCAGCAACCTCAGCTTCAAACACCGCCTCCTCATCCATCACCTTTTGCCATGGCACAACATCGACCGCATCAGAGCTTGTCAAAAAACTGAAGGCACACTTTGCTTTGTTTCTATAATTTCTTTCCTGCTAATCAGCCTAGTCTCAATACCAAAAAAAAAAAATGTTTTCAGATATTCTCAAAAAGCTTAGACAAACTTTGATCTAATTTATTAAGATCCTTTCTGATGCTCAGTCTAGTCTCAAAAGTAAATTACTATTTGATAACACGCGCATATTTTGATCTGCTCCCAGATCTGCCCAGGTTGGAGAAATCCATGGCGAGAGCAACTCAATCGAATGGAACCACAGAAGCCAGCTACGTCCCCCTGCACGATCCATCCACAGCAGAAACCGATTATCACAAAAAGATCACGAAAGAATTAACAAAACCCACCTCACAAATAACTGCAAAAAAAAATCCCATGCCTCATCCAACAACCTCACAGCCACCTCCACCAACTACAATCTTCCTCCTGAAGCGAGCTACCAAGGCCTGCGGCGCTCCAGAACCAGATGCAAACCAGCTCAACGATCAGCAGATCATCAAACTAATGACATATAAAAGCAAATTATACACATGAATATTGGGACAGCACCTTCCTCTACTGAGGCAGCAGGCAATGAATGATCGAAGTTGATGACCAGCGATGGAGAGTAGCTAGCAAGCTGCAAAAAAATCAACAATGGCATGAGAGTAGAATGTGGGTACAGGAAAACACGCCCTCCTGGATCAACGCTGCCTGGAATGCTGTGTGAGCGGGCTCTAATCTCTTATTAAAAGCTCAATACAGCCTTTCCTTAAATGCATCACGTCGGACCATGCTACATATTGAGTTCAAGTGGGTGAAACTTTGTAGAATTGGAACTTCATACTTGATCATTAATTTTGGCCTACATTTCTTCTACGGCCAACAACACATGATGTTACAATGGTCGTCCATACTACAGATCCATTCTCAACAATGTCTTCAAATCCAATCGTCTTGAATCTGCACATGATCTACAATGTATGTCGAGTTTACACAAGTATATTCAGCTCGCTAGCTCGTTGCAAAACAACATTGGACAACACCTTTGAAGAATTTAAATTGGTGTTGTGCTTCGTCCAGATAGAAAATCAAAATAAGTAAGTATAATAGTAACCTTGTATGTATGCAAATTAATGATGAAGATGTACCCTTGGTGGATACTTATGAAGTAGAGCCATAGAGTCCAGACTACAGACATATTTCAGTATTTTAGACTGACAGGTTCTTGCGACCTTTGCACATAATGCAGCATTTTGACCGGAAGTGGAGCTTGCTTAATTCATAGAAAAATTAAATGTTCACAATGTTCTTCCAATTCAACTTCCACGAAGAATTGTTGCAACCATGCAATGTCGTGTGAAGCCAATTATATAATACATAAGAATAATATTACTTTTATACGAACAATTACATATTTCATTGAATTCAGGACCATTTTTGATCAAATACATGTAAGCTCTTGGTCCCAGAGATTTATCAGGCCAACATCTGCATTGAAGTTCATCCACTCAAATAATAATAATTTGCAGAAATTGTATCAAGTATCATCTTGGATTATGGTACATCAATATTCACGGCCCCATACTCAATCCACATATGTATAATAGTTCATCAATCACAACCATCACCTTAGATGAATTAGATATATAATGCCATCGTAAAAAATGATAAAAAAATCAGCGAGCATTTTCAAGGATGGTGTTTTTGCATTCGTTTGCATCGTTGTTCTAAGTGCACATTCTACACGCATCATTCAAACAATCATTTTAAATTCAACTAATCTAGATCTAACTAATTTCATTCACCCAATAATCCACATATATTTTCTTAGCAATCGTTTATAATTAAACCGCACAAGCTTTCTTCAACACATGGATAGATATATTCTCACATTTGGAAAGAGTTTGAATCATAGTTGCATATAATATGTATTTTATATTAAAATATCATATGATTAACATAGTATATAAATATGTATAATACAACATATTATTATACGAATTTGATTACTATATTTTTTTCAATAGTGTTACTTATTAAAAAAATTGTGACATTATTGTATCTTACCGTTCATATCTTTAAACATAAATATATGATACATATAAGAATAAATTCAAGAAGCCAAGAGTAACAATTAAAATCAATGAGTAAAGAAAATATAAGATTAGCTATAAATGATTACTTAAATCATTGTCCACAAATTTTGAAAATTGAAACAAAATTAAACAAGGAGCGATTATATTGACATAGCATAACAAAAATCTTGAACATAGGAACTTCATTAGACAAAATATGACATTCTAGAAGGAAGTTAGACAACTAATCTTTAGAAAAATCCACAACCGCCATAGTTTTTCGCATAAGTCTACGATGTTTTCCAAGGCCTAGAGTCATATTTCCACAAATCTTTTCAGCCACTGAATCCCCTACGCTTTCTACAATCTCCTCATCTTCTTCATATTCATTGTCTTCATCTTCATCAATTTTGTTATTTTCAAAGTCATTGACCCCTTCGTCTTCATTTTCGCATCATTGTTGCTTTCATCTCCATTATTTTCATCTTCATCTTCTAATGGTTCATGAGTTGCCACTTTTTTTTTCCATGTACTGAATTGAGGTCCTCTGTTTGCATTTGGATATATATTTAATATTATGATGTATATACACCAACATTTTGCCTCTTATATTTTTTAAAATTATTCAGTTTCTTGCTATGAATGAAGTCATATGGGCTCCAATTTTGTTCACTAGCACTAGCTGGCATCCTAGTTGGATGTCGAAATCCGACATATATTTAGGTATGTCAGATTTCGACAGCCAGATCAGCAATATGTGTCGATGATTGGATGTTTTGGCTTCTAAAAATTATGTCGGAATCCAACGGATCCTACGGATGTCGAATTCCGACACTGTGTTCATATTGCTTCCCGCGACCTCCATTTTCGCACTACCTTTCCAAAGAGATCTTGGCGCTTGGAAGTGGAGGAGCTTGAGGAGCTTGGAGCTTGGGGAGCTTGGGAGCTTGGAAAAACAAAAAAAAGACTTGTATGTGTGGTTTTTTACACGCATTTTTAATTTTAAATGTTTTTTTTTCTTTTCTTTGCAAATGTGTGACGTTTTTTGCGGGCACAACATGACATTTTCGATGGCACAACGTGACATTTGTGGAGGCAAAACACACAACTCTCTCTAAAATGGTTTTATAATATATATATATATATATATATATATATATATATATATATATATGGGGGGAGAGAGAGAGAGAGAACACCATTACCTGCACTTGTGTGAAATCAGAGCATGCACATATGCATTCACATAATACAAGAGGAGAGAGAGAACACCATTGATCTATTCCATTAATCTTGCAAACTACAATCTGAGAGAAATTATAGTACGTGAGAGAGAGGTAGAGGTTACACCTCTTCATAAAAGACCTCAGCCCATTTCACATAGGGATGGGGCCCAGACTATATTAAACTTGACTTAAGGCACATTTGGCCGTTACCACATTTATCTATTACATTTCAAGTATGTCTATAAATAACAAAGTGACATTGCCCATTATTCTAACACCCTCCCTCAATGACAGCTTTGTTTGAGGTGTTACTTCATGCTTAACCAAGTACATCACACTGAAAGGGTGAAACTTTATAGAATTGAAACTTCATACTTGATCATGAATTTTGGCCTACATTTCCTCTACGGCCAACAACACATGATGTTACAATGGTCTTCATACTACAGATCCATTCTCAACAATGTCTTCAATTCCAATCGTCTTGAATCTGCACATGATCTACAATGTATGTCGAGTTTACACAAGTATATTCAGCTTCTAGCTCGCTGCAAAACAACCTTGGACAACACCTTTGAAGAATTTAAATTGGTGTTGTGCCTCGTCCAGATAGAAAATCAAAATAAGTAAGTAGAATAGTAACCTTGTATGTATGCAAATTAAAGATGACGATTGGATACTTATGAAGTAGAGCCACAGAGTCCAGACTACAGATATATTTCAGTGTTTTAGACTGACAAGTTCTTGTGACCTTTGCACATAATGCAACATTTTGACCGTAAGTGGAGCTTGTTTAATTCATAGAAAAATTAAATATTCACAATGTTCTTTTAATTCAACTTCCACAAAGAATTGTTTTAACCATGCAATGTCGTGTGAAGCCAATTATGTAATACATAAGAATAATATCACTTTTATGCAAACAATTACATATTTCATTGAATTCAAGACCCTTTTTGATCAAACACATGTAAGCTCTTAGTCCCAAAGATTTATCAGGCCAACACCTACATTCAAGTTCATCGACCCAAATAATAATAATTTGCATAAATTGTATCAAGGATCCTACAATCATCTTGGATTACGGTACATCAATATTCATGGCCCCATACTTAATCCACATATGTATAATAGTCCATCAATCACAACTATATGTGGATTGAGTATGGGGCCGTGAATATTGATGTACCATAATCCAAGATGATCGTAGGATACTTGATACAATTTCTGCAAATTATTATTAGTTAGGTGGATGAATCTTGTCCTTTGATCGGCCACACAAATGTGATTAGCTCTCTCTCTCTCTCTCTCTCTCTCTCTCTCTCTCTCTCTCTCTCTCTCTCTCTCTCTCTCTCTCTCTCTCTCTCTCTCTCTCTCTCTCTCTCTCTCTCTCTCTCTCTCTCTCTCTCTCTCTCTCTCTCTCTCTCTCTCTCTTCTCATCTCATTCATGCTCATGGAAGTGATCTCTTTGGGTTTCTATACCCATTTTTGCATTGTATTGTTGATATCTTGAATTTTTTTGTGTACAATGCTATTTTATTTTGTGTATCGGATTCACACATGTGAAATGTTATAACAAGCAGTAGAAATTGCTTTAGCCCAAAATTTCTTGGGTTACTAAGCGTAGGACATCATGGATCATGCAGCTTCCAACAATGTTCGATTATTTCACTCAGCTATGCCATTCTGTTCTGGAGTGTAGTTGTTTGTGAACTGGTGGTGCATGCCGCATGATGATAAATAATCTGCCATTTCATCAGACAGGTACTCTCCTCCTGAATCATAATATAGGGTCTTGATTCTCTGACTAATTCGGGTCTCAGCAAACTGCTTGAATTCTTTGAAAAAATTGAATGCCTCAGATTTGCTCTTAATGAACATGATCTTGGTGAATCGGGAGAAGTCATCAATTAATGTGAGGAAATATAGAGCTTGTCCCATAGGACCACATAAGCCACTGTGAATTAGCGACAAAATGGACTTTGCTCTTTTGGCTTGTCCTCTTGGAAATTTTATTCTAGGTTGTTTCCTTAGTAAACAATTTTCACAGACAGTTTGATTAGTTGTGGAAATAGCATTAATAGTCATGTCCTTAACCATACTATTATGACACATGTACAAGATTGACCTCATATTTAGATCACCTAATCTTTGATGAATAACATGAGCATCATAATTACTTATAGAAAGTGCGTAATCGTGACTCAAGATGTAAAAGTTTTGTTCTATGTGTGCAGAGAAGATTTCATTATAATTCCCATCAATAATAGTACATAGACTAGCAGTCAACAAAGCTCTATAGCCTTGATTAATGATCTTGCTAATAGACAGTAAATTCTTTGTAAATTTGTGTACGTAAATTACACCATCTAACTATCAAGAACATCAAAATACCCACCAAAGTTGTTGAGAAGGCACAAGCTAATTTGACACTATCGTCAACCAAAGACAATGAAGATCTAGAAGAGGATTAACAAAGCAATTATGCTTGAAGCTTCAAATGTTAAATTCACTAGTCTTCCAGTCAAACTTTAATATAGTTGAAGTTGGTGATTCTTCTTCAAATTCAAATTTAATTTATGTTGTTTATGTCAATGAAGACAATGTCTACAATGGACATAGTATTGGATTCCATGTAATTTTCTTTCCAACATCAATTTAATTTATGTTCCAAATTGAATGAGAAAAATCACATTTATATTGGTGTATTTCGATAGCCAACTTATGTTGTGTTGGATTTTTATTTTTACTTTTTTAGAACAATCATAGAGTGACAATCTAATGGAGTTGTGTAGTATAATTGCTATAATATCTAGAAAGTTTAACACCAAATACAATTTTTGCATTGTTGTGACTTGATTAAATAAACACCTATGAAAAATGGATGAATACAAAAAAAATTCTACTCATTTTCAATTAGTTGACTATAATATTATAGTTATGAATGTTAAGATTATTTGTAGGTAGAATGAACTTCAAATAAATTTTTCCTTAGATTGAAAATAAAACATACAAATTATTGGTAATGCATTTTTTATTACAATGAATATGTACCATTTAACTACAATATTTTAAACATGGTTGCTTGATCAGAAATAATTGTCACATATGCAAACTATTTTTTTAGAATTAAAACAAATTGAATATTAATATATAATTCATATATAACAAGCAATTTAATAAAAAACAATGATGATTTATAATTTTTTAATTAATAAGAAAGCCCATTCAAATAAAAAAAAACAAGAATACATTAAAATCTTCATGTGTGTGTGTGTGTGTGTGTGAGAGAGAGAGAGAGAGAGAGAGAGAGAGACTTTCATGCAAGCATGAGATTGTTGTTTGATATTCATTTGCATGGAGTTCTTCTTACACCATTTGCACGGAGTTCTTTTTATACCTTATGCAAAAAGAAAATGGAGCTAAAAAAAACATGGAATGAGTTTAATTAGAATAATCTCGACAAACAAATCTCATAATTACCAAATTTGATTGAAGTCTCAAAATATTAAACTAGTCTCATTTTTATTAAACATGTGATAATCTTAATTGCAATAACATAATTGTACTTGCAAAATGCATCACCCCAAAGGGGCCTTAGCTCAATGGAAGCGTTGGGGTACTAACATATTGGTTAGAGCTCCAACGTCATGAATTTTACTACTTGCTCATCATCTTTTTGCTTCTTTCTTCCTTGCTAACCATCGCCAATAACAAAGATCAAATTCTACCCCTCCTCCTCCTCCTCCTCATCCTTTTCGGTGATCGACATATCTTTGCATGCGATTAGGGAGGGAGGGAGGAGAGCGAGAGCAACGATATCACTCCTCCTTTGCAATTGGACTATCCATACAGAGATTAGTAGATAGCGTATGAACATAGAATCATTAACGTTATAACACTGTATTGATCAGCCAACCAAACGCAAACAAATCATATGCACAATTCAGCTTTGGCTTCAAACAAATTCAGATTGTGAGCCACGCTCAGAATTAGAAGCCATATTTATATATATATATATATATATATATATATATGGAGAGAGAGAGAGAGAGAGAGAGAGAGAGAGAGAGAGAGAGAGAGAGAGAGAGAGAGAGAGAGCGAGCGAGCGAGCGAGCGCATCATTACCAGCACCAACATCATCATGTATCATAAATATATTGAAAATTTTGCTCATTATGCTTTTCCTCCCATTCCTTAGAACATAGCTACTAGCTACAACATGAATTGAAATGTTTTCTACGAATGCTGTCTGAGCCGGCTCTAATCTCTTATTAAAAGCTCAATACAGCCTTTCCTTTAATGCATCACGTCGTTCCAGGCTACAGATTCAGTTCAAGTGGGTGAAACTTTGTAGAATTGGAACTTCATACTTGATCATGAATTCTGGCCTACATTTCTTCTACGGCCAACAACACATGATGTTATAATGGTTGTCCATACTATAGATTTATTCTCAACAATGTCTTCAAATCCAATCTTCTTGAATCTGCACATGATCTACAATGTATGTCGAGTTTACACAAGTATATCCAACTCGCTAGCTCACTACAAAACAACCTTGGACAACACCTTTGAAGAATTTAAATTTGTGTTGTGCCTCGTCTAGATAGAAAATCAAAACAAGTAAGTAGAATAGTGACCTTGTATGTATGCAAATTAAAGATGAAGATGTACCCTCGGTGGTGGATACTTATGAAGTAGAGCCACAGAGTCCAGACTACAAATATATTTCAGTATTTTAGACTGACAGGTTCTTGCGACCTTTGCACATAATGCAGCATTTTGACCGGAAGTGGAGCTTGCTTAATTCACACAAAAATTAAATATTCACAATCTTCTTCCAATTCAGCTTCCATGAAGAATTGTTGCAACCATGCAATGTCGTGTGAAGCCAATTATATAATACATAAGAATAATATTACTTTTCTGCAAACAATTACATTTTTCATTGAATTCAGGACCATCTTTGATCAAATACATGTAAGCTCTTGGTCCCAAAGATTTATCAAGCCAATATCTGCATTCAAGTTCATCTACCCAAGTAATAATAATTTGTAGAAATTGTATGAAGTATCCTACAATCTTGGATTATGGTAAATCAATATTTATGGCCCAACAGTCAAACATTCCGCGCGACAGCTGATTTCCCCATGGGACAACTTCCTGCCACTCCCATTTTTTGATCCGAATACGGCCCTGGCGTCAATGAAAATGGAAGACCAACTTCTAGTGGCCTGAGTGTATTATAGAGTGGCGACGTTAGGCCACCCATGGCCCCATAAATTTTAGACTTGGATAGCCTAGTTTTGGCTCGAGCGTATCCACAAGGTCTTTTTTCTAGCCAAAGATCAGCATAGCTTGGAGCACGTCAAATATATGGATGACGTTATCAGCCACTCAATAAAGCGCCGTCGTGAAACCTGAGGCCCATACTAAATACAATAGTGCTAAGGGACCGAAACTACTTCAGGTCGGAGGACCTAAACATGAATAGGTCTAGCATACGTTACCTATGTCGCGTTGAAAAATCACCCCGCCTCGTATTTCACTATAAGCATACAAAGATTTCAAAAGTTCTGCTACACCCGCTTTAGTTTTTGTGGTGAGCACACCAAGATTTTCAGTCTTATAGCTCTAGCCCCGAAATTTGAAACGAGCATGCAGAGAAGTTATTACATCTCATGCTTAACTAACTAATGACTGAAGTTAATCATACAAGTTAAACATCGGGCAAGGCCGATGTCCAAAAGTTACCAGTTTGCATTCTCTCTCTACATAAGCTCTCTCTAAAGTGAAATTTCTTAAAGGGCCCATTTTGAGCCCATAATTTCCCTAATGTATGCAGAAGTTCTATGTGCAACATATTATTTATTGAAAAGTGAAAGCCTTGATGAAGTAGTTGCAAACATTCTTTGAACTTTGGACTTCTAGCACCATTGAATGAGAAACCATTGCTGAAAAAGACTTCGCAATTGCCGAATCAATTTCTTGGTTTTTTTACTTTGTTTAACACAGATTTAGATCATTCTCCTCTGAAATAACAAGATTAGGAGACAAAATTATTGTGGACTTTGATAATAGCCTCTGCCTATGGAATCATAGACCCAGGCTAGAAATCTACAAGAAATCGGTTTGCTACAGCTAGCAACACAAATCAGAATGGTGGAGCTGGTTGCTTCACAAGGTACCAAATCACATGTACTGGAGGAACGATCTATATATCAGAAAACAGATTCTATTTCAACTGAACACATTAATTATTTTATGCTTGTAGTATGAGTCATGAGCTATTATAAGATATGTGCAAACACGTCTAAAGGGTTGGAACTTGAAAGAATAAAAATAATCTTTAAAACAATGGGCTTCAAACTTCAACAATTTATCAGAGAACTACAACAATAAGGATGCACATTGCAAATGCAGCAAATGATCTATGTCTTGAAAATTGAGAGCTCCAACTTTAAATAATCATTGATGGGAATCCAACCTCCATAATATGTCTCAAATTCAAAGAAAACATTGAGGAAGCCATGAATTGTTAAAAGTTTTGGATTTCGGACTTTCCGCTTTGTGATGAGCTTTTGAAAAATTTAGTTGAAAAAGTGTCTTTAGCCCTTTGATCTTAGAGCAAATACTGAAACTTCACCTTGCCTTTCCAACTTCTACTCTCCTTGGAGGCTCAATGTAAACTAGGGATATCCTTCATCATGTAGGGTGTTGTGGGTAGATGGTGAGCAGCCCTCCGCTTGTCAAAAGGGTTAGAACACAAGGAAAGGTGATCTAATTATGAATAGTTGCGTCATGATGTAGGGTGTTGTGGGTAGATGGTGAGCAGCCCTCTGGTTGTCAAAAGGGCTAGAACACAAGGAAAGGTGATCTAACTATGACTAGTTGCTTCTACACTAAACTAACTCTACCTCACTCTAACTCTAGCTCCAACTAACATTAGCATCATAGATAGAGGTGAAACGAGGTGAGAGAGGGAGGTGAGGGAAGTTAGATCATGTGCTCAACACTACATACTATTGGAAAAGCCATTAACAACATAAAGTAATAATTAACAAGGAAAAAGGAAAAATAATTAACAAACATAAAGAATAGCAAAGCATGAAAGCATTAGCACATGAGAATGCTTGGATCTCTAAAATGGTAAAGTTTTCTCCTCTCTATTAGCATGTGAAATGAAGTACAAGAGGTGTCTCTTTATCTCTGGGGAGCCCTTGCCGCCTGGTTTCTATTGGATACTTCAAGAAGGTAGGATTGAAATCCCAACCCTTCAAAAGAAACACATTCTAGTCTATGGTGACTTTTGACAAATTAACAAAACATAGCAAACTTAGCTAACTTAAACTTTGGCCTTTTTAACATTATTTTACGTACGTGGCCCAAAGTCTAATTTATTTGGAATACATTATTGTACAAGTGCTCATTGGGCTACGGACCCTCCGACCTGAAGTAGTGTCGGTCCCTTGGCACTATGGTGTTTAGTACGGGCCTCGGGTTTCACGGCGGTGCTTTATTAAGTGGCTGGTAACGTCATCCATATATTTGACGCGTGCCAAGCTATGTGGATCTTTGGCTGGAAAAAAGACTTATGGATAGCCTCGAGCCAAAACTGGGCTATCCAGGTCTGAAATTTATGGGGCCATGGGTGGCATAACATTGCCACTCTATAATACACTCAGGCCACTAGAAGTTGGCCTTCCATTTTCATTGACGCTAGGGCCGTATTCGAATCAAAAATGGGGGTGGCAAGAAGTTGTCCCATCGAATAGTAACCCGTAGCAAAAATTTCAAGTCTTGGACAAATCCAGCTATCGCATAGACTGTTGGATCGAGGCATGTGAGATATCTATTTGAAACTTGGACTAGAGCCCTTTTGGCATCTACGTCTGTTCCCCACCCATGCTCAGAGGAGATCTTTGGCCAGTTGAGCATGCAAATGGTGATCTGTTCCAGAGGGGTTCCACATTCTGCCCATTTGTGTCATCGTGGAATGGGGACGAAATGTCTATTTACCCGCAACTACCATGGACTGGTCATGTAAGCTCTGATGGTTGACGTATTCTTCTTGAATGTGCATTGACGCCATGCAGATTGCGGACCCAATGTTGGAATGCAAGTCATGTTGTTTCCTCGGATATCCTTCATAGAAAATGATATCTTCCAGCTGTTGCATAAAAATTTTGAAATGCACGGCTAGCGGAAATCGATCGAGAGCCCTAGGAAGTTGATGCTTGTTGTTCCTCCCCTATTCTTCCTAGACTCTTTCTCGCATGTTGACTGGCGTTGAGGCTTTGGTCTTGAGTGTCAAACCCCCCCTTGTGTCTGATCCTTGATTGTGGCTGGAACTTACTTGTGCAGCTTTCTAAAGTGGGTGGTGTAGGAATTACCATCAGAGCTAGTTGTGCATGTTGTGCTTTATGATGTTGACAAGCCTTGAGAGTGGTCTTTGCTTGCGCGAGTTCCTGGACTATGCTGCAGTGGTAATTGTCGAAACTAGCTTGGTGGCCATCTAGCATTTGGCAGTACAAATCCACCTTCTACATTAGAAAGTCCATCTCGTGTTGGCTAAGAAGACGGTTGGTGGGGATGGGTTGGGCTAACTAAGTAGTTTGTGTTGTTGTAGGGTGTGGATCTCCGCTCCCAAGCATTGACTTTCAGTGTCAACCACCAATAACTTGGTCCCTAGAGCGGGGCCAACTACTGTTGAGCTCGCTATTGAACTTCATGGACCTTCGTAGAGGCATCCATAGCTAGTTTGAAGAGGTCCTTGATATATCTCTTAAGGCTTTACTCATTCTGTTTCAGCTTCAGCACCCGGTCCTTTTCTTTCTACTCATGTTGGATTGCCACCTGCAGGTCTTCTGCAGGTCTTGTTGAAGCTGTGTGAGGTCGCAACCTAGTATTGTTGGTTGCGAATTTCACTACGCGTCCGTCCAAAGTTGATTTGGCCACTACCAAATCCTGGAGTAAGGTTCCCAAGTTTTGGTACACCATTGTGATGTCTGTTGGCCCAACCGGTGTGGTGTTGGCTCAGCCGATGTGGTGTTGCTTACTGGTCCTTGTTGTGGTATTGCCCCGGATAATGCACTAATGTCGTCGTCATCTTCTATAAGAATCTCCTGCACAGCACGCTGAGGGTACACGATGTACTCCGTTTGCATGAATGCATCATCATCCAATGGTTTGTCAGACTCATCATTCAGAGTGGATGGATTAATGGTGGGAGTGAGTGGAGTGGCAGAAGTGTGCAGAGAGAGAGTGGAATGAGCTATTTGAATGAAGCAACGAGTGGAAGAGTGAGGAACTGGAGGGTGGTGTCGAGGATGAAAGGACATCAGAGAGGTAACAGGTGGAAGATGTTTAACCAAGAGCAAGTGATGGGTGATAGTTGGTGGGAATCTTGGGGATTAATGATGAGGGGTGGAGTGGAAATAGAAGAATCAAGAGACGTAAGAGGAACGGATGAGGCGATGGTGAGTGAAGCGAGAATGGTTGTGGAAGGTGGAGGAATGTAAGCGATAGAAGTATAAGGGGTTGTACCAGTGGGTGGTGGAACGAAAGCAGAAGAAGTTGTTGCAGGACGGGGTGGTGCGGTATGTTGGCGAGTGTGAAGAAACAAAACATTTATGTTTACAAAGCCTTGGTAGCTTTCAGCCCTCTGCCTGACGAAGATGTTCACGAACACAAAAGTCAAGAGACACAAAGCATGAAAGTTTTGCGAACACCTGACAAAAAGATGCAAACATGAAAGATTCGCGAACGAGAATCTTTTGCAGCCCAACATGAGAAAATTAGACGATGGAAACAAAACCAACGACATGACACAAAAATGTCGTGAAACCCTTTATGCGATCCAAAAAGTATAGCAATTCTCTGGGTCAGCAAGAAATAGATCGTTGTGGCCCAGTCGTCCTATGAAGCAGAGTACATTGCAGCAGCAAAGATGGCCAACGAGATAATCTGGCTATGGCAGTTCCTGGACGAATTGGGCGAAACAAGAAACAAGCCTCTAGTTTTGTAGATGGACAACACCTCCACAATACACCCGACGAAGAATCATGTGTTCCATTCCAGAATGAAATACATCGCGATCAAGTATCACTTGATCACGGATCTAATTGAAAGAAGATTCTGCAGACCACCTTCATCGGAACGAAAGACATGGTTGCTGACATCTTCACCAAAGCCCTGGACAAAGGACTTTTTGAGAGACAGAGGAGCAGTCTCAGGATCGTAAAGCTATCATGCTTTGAGAGGGAGCTGAATAAACAAAACGTTTATGTTTACAAAACCTTGCTAGCTTTCAGCCCTCTACCTGACAAAGATATTCGCGAACACGAAAGTCAAGAGACACGAAGCACGAAAGTTTCATGAACACCTGACGAAAAGATGCAAACACAAAAGATTCGCGAACGAGAATCTTTTGCGGCCCACCACGAGAAAATCAGACAACGGAAACAAAACCAACGACGTGACACAAAAACATTGCAGAACCTTTTCTGCCCTCACGCTCCAAAGAGTACCAGCCAAGATCATGCAAGTACCCAGAAGTATAGATATCTGATCTGATGGCATGACGTCAGCAAATACAATCTAGGTCGTGGCTAATCCGCCATAAAGACCACTAGGGACAATCCCCTAAGATGAGGATAGGAAAACACAAGAGAGATTGTGGAGCAAAACCACCCAACCAAACCTAGATCTCTCATGGAGAATCCTCCTGGATCTAGCCCCCAAGCCATGCCAATGTGATAGCAAGAGGAGAAGAGCTCATCAAGTAACCTAGACCAAGTCATCGACAGAATAATCACTACCTCAATATATAGAGAGTAGGATCATATGCATGAGCACATGCGATTCCCATGCAGGTCAACTATAAATAGGTCACAACTCTTCATGCATACCTCCTGCCTATATCAGTCACATGTAGATGCACTACTCCATATGTCTCAGTTAGAGTGTCTGGGTCTCAAGGTCATTAGTCACCAACATGCCTTGACTTGGAATAAAATCTATGCATGACCAATAATCTTGAACACTGGAGGGCCGGTCTACCATATTCGGACATTCCAGGTCCTTAAACGAATATGGCCATAACATTCTTCCTCCCTTGAACATGTTCTGTCCTCATAATGGGAAAAAAAAAACATGAAACTATTCCTTAAGCTTTCAAATCTTTCTCATGAATCATTTTTCATAGTCCGATCTTTCCATCTGAATAAGCACTCAGAGATGTAACAATTTTTTAATTGCTTGCCTCTACTCATGAATACTAATTCAAATTCCAAAAGTTACACTAAGCTATAAATCTTCCAAATGGGTTGATCTACTCCAAAACAAAAGCTCATCACCTTCATGTAATCCTAATTACATGAACCACTGGGTGAATTAACTTCTTTATTTCATAGATCAAATCCAAAAGCTAAAGAAATTCCATTTCAATTTCTTGTAGAAAATAATACTTCTTGGTACAAATATTCTTAGAATATATTTCCACCATTTTACACAAACTGGATTCCACATGCAACTGGTTGATCCCATGAAAGTCTTATTCCTATCATTTTCTTCTCCCCCTATTAAAAGAAATCCCATAACTTCAGTCAAAAAGTCCCCAAGAGACACGTATAAGATATCAAAGATTTGAAAAAGTCAGTAATGAGTATCCAATACTATTACAACCGGACTTTTTCCTTAAAATCATAAAATATCTGATCCCGAGTGATAGAAACATTACTCTCAACAGAAAAACTATCAAATAGAGATAATCATTTGGAATTTTGATTTCCACTTAATTAGTTGAAAACATCAATTGATTCTGAGCTATATTCATAAATTGAAATGGAAGTATGAATTTATATAACTTTTACAGTCCTTCAGAACCAAGTTCTACACTGGAAGGAATCATATGAATCTCAATCCAACTGTCTCGTACATAAGAAATTCCTAAAAAGTACAGATTTAAATCATAAGAGAAATAGCTTTTAAGGGTTTCTGATTTGGAATTTATATCATACCATTAAGGGATCCAGATTTATATCTCATAACCTCTCCAAATACTCTAAATAGGCTTTACCAGTGGTTTCAACTATTAGATTTACAAATAATGTAAATACTAACCATTGGCCTACAGATCATTCTCACACAAGAATTTTCTCTTTGAAATTACTGATGTCCCATACCATCAGTTTTCTCTCCAAGAATGTCCTTTGCTTTTAGATCCGACCATCAGAAAATCAAAAAGACTATCTGACCATCCTATATCCAATATAGGGCCCAATCTTCAACCATTTTTCAGAAAGATACGTCCAACTATTGAATTCTCCATTTCCTTAAGTTTTCACAATAGATGACAACATCATCTAAGAATACCACTAGGCATTGACCCCAGTGCGGACGAAAAACCTCGCCAGTTTATTTTCATTACTTCATTAAAGTTATCTAAATAAATGAAAAATCAATAACTTTTGGATCCGAGTACTCTTTACAATATTTGATACACTTGTTTTTTTAACGAATATAGAACTACCTCTCAAAAATTACGACCTTATTCCATTGTTCACTTTAACAAGTATCTGAAAAGCTTAAATTGCCCAATCCTAAAGATCAAAATCATGTAGGACAAGCCTATCGGTGCATCACCGCAGTCGAAAAGGAAGAAAAAAAAATTACCGTTTGACTCAATTTATTGGGAGTAATTGTACTCCAGAGTTAATTCGATAAAAAGCACAGTACTAGGGACCCAAAGTAAAGACCACTAACTGGGTACCTACCTGGAGAACCAAACCACTACCATTATTTTGTCAAGATCGGTTTAATAAAATTATGACCGATTATTACAGCTTGACACAAAACAATAGTATTAAGTTTTCAAAAAACTAGGCTTACAGGTGACTGTCAAGTTGATAAGGCCTCAAGCATGCATTTTGCCCATAGAGAAGAAAAATCTAAACTCCTCCTGCCAAGACTGGGAAGCTACTTTCAAAACGACAAGGTTACAACATTGACTACAGAGCACCAAGAAACCAAAGTTCCTCTAACTGGGTGCTTGTAACTAAAATTTTTGAATTGATTCCGAATCAAATTTAGAACCAACTTGAAAATTACTACTTGTCAAGCCCTAAGAAAACCTTGGTCAACCGGCATGCAAAGCATCGATTGGACATTCATGCAATTTTTCAAACTGATGTCCAATTGGTTACATGCACCAAATCAACTATAAGCACACAAAAAGAACCATGCAAAAGGCAAAAGCCTAGACCCCTATTCAAAAACCCTAAAAGGTTTTGAAAGAGGAAATGGAGATCAGCCCTTAGCTACAGCCACCGCCAACAATCAAGGGAAGGGAGGCTCCATAAAGCGAGAGAGAGAGAGAGAGAGGTGGGATGACACACCTCCTCGATCCTTAGCAGCCCTAAAAAGACTTTCCACGCATTTCTACTGTGGATTAGATTCTCCGTCCCTGCTCCGACGGCTTCAAACAATCTGTCATCCACGGCCTCCTGCTCCAGGAATCAGATTACCTCACTTCTCGCTGCCCCAGCTGCCAATCAGGATGCATAACATGCGGTTCTACACAATCACGTGGCATCAACATCAGCGACCTCTAAAATAAGATAAGTTTATTTCAAGGCTGAAAGGATTGATGCCCTTGACAAATCAACTCGCCTTCCATCTTCTTGACAAAAGAGATTCACAACAGAGGTAATGCTAAGAATCCTACATGCAATCTTCCGAATGTTCCACCCATCATCTGCAATAGCTGTTAACAAGTTCCTGTTTGCCTCTAAAAAAGACTTTGGCAATTGCCGAATCACTTTCTTGGGTTTTTTATTTGTTTAACACAGTAGGAATTTTGGTTTGATTTGTTAAACTCAAACCAAATTGTTTTTTTTCCCTTCGAGCTTGTCGCCACTTCAGCTGGCACTAGATTACAAGCTTTGAACCTCCTCCACTTTTAGATTTCCCAATAAGAGGGGCCTTCATTTCTATATACTCCACCTACAAACGTTTTGCTACAAATTTGCATCTCATAGAAAAATTTGGCGCCTTTGTCATTAAACCTAGGTGCTCTACATATTGCCATAATGATCTTTAGGATGATCGATTTGCACAAATGGATTTCGTGTAGTCCTAATTAGAAAGCCTACAAACAATACAACAATGATTTTATTCAACATAAAAAGATTTGAGCTGCTCACAATGGTATACATCACAGGGCAAACAAAACATTCATTCTCAATTGTACTAAAAAGTCTAATTTAAAGAAAAGTTTGAATAACACTACTTTGTGGTTGATATGCCAAGGATGAGCCCTACTAGAAACAAGTGCGAGAGGAGAAGCATATGAGGAGATGGCAAGTTTGATAGCTAGTGTCTAGAGAATGAGCCCATGTGTGTGTGTGAGTACATTTCTTTGATGAAGAACAAGACTTGAAGTCTTGTTAATCCTCTTGTAGGTATAGAACCTATTGACTCTAAATGGATCTTCAAGCTAAAGCTTAAGCTAGATGGATCAATATCCAAATGGAAAGCTCGATTGGTAGTTAAAGGATTTGAGCAAGTTTATGGAATAAATTCCACTGACACCTTCAATCTAGTGGTAAAGCATCAATATATTCGCACTTTGCTGGCTATAGTTGTTACAGAAGACTTGGACATTTACCAAATAACATCCAGACAGCATTCCGTCATGGATATATACAAAAAGAAATATTCATTTATCAACTAGAAGGTTATGTCCTTCAAGGCCAAGAGAATTTGGTATGTAAATTGCATTAAGACATTATATGGTCGCAAGAAATCTCCCAGGAATGTTTTGAAATGACAGGCCCAAGTCATTACCTACTCGGTATGGAGATCAACAGAGATTGCACAAGCAGAAGGATTACTATAAGCCAAGAGTCCTATCTAACCAATATACTTCGCATATATGGTATGGAGGACTGCAAGCCAATAGACACTCTCATGGATCTGGGGTCCAAGCTTTCTAAAGACATGTGCCCCAGAACTCAAACAAATCAGCAAGAAATGTGCAGATATCCTTATCAGTCTGTCATGGATCTATAATGAATTGTATGATCTACACATGACTTGATCTAGAATATACGATAAGCACATTGTCTCAATGCATGTCCAATCTAGCCTTACAGCATTGGAAGGCTTTGCAAAGAGTACGAAGCACTATGTTTTGAGCTACAACGATAATATAGAAGCTACACTTTTGCTAATCACATATTCTGATTCAGATTTGGGCAGGAGACATGGATACCAACATCGGGATATATTTGTTTCCTTGCAGGAGGACCTATTTCCTGGAACAACAGAAAGTAGCAATGCATTTTGTTGTCCTCCCCAAAATCCGAATACATTGCAACCACATTACTAGTGAAAGAGATAATATGGCTAAAAAGGTAACTACGGGATCTGTAATTTCCACATATCAGTCTAACAATACTCAACTGCGTAAATTAGGACTGAAGAGCTCTATCTCTGAACCCACATATTTATACTGGAACTAAACACATAGAAGTTCAGTTTCATTTTCTTAGAGAGAAAGTTTAGAATAAAGATGTTGTAGTAAGTTACAATCATACAAACAATATGTTGACTGATATTTTGACAAAAGCATTGTCAAGAGATAAACATTCTACCTTAGTAGAAATGATAAATCTCAATTGCAATTCAGATTTGTAGTAGTAAGCTTATGGGGGAGTGTTGGAGTTTAATCTTTCGCCTACGCATATATGGAAATCACTCTCTCAAAAAAGTCTGCGGAAATGAACTGATTTTTGCAACAGTTTGAATTTTTCCTTGCAAACTTCAATAGGTGAAAAACCTGACAAACCCGACAAAGTTTTCTACTTCACTTTCAGGCCATTCTGGATACAAAAGGAGTTTGCGATAAATGCGACAAAATGTTCACTTGGGATTTCGGGCCATTTCATACACTTCCAAAAATGTGATATTCTTCTCGAAAAATGTGAAAAATGCGACACTCTACAGATTTACACAAAATTTTAAGTACGGACTGTCTTCATGCTCCAATAATAACTCATCTAATTAATCAGTTAGACAACTGTTAACGATCTTGTAATTGTAAAGTTAGAATAGCACAAGATCATCCAAATGTTGTATAAGTAAATGAGCGCTGGAGATGGACATCATAATGCATGAAAATACTCCAACAGAGATCTTAAGACCAACACAGGTCTTCACAGTATCTGACTCCATTAGAGGAGTTCTAGATCCAAAAAAGACCCTTGGCTAAAAGTATGGCTTGGTCATACAACATGGACTTTCAAGGACACTATCTTTTTCAGGTAGAAATGCACTTTTGGATTATTATACACTATTTTCAACTAATATATTTGACTTGCAATAACTTCTTAACTGGACATTAAAAGTAGGCATCTAACATATCACTAGAAAAAGCGCTTGTCAAGCGCTTTCTAACGCACCAAACTCTGTTTAAATTGGACTTACCACTAAAAAGTTATGTCATTTTTAATGTGGACACACAAAAATATGATTAATAAAATTCCCATAACTTTTGAACTGCCATAACGTTTTAACCATAGCTCGGAAGTATGTCATGTAACATATCATTGGAAAGTGCTCGTCAGCACTTTTCTATAACACACCAAACTCCGTTGAAATTGGATGTACCACTAAAAAGTTATGTCATTTTTAATGTGGACTCAAAACAATTATGAGTAAATAAAATCCCCAAAAAGTGGTGTACTACCAAAAGGCACAATGAAAAAATGGATTATTTTTATGTACCACCAAAGCATGATTTTAGCCCCTTTGTAAAGATTCAGTTTATATTTTTTCTCAAATTTTTCTTACACATGGACCAATCAAAACACTCAAGTTTGAAATCTACGAAACATAACTTTTTCAGTCCATATTATTTTCTTAATAAATAGCCCATCATCTTAGTAATGTTTCTTGGATGTTTGGTGAAAAGAATGCATAAATGACCAGTTCATAAATCGTAGCAGGATAGATAGAATTTAGTGATATGAAAGACTAACTTTTTTGGTGGCCTTTTTTATCGTGGACTTTGAAAATATCCTTTGCCTATGGAATCACAGACCCAGGCTACCTACCTACAAGAAATCCGTTTGCTACAGCTAGCGACACAAAACTAGAATGGTGGAGTTGCTTGCTTACAAGGTACCAAATCACATGTACTGGAGGAATGATCTATGTATCGAAAAAAAGACTCTATTTCAACTTAATGCATTAATTATTTGATACTTGTAGTATGAGTCATAAGCTATTATAAAATCTTTGAAACAATAAACTTCAAACTTCAACATTTTATCAGAGAGCTACAACATTAAGGATGCACATTGCAAATGCATCAAATGATCTATGTCTTGAAAATTGAGAGCTCCAACTTCAAATAATCATTGATGGGGATCCAACCTCCATAATATGTCTCGGATCATAAAAAAAATTGAGGAAGCCATGAACTATTAAAATTTTTGGATTTCAAACTTTCCGCTTCGCGCTTCGCGACGATCTAACTTAAACTTTGGCCTTTTTAACATTATTTTAATTACATGGCCCAAAGTCTAATTTATTTAGAATACAATATTTTACAAGTGCTCATTGGGCTATGTGCTTATGCTCGTAGGATGCCACAACCCTCAAAAGTTATTTTCTACTTCCGGCTTGTTTTATTTTTGTGCATGAAATACCCACAACAGGGCCTCCGACTTGAAGTAGTGTCGATCCCTCTATGGTGTTTAGTATGGGCCTCAAGTTTCACGACCACACTTTATTGAGTAGGTGGTAATGTCGTACATATATTTGACGTGCGCCAAGCTATGCTGATCTTTGGCTAGAGAAAAGACCTTATGGATACCCTCGAGCCAAAAATGGGCTATCTAAGCCTGAAATTTATGTTCATGGACTCTTTCTAATGTCTTGACTGGCATTCAGGCTTTGTTCTTGAGTGTCAGGCCCCCTGGTCCTTGATCGTGGCTGGAACTTGCTTGTGCAAGTTCTAATGTGGCTAGTGTTGGAATTACCACCGAGGCTAGTTGTGGATGTTGTGCTGTATGGTATTGACAGGCCTTGAGAGCTGTCTTTGCTTGCGCGAGTTCTTGGAGTGTGCTACAATGGTAATTGTCAAACCTGACTTGGTGGCCATTCAGCGTTTGGCGGCATAAATCCACCTGCTGCGTTAGAAAGTCTATCTTGTGTTGGCTGAGAGGACGATTGGTAGGGATGGATTGGGCTAACCAAACAGTTTGCTGTTGTTGTAGGGTGTGGATCTCCGATGTGTTGATTTTCAGTTTTAACCACCAACAATTGGGGCCCTTGAGTGGGGCTAGCTTATGTTGCGCTTGTTGTTGAACTTCATGGACCTCTGTAGAGGTGTACGTAGCTGATTTGAAGAGGTCCTTCATATATCTTTGAAGGCTTTTCTTGTTCTGATTCAGCTTCAGGACCCGGTCCTTTTTTGTCTACACATACTGGATTGTCACCTGGAGGTCTTGCTGGAGTTGTGTGAGCTTCGCTCGCAACCTAAACTTATTGTTGGTTTCCAATTGCACTACGCGATCGTCCAAAGTTGATTTGGCCGGTATCAAATCCTAGAGTAAGATTCCCAAGTTCTGGTAGGTCATCATGACGTTTGTTGGCCCGGCCAGTGTGGTGCTGCTTGCTGGGCCCTGTTGCGATATTGCCCCTAGTAGTGCACTATTGTTGTCGTCATCTTCTATCAGAATCTCTAGGGCAACTATGTCATGAAGTGCGTTGGGATCAGCATGTTGAGGGATGTGAAAAGTACAGTACTAAGGACCATAAATGGATCTTTGAATGATCCACAAGGTGATTGTATGCTTGTTAAACACTCTATCAGAAACTAGTCATCAGAAAACAAGATCTAGTTTAGCAGCTTGATAGGAAACAAGTAGAGACAATCAAAGCATTGATCAAATAGTCTAATCCAACTCCACACGTGTGGAGATAAGGCTGTAGTACGGCCTGTAGATAGTGTTTACAAAGTGCCAAAGCTGGGTTTCATTGGAGAAATAGAGTAATCACCATACAATGAGAGGAAACTCGAGTTTCTCCTTGAGGCTCCAAAAAGTTTCTTTCTTCTCACTATGGAGAATGGAAATACATAGTAAAACACACTTCCTTTGCAAAGTTAGGTGAAAATCCAGCATGTAATAAGGAAGTAGACTCCACTTTCTTGCCCTAATGTGAAAACCCTAGCCTAGATCCAAGAGTCATGCTTGGTAGGTGCATGGTAGGTACAAATCTCATCATATATCATGGTCTAGATCCTACAAAGTAGGAATCACTACCAAATAGACACAACCACTCCTCTTGACTCGTGGTAACCTACTTTAGGTGTGTATGTACAAGTGGCACTTTGGCCATTCAAGTAACCAACAAACAATATTGACAAAATGTACAATATTCTACATGGCTAGATTTGCCAATGTAGGCAATTTTTCACACTCCTCAAATCTAGCCTTGGAGATCACAATGCTTTTATCAATAACTCCAATTGAAGATCTAAGCTTGACAAATGAATCTTTAGGTAAAGGTTTAGTAAACAAATCAGCCAAGCAACTTGATGATGGCACATGTTGGAGCTTGATCTCTTTAGCTTGCACTTTTTCCCTCACGAAATGATGAGCAATTTCGATGTGTTTGCTCCTTCCATGGAATGTAGGATTAGTTGCAAGTAATTGGGCTGATTGGTTGTCACAATAGATGATAGGGATCTCCTCCTCCATGACATGAAGCTCCACCAATAGCCTTTTGAGCCACAAGACCTCCTTGCATGTTGATGTCAAGGCCTTGTATTCGGATTCTGTGGAAGATAGGGAGATGGTATCTTGCTTTTTGGAAAGCCATGATACTACTCCATCACATAGAAAGGTGGCAAAGGCACTTGTTGATCTTCTATCCACTTTGTCACCTGCAAAATCCGAGTCACTATAGGCTCTTAAGCCAAGATTAGTTCCTCTATACAAAATACCAAAATTCTTAGTGAATGAAATGTATCTAAGAACTCTTTTGGCCATCTTCCAATGTGAAACTAGAGGACTTTGCATGAATTGGCTTAACTTTCCAACACTATAACTAAGATCAGGTCTAGTTATAGTTAAATAGATCAAGGAGCCAATAAGCCTTCTATATAATGTGATGTCCTCAAAGGATGCTTCATCACAACCAATAGATGCTTTTACATGTTGCTCCATTGGTGTCTCAATGCCTTTACAATTCTTCATTTTAAATCTATCTAGGATGGATGTAGCATATTTAGATTGAGAAATGAAGCTAAAATCACATCCTCTAATAACCTCTATTCCAAGAATGAAGCTCAATAGGCCGAGATCTACCATCTTAAACTCTTTTGCTAAAGCAATTTTTACATCTCTAATTCCATCTAGATCATTACCACTCAAGATAATATCATCTACATACAAAACAAGAATAATGATCATGCCATCATGAAAACTTATATACAATGATGGATCATAGGCACTCATTACAAAATTGATGGAAATGAGAAAAGAGTTTAGCTTAGAGTACCATGCTCTAGGTGCTTGCTTGAGCCCATAAAGGCTCTTCTTCAAAAAACACACCTTTCCTTCATGCTTTTCCTTGATGAAGCCCTCGGGTTGCCTCATGTAGATATCTTCCTCCAAATAACCATTGAGGAATGCATTTGTGAAGTCAAGTTGAAATAGCTCCCAATTGAAGGTTGTAGCAAGACTAATGATCAACCTGATAGTAACAAGCTTAGCCACAGGAGCAAAAGTCTCATCATAGTCAATGCCTTTGGTTTGTAAAAAAACTTTGGCAACAAGCCTAGCTTTATGCTTGCTTATTGACTTCAATCTAAACACCCACTTGCAATCAAGAGGTTTCTTCCCTTGAGGAAGATCCACAAGATCCCAAGTATGATTCTCAATAAGAGCATCATACTCTACTTGCATAGCATCCATCCAACTTTTAGACTTACAAGCATCTTCATAGCATGTTGGCTCATCTAACATTGAAGTAAGAAAGGTGTAAGATGTGAAAGATGATGAGCCTTCCCTTTGATCACCTTGACCATCATAGGTGAGCCTCAATGGCTCGGATCTTGCCCTTGTAGATCTTCTTGGAGTTCTTGGAGTTCTTGGAGTTCTTGCATCTTGAGGTGGATCCTCAAGTTCTTCTTCACTTGGAAGCTCCTCCTCCATCCTAGCATGATCCTTGGCATCAAGATGATTAGTAGCATTATCATCCAAATCACAAGCATGTCCTTCATCAAAAATAACATCCCTACTCACTATCACCTTGCTAGTGATAGGATTGAAGACTCTATAACCTTTGCTATTCTCACCATATCCCACAAAGATGCCTTTGATGGATATTGCATCATCCTTCCTTCTCTTATCCAAGGATTGGTGTACATAGCAAGTGGATCCAAAAACTTTGAGATCTTTGAGATTGGGATTCTCTCCAAATAGAGCTTCAAATGGTGTGATTCCTCCAATGGCTTGGTTTGGCAATCTATTGCACAAATAGTTAGCACAAGTTATTGCTTCACCCCAAAATGGTTTGGATAGAGAAGCATCTAGCCTTAAGGCCTTAGCACACTCACAAAGAGATCTATTTCTTCTCTCACTCACTCCATTTTGTTGAGGGGTGTATGGACATGACAACTCCCTCTTTATGCCATTAGAAATACAAAAGTCAATCAACTTATTGGAGACATATTCACCTCCATTATCACTCCTTAATACCTTAATCTTGGTACTAAGTTGATTTTCTACCAAAGTCTTGAACTTTACAAAAGAATCAAACACCATTGATTTGCTAGACAAGAGGTACATCCAACAAAATCTAGAATAGTCATCAATGAAGATTACATAGTAAAAAATATGATAGTTTTGGTGCATACAATAATTGTTTACATAATCTTGTAGATGAATGAAAATTTAAAGCCGATCATTCTTCCCACATATTTAATACAACACATTTGGATGGAAGTGCAAAAACAACATTTACGACATTCTCGATGCCATGATCTTACACTCAAGAGGCCTAGTCTTAAAGAGCCCCGAGGCATTGTAGATAGGCCAACATCCTTAGATGATGATGAAGAAAGCCAATATGAACCTCAGGGATGTGGAGCAGTAAGTACTAGCGAGTCTGAATCTATGGAGGATGAACACATTATTGTTAGAAAATCAAATAACAATAATGAAGTGATACACGAGAGAGGCATGTTTTTATTTTACTGATATGAAATTGACCTTTTTGTGTAATTTAACAAATGTAATTTATCATTTATGTTATTATGTTTTTCAAACGTTATGTATATAATGTGACAATTGCTAATAAATGTTTTTAGATGATATAATGAAGACAATTCGTCATGATAGAATTTTGCATGCAAGAAGTACATATGACTTTCAGAAAACTGACATAAATCAGCTGTAGTAATATATACATCGTCATTTATATAATACAGACAAATTGAAAAGACATTTAGACTGCTCTATAGGGATCAATTCATCAGCAGATGTAATTTGGCCAATAAAAGAATCCCGGAGCACATCAGTATTTACATCAATAATCTCACTTTCCTTATCAGGGGTGTTGATAAGAAAGTGACTAATATCCTAATAGCTGACTGAACAGAGGATGATGTCATAGGAGAGGGTCAGCAACAGAAACTTCATCATCATCTGGGATCTGAGCTAACAGGAAAAGTACGAAACCACTCTGATATTCAACCAATCGACATTTCTTGTTGCAATAAGGACACATTGAACTGCTTTTGAGAAGATCAAACAATTTGGCGAGCATTCTATCGAGTCTATGTTTGAAAGCTAGGAAGAAATGAACAAGATCAATATAATGCATGTATTGGAGTGAACCTATGGAGATAACATGCTTACTAAGTATATCCCTGAATCTAACATAATGTTCATAAAATACGTCAGAAATTGGTTGTGCAATCTTAAAAACATGTAAATATGGCCTAAATAGGTTGTGGAAGTAGTCTAGATTTTCAGTAATCCCAAATTCAGTAAAACATGAACTCAGGCCTGAATCTCGTGTAGATCTTGAGGAAGAGGCCATGAAACTAACGTAGATATCGCACTTGTGCGGGATGGAGAACAAATGAAACAAAATTAACTCTAAAGATCGCGCACAAGAGGGATATGTACGGCAGATAGCTACTGAATATCGCACTTGTGCGCAAGTAGGTATCGTTGCAAAAAATGGACAACAATGCGTGCGCACAAGAGCGATATACTGTGAATTTTGAGAAACAAAATAGTAAAAAATTAATCAGGTTTTGTGCCTTTTATACAGAATTTTCACATGTGTAGTCAACGGTCAATGGACACGTGTTTACTTCCAATTGGACTGTAGGCATTGGCACGTGTGAGGTGACACCTACACATGTGTAAAATGACACCAGTACACGTGTCTCGTGTTCATTTGTCGATTCGACAACACGTGTCACTCTCGAATTTTCCCGTACAAATCTCACACGTGTAAAATGACAACCTGACACGTGTCGCTGTCGCATTTGGTCGTACAAATTCCACACCCGTGACAGGATGTTCTTTTGCACGTGTGAATCTTGATATAAAATCACAAACTCCGATGAATTTTTTTCACTTTTTTTTGCTCTCCGCATATCGCACTTGTGCGCCTCCTTCACAATCGCTATTCTACCTACTGCTTCCATGCGCACAAGTCTGATATTTCTTCCTACATGTCTCCTCATATCAGACTTGTGCACCTCTCTTCTATACTAATTGAACTCTTATATTCGGCTCGCACAGGTCCGATATACCGTACATTCTTTCCGTACATATCGGTCCTCTGCGAGGGCTTCATAATCCTTCCCTGCTCATCCTAGTTGTCATGCACAAGTGCGATATCCCCTAATACACTTCCATGGATAGGAGAAAGCAGAAAAGGAGGGATTTCTTCTCTGCTGGCTCGTCCTCAGCTCCTGCAGTTGCCATTACACCTCTCGCTAGATCTAGAACGCGCAACCGTAGCAAGTGGCTCTCTGAAATATGTAAGTATCAGAGATCAACCGATATTTTGATTCCCAGAGCTCCATTCTTCCGTGCCGTCCGAAACATAACTAAAAATAATCTCGGACAGCTCGTTAGATTCACACCCACTGCTCTTCAGTGTCTTCAGGAAGCTGCTGAAGTCTATATGAGCCTTTTTTTTTGAAGATTCATTTTTGCTTGCTATTCATTCCAAGAGAGTCACCATAATGTCCAAGGACTTTCAGCTACTGATGAGAATGCGGGAGAGATTCTGCAAGTTACACGTATCTCAGGCTGCTGCTCCCAGACTTGTTCCTCTAGATAGGACTGATCTTCCTACCAAGCGTCCTAGGAAGCAGGTAGCCCCCAAGAGAGCTCCGAAGAAAGTAAGGAGGGTAGACACCACAGAATCTACAAAGCCTAATCCGGAACCAATTGTAGATAACGCTGGTCTTGATAATGTTGTAAATATAGCTACATTGATTTTGGATACCCTTGTAGTTCCTATAGATACTACGCATTCACCTCCTCCTCCTCCAAATCTTTATATATATATAGATTCCGATGATTATCTTAAATTTGAGAAGGACATAACCGATGTTGTAGATACTCCTTTTTGTTTTAGGCTTATAGGAACTTGACTTTAGTATAAATTATAGAGTTGTTGATTGTTTGGATCTGAAAAATAGACGGGCTTCTATCAGTATTCCTGTGATAGAGTTTGGACTTACACTCTTGAAATATGACATTGCAAGAGATTCATCCAATGAGTTGCTGGTGTTGAGTAACTTTTTGCTTCAGACCTTCAAGGAAAATAATGACACATTGTCACAGTGTCTAACTAGTGGATTCACACCAACAACAAAATACCTGCTCATCCCTTATCATACCAAGTAAGATATATTAAATGCTTCTTGTTGTTTAATCTTTATCATTGCCATTATCAATGGAAATAGTTCTTAGAATTGCAGCTAAAGAAATTTCAATCTTATTTTGTAGTGACCACTAGAGTATAAACTTGATCTCTATTAAGAGATTTGTAGATAATATTGTTAAAGGTTTTTGTGTCAAGATGAACTCGGCGAGCAATACTCATAACGATGTAGATATATACCTTCCATATTTAAGTAAATATATTCCAACAGATGTTCCTCATTCTGTGGACTGGCAGATCGTTAGTTTGTGTGCTGAATTTTTTTGCAGTCATCTCAGCAAAATGATTCATTCAGCTATGGGTGGTACACATTATACAATGCAAAGTCATTTTTTGAGTGGTTCAACCTTCAGAAAGATGTTGATATTTCTAAGGTAATATCTGTTTATTCTTATTTTTGAAATCATGATTAGTTTTCTATTTTGTTGATGTTTTTAGCCATTACTAATACATGAATGTTCTATCTTCTAGTTTACACTTCCTGAGTAAACATCAAGCCAGGTGTACAGATTTAGACAAGAAATTATCCTAAGCATACTGGCTAAGGCAAGGCTTCAGTCTCCCGTTGTTGATGATGGTGCAAAGGATAATGTAATTATACTAAATAAAGATTAGAACACATACAGATTGCATAGAACTAAAATAGATAGCACATGTATAGAATTCATAGAAAAATATACATTGATATATCAAATGCTGCTCCATTTTATGAATTTGGGAGCACAAAATACATGTACTGATGCCCAACTTGGGCTTTCATTTATTGAATGAAAGAGTGTATACACAGATTTTACTAAAGTTTATTTGAAGCTATTGTTCTCCCACAATGGTGATTGTTGTAGGTATATCTTTGCAGCACGTTATCAGCTTTGTCTTTTTTGCATCTGTGACATGACAAATATTAGTAAATGTGCAAGTAAATGATGACATTTTCAATTATTTTGTTCTATTTTAAAATGGCAATAAACATAAAATACTTACGAGTCTTCCATTGATGATACATCTGAAATATGTTGGTAGATTGGTTTGTAATAGCATGAGTTCTGTTCTGATAAAATCAAACTTCCAGTGCTCTTCCACCTCAACCATAGTCAAATATTCCTCATTGTAGATAATGCTTATCTCCATTCGGTTTGTGTGACCATTTAGTTCAAAGTTTTGATCCAGTGGTAGCCATGTACCTTCAATTTTCTTGTATCTCTGATAGCTAAATGTGAGACTGAACATTTGCTTTTTGATATGATAACGAAAGATCATTGAAGACTTTTTAATCCTACATTCTATGTCATTATTTTTTTTACTATCCCAGTCTTGATCCATGAGATCTGACAAAGTCTCATCTGATAAATCCTTGCAAACAAATAAAGTTGGTGTCCTACAAACACTAGCACTCGAGTGTACATACTGTATTTCTATAACTGTAACTAGTATAATTAGAAATTTTCATTATACTAACCAGCATAGTCAAGTAAATTTAACTTGAGGTATTGACGTTGGACAGATTAGCATGTGTCAGGTAGGAAGAAGAAACCAGTGGGATAAGTCCATGCTGCTCGGACACAAATTTCAAAGTTTTTTATATTGCATTTTTATTTCTCAGTTACTTTTAACTACGTTACATAGATTTCAAATATGTGCATTTTGATTGGGCCTAGTGACAGTCAAAACTAAAGAAAAAAATTAAAAGTTTCTTTACAAAGGGTCTTTTTTTATTTTGGAACTCCTCTAATGGCTATATTTACCTCCTTATTAGTGCATTTATTATCAAAGAAGAGAACTTGAAAGTTTTTTGAAGTTATTGTAGTAAACTGAGATAAGGTTTTGCAATAGTTTAGAGATATATAATACTTGCTCAATGTTCCTCGATTCTTGTGGTGTATCAATCACAATGGAGACAATTTTATGAACTGGAATTTGATTGCCATCACCTAAACATACTTGTCTTTTCTCATCAATCACATCCTCAAAAGTAGAAAATGATCACTCTATGAGATGTCATATGTTGGGTGCATGCAAAATCTATCAACTAACCATCATGTTTCTAATCCAAAGAAGCTAGAAAGAGTTTAGGATTGTTTATACCATCGCACTTCTTCCCTTTAGCAAAGTTGTCGATCTCCTTAGCCTAAACCTTGCCCTTCTTAAGATCAAACGTCTTTTGTTTGTAGTAAAATTTGTCCTACTGGCATTCCTTGCCACAATAGTTTTATGCACCATGCTTCTTGCCTTTGCTTCCATCAATTTAACTTGTGAATGACATGCACTATAAGGGAAATTCTTCTTTTTTTGAGTACATTAGGGGAGGTCAAAGCGCTATAGGGGCCCTTTGTAAAGATACTTTTTTTGACTTTTCAACTATTCGACGTCCACATGTCCCAATAATATTTTTACATGTGTGCAGGACGGTAACAGTGTTTGTCAGACAATTTTTTTTTACAATTTCCTGGGCATGTTTTTAGCCAGTTCAAAACTCCCACCGGGCAGAGTCTAGATATGTGATTGAATAATATATTGTTGGAGGTCAATCCATTTCAGAAGTCTTGATTCAACATGTGTATATGCACAATGAAGTTATGGTGGAGGATGTCAATCCCGTAGATCGACTCAAATGCAATTGTATGTGATGCAACTTACGCTGGTTTTTCTATGTTAATCATCCACATTCATTATTGTGATATATTTGTGTTAAAATAGAATATTGTCTTTTGCAGACTTGTATCCATCGAGCATAAGCGAATGACAACCAATACAATCACTTGCAGGCATCATAGACATCATTCATTCTGATATCGGTTTACTCCAGTATAAGCATCGTCCTTTAAAGTCACTTTTGGATTCTGGCATTTTTTTTTATGATTCTCTTTACATAACATGCAAAAATGGTTTGAATGGAAAACTAGAAACTCTACCTCTACCACATTTTTTTAAGTGAGGAATGGGTTCCCCCCGATTCTACCATAGCAGAAAGTTTTAGATCAAAGCTTTTTATGGACATTCAAAACTGCATGAAATGTAGCACATGTTCAAAAACCAATAGACTATATTGGTATTTACCATTTGCAATTTTTGTAGATTTTTTTGCTAGATGTAATGTTCGTAAAACAGCTGCAATATTCATTGCTAAGGATTTAACTAATGAAATGATATCAGAACGTCTTGATGATCATTGGGATGTGAAAACTGATGGCAGCATTCAATGTAAGGCTAAAATATATACGCTCGAAACTTACGATGCTCCAATTTGACATACCTCAAAGCTATGGTTTTTGAGTAAATGGAAGAATGGTACATTTTTGTATTAAATAGTCTGTTATAATAATTATAATACTAATTTTTTTCAACAATGATTTATTGATAGATCATTTGCAATGTTAATGCAGATATGTTAATGCATATTAGAGCAAGGCAAGAAGATCATATCCCATGCAAAGATTTATTGTCAAGCATAGAAATTGTCGAAACAAATTAAAGCTTTGATGAATTAGTAAATCTACAATATTGGTGAGCTTAACTTTCTTTGTGAAATTTTAGATTGCTAACTTTTGGCTCCTTTTATATTAACCCACATTGTTTATTGATAAATGTAATACCATTGTTTTCATGTGCAGGATCAAAAAAAGTGAAATGAAGAATTGAAATAGCAACAATAGAATATCAAAAGACCTGAAAGAGTCATCATTTGTACACATTGAATGTAAGTTTTTGAAGTACATATTTTTGTATTGGCCTTTCAATAAGACCATTTATCTATTTTTCTATATAAATTTCTTTTCCATGAGCTCTTTAAAGTGTAAGCTTCCCAACTTCTTGATCCGTTGTCACCGATGTTGCATTAGAGAGAAATATCTTAAGCATCCCTTGTCGAAATTCAAATATGTCATTTTGTGTGAATTTCGGACAGGTGAACTGCAAATCATCAACAATAGACAAGTTAGACGAATACACAAAAGTAAAACATCATATAAATAAAATCAGTGTACATCCAAACCCAAATTAGCTAACGTATATCGACAATTTCCCCTTGGCTGATGAACCATTCCATAAAGCATTTTACATTTTTAATGGCATACCAGCCACAGCTGAATGAGTCAACTTGTTGAGATGACTGAGAATCAAAATACAGAATGTAAGTTTCACATTTTTTTTATATGGCAATTTGCATCATGAAAAGACTAACTGAAAAATTGGTTACTTGTGCGTCTATTATCTCTATGTGCCTTGCTACACAGAGGGCCTTCGTTGGAAAATAAATGATCATGCTTTTGTACATCTCAATGTCGACATTGAGGTGTGTTGATCTCAAAGAGTTCATTCTCAGCACCTTTGGATTACACAAACCGGCTTCATCCACTCTTAGTGATATAATATGTACAAACCAGTGATGACTACAATCAACCAAATAGTCAATGATATGTAAATGAAAAAAATACAAATAAAGCATATAATAAAACAATACACACAACTCAAATTAAACAATACATACTTTTGA
Organism: Diphasiastrum complanatum; assembly: GCA_029204225.1. NCBI lineage: Eukaryota > Viridiplantae > Streptophyta > Lycopodiopsida > Lycopodiales > Lycopodiaceae > Diphasiastrum > Diphasiastrum complanatum. Next base: position 1,661,503 of record CM055103.1, read on the forward strand.
TAGTATGGTACAACAAAAATTTTGGAGTCGCATGGCATATGTCGTAAACATGATGCAACTGATTGCTCGTCCTTAAACAAGTGACAAAAAAATTGAGTAAGAACAAAAACACCAGGAACACTGTCGCTTTTGTACAACTGAATCCAATAATTGAGTCCAGCTTCGACAACTGGGTCTGTGAGGTCCGAAGACTTATTCAATAACTCCTTACAGATAACAGGATTAAAATAATTCATATATGAGGCCGAATATATATTGAATACAAAGCGACCACCTAATTTATCTATTTTTTTAGCTATGTACTCGTCAAAAATTATATATCGCTTAGAATAAAAAAATGTCAGCTTGGAATCGACCGGATATTGAACAACTAAATTTTTATATACAATTCCTAGTGATTGAGATGGGCTATCAAGAAAAAGAGCAATTGATTTTGTTATATATCTATCTAGATCCTCTGTGGTGCATCTCGGCACATCCAAAGACTGGTCACTATCAGAAGAGTAATCTAGTAAAAAATTTAGACCAGGAGTGACAGGAAGACCCTCTTGACCTTTCAGTGTATCAAGAATCAATTGGGTCTGGCCTATCATCTGCTCGGTCTCATCTGATAGTACTAATTTTCTTTTAGGCGGAGGTGGAGGAGAGGGGGATTCTTCAGGTTCCACCCTAGATGGCCTAGCTTGATCATGAGTTGGCTGATTTTCAATTGGCTTGATTTGGCTTTTTTTGGCCCTGGTTCCTGACCTCACTGGCCTTGACTGCTTTCTTTTCCTTTGATAAGGGGGTCTAACCCTGGGAGCTGGTCGGGGAGGTGGAGGTGCCTTGAATACATGCTCGTACTGATTCCTCAGCCTAAACACAAGATAGGACTGAGTACTTTTCATCACTTTTTTGTCTTAAATTTGATGTCGATAGATTTGTGCTTGATCACAAGTCTCACCTATTAGAATTATTCAAAATGTTTTGGACTAGCATCCTCGAATTATCTCTTGTTATTGATGGCCTAAAGTTTATTCATTTCCATGAACTGATAGTTGCCCAGCCTGAAGCCAAGCATAAGCATGATAGGAAGTTTACCAAGCTTGATGAGAGCCTGAAGGTGGTACAATATTGTGAATCCCATAGGAGATCATGCAGGTTTATAGCTGAGGGCATAGCTTTTGTTTTCTTCATATCTGCGTTAATACCTCCAATCTTCCAGATCAATTGGTGTTGGTTCTTCAAGTAGAACATCTACTTAGAGATTTATAGTCGATGTGGACGAAAATTTAGAAGACGAAGTATTGGGTGATGAGGAAAAGACTAGGCTGGCTTTGATGTATGACCCTGCTCTATCACAGTTTATGGTAATATCTTCTACATCAAGTGTAGAAGAACACGACATTGCTCGACATTCCTGTATACCATATGAATAGCCTGCCATATTTATCATTGAATGATATTGGAGATGTGATGCCAATTGCCTCCAACATCATCTACAACCATACTACCTTGTCCACCATCTTTGAAGTTGCGACATATTCAGCTTCACATGAGAATTGAGCCACCAAGGTTTTCTTCTTGCATGTCCAGCTGATTGCTACTCCACACTCTATCGAACATCCTCTTGTTACGAACTTGTTTTTGTCTTTGCAGCTTGCCTAGCTTGTATCACTGTAGTGGTGCAGCTCGAATCCTTTGCCTTCTTTGTCTGTTTTGAAGGTTAATCCCATGTTTTGAGTACCCTTCAGATATTGCAGAATTCACTTTGTCAAAATGCGCCATGCTAGGATTCGAAGAGAATTGGCTTAAAGCATAGACAAATAAGACCTACAGATTGTGAGGTACATCAGACTACCGATCGGGTTTTGGTAGGGTATACCTTCTATTTTTCGTCTCTCCTCATCTTTATTTGGGGAATCCTACTTCATTAGTCTGCCTCTAGCTATCATTGGTGTGGCTTTTTCTTTGCAGTCCATCATTTGGTACTGCTTTAGCACTTTTCGAGCATACTCTAACTGACTCAGATGCATTTATTTTCTCATTTGATTTTTTCTTATTTCCAATCCAAGGCATTTTGTTGTTTCTCCTAGATCTGTGATTTCATAACTTTTAGTAATTTGAGTCTTTGTTTTCTTGATTACATCAGGGAATTTTCTACCATCAAGGAGTCATCCACAAAATCTCTTCCTACTTTTTTTATATAGACATTGTAGTCTGGTTGTGTAGGAGTGAAGTCTAGAGACATCAAAAGATTGTCAAGCTTCTTGTACCAAGCTCGTGATGCTTGCTTCAGACCATAAATGCATCGCTGCAACCGATAGACATATTGTTGATTGTCGGGGTCTTCGAATCCTTCAAGCTGCTTCATGACGACTCCATGGAGAAAGATTGTTTTTACATCAATCTGGTGAATTTCCAGATTGTATTGTGTCGCGTATGCAAGGAGCAGTTGAATGCTTGTTGTGAAAAATACAGATCCTAAGTGGATCTAAACTCCAAGATCATTGGCTTGAATGCTTGCACTCCAAACTACATAAGCTAGGAATTGGCAACACATTCTATGCTACCTAGAATGCAAAGAACTTGATCAAAAAGCATTTATCACAAATGGAAACTTCCATAAACATCAAGTGCGGCCCAAAATAGCATTATACAGTCCATAATACATCAGCCTACCACTTTTGGAAAGCACCTAAGATCATACACAATAGCTTGAAGACAATACACACAACAATGCTCTCAATGGAGGAAGAAACAATGACAATGATCTATTGATCTCAATGAAGCATACAAAAGGTTTCTCCAACCTGTTCTCCACGAATTTCAGCCTAATATAGGTGAGAGAGATGACTCTCTCTCCTCTCTCTAGAACTTAGGACCCAATTTTAGGACACCAGTAACCTAAAATAGCCAATTTTGGCCTATATGTCCAAATAACATGATTTTAGTGTCATTTAGAAGGTCCCGAAGTTTGAGACTTCTTCAACATGAAATATATACTAGAATAAAAGTATCTAGGTCTCTTTCACACGTGTGAAAGGTTAGATCCAAAACTATGTACAAAAATTGCCAATTTAGGCCTCAAACTAGCTAGGAAATGTTGACAATTTTCACACTCCCTCTTCAACTTAACTTGCTAGTTTTACAACACTACTTTGCTCCAACCTAAGAATGATCTCCATCATGATGATAGATCTCTTTTCAAGTGTTCTAATATGTACAATATGAAGTACAACATAATTGATATAGATAATAGTGCCCATATAGGATGCTTCACTATTTCTTACATCAATTTTACATAGAATGGTGAACAAGATACATGTAAAAGAACATAGAATAACAATGAAAGGATTCCTCCATGTATCCACCTTTGAGTTCTCTGTAAAACAGCAGCAAACAAGTTGTAAGTGAAAGTAACCAACAGGTGTTTGCATGCCTCGTCCACATTCCACTATGCCCATAGTGAATGCACCATGTATCTCCATGAATGAACCTCCATCACCACCTTGCCTTTGTAGATCTCCAATCCACGAAAGCCCTTGAGTGAATGAATGCCAAAATGATGTGTTCTCTGTTCCATTTGAATGAGCAAAACCTGAACTTGAAATACTTGAAGTATCTCCACAAGATTTGCATATAACGCTTGATCCTACATTGTCAACAATTTGCCAATTTGCCAACACTAGGATGCTAGATCTTGAACTTTGCTCAAAAGTAAACATATTGACCACTTCCATATCTTTTGAGATTTGAATGAATGCATGTACTTGATCATAAAAACCAGCAATGATAACTATTCCATCTCCAAGATCCAAAAGATGCAAAACTGTGGAACTAGTTTCATTGAATTTTGACAATTCCAACACATTGACATGACAATGTTCATACATGAGATTAAACAAGTAAGGTAGAGTAAAAGGACACTTCCTTGCTGCTCCAAGAACCTTACTTGAACCTTCAAGGACCTGTAAAAACAGATCCAAGATGCTTTGCCCATGTGGCTCCCCTTTCATGCTTTTGACTAGCTTCCAATTGCTACTTGCCTCTTGGTGTTGATGAAGCAATTCAAGATCAACATCTTGATCTTCCAATAAAACATCAAGGACTTTGCATTTATAAACATCTTCAGATCTGAACCTCTGAAGATACTCCCTCTCAAACACATGATTAACATCCCACAAGATCTCATCATTGCTTGATTTCAACCTTTCACTATAGTTAGTGAAAACAATGTCACCATCATAAACCAAAAGATAGATTTCTACACTTCTATCCAACATGAAGTAGAGTAGATGAAGTTGAGTATCAAACCTAATAAAACCAGCCCATTTGAGCTCAAACCAAACCTCAACGAGATCTTCCTTGCCTTGAAGAAATTGCCACTTGAGTTGCTCCATGTAAATATCTTCTTCAAGATCACCATTCAAGAAGGCATTAGTAACATCCATTTGCCACATATCCCAATCATAAAGAGTTGCAAGAGAGATTAGGATTCGAATAGTTACCATCTTTGCCACGGGTGCAAAGGTCTCATCATAGTCAATACCATATTCTTGAGCATACCCCTTTGCCACCAACCTTGCCTTGTACTTGTTGATTGATCCATCTTGATTTGTCTTGATTTTGAAGATCCACTTACAACCAATTGCCTTCTTGTCCTTTGGAAGCTTTACCAACCTCCATGTGTTTCTTTTGATGAGTGCTTGATGCTCATGATCCATGGCTTGGATCCATTCCTTCTTTTGAATTGCTTCACCTACACAAGTTGGTTCATCAAAAGAGGTAAGAAAAGCAAAGTTAGAGTTGTCCACCACTTGCTTTCCTTTTTCATCATAGGTTAGCCTTGATGGCTTAGCCCTTTGCCTTTGAGTCTTCCTTGAAGTTTGCTTTGGAGTGGCATCTCCATCTTCATCCAAGACATCTTGCACATCATGATGATTAGTAGGCACATCAACATCAACATCAACAACATTGGAAACATTCTCTTCATGAAAGATGACATCCCTACTTATGACAACTTTCTTTGTAGAAGGAATGTACACTTTGTAAGCCTTGCTTACTTCACTATAGCCAACAAACACACCCTTCTTTGATGAAGGATCTTCTTTAGTTTTATCATCAAGTGTGATATTGACAAAACATGTACATCCAAAGATCCTACAATGCTTGACACTCGGCCTTCTACCATAAAGAACCTCATGAGGAGTTTTACCATCCAAGGAAGCACTTGTCCATCTATTACATAGATAGTTAGCACATGCTAAAGCTTCCCCCCAAAAAGACTTAGCAAGATTAGCATGTAGTCTCATTGCCTTGGCACATTCACAAAGGGTTCTATTCTTCCTCTCGGCCACTCCATTCTGTTGTGGAGTCCTAGGACTAGACATCTCCCTCTTAATCCCATGTGCTATACAAAAGTCTTTGAACCTATTTGAGGTGTATTCCCCTCCATTATCAGATCTTAAGCATTTGATCTTTGTATTGAATTGGTTTTCCATTTCATTCTTGAACTTGACAAATGCAGCAAACACTTCATCCTTACTTTTAAGAAGATAGATCCAAGTATACCTACTAAAGTCATCAATGAAAGTTGCATACATCTTTGCCCCACCATTGCTAGTTGTACTAGAAGAATGAATATCAGAATGCACAAGTTGAAAAGCTTCTTTAGATCTAGAAGTAGATCTAGAATAAGCAAGTCTATGAGATTTGGACAAGGCACAATGTTCACAAACACTATTGTTTGCAACAAGACTTTTAGGGAGACCAAGAACAAGCTCTTTCTTTGCCATTACCTCCAAAGATTTGAAGTTGGGATGGCCCAACCTCTTGTGCCAAACTTCTTGGTTTGTCAATTGCTCCCTAGCCATACATCCTTCATGATTAGAGATCACACATGCATCAAGCTTGAAAAGTTTACCATGCCTCCTACCTTGAGCAATCAAGGATCCACATTTACTTATCAAACATGCATCTCCAATGAACTCCACCTCAAGTCCTTTGTCAATCATTTGACTTACACTAAGCAAATTCTTAGTGATTGAAGGAATGTACAAAACATTTTCAAGATTTGCTTTCCTATTTGTTGAAAGGGAAATAGGAATAGTGCCTATGCCTTTGATGTCACATTGACCATCATTTGCAGTGTAGATGATGTTACCTTCTCCCTCATAAGACAATAAGGATGTAAAGTATTCTTTATGTCTTGTCATGTGAGATGAGGCTCCACTATCAATCCACCAAGGATCATTATCATCTATGTTGGCTAACAAACTTGAAGTCATAACAAGTGATTCACATGTGTTATGTTCTTCCTCATCTATTGTAAGATTTCCTTGCCTCTCTCCTTGCTCTCTTTTCTTCTTATAACATTCATTTGCAAAATGACCTTTTATCCCACAATAAAAGCACTTGAACTTTGACTTATTGTTCTTAGTAGAAGAGGAAGAGGAAGAGTGATCATCATGATCAAAGTTACCACCTTTGGACCATTTCCCTTTGCCTTTACCTTTGCCCTTGAATTTGCCTTTTGTGAAGAAAGCCTCTTCACCTCCACCTTGCAAGGATGCACCATCAAGCTTTGATTGCAACCTATGTTCTTCAGCCAATAAGATTTCTTGCAAGTCAACCACACTTGGCAAGACTCTTTGAATGGCAAAACTTTGCACAAGGTTAGCATGTTCATTTAGCAAACCATTCAACATAACTTGGACTATTTCACCATCTTTTATGTTCTCATCAATGCATGCTAAATCATCACTTAGGGACTTAACTCTCAAGATAAATGCATGAGCACTTTCACCCTCTCTTTGCCTACTAGAAAATATTTGTCTCCTTAGGGTCAATACCCTAGATGTGGACTTTGATTCAAAGAGCTTCTTTAAGGCATTCCATGCCTCACTTGCACTTTGACACTTTCCAACTTCCTTGAGAAGTTCATTTGTAACATTCATTTTAATGATATGAAGAGCCCTTTTGGCCTTCTTATCAAACCTTTGTTGCTCTTGAAGTGTGAGAGGTCTCTCTTCAATTTCTGCAACTATGTCCATGAGTTCATTCAACTCAAGTAAGGACTCCATCCTCACTTTCCAAGTAGAGTAGTTTGATGAACTCAACCTTTCACTAGACTCTAGCATGATCCCACCATTGGAAGCCATGATTCTAATGTTTCTTCAACTTTTAGGTTCTGTCCTAAAGCACTTAGCACTCACTTTTCTCTCAACAAATGATAGATAAAGAGATCTATGAAGATTTAGGACCCTAAAACACTTCTATCTTGAACCTAGATGGTTTCCAAGCATAGAAAGGAAGATTGAAACACATGCAACACTTTGCACACACTAAGAATGGATTACAAAATCAAACCAACCTGAACACACTCTTGCTTAAGCTCTCAAACTTTCCAGCAAGTGACCAAATCAAGTTATGGTGTGAAGAGTTACTTGCATTCTTAGAAAATACCCAAAACTAGGATGCCAAGATTACCTAGTAATGAACAAACTTGATCAACATATGATCAACACACTAAGATATTGATTCAACCTGTAAAACCACATGTAAACCACACTTCTAAAAGTTTATAAACTCCAGCAAGTGATAAATACAAGATTTAGAGGTGAATGAATGAGCACACTTAGTGAATCACAAGACTAGCTTCACTATCTTGTCAAATCTTGGTGTTTAGATGTAGATCTAAGATCACTTCACATGAGAATGTTCCTCAACCTGTTAAGAACCTGAAAACACACTTGCATAATGGTTAACACCTTCCAGCAAATGCTCCAATCAAATTACATAAGGAGAGTTACTTACATGCTCAACAAAGTACACCAAAATTTATGCCAAAATTGATGACAATCTTTACAATATGCTCTTCACAATGGAGCTTACAATATGTTCACCCAAAAAAGGGGATCTTTCATCCAAATGGGAGCTTTGCTCAGCCTTTAGGAGAATTACAACTCACTCAAAAGAGCATTTGTCATCCACTTAAGGAGAAGTTTCATCCACTTAAGGAGAGTGTTCATCCAAGAATGGAGATTGTCAACAATAGGATTGAAAAGAACATTGTTAGTATTGAATATGCACAAGCCTCACAATCACAAATGATTAGGTGTTATGATCTGATCCAAAATAGTTTCTTTTCAGCCTCTGATCTTCAATAGACCTGAAATATGCTTTTGATCCACAAGTTCAACTCACAAAACAAAGGTTAGTAAGATTTGATCAACAAAGCAATGCAAAATCATGCTAGAACTTGATCAAACATCCAAATATCACCAAAAATGGAATACTTACTGTAAATAGAAGCCAACCAGCTCTGATACCATGTGAAAAATACAGATCCTAAGTGGATCTAAACTCCAAGATCATTGGCTTGAATGCTTGCACTCCAAACTACATAAGCTAGGAATTGGCAACACATTCTATGCTACCTAGAATGCAAAGAACTTGATCAAAAAGCATTTATCACAAATGGAAACTTCCATAAACATCAAGTGCGGCCCAAAATAGCATTATACAGTCCATAATACATCAGCCTACCACTTTTGGAAAGCACCTAAGATCATACACAATAGCTTGAAGACAATACACACAACAATGCTCTCAATGGAGGAAGAAACAATGACAATGATCTATTGATCTCAATGAAGCATACAAAAGGTTTCTCCAACCTGTTCTCCACGAATTTCAGCCTAATATAGGTGAGAGAGATGACTCTCTCTCCTCTCTCTAGAACTTAGGACCCAATTTTAGGACACCAGTAACCTAAAATAGCCAATTTTGGCCTATATGTCCAAATAACATGATTTTAGTGTCATTTAGAAGGTCCCGAAGTTTGAGACTTCTTCAACATGAAATATATACTAGAATAAAAGTATCTAGGTCTCTTTCACACGTGTGAAAGGTTAGATCCAAAACTATGTACAAAAATTGCCAATTTAGGCCTCAAACTAGCTAGGAAATGTTGACAATTTTCACACTCCCTCTTCAACTTAACTTGCTAGTTTTACAACACTACTTTGCTCCAACCTAAGAATGATCTCCATCATGATGATAGATCTCTTTTCAAGTGTTCTAATATGTACAATATGAAGTACAACATAATTGATATAGATAATAGTGCCCATATAGGATGCTTCACTATTTCTTACATCAATTTTACATAGAATGGTGAACAAGATACATGTAAAAGAACATAGAATAACAATGAAAGGATTCCTCCATGTATCCACCTTTGAGTTCTCTGTAAAACAGCAGCAAACAAGTTGTAAGTGAAAGTAACCAACAGGTGTTTGCATGCCTCGTCCACATTCCACTATGCCCATAGTGAATGCACCATGTATCTCCATGAATGAACCTCCATCACCACCTTGCCTTTGTAGATCTCCAATCCACGAAAGCCCTTGAGTGAATGAATGCCAAAATGATGTGTTCTCTGTTCCATTTGAATGAGCAAAACCTGAACTTGAAATACTTGAAGTATCTCCACAAGATTTGCATATAACGCTTGATCCTACATTGTCAACAATTTGCCAATTTGCCAACACTAGGATGCTAGATCTTGAACTTTGCTCAAAAGTAAACATATTGACCACTTCCATATCTTTTGAGATTTGAATGAATGCATGTACTTGATCATAAAAACCAGCAATGATAACTATTCCATCTCCAAGATCCAAAAGATGCAAAACTGTGGAACTAGTTTCATTGAATTTTGACAATTCCAACACATTGACATGACAATGTTCATACATGAGATTAAACAAGTAAGGTAGAGTAAAAGGACACTTCCTTGCTGCTCCAAGAACCTTACTTGAACCTTCAAGGACCTGTAAAAACAGATCCAAGATGCTTTGCCCATGTGGCTCCCCTTTCATGCTTTTGACTAGCTTCCAATTGCTACTTGCCTCTTGGTGTTGATGAAGCAATTCAAGATCAACATCTTGATCTTCCAATAAAACATCAAGGACTTTGCATTTATAAACATCTTCAGATCTGAACCTCTGAAGATACTCCCTCTCAAACACATGATTAACATCCCACAAGATCTCATCATTGCTTGATTTCAACCTTTCACTATAGTTAGTGAAAACAATGTCACCATCATAAACCAAAAGATAGATTTCTACACTTCTATCCAACATGAAGTAGAGTAGATGAAGTTGAGTATCAAACCTAATAAAACCAGCCCATTTGAGCTCAAACCAAACCTCAACGAGATCTTCCTTGCCTTGAAGAAATTGCCACTTGAGTTGCTCCATGTAAATATCTTCTTCAAGATCACCATTCAAGAAGGCATTAGTAACATCCATTTGCCACATATCCCAATCATAAAGAGTTGCAAGAGAGATTAGGATTCGAATAGTTACCATCTTTTCCACGGGTGCAAAGGTCTCATCATAGTCAATACCATATTCTTGAGCATACCCCTTTGCCACCAACCTTGCCTTGTACTTGTTGATTGATCCATCTTGATTTGTCTTGATCTTGAAGATCCACTTACAACCAATTGCCTTCTTGTCCTTTGGAAGCTTTACCAACCTCCATGTGTTGCTTTTGATGAGTGCTTGATGCTCATGATCCATGGCTTGGATCCATTCCTTCTTTTGAATTGCTTCACCTACACAAGTTGGTTCATCAAAAGAGGTAAGAAAAGCAAAGTTAGAGTTGTCCACCACTTGCTTTCCTTTTTCATCATAGGTTAGCCTTGATGGCTTAGCCCTTTGCCTTTGAGTCTTCCTTGAAGTTTGCTTTGGAGTGGCATCTCCATCTTCATCCAAGACATCTTGCACATCATGATGATTAGTAGGCACATCAACATCAACATCAACAACATTGGAAACATTCTCTTCATGAAAGATGACATCCCTACTTATGACAACTTTCTTTGTAGAAGGAATGTACACTTTGTAAGCCTTGCTTACTTCACTATAGCCAACAAACACACCCTTCTTTGATGAAGGATCTTCTTTAGTTCTATCATCAAGTGTGATATTGACAAAACATGTACATCCAAAGATCCTACAATGCTTGACACTCGGCCTTCTACCATAAAGAACCTCATGAGGAGTTTTACCATCCAAGGAAGCACTTGTCCATCTATTACATAGATAGTTAGCACATGCTAAAGCTTCCCCCCAAAAAGACTTAGCAAGATTAGCATGTAGTCTCATTGCCTTGGCACATTCACAAAGGGTTCTATTCTTCCTCTCGGCCACTCCATTCTGTTGTGGAGTCCTAGGACTAGACATCTCCCTCTTAATCCCATGTGCTATACAAAAGTCTTTGAACCTATTTGAGGTGTATTCCCCTCCATTATCAGAATAAAAGTATCTAGGTCTCTTTCACACGTGTGAAAGGTTAGATCCAAAACTATGTACAAAAATTGCCAATTTAGGCCTCAAACTAGCTAGGAAATGTTGACAATTTTCACACTTGTCATTTGCACCATTGGTAGATATGTGTCGAAATAATTGACGCCGTACTTTGTGTGTAGCCCTTTGCGACAAGCCTTGCTTTGTAGCATCCGACAGTGCCATCTGATTTGATTTTTCTTTTGTAGACCCATTTGCAGTCGACGATCTTTTTATCTTTGGGTAGTGGCTCTACTATCCATGCCTCGTTTTGCCTCATTGATTCGATTTTCTCTGACATTGCTTGCTTCCAGAATTCTCCTTCTGGACTCTGGATAGCTTCTTGATATGTTGTTGGTTCTTTAGTGAAGCTGCAGTACTCGAACTATGTTTCTTTGCTCCATTGAAGATTGTCAGTGTATCGATCTAGAGGCCTTCTTTGTCTTGTCGACCTTTTGGGTTCGATTCGTCGCTGCTCGAATGTTTCCTTCGGCTTTCTGCTACTCTGGAGTCTAAGGCTCAATATTTTGATTTGTTGTTTGTCCTTGATCTTCCTCTTGAATCGGCAGTAGTGTGAAGATCTCATGGCCTTTTTCATTCTTCAATCTAGGGAATGTGGACTCATCGAACTTCACATCTCTACTCGACACGACTTTCTTCGTGGTTGGATTGTATAGTCTGTACACTTGTGATCCGTTCGAGTATTCGACCATGATTGTCTGCTCTGATTTTTCATCGAGCTTGTTTTTTTGTTCCTTTTGTATGTGCTTGTATGCTGCACATTCGAATACATGCACGTATGACAGATCAAGCTTTTTACCTGTCCACATTTCGTATGATGTTTTGTTTTCCAGGTTTGTCGTTGTTGATCTGTTCTGTAGGTGTACTGCTGCAGCTATTGCCTCAGCTTAAAATTGACTCGGCAATTGAGCTTGTGCCATCATGCATCTAGCTCCTTCCACTAATGTCTTGTTTCTTCTTCCTTTGGTGACACCATTATATTTGGGTGTGTATGCAGGAGTGAGTTGATGCTCTATTCCACATGTGACTCTGAATACTGGATGTGAATTGATGAACACAAGAAGCTCAGTGGAGGACGGATGCTGGAGAAAGAAAAATAACAATGAAAATAGGGTTTTTTGTTATGAGTAGCCATTTGAAATCTTAAGGGCCGTAAAAAAAGAGGCCCGGGGTCTAGGTGCCAGGTTTGTGACCATTTGCGCTCCTAGGGTCCATTTTTTAAACATTTTTTAAGTGTTGTCATCGTTCAAAATTTGTTCTTTGTACTACCGGGATCCACAACACACGTTTCCAAAACTGCATCTTGCGCTCATGACCCTGAACACAACAAAAGCACTACAACTTTTTCAAAGGACCTGGTGCAAGGAATATAACTCGTATGATTTCTGTCAATTTTTTATTGTTTTGACGCTCATTTTTTTGAGATGACTTGGATTGGGACCACTGTTGTTTTGTTGCATTGAAAAGCAAACCATTCTTGATCAAGTTTTCCCAATTATAGAGCAAAGATTTTAAATTTTGCTCTATATTTTTATTTTTGGAGGTGGCTCTCTTCTCCAAAGTAAAGGCTTCTAATAATAATGTCCCACCATTTTTAAGTCATTTTTTGTAGGAACGTAGACTTGTACTTTAATATGGAATATTTTAAATATACGCAATAATGTGTGCAACTATACAGTGTGCTTCAAATGAGGTTGGTCATCAGAGTTCCAAGTATCAAATTTAAATTCATTTGCATGTTTAGCCATTTCCTACAGCTTGTTAAGGTGGTTTATATGTCAGTCCTAGGTTGTACCATGCTTTTAGAGAATTGTTTCTAGTGCTTTGTTGAAGTTTTTCGACATGTATGTGTGAAAGTACTATACTTTAGGACCATAAATGGATCTACAAAAGATCCACAAGAGTGATTGGATGCTTGCTTAACAATCTATCAAAAAACTAGACACAAAAAGATGGTCTAGATTGGCAATTTGACAAACAACAACCATTAACAATCAAAAGCATTGATCAACATTGAAATCCAAGCCCACACATGTGTACTATAGGCTTTAGTATGGCCTTCAACCTGAGAAACAAGTAGAAATTGATTTGATTTCATTTGGATCACAAAAACTCAATGTACATAGTGAACTAGCTTGAGATTGCCAATGAGCTCCAAAAAATTTCTATCTTCTCACTATGAGAGCTTGGAATACATAGCAAATTTGACTTCCTTCTTCAAGTTAGGTGGATTTCCAGCATGGTTTTTCACCTATATTGAAGTTTTTCACCTATATCGAAGAAAAATGCTGATTGTTGTGAAAAACAGTTCATTCCTGCAGACTTCTTTGAGAGAGTGATTTTAATAAAAGGAAGGAGTTGTGGGTTGCCAAAAGTTAGAACTTCACATAATGAGGTTCCGGTAAATCTCAAGTTATTCTATATTAGAACTTAAGAGGAAAATCTAGACGTATTCTAGATTAGGACCCTAACTTTGGAATGACAATTTGTGCCATGTCTAAATTAAGGGCGTTCTTCAGATTACAATTCTTTTATAGGCACCGTATGTGAGTTGGAAAGGTGTGAAACTTTCCAGATGGAAAAAGACTTTCTGGAACAACTCATGTGTCTTTTAAAAATTGTAATACACTCTTATGATATGGTATGGTCTCGGAAATTTGGAGAGTTGGGATTGATGCATCATAACTCAGATTCTAGAAAATACCTAATCCATAGGAGAGGATAGCATTAATACCCTGGATGAATAAACAAGTTAGTGAAATTTTCGTACAATTGATCACCTTACCAAATCGACTATGTTTATTGGGGTATAGATCAAGTAGTTATAGAGTGTCTATTTAGACTTTACGGTACCAAAGTGACATTATGAACATTCGCGATTCGAAGTTCACTAGTCATTTTTGGTCGGCCGTATTTGCTAAAATAGAGATGACTCTAAGTTTAAAAGATTTTCCGATCATTGGTTGTTGCCTATGTAAGGGTATCATGTCCTTTTATTGAGTATAGGACAAGAATCAGATGAATTATGATTGACGAATCATAGTTTAGATTCTAGTTATACTTGATCGGTTAAAAGAAGGATTACCTGCTTGATCAGAATATCAGGTAAGATAAGTATTTGTATTCTGATAGCAATCTCCTTGGAGAGGATGTTTTCCTTTAATGGAGATTGAGTTATTATAAGCATTTGGTTACCGGTCACAGCCCGTTTATGCTTATGGATTGGCACCTATATCACCATTGTGGTAGATACTCGGGTGTTCAAGTTTCAGAAAGTAGCGGATATCCTACATGATATGCTGGAAATGCTACGAATTGCACATGAAAATGTCCAATGTGCCAGGATAGGGATCGACTTTATGAAAATCTAAAAAGATCACCGAGAGACTTCCAAGTGGGATTGGATATATTTGAAAATCCCGAAGGATTCGAGTGTAATGCATACCGACAAGCATTATTAATTGTCCCCTAAAATTTAGAGGACCGTATAAGATCTTGAAAAAGATTGGATCCTTAGCTTACTAATTGGAACTCTTGAAGGATCTCAAGTGCATCCCGTGTTTCACGTAAGCATCTCAAGAAGAGTCTATGTGAAGGAGTGCATCTTGGTTCTGAAAACCAAATGGACCTATTGGATGAATCATCGGGTGTGTCTTGGTTTGGACCCGGAAGGATCTTGGATATAAGAGCTAAACAATTGAGAAATCGTATAGTTACCAAGCATCTGGTTCAATGGAAGAGTCATACAGATGATGATGATTCATGGTAATAGGAAGGAAGCTTCAGGAGGAGCTTTTCTAGTTTTAAGTTATGAGGACAGAACTTGAATAAGGGGGAAAGAATGTCATGCCCATGACCGGTCTCGGGTAGCGTGTCTATGCTAGGAACCGGTAGACCAACAACTTGTGACTATAAGAGAATTGGGGCCCTTATGTGTACATGGTCATAATTAATGGTTGTAGGCCTAAAACACTTGATGGTGAATTTTTATGGGTCTATCAGTGAGTCATTGGAGAACTACATGACATGGCCCAGATAGGCTGGAGAGGTGTCCAGTGAGGTGTCACAGTGCACTACTAGTGGTGCATGGCCCTTGGAGGGTATAAGTATACCTATTGGGCTCTCATTAGTGTATGCTTGATACAATGAGGATGCTGCTAGTGTGATGCCTCATTCCTCTTTGTGATTGATCCATAGCTTGGGGGCTAGATCCGTTTGATCTAGGTTTAACTGAGTTGGTTTGTCCACCATCAGGTTCCCTTGTGTTGCTTGTGATTGGCATGCTTAAAATAGGATCCTTGGATTGAGGACTTTATAATAGACCATTTAAAAATGGGCTATGCCGAACACACGCTGGATTCAAACGTGTATAATGTAGGTAGACCTCAAATGTATAGGTTCTATACTATTGGAAGCTCTGATACCATGTGAAGCAAATTAGATCACTAAGATTTTTCTAGAAGATAGAGTAGTTGGTACCACATCGACTCGACGTGGCCCCATTAGCTTGAATGACCATTAACATAGTTGTTGGCAACTGCCTATTCTTTGAATTTTGTCCTTTGATTGGCCACACAAATGTGACTAGCTATAGTCTCTTTCTGGACTAACGAATAGCCTTTTTTTCAACTAAGCAAGTTTGTTAATCAATATTAAAATAGTCACTATGTGGCAATTCACCATGAGCTTTGTATGGGTTAAATACTTAATGTGAGAAATTGTCAACTAGTTTGAGATGTATCATGTCTAGTTCAATTGGCAATTTTGGCCAATATGCGTTAGAGATAAATTTTATATTGTTAATAAGGCGTAAGAATAGTTAATTTACTATTTTTGGCATGTTACGTGAGTTGATAAGGTCGCTTATAGACCTACTCCTATTGGTTGATTTAGTTGCATTGAATCTAGTCTATTGTTTAAAATAGATCTAGATCTGAATCCAAATGTTGATAAGCTTGAGCAAGCTCACCCAAATAGGTCAAGCACCTGTCATATATAGTGTACAAGCATGGGAAGAGAGCATCTCTCTCTCTCTCTCTCTCTCTCTCTCTCTCTCTCTCTCTCTCTCTCTCTCTCTCTCTCTCTCTCTCTCTCTCTCTCTCTCTCTCTCTCTCTCTCTCCCCCTTTCCCTCGCCCTCTCCCTCTCCCTCTCTCATTCATGCTTATGGAAGTGATCTCTTTGGGTTTGTATATCCATTTTTGCATTGTCTTGTTGAATTCTTGAATTCTTGTGTGTAGAATGTATTTTAAGTTGTGTATCAGATTCACAAGTGTGAAATGTGTTGTCACTACAACATTCTGGAGGATTTTCAACCCTATACCTTGGTATACACCATGAAGTATGCCTTGGAACAAGATCCTAGATAAGAGAGAGAGAGAGAGAGAGAGAGAGAGAGAGAGAGAGAGAGAGAGAGAGAGAGAGAGAGAGAGAGAGAGAGAGAGAGAGAGAGAGAGAGAGAGAGAGAGAGAGAGAGAGAGAGAGAGAGAGAGAGAGAGAGAAGCTACATGGATTGTACTTGCATTGGATATAGCTAATTGTGCATTGTTTGCTTATTAGAGGTTACCGAGATCAAAACCTTCAAATTTGGTTTTCTAGAACAAAATCTTCAAACCAAATATGAATGTTAATAAATCTACAATAACTTAAATTATCCATGAAGTTGTGCATCTAGATGCATGTCAATGGTCACTTATTGTTTTCCTTGATTTGGATCTCACATGTCACAACATTCACTAACAATTAATAATGTAGAACTCTAATCAATAGTCAATTTAGATCATTCTCCTCTAAAATAACAAGATTAGGAGACAAAATACAATAATTTGTTCTCATGCATGTGATCCTCATCATCTTTCCCATGCATCATTAAGAAAAGAAAAACATTAGCGCAATATAGAAAGATTAAGGATTTTCCTTTCGAGCACAAGTGTTAAGGATTTTCTTAATAAATAGCCCATCATTTTAGTAATGTTTATTCGATGTTTGGTAAAAGGAATGCATAATGGCCAGTTCATAAATTCATAGCAGGATAGCTAGAATTTAGTGATATCAATGATTGATTTTTCGGTGGTCTTTTTTTATTGTGGACTTTGAAAATAGCCTTTGCCTATGGAATCATAGGCCCATGCTAGCTACCTACAAGAAATTTATTTGCTACAACTAGTGACACAAACTAGAATGGTGGAGCTGCTTGCTTCACAAGAAGGTACCAAATCACATGTACTGGAGGAACAATCTATGTATCAAAAAACAGATTCTATTTCAACCAAACACATCAATTATTTGGTACTTGTAGTATGAGTCATGAGCTATTACAAGATATGTGCAAACACGTCTAAAGGGTTGGAACTTGAAAGAATAAAAATAATCTTTGAAACAATGAACTTCAAACTTCAACAATTTGTCAGGGAGCTTCAAGAGATCTACAACAATAAGGATACACATTGCAAATGCAGCAAATGATCTATGTCTTGAAAATTGAAAGCTCCAACTTCAAATACCGGCCCTCCATTGGTCGAGATTATTGGTCATGCCTAGATTTAATTCCACGTCGAGGCCTGTTGGTGACTAATGACCTTCAGAGCACGCAGACACTCTAATTGAGACATATGGAATAGTGCATGTATGTGTGACTGTTATAGGCAGGAGGTATGCATGAAGAGCTGTGACCTAATTGTAGTTGACCTACATAAGAATTGCATGGACTCATGCACAGGATCCTACTCTCTATATATTGAGGTAGAGATTATTCTGTCGACGACTTTAGTCTAGGTTACCTGTTGAGCTCTTCTCCTCTTGCTATTACATTGTTGGAAATTAAGCCCACAATTGTCTCCTTGGTGAATGACTAATTTCTATTTCATGATTCATCCTGCATGTTTATTGATCATTGATCTAGGGTCAGTTGAAATCAACTTTGGTTCTACGTCTGCTCATCTAATACCTGCAGGAATCACAAACTTAGATAGCCAATTTATTTGAAGAATGTCTACAATGGGCTTCCGGCTGATCTCCAACAAAGGGTAACCAATCCTATCATAATTTCAAGTTCAAATGTTAAGTTTAATAACTTGAAGTCACTGAAGACTTGGCCATCTTCAAAGACTTCCACGAAATTAGCATTCAGAACAAGATTGCAGAAATACATTACTTTCATGACAGTCTGCAAAAATGGACTATGTTTTCACAGTGTCGCCTTTTTTGCAATTCCTCGAAATGCGAAACTAGCATACTTAAATAGTTTAAACTATTTTGCAACAGTTCAATAGTTTAAACTATCTTGTCACAGTTCAAAGTTCAACCATTTTAGAGCACCTTCGGCTTTTTCGCAAAATCCCGAAGAGAGAGAAAAAATGTCGAAGGTCGTCTACTTTGAATGAGGGACGCTCCCAACCACTTCCCAAATTTGCGAAGTGAGAGAAAGCCAGTTCTCTTATAAAGCGAAGTGAGAGAATTTGCAATGCCCTCGTCCACATCAACATTCCCTATTGGTTGACAATGTACGTCATGTACAGTTGTCACAAGAGCCATATACTTCCAAGAACAACGACTTACCTAATTAGGTGACAATCATTTATTGTAATTAATACATAGATGAAATCTATAAATAGATCATCAAGCACAAATTGTTGGTTGCTTCGTCCACGAGATGCATTATTTGAGCCTCCCAATTATGCCATCAATTTTGGTTGTAATTGCTATTTGTATTGTGCTTCAGTGTAATATAGCAGTAGCACATTTCTATCTATGTACAACATAGATGAATGCTTGTTGTGATTGAGTGCACTTTCATTGCTGTTTGATCGCGCTTGTATACTCACTCTGATCAGAACACGAATGTCTATGACTCCTCAGTTTCTGATCAGTCTATGGCTGTCTTTGATGCCTGAGGAACTCGCGATATTATACTGCTCTTCCATTTATTTCAGAACTATACTTCACGTTGAACCGGATTTCAATAGTACCACATGCAAACCATCTCTAATCTCTTCGATGGACTGTACTCTTGTTTTAGAGTATGAATTAATTTTTAAGATCATGTTGGGCAATCAAGAAGCATAAAGCTATGATTATCCTTTAGCATAAGCGATCTATTAGACTGTCTTTGCACCTAGCAGCCGCCTAGAATACCTCGACAACGGCGCTACCCAAAACATGACCTCTTGCAAGGAATGGTTTACGGAGTACACAGCTTACAACAAAGACCAATTTATCTACCTCGGAAATTCTAGCATCATACGCGTGGAAGGCAAAGGAGTAGTGAAGATCAGCTTCAGCAACGATATGTCCATTTGTGTTCCTAATGTCCATGTTCCTCAGTTGTCAAAGAGCATGTTATCAGTCTCTAAGATAACTGATGAGGGCTCCACTGTTACTTTCTCATCTGAGCAGTGTACAATACTCGAAGAAGATACTACTTTGACTACATGCACTAGAGCCGGAAATCTTTATGTACTCTTAGTTAGTATCTCTAATGAAAATGTAAACGACAGTGTTGTTCAGTGGCATAGTCAATTTGGACATGTGAATACAAGATCACTTTCTTATATGCATTGTAATAATTTAGTTGACGGACTAAATTTCTCTTCTTCATTGAAAAGGAAAATCTTTCTTTTGTTAATCATGAAACTATGGGAAGCACTCTAGAAGCAAGTTTCTAAAATCACCTTCCATCAAAACAAAGCATGTATTAGATCTTGTATAGAGCAATCTCTGTGGTCCAATGCCAACTCCATCCTTAGGAGATGCAATCTATTTTATCACTTTCATAGATGATTATTCTAGATGGTGTACAATCATGTTCATTAAGCACAAATCTAAAGCCTTTGAATGCTTCAAGAGATTCATGGCCATGGCCGAGACACAAATATCTAGGAAAGTGAAGGCACTCCAAACTGATGGTGGCGGCGAATACATCTCCAACGAGATGTACGACTACCTGGCTGAACATGGCATCAAAAGACAGTTCACTACATGATTAAGACATTGTGAATGTATCTTTGTTGAGTAATGTAAATCAACTTCTATTTTTTCTCTCTTTGGATTTGAATACCTAGACAGTAATGAGCTTTGCCCAGATTGGTTATGTCCAATTCGGAAGATAGCATGGTCTTAGCTTCTTTTATCATATCGATACTATTGCTGAAAAGCAATGTGTCATCTACATACAAAGTCATGATAATAAAAGAATACTGCATTGAGTTGAAGTAGACATTCGAATCTAAAGTGCTTGGTTTTTAGCCATGATCAATAAGAAAAGTATTGATCCTTTGAAACCATGCTCGAGCAGATTGCTTCAAGCCATAACGTGCTTTTTGGTGTTTACACACATGATTGTGTTTACCTTCGATATTGTAACCTTTGACTTGCACCATGTAAATGTCTTCTTCGATAACTCCATTAAGATATGTTGTCTGTACATTCATTTGATGTATTTCCAAATCTGCAACAACAACAAATGACAATAGAAGTTTGAAGGAAGAATGTTTAACTACTGGACTGAAGGTATCAGTGTAGTCAACATTGTGTACTTGGGAAAATCCTTTGCTGACAAGTCGAGCCTTTCGTCGATCGATACTTCCATCTGCGTTGTACTTGATTTTCAGTAACCATTTGCAATCAACCACATTTCTACTGGCAGGTGATTTGACAATTGTCCAAGTCTGGTTCTTGATAAGAGATGAATACTCTGTATCCATAGCTTCTTTCCAGAGAACTGACTGAGTGCCTCTTCGACAGTTGTCACCTCTTGAACAAAGTAAGTTGCAGACTCATCGATATACTTGATACGTGGTCTGCTTTGTCTTGTCGATCTTCTAGGTAATGTGCAAAGTTAATACTTTCATCATGCTATAGTTGTTGGACTGCAACATTATCATCTTTAGATTCGCTGATGACAAGTTGTTCGTCAGGAGTAAAAGAGCTTCGACCTTCAATAGAAATAGTCGCCTGTTGAACTATAAAGTTTGATAATCCAGGAGAGTTTGATAGGTTGGCTATATGAGCTTTGCCTTTACCTTCGAGGTCGATAAACTGATCTTCGATGAAGATGACATCTCGGCTAGTGAATATCTTCGACTTGACAGGATCATACAACTTGTAAGTGTTATCTGAAGTAGTGTAGTTGATGAAATTAGACTTGATACTCTGCAAGTTGAGCTTCTACCTGAGATCATGCGGAATTTGTGCATAAGCGATACATCCAAAACCTCGTAAGTTCGATAAAGAAGGTTTGGAGCCTGTCCAAGCTTTGTATAGTGTTATGTTTGAGAGACCTTTAGTAGGACATTTGTTCTGAATATAAACTGCAGTGAAAATAGTATCATCCCAGATGGACTTCGGAAGTGTCACATGTGATAACATGCACTTTGCCTATTCGACTAAGGTTCTCTCTCAACGGTCAATAGGAGAATTAGGAGAATAATCTAACAAATTGAACTATCGGACTATGTGCTATATCGATCTGATGCAATTTGACTATCTTTTGACCTTGAGGAATGTCAGACTTATCTTTCACAATCGAGCAAAATCTTCAATCGAGTAAGATTCTATTAAATGGTAACTACCGACAACTAAACTAGTGCCTTGATCCATCTGCAAACACTTTATTTTTCTAGGGTCTATAGAATAAAGTATGTGCACAATGGCTTCTTAGATAGTGGGAAAGTAAATGCATAAGTTCCATGTATATATTTGATAGAACATTTATAATTGACTAATCAAGAATCATCCCATGAACTCTATGTTATTTCAAAATAGAGCGTTCTATTCTCTCTCTCTCTCTCTCTCTCTCTCTCTCTCTCTCTCTCTCTCTCTCTCTCTCTCTCTCTCTCTCTCTCTCTCTCTCTCTCTCTCTCTCTCTCTCTCTCTCTCTCTCTCTCTCTCTCTCTCTCTCTCTCATTTTCAGAGTATTGTTTTAGAGAGATTACACGTCTTCTAGAATTTGGACATGTACACTCTTTTGAACTAATAATATTCTTTCCACTTCACATTCTCTATATAGTATGAGTCAGGGACTTTTGCAAACATAAAATTCATAGATTGATCTATTTTATGACTAATAGTGTATGTCGATTGTAGTGCTCTTAATCTGATATGTTTTACACATTTTGCATTGAATTATTTTGTGTGTCTACAGAATTAATTGTTTCGATCCTCGCAACTTCAAATCTTGGATCAAGTAGCTCTACCATAGAATTATCAAAAATAGCCCAAGCGGATAATATGCTATCATAAAGTATGCGTATTATACAATTTTTGGTCGAAAAATACACAGGGCTAGTTTGAAATAGTACAAACTCCTATCCCTATCTCACCTTGGCCAATCGCCTCCTATAGCCTGCCATAGCCATACTTTTGAAGCCTCTACTTCAAGCCTGCAACATGCATTTATGATTTTTGCACTTCCACGTCCATCCTCACCTTTTAGCCACCTTGCACATGAGCCACTAGGCCACAATTATGTGGCTAATACACATATAATTTGATGATTGACATGTTTTTATCAAATACATAAAGTACATCATGTGTGATCCACAATTTTTCTCAAAATTTTGCTCATTGTTGGGAGGCACCTTGACTTTCAAAGCTATATTCTCATTTCAGATATAGAAGATCGGGAGACAAAATGATGATGGATGTGGCTCTTTTGATTCTTGCTCTCAAAAGATAGTGTTGGTGGTTGTTTTGATTTCAGCTCTTAACTTGTATCCACTTGTATCGAATTTTGTTATGTGCATTCAATATTAATATTGAACCCATGATTTTAATTGGTGCTTATCATCATGTTTATACACTTAAATCAAAGAGCTATTATGGAGAAAATAGGCTTGAGTTTATCTCTCAATTGTCTATGTTGAGTCTCCTTTGCTTATATTGAGCTTTCAGGCTTCAACAACCTTTGCTCCGCATAAATCTTGTAGCCATAGTATTGTTGTGGGTGTTACATGCACATAAAGTAGAAAATAAGTTGTGAGGGCCGTGGCATCCTGCAAGCGCAAGCCCATAGCCCAATGAGCACTTGTAAAATAATGTATTCTAAATAAATTAGACTTTGGGCCATATAGTTAAAATAATGTTAAAAAGGCCAAAGTTTAAGCTAGCTAAGTTTGCTAAGTTTTGTTAATAAATCAAAAGTCAAAATGGTGGTAGGTGGGGTGTGCTTTGTGCACCATAAATTAGAATGTGTTTCTTTTGAAGGGTTAGGATTTCAATCCTACCTTCTTGAAGTAGCCAATAGAAACCAAGGGGAAAGGGCCTCCCCAAAGATAGAAAGGCACCTATTGTACTTCATTTCACATGAAAAATCTACCATTTTAAAGATCCAGGCATCCTCATGTGCTAATGCTTTCATGCTTTACTATTGTTTATGTTTGCTAATTATTTCCCATGTTTGCATTGTTCTTACTTTATGTTTTTAATGGCTTTTCCAATAGTATGTAGTGTTGAGCACATGAGCTACCCCCCCTCACCTCTCTCTCTCTCTCACCTCCTTTCACCTCTATTTATGATGCTAATGTTAGTTGGATCCAGAGTTAGAGTGGGGTAGGTTAGTTTAGTGTGGAAGCAACTATTCGTAGTTAGATCACCTATGCTTGTGCTCTAACCCTTTTGACAGGTGGAGGGCTGCTCATCATCTATTCACAACATCCTACAGTGACATCGTTGTCGGGGATATGCCATTACTAACTAGGTTAGCTGTCATTTTAGTTGTTTTTGTCTATTTTAGTGTGTTTTAGGTGGTTTTGGGACAGTATAGGCTTGCTTTTGTGTGATTAAACTATTGGAAGCTATCGGAGGAGGTGTGGAGAGGTAGTGGAGACCTGAAATAGCCTCTAAGGACTTGACATTTCATGACAACCATCAAAAAACCATAAAAAACCTACAAATATGCATTTGTGGTGGGAAAAGTGAGCTAAAAACCTTATTTCTCCCAAACTAGTGAACAAGAACTCTCGCATGACTGGCAGCAGCCTGAGGAAATTGTTCCAGACCTGCATAGAAGTCCGCAAGAGTTAGTTCCCAACATATTTCAAAAAATCAGAGAAAAATTATAAAAATTCAAAAACCCTTGTAAAATAATAAAAAAAAATTAAAATTGCTCAATAACCTTCGCCAGGCCTCTTGTAGCTAGTTCTCACAGAGACAATCTCACAAACGAGTCTATGAGAGTTACTTTTCAGTTTAACACCCCCTACGAGAGTTCCCAAGATCCAAAAGAACAAAATCAGACTGTAGAAATTGTAGGGGATTCAGTGGCTGAAGACATTTCTGGAAATATAATTGTAGGCCTTGGAAAACATCATAGACTTAAGCAAAATCTATCGTGGTTGTGGATTTTTTTAAAGACGAGTTGTCTAACTTCCTAGTAGAATGTCATTTTTGTTGAAAAATGAAAAATTATCTATCTTGAATTTAGGCTTTGGCAAAGTTTTTCTATGTGTATATGATGTTCCATATTGTAAATGACAAATTTGGCCTAGAAGAAACTCGAGCTATATGGGTTCTTCAAGTCTAGTTGGTAATAGACAACTTGCATATAGAATGTAGACATAGAAATGTCAACAATAGGCTTGTAGAAACTCGTGGCGCATCACATGCAATGATTGTAAGTGTTCCATAGTGACATGCAAGGCATGCACAAAGTGAATTGGACACATGCATGATGATTTGTACAATTCTAAGCTAAAAATTTGACACTTGGTAAAAGTAGGTGGAAATGCATGCATGTAAAGTGACAAATGTCACTAGTTCTCTAGTTCTCACTTTTAAATGTGGATGAAAGTTGGAGAGAGATGGTTCTACCTCGAGCTACTCCAAACTCCATAAATATGTGTAAACTCTCTCATAATTTTTTATGAAGAACCAAGCTTTGAGGCTATTCCATGTCAATTTGGATCTACACTATTGTTTGCTTGAATTTTACTCTCTCTTTCTCTCTCTAACTCGAGTAGAGGCTTATGCTAACGCATTAAATTCTTTTACTTCTTCTCTTTTGTTTTTCAAAGCAATCATTCCTTGATTCTTAGCATGCTAGATTGTGATTTAGCCATAAAATTTTGTACTAGATCTTGGCATTCAATCTAGAATCAATTTATGTGCCAAACACAAAGCTTAACAAGATCATTCACACTTGAGGATCATTCCCCACACATGTGAGCTTGTTGGAATATTATCATGGTATCAGAGCCAAATTAAGATTTGCATGTTATTATCTCTTTTTGTATAAGAATTTGTGAGCCCAATTCAAGCA
The DNA here is from genome assembly GCA_029204225.1 of Diphasiastrum complanatum. NCBI lineage: Eukaryota > Viridiplantae > Streptophyta > Lycopodiopsida > Lycopodiales > Lycopodiaceae > Diphasiastrum > Diphasiastrum complanatum. The sequence goes on from CM055103.1 coordinate 1,687,118, forward strand.
AAAAAGTTGCTTACACTTTTCTTCACCTTTTCTTGAAAAGTGTTTGTATCAAAGAGGATAAAAGCTAGATTTTTAGATCAAAATTGACATTGTATGAAATTCTGGAATTCCGCACGTGTGAAAATTAGATATTTTCATACCTCTTTATTTCCTTTATAATTGGTCCAAAGATATTGATCTTATAGCTTGATGGAAAGCTTATGAGGTGTACTTTCCATTGCAATTGATGTCAAATCAATTTGATGTGTCTATCAAGAGTTATAAGCTCTTAAAGAGGGTAGGGAGAGGTCCAAAATTTGAGTGACCACTTTTTTATTTGATCCAATTTAGCTTGATTCACAATCCATTGTTTTTGCATATTCAACACAAGAAACTGAAGATCAAGACAAAGTTTGGAGTTATTGAATACTTTGAGCCTTCTTTGAATCATTAGTGTTTTCTTTTGTAGCATCTAACATGTGCCAAAAGTAGAATCAAAACTTGTCTATACTCATCAATTCATTTTGAGAGACTGATCTAGATTATCTTGTTTTGTGGAATATTTGAGATCTATCTCAAATACAGTTGCAAGTTTTTCACATAGGATAGATAACATACTCTTGAAAATTCCTATAGTGAAAGAGACTAGCAACATCAAGTCTGTTTGGAACAAGCTCAAACATGTAATTGTCCAATAACAAGAAGTCTTCATAATATGGCACCTGTAGGAGGATATCTCTTAGAACCAAGTGAAAGACTAAGTACCTCCAATCATTCATGGAAGGTTAGGACGGGGTCTGTTCTTATACTCCAGGATGTTATGGACATAGTACTAGGTATTGAGGAGGAGCCTCAAGCACAATTTGAAATACCAAAGTATAGGAAAAGTCTAGAATGGCTCTATACTTCATTAAAATGAATGTCTCTAATGAGATTCTAAGAGAGATAGGATCTTGCCCCACTGCTAAAGAAGCTTGAGATGCACTTAAGTCACTCTATGAAGCTAAGAACACTTCTAGAATACTCACTCTTAGAAATTAGATTTTTCAAAGTTTTCAAAGAAGTGAGAAGAGTGCATCAAATTATGTTCTGAGAGTAAAAGATCTTCATAGGGAGCTTGCTTGTGTTGGTGTCACAATCAATCAAGATGAGCTAGTACAAGTCATTCTTAATGGCTTAAAACAAGACTATGATAATCTTGTTCAGTCCTTTGCCATAAAGGAGGAGTTACCCAATTTGGAGACTCTTCAAGGAGTTCTCATCTCTGAAGAAGCAAAGCAAAGTTACAAACTTGCAAGGATGAACAAACTCGAGCATATTGGAAGTGAAAAAGCTCTCTTTGTCAAGGACAAGCATAAAGGGAGGAGCAAGAACTAGTTTTCTCAAGCTTTCAACAAAGACAAAGCCAATGACAAAGACAAAGATGGTGAAGAGGATGACTCAACTCATCCTTCTACTTCCAAGACCAAGAAGAAGAAAGTCAAGTGTTTCTTTTGTGGCAAGAAGGGGCACTATGCCTCTAATTGCTTAAAAAAAAAAAATCAACTCAAACAAGCAAATCTCTCTAATGAGAAAGAAGAAGACTTTATAGCAAGTGATGGAGAAGGATCTCTCATGGTGTCAAGCTTTTCTTCAACACCCTTCAAGAAGGATGGAGCATGGTACATCGATAGATGGAATCACTGCATAAAGCTTAAGCATCACAAGTCTATGCTATGTATAGTATGGCATATAGCCTGAGATTTGAAATCCTTGAACAAATCTTTATGAGTCATTACTGCTCAATGGAATAACTACATAAAGCTTAAGCGTGACAAATCTACGCTATATATAGTATTGTATATGAAAGCTTTTGGTCTTGTTTATAGTAGCTCTAGCACAACATCTCTTTTAATTCTATTGTACCTTATAAAGGACTTAAAAGATTCATTTATACAGCAAATGATCATGAATGTTGTATTGAAGGAATTGGCAACATTCCATTAAAACTTGCTTCTTCTAAAGTTCTATCACTTTCCAATGTTCATTCCTGAATTCAATGAAATAAGTAGTTCACAACAACACCCGTCGCGATTTGTGACGTGTTTTACGACGTGAATCGCGGGTTTATTTTTTTTTTAATTCGTCGCGGACGTCGGCAAAACACGTTGCTATAAGGTCGTCGGAATCCAACTATGCAGTTTGGAAATTCAAACTGAAGAACATTTTGATGGAAAAGGAGTTGTGGGAGATCGTGACAGTTGTAGAGACAAGGTCAGTGATTGAAGAAGATCGGCAGGCATTTGATAGGAGAAAATGGAAAGCCCAGAATGTCATCAACTTATCAGTTAGAGATGCAATTATTCCCAATATTTCAGATTCAGAAGGACCAAAAGAAGCGTGGAATACATTGAAGGCATTGTTTGAAATCACAAATACATCTCGAGTACTGTTTCTGAAGACGCAGTTGCATACATTGAGAATGGATGATGGTGCAACTATTGCCGATCACATACTGAAGATGAAAGAGATCCGCGACCAATTAGCAGCAGTTGGAGAGCGAGTACAAGATCATGTGATCATGCAATTGACATTGAATAATCTGAGTGAGTCACATCAGATGTTTGTGAATAGTATAGCCACAAGAGAAAATCTTCCAACCTACGAAGAACTAGGTGGATTGGTTTTGCAAGAAGAGCAACGTCAAGAGAACTTGAATCATCGTAACAGGAGCTATGATCAAGCTCTTGTAGTTAGAGGATGAGGTGGAAGATTGGGCCGTGGAAGGTATCTTTAGCCTCATCCTTGCAGGGCTTCCAATCTGGCTTGGAACATTGGGCAAGTTTTGACTTGCCTGCCCAAAGTGTGTCCCACACGACATCCCTCTTATGTCGAATCCATTTGCTCATATCTTTTGATATAGCTCTTGGATCAAGCTCATTTTCTTGCAGGAATTCTTTCTGCAACTCCTGCATTATCCTTGATTTTGATTCTCCAGGTTGATTACACCATTTTTTAAAAAGTCTTGTTCCAAAGTAATCTAAACATAACAAATGCAACTTATTAATAAAAATGGAGCAGTTGGCTCACTCATATGTAATTTTGAATATCTCTGCCTCTCCCGCATCTTGTATAGTAGCTCAAAATCTTTGGGCATAATCGTAACTCGCTTGGCATGTATGGCTATCAAACATGAGTCCTCAAAAAAGAGGCTTTGGTAATCCTCAATAGCCTCCTGAAGGCACCGAAGTGTCTTGGGAGTGAACCTAAATATACCGTCGAGATCTTCTCTGGTGATCTGGCAAACAACATGATAAAATGGTGCTTTGAGAATTAGGAGTTTGGTGGATTTCTGATATTTGCGAATATCAGGTAGCCACCAGCTACGGTTGTGTATTCTAGTTCGTCTAGAAGGATTTATGACAAGAACAGGAGTGGTGGGAGTACCAGCACAAAAAAAATCTCTCTTTGTATGCTTTATCCAGTCCATAGTGGAACTCAGAGAGATATCAAACTTGTGCGCAAGAAGTGAGATATGATGGAAAAGGGTGCAACGGTGGTCGTAGAGAAGCGATATGTACGGAAGGTGCGATATATTGCTTCTGTGTGCAACGGGAATGACAATTAAAAAGCAAATAGAAGAAGGTCGCACAAGAGCGATATGCAGAGGTATGGTATATTGGATCTGTGCAAATGAATAGTAATAGACAGAAAGGCACATACACTAGTGTCACACAAGAGTGATATGTGGAAAGACAAAGCGAAAGAAATTAAAAAGAAAAGGCCTCAGAGTTGAGGACTTTTATCATACAGTTCACACATGCGAATGCATGTCCTATCGCACGTGCAAACTATCAGATCATCAGATTCTACCATGTGCCACCGTATCCATGCAATCATCGAGTGACACATGTCCGGAAGTCAGGTCACACGTGTGTAGTAGTACGGACCATTAGAGAGGTGATACGTGGTGCATTTTCTACCAATGAACTAATGACACATGTCCAACAGTCAGATCACACGTGTGTAGTCATACAGACCATTAGGAGGGCAACACATGTTTGGTTAACCATTGAACCACACGTGTGAAAAAAATGCCTATAAAAGAAACGCAACCCGACTAATTTTTTATTCTTTTGTCTCAATTTTTGCGGGGGTTATCACTCTTGTACGCGCTATTTATAGTGTCTATTCTTGCTAGTCTTCTACGTGTGCACTAGTGGAATATACCAACTACATTTTCCATACATATCACTCTTGTGCGCGTTCTTTACACTCAGGCCACTAGAAGTTTTTTTTCTTCCATTTTCATTGACGCCAGGGCCATATTCTGATCAAAAAATGGGAGTGGCAAGAAGTTGTCCCGTCGAGTAGTAACCTACAGCAGAAATTCCAAATCTTGGGCAAATTCACCTATCGCGCGGATTGCTGGATCGGGGCATGTGAGATATCTATTTGAAAATTGGACTAGAGCTCTTTTGGCATCTACGTCTATTTCTCACCTGTGCTCGGAGGTGATCTTTGGCTAGTTGAGCATGCAAATGGTAATCTGGTCTAGAGGGATTCCACATTCTGCCCATTTGCATCATCGTGGAATGGGGAAGAAATGTGGGTTTACCTACAACTGTTGCAGACTGGTTGCGTAAGCCTTGATGGTCGACGTATCCTTCTTGAATGTGCATTGACACCATGCAGGATGCGGACCCAATGATGGAATGCAGATGATCTTGTTCCTCAAATATCCTTGGTAGAAAATGATATCTTGCAGCTGCTGCGTGAAAATTTTTGGAATGCATGGCTGGCGGAAATCGATCGAGAGCCCTGGGAAGTTGACGCTTGTTGTTCCTCCCCTGTTCTTCCTGGACTCTTTCTCATGTGTTGACTAGCATTGAGGCTTTGGTCTTGAGTGTCCGTTGCATTTGATCCTTGGTTGTGGCTGGAACTTGGTTGTGCAGCTTCTAATTTGGGTGGTGTTGGAATTACCACCGAAGTTAGTTGTGGATGTTGTGCTATATCATGTTGACATGCCTTGAGAGCGGTCTTTGCTTGTGCGAGTTCTTGGAGTGTCCTGCAATGCTAATTGTCGATACTAACTTGGTGGCCATCTAGCATTTGGCTGTACAAATCTACCTGCTACGTTAGAAAGTCCATCTCGTGTTGGCTGAGAGGACGGTTGGTGGGGATGGGTTGGGCTAACCAAATGGTTTATTGTTGTTGTAGGGTGTGGATCTCCACTCCAAGGCATTGAATTTAAATTTCAACCACCAATAACTGGGCCCCTGGAGCAGGGCTAACTGTTGTTGCGCTTGTTGTTAAACTTCATGGGTCTTTGTAGAGGTGTCCATAGCTGATTTGAAGAGGTCCTTGATATATCTTTGAAGGCTTTTCTCATTCTATTTCCGCTTCAGGACCCGATCATTTTCTGTCTGCTTGTGCTGGATTGCCACCTGTAGGTCTTCTGCAAGTCTTGTTGGAGCTGTTTGAGCTCCGCTCGCAACTGAGTATTGTTGCTTGCCAATTCCACTACGCGGCCATCCAAAGTTGATTTGGCCGCTACCAAATCCTGGGGTAAGGTTCCCAAGTTCTGGTAGGCCATCGTGATGTCTGTTGACCCTGGTCATTGTGGTGTTGCTTGTTGGTCCTTGTTGCAATATTGTCCCGGGTAGTGCACTATTGTCATTGTCATCTTCTATCAAAATCTCCTGCATAATTATGTGGTCAGGTGAGGTGGGATCAACACGTTGAGGGTAGACAATGTACTCCATTTACATGAATGTGTCATCATCCAATAGTTTGTTGGATTAATCATTCAGAGTGGATGGATTAATGGTGGGAGTGAATGGAGTGGCAGAAGTGTGCAGAGAGAGTGGAATGGGCTATTTGAATGAAGCAACGGTGGGAAGAGTGGGGAACTGGAGGCTGGTGTCGAGGATGGAAGGACATAAGGGAGATAAGAAGTGAAAGATGTTTAACCAAGTGCGGGTGACGGCTAGTAACAATTGGAAATCTTGGGGGTTAATGATGAGGGGTGGAGTGGAAACAAAAGAATCAAGAGACGTAAGAGGAATGGATGAGACGATGGTGATGGAGGGTGGAGGTGAAGCGAGAACGATTGTGGATCATGGAGGAATGGGAGCGATAGAAGTATAAGGGATTGTAGCAGTGGGTGGAGGAACGAAAGTAGAAGAAGTTGTTGTAGGATGGGGTGGTGTGGTACATTGGTGAGTGGAAGGAGGACTAGCAGAGGAAAAAGTGGTGTTGTACATGCATTTGTTGGCAGGGAAGTTAGTCGGAAGGGTAGGGGTCTAAGGTTGGTGGAGGGAGCAATGGTGTAGAGGACTTTTGAATGGTGGAAATCCCAAACTCTCTATTCAAGGAGGGTAATGGCCACGATAGAGAGAAGGGTCCTCGGAATGAATTTCTCACGTACGTTAGACTTTATGGCCCTCTTCAACTCGGTAATAATGAAGGCATGTCAGTCATAGGGCACAACCGTTGCCAAAGAATTCCTTGTGGGACTCCACAAATTGATTGAGGAGAAGGGATTGAATGTGGTCCTTTCGCAAACTTCCAACAGCTAGGAATTTGTTCATGAGATGAGATAACGAGATCGTTGATGGCGGCTATCAGATACCCATCATTCATATGTTGAATGGATTTTGAGGACTCCAAGTAGGGGCAGATGAGTTTAGGAGCACAATGGTGTGATGGCTTTGGTCTATCACTGACAAGAATTCTTATGGTATCCAAGGAGGTAGTGTTCACACTGTTGGAGTTTAATCTTTCTCCTACTCATGTCTTTCGCAGCTGAACAACCAATATAGGTGGTAGTTGGTCTTCGCAAGACACTTGCAATGATCTATCAGCTGCTTCGGTAAGACTATAAAAAACTAGAAATTTCTCAGAAGAACAGTAAACTGATGATAAACAAACAGATGGAAGGGAGGGTGGTGGTGACAACAGTAGATGGTGTGGACGATAGACATGAAAATGGGCGCATAAGTATGGCAAGAGATTGGTTGAAGAAGGAGACTGATTTTACAATGCTTGTGTTTCCCTTTTCTGAAGGATCTTTGTCATGACTAGAATAGTTCTTCTGATTGAATTTCTTCGGATTACCCATCTGCCTTCTTTAGCCTTGTCTTTTCATATTTGACTTGTGACCTTGGCTGTCGATCTTGTTGATGTTGTTGTTGGCAGTGTAACTGCTCCAGTGGATCCAAGCAGATCCACTCTCTCCCCCCCCAAAAAAAATCTGTTGGTGGGGATGTTGTTGCTGGTAACTGTTCATGCTCAGGATTGGATCGGTGTGTGGAATACATAGTTGAAACTCGTTGAACATGCGACTAGACTAAAGATTGAACGATCAAATTTGTTTCGATCTTGCTGTAGTTGACTCAAACAATAATATGGCAAGAGATGCAGGAATCAACTCTAATTTGACATGGATTTCTCATATGTCTAAAAAATTCTAAACTACTATACAAGGTAATCTGAAGATGGGTAGATGAATGAAAATGTGTTTAGGAGATGCTCTACAGAAGACTCTTGTGCAATAGCTATTCCTAAAGCAAAAATCAATTACACAAAACAGGTGAAGAGAAGCAAGGAAATAAACAAACGTTACAAAGAGTGTCGAACAAAACTTGCATTCATCAACATTGATAATGTACCTTGATAGTTGCAATATTTCAGCTGTTTGGTAGAGTAATGTGACTTATTCTGACATGCCCTTGTCAAAACAAGACAGGGTGGGTGACGCTAAAATCTACCATCATTGATAGCAGATGTTGTAAGATATAGCTTGAGATGCAGGTATTATTGAGGTACTATGTCCTGAGGACCTCTGTGAACAAGAGATTCAGAATCGAATATCTATCTAGATTTCCGAATCCAAGAAATATTGTGTATTGGCACATTGGAAATCTTATTAACATGATGAAAGACAAATAGATTTGAGGTTGTAAACGGGGAGAAAAATTGTCAATTCCCTTTGGAGGTTGCTCTTGATTGGACATTGTAGCAGATGACGAAATATTGGTTTCGCTTTTCTTTTGACAAGGACTCATTTCATATTAGTGTCTTTTGCATTATGGAGCTGGTGTATTGGATGGTGATGTAGAAGTTTACAAGAAACTTCTCGACTGAGCAGCAGGTTTAACTGTTGGTTGCTATGGTGCTCGTGTTGTTGTCGTGAGGATCCTATTGTGATTCATAATTGACGTGACAAGTAGGTAGGATCTTAGTTGGTTGTTTCAGACAGTCTTTGAAACTATGTTTTCTGATACAGTTAGGACACTCAACATGGTACTTGGTCTTCACTGGACAATCAGCCATGAAGTGGCCAGTTTCACCACAGATGAAACATCTGGTTTGCGATGGCCCTTGTATAACAGCATAGCCATCTTGTATGGCTAATGGTTCTGGACTTTCAGGTGGATAATCATGATAAGTCAAGGCATTTCCAGAACGTGATGATTGTTCATCATATTGTTGAACTGTATGTGCTTGGATAGGTCGATATGAAGGACAAACATCAGCAGGATGCGTAGCCCGGCAATGTGGACACCATATTGGTTTTTGTCTATAAGGTACCTGTGCAGTGTTTGGCTGACCAAGCATACTGCTTTCGATAGACTTTAGGGTAGTTTGAAACTCATTGGTGAATTTCTCTATTTGAAGTTGGTGTTGCTTATTAAACAACTCCAACTATGATTTCCAATGCTGATCTCGAGTGCCCTCGATTGGCTTCGACTCATGGATAGGAGCACGTGGTGCTCTTCTTTCCCTTGATTTGTCAACATCTGATCCTTCATCTTCGTCCTTGATGGCATCAGACATAGCTAATTTGAGGCTCATATATTTGTCATTTGATTTAAGCTCGCGTCTAATCCATCTTGGAAGATTGACTAAAAAATAGATGATGAGCATCTATTCAGAGGGTTGTTACTGTACTTGACTTTTGAGGCATTTGAAACGCTCGATATAGTCTCGTACACGTTCATCCTTGAAGGGAAGCGTCGGTTGAGATATGAAGGAAAGCGTCGACTGAGGTATGAAAGAAATGGAGCGTGACGGGGCGGCTGAAGGAGTGTAGTTGATGGTTGTGCGCTTTGGTTTTGCAGTTTGATACTAAAGCAAGTATGATCGCTTGTGTTTGCAGTTGTTGTGGCTTGCTGGTTGGTTTGCAGGTTCAGGTGCAAGAAAGTTGGTTTTCAGACTGATTTGCAAGCAAGTCTATTTGCCTGCGATTGTTGTTTCTTGCAGGTCATTTTGCAGGTAGGGTAGTTCGTTTGCAAGGTAGATTGCAGATCAGAACTGTTATGGATCTATTCAAGAACACTATTGCAGCAGGTGTGGGTTTATGAGGTGTGGAGTTCAAGCAGCAAAGGTGCCAAATGTTGACATCTTCAGAGCCTATAGAATCTGTTAACTAGTTTTTCTTTGTTTCTTTCTTCTTCTGCCTATCAGCAGAGACTGTGGGCACTTTTTGAGATTATCTTTCTTGTTTTAAGGCTCAGATTAGGCAGAAGGGACAAATAATCATTGTGGTATTGTCCTACCTGTCAGAGGACATCTGAATGGGTCACTCTTGAGCTAAATGCACATGCATAATCAACCAAAATGCAAGCCAATGCATTCAACAAATGATCTACGTTATTGCTCAGTTGAACAACGATGGATTCCTACTGCTACTTTGTTACAAAATGAACTAAAATCAAATCCTACACTACTTTACTTGCATAAATTGACAAAACAAGAAAAAAAACTAATCTATAGCATGTTAGAAGTCCAAGAATCAAGAAACCAACCAGTCTTTTGATTCTTGGACATCCCAAAAACATCAAGAACTAGAATGTTAGAGAATATGCAAGATTTATGCCACATTTCTAGTCTATTTAGTTTACTTGAATGCTGGTTCCTACATTAATCCACAAGAAAACATGAAATCTAATCCACAACTAGGAAAGAAAGAAAACTAATCCACTCTAAATCCACAACCACACACAATATGAATGGAAGGGCATGATCATAGGGGCATCACTCAAGAAAATCATCAATATCAAGGAGCTCAATGGATGCATCTAACTCATGGAGGCTCTTCTCATTTCAGCATGGAGTAGATACAATTAACAAAAAGCTCCTCTTCACAAAGAGGGAGTCTCTTAAAAAAACAAGAGAGCTCCTTAGGTGGCATCCTAGTGGAATTTCCACATTTCACAAATTACAAGTGGAATAATGCTCTCCACTAGAGGTCACCATCAAAAGGTGGCTCACTCTACTTTCTTTAAGTGGGATCTACTTGCATTTATTACATTTGCCTAGAAATACTAGTTCCTACATGGTCATTCCATCTTTCGGGATTCACCATGAGGCTTACACAGTTCTTGCTTGTCATTACTACTAGTATTTCTCGGCTCTCATGCTCGGCTCTCAGTCTTCATTCGTCTCGTCTTCTCAGAGACCTCCTCGGTCTAAGGTGAGAGGTGCTCTTGAGTTGCTCTGTCCGAGTATCTTGGGGATTCGTCAGAATTAGCCAACATCATCCCACCCCTAATGTATTGCAGGACCCACTGCAACTCATATTCTTCGATCGGCACTTGGAAAAGCATAGATCCTTGTTCGCTTGCATAAAACTAAGTGTTTATTGTTGTCAGTCTTTATCAAAAACTGTTTTCTCAAATTGTCACAATTTAACCAGAATGTCTTATTGTTGTAATGGGTTGACATTCTCAAAATTTGGAGAGCTCTCAGTAACTTCACAACTCTGCATGTAGGAGTGCTTCTCGCGTGTCTTCTTTCTTACCACTTGTATCTACCATTGACGGTTTCACTTCTAGTTTCTAGGCAGATTCTAAGTTTTGGGAGGTTGTATCCTCCATATTGCTTCTGGACATTCCCGCAATTCTTTTCTCAGTTGAAGTTCTAGTCTTGTCGATGCTCTTTTCTGATAGGTAGCACAAATCTTGGTTATCAGTATCAAGGGGATGGACTCATCATCAAAAATTTGGTAGTAGAAACAGTTTTGGATGGACGGTAAGGTAATGGTGAGGAAACATGATGAAGGCTTGGTGAAAGGATGAAGGAACTGATAGTTCTATAGTTGCAGCCTTGGACCATTGCAATGTCAAGCTTTGACCACCACTTGTTGGGTGAGGAGCTTGCTTTATTTTGCAGGCTCACGGTTGTCTTCATCTTTCTTTTCTACAGCTCTTTCTTTTGATTCGTTACTTTTGGCTCTCTTTGGGCTTCATAAGAGGGGATTCAACTATCATTTCTCCAGAGAGTTTAAATCCTCTATTGGAACTAATATCTTTTGATCAAGATTGACCTGGCTCATCTGTTGCTTAAGTTTTGTCCTTTCCTCCTTAACTTCTTGGATCTTCCTCTTTAGTTCTTCTAGCTGCTTCGCCTGCTTTTGTAGGTCTTTTTCGGCTAAACAACCAATATAGGTGGTAGTTGGTCTCCGCAAGACACTTGCAATGATCTATCAACTACTTTGGTAAGACTATGAGAAACTAGGAATTTCTCAAAAGAATAGTAAACTGATGATAAACAAACAGATGGAAGGGAGGGTGGTGGTGACAACGGTAGATGGTGTGGACGATAGACATGAGAATGGGTGCAGAAGTATGGCAAGAGGTTGGTTGAAGAAGGAGACTAATTTTCCAATGCTTGTGTTTCCCTTTTTTGAAGGATCTTTGTCATGATTGGAATACTTCTTTTGATTGAGTCTCTTCGGATTACCCATCTGCCTTCTTTAGCCTTGTCTCTTCATTTTTGACTTGTGACCTTGGCTGTCAATCTTGCTGATGTTGTTGTTGGCAGCGTAACTGCTCCAGTGGATCCAAGCAAATTCACTCTCTCCCCCCCCCCCCCAAAATCTATTGGTGGGGATGAATTTTGCCCTATTTCGATCAGGTCCATGATGTTCTTATATCGATCAAATTCATATAATTCAGCCACTAAATTCTTGGCGCGATTGGTCATGGAATCAAACCGCCGGGGCTGATCATTAGGTTCATCTTCATCTTCATCCACCATCCTAAGACTCCCTACCCTTCCGACTAGCTGCCCCGCCAGCAAATGCATGCACGACGTCGCTTTTTCCTCCGCTAGCCATCCTTCCACTTGCCAACGTACTGCACCACCCCATCCTACAACAACTTCTTCTGATTTCGTTCCTCCACCCACTGCTACAACCCCTTATACTTCTATCACTCCCGTTCCTCCTCCGTCCACAACCGTTCTCGCTTCACCTCCACTCTCCATCACCATCGCCTCATCAATTCTTGTTACATCTCGTGATTCTTCCATTTCCACTCCACCCCTCATCATTAACCCCCAAGATTTCCAATTGTCACCCATTACCTGCTCTTGGTTAAACATCTTCCACCTCTTACCTCCCTTATGTCCTTCCATATTTGACACCACCCTTCAGTTCTCCACTCTTCCACCCGTTGCTACATTCAAATAGTCCATTCCACTCTCTATGCACACTTCTGCCACTCCACTCACTCCCACCATTAATCCATTAACTCTGAATGATGAGTTTGACAAACTATTGGAGGATGATGCATTCATGCAAATAGAGTACTGTGAAAAATTGTCAACTAGTAGTATTTTCCTAACTTGAGATTTTGTAGGCCTATGGCCAAATAAAAGTTAGAGATAGGTTCATACATGTATGTAGAGGCCCAAAGTATGTGTACACTACTTTTGAGGTCACATTAATTAGAGGAGGTCGAGTGTGGAGCTCTTCTATTGGCTCATAATTTGGTGCATTTCTATTTGACCAAATTTCTAGGTATATGGGTGAATCCTATTGGACCCCAATTTTAGCCTATCATAAGACAAGTGGCCAAGAGGCACTATGGCTGCTATAAATAGCCATCTCCACGAGTATGTACACATCTCATTTTCATTCTATTGAATGAATGTTATGCTCTTTGAAGGTCCATCTTCTTCTCTCTCACTTTTTTGTTCATATCTTGCATTCTAGCCACTAGAATTGTGATTTCTTTGTTGCTATGGCTTCACACGTGTGAAATGCAGGTTGTAGGCTCTGAAGTACGGACAGGGACAGCAAGTTTCTGTTTGTGGAAGCTTATGATCAGATTTTGATGTTTAGTTGATGTTTAGTATGCTTAACATCACAATTTCTATCATTTTTTCAATCTAGATGTGCATAACTTCCATGGCCAAGATCTTTATGAAACTTTAGCATCTTTTGGATCTGAGTTTTTCACATGGTATCAGAGCATTAGGCGGCCAAATGTGCAGGTTTTGCCAGATTTAGAAGAGATTTGTGGGCGAGTTTGCTTTTGTAGCATTCCAATCAAGTTTCTAGCTAAAAATCTTGTTGATTTATGTGTAGAAATTGGATCTTTGTGATCAAAACATCATTTGTATGCATTTCAATTGAAGTAGGGCGAATTCCCTCTGTACTTATCAGAATAAGGAGACAAAAATTGTTTTGGAAAGAGGGAGATGCAAGATCCAACAAGATCCTATTAGTTTTCCATTCTAGCATATAGTTTTTTGATTCAATTTCTTGCTTCTTCATGTCAAAAACTTCAAAATTGATGTAACCCTCTGATTTTCAGTTTGCTGAATGATTCAAGAGTGTATTTCAATCTTAGGAGTGAGGGAAAAGCAAGTATATTGAGGTTTGGTCTTGGTTTGATCAAGAAATCATAAAACTAGTGGCTAAAATTAAGGAAAAAGTGAGGAAAAGAGAGAAAAAGTAAGGTTTTAGGTTCCAAATCTTTGTGATTTCTTCTTGTGTTTCATTTGTTGATTCAAGAGAGTGCTTAGTGCATTGGAACAGGTCAAAGATCAGAGATCAATCATTGCAACATGGCTACAAATGGAGGCTACATGTTGGAAAGCAATGATAGGCTTACCTCCCTCAACTATTCTACTTGGAAAGTAAGGATGGAGTCTTTGCTTGAGATGAATGAGTTGATGGATATTGTTGTAGGTGTGGAGGAGAGACCTTTGGCACCTCAAGAACAATTGAGGTATGACAAGAGGGCAAAGAAAGCCCTTCACATGATCAAGATGAATGTGACAAATGAGCTTATCAAAGAGGTTGGTAAGTGCACATCATCTAGTGAAGCTTGGGAAGCCTTGAAGAAGGTTTATGAATCCAAGTCTACTTCTAGAGTGTTGACTTTAAGAAGGCAAATCTTTTCTTGTATGCAAAAGAAGAGTGAGAATGGACATGCTTTTGTTTTGAGAGTTAAAGCATTGAATGATGAGTTAGCATGCATTAATGATGGCATAAATAATGAGGAGCTTGTTCAAGTGATTCTCAATGGCTTGTTGGATGATCATGCTAATCTTGTTCAAAGTTATGCTATCCAAAAATGTTTACCAAGTGTTGGAGACTTGCAAGAGGTCTTGTTGGCTGAAGAATTCAGGTTGCAAGCAAGAGTGGGAGCATCTTCTACATCTCAAGGAGGAGAAGAGGAGGCAATGTTCTCTAAAGGCAAGTTCAAGGGCAAAGGTAAAAGCAATTGGTCTAAAGGGCAAGACCAAGGTGAGCACTCTACTTTTGGCAAAAAGAAGGATAGATCTAAGCTAAAATGTTTCTATTGTGGAGTCAAAGGGCATTTTGCTAGTGATTGTTTTAAGAAAAAGAGGGATCAAGGGGAAAAGCAAACCAATCTAACTATTGATGAGGGTGGGGATGAGCTTCTTTCAAATGATGCTTTTGTTATGTCATCTTGCTTGTTGGCTAATCATGGAGACATTGATCCTTGGTGGATTGATAGTGGAGCCACTTCTCATATGACATATCATAAAGAGTATTTTTCATCTTTAATGGCATTTGATGGTGATAGGAAGGTAATCTATACCGCAAATGATGGTGAGTGTGCAATCAAGGGGATTGGCACAATTCCTATTTCACTTTCTACAAATAGGAATATAGAATTGAAAGATGTTTTGCTCATTCCATCCATTACCAAGAACTTACTTAGTGTAAGCCAAATGCTTGACAAAGGATTCAAAGTTGAGTTTGATGGTGATGCTTGCTTGATCAAAAAGGGGTGTAGTATCATTGCAAAAGGGAAAAGGCAAGGGAAATTGTTCAAGCTTGATGCATGTGTTGTTGCTAACCAAGTTGGATGCATGGCAAATGAACAAATGTCAATTCAAGAGGTATGGCATAAAAGGATGGGACATCTCAACTACAAGGCCTTGGAGGTAATAGCCAAAAAGGAGGTAGTAAGGGGACTTCCCAAGTCTCTTACTTGCTTGAATCATGTTTGTGAAGAATGTGCTTTGTCTAAATCACATAGATTGCCATATACTAGATCTATATCTAGATCTAAGATGCCTTTTTCTCTCTTGCATTCGGATATTCATGGTGTTACTACAATTAGCAATGGAGGTGCTAAGATGTATGTAACTTTCATTGATGATTTTAGTAGATTTTGTTGGGTTTATCTACTAAAGAGCAAGGATGAGGTGTTTGATGTGTTTGTCAAGTTCAAAGTTGCTATTGAGACTCAATTTACAACCAAAATCAAATGCTTGAGGAGCGACAATGGTGGTGAATACATTTCTAACAAATTCAAAGCCTTTTGCGATGAGCATGGGATCAAGAGGGAGTACACATGTCCAAGAACACCACAACAAAATGGAGTGGCCGAGAGGAAGAATAGAACCTTGTGTGAGAGTGCAAAGGCAATGAGATTGAATGCTAATCTTCCTAAACCTTTTTGGAGTGATGCTTTGTTGTGTGCAAATTTCCTATGCAATAGATGGCCAAGTGTTGTATTGGAAGGAAAAACCCCTTTTGAAGCTTTGTTTGGTACGAAGCCTAATGTCAAGTTTCTAAGAACTTTTGGATGCATTTGCTACTTCAACATTACTCTTGATGATAGAACTAAGGAGGATCCATCTTCAAGAAAGGGCATTTTTGTTGGTTATAGTGAAGTAAGCAAAGCATATAGGATTTATGTTCCTTCAATCAAGAAAGTGTTCACAAGTAGGGATGTCATTTTTGATGAAAGTAACATTCCAAAAGTTGTTTCAAGTGATGATGGTGTTGTTGCAACTAATGTGCTTGATGACAATGGAGTTGATGACACATTGGATGTGGATGTTGAAGAAGCCTCTTCAAGTCAAATTCCAAGGAGAACTCCAAGGCATAAAGTGAAACCCTCAAGGCTCACTTATGATGGCAAAGGTAAGCAAGTGGTGGATGGATCCAACTATGCTTTCCTAACTTCTTTTGATGTACCTTCATGTGTAGATGAAGCAAGGCAAAAAGAGGAATGGATCCAAGCAATGGATCTTGAGTTTGAAGCACTTATGAAGAACAACACATGGAGATTGGTGGAGCTTCCAAAGGGCAAAAGTGCAATTGGATGCAAATGGATCTTCAAGGTAAAGACAAATCAAGATGGATCCATCAACAAGTTGAAGGCAAGGTTGGTGGCTAAAGGTTATGCTCAAGAGCATGGCATTGACTATGAGGAAACCTTTGCACCCGTGGCAAAGATGGTGAGCATAAGAGTAATCATTTCCCTTGCAACTCTTTATGGATGGGATCTTTGGCAATTAGACATTTCTAATGCTTTCTTGAATGGTGATCTTGAAGAGGAAGTCTACATGGAGCAACCCGAGAGCTATGTTTCTCATAGCAAGCCTAATCATGTGTGTTTTCTACAAAAAAGTTTGTATGGTCTTAAGCAAGCACCAAGGAGTTGGTATGCTAGGCTTAACTCTTTTCTACTTTCTCAAAACTTCACTATGAGTGAGTATGATCATTCACTTTACTTTAGAATTAGTGCTAATGATGTTACAATCCTTCTAATTTATGTGGATGACATTATTTTAAGTGGAGGGAACAAGGAAGATATAGAAGATATCAAGAAAGCACTAAAAAAGGAATTTGAAGTGCATGATCTTGGTCTTTTGAGCTATATCTTAGGAATAGAAGTAATTAGAACTTCTCAAATCACTTTTATTTCACAAGAGAAGTATGCTATTTCTATTCTCAATAGATTTCATATGGTAGATGCAAATCCTATTGATACACCTATGGAATCACATGTAAAGCTAACTATAAGAGGTAATGAAAGATCCTTCGAGGACATTACTCTCTATAGGAAGCTAATAGGTTCTCTTATATATCTAACCATCACAAGACCTGATTTATCTTATTGTGTTGGTAGATTAAGCCAATTCATGCAAGATCCTAGCATAGAACATTGGAAACTAGGAAAGAGGATCTTGAGATACATCTCGGGAACAAAAGATTTTGGCATTGTTTATAGAGGCTCATCACCTAACTTATTTGGTTTTTCAGATTCAGATTTTGCAGGAGACCTTATGGATAGAAAATCCATAAATGCACATGCTATTTTCATAGGTGATGGAGCTATCTCATGGATGTCGAAGAAACAAGCAACTATATCACTTTCTTCTAGTGAGGCCGAGTACAAAGCTTTGACATCATGCACAAAGGAGATGGTGTGGATCAAGAGGATGATTATGGAGCTTCATTTGCTGGATTTTTCAGAGAGTCCAATCATCTTTTGTGACAACCTTTCAGCCCAAAGTCTAGCAAGCAATCCGGTTTTCCATGCAAGGAGCAAACATATCGAGGTGGCTTACCATTTTGTGAGAGAACAAGTGTTGGCAAAAGAGATCAAGCTTGAACATGTCCCATCAAAGGAATGTGTGGCTGATATCTTTACCAAAGCATTGGGAAAGGACTTATTTTTCAAGCATAGAACAAGTCTTGGTGTACTTTCTAAATCTATGCTAAAACTAGTTGAAGAGGGAGTGTGAAAAATTGTCAACTAGTAGTATTTTCCTAACTTGAGATTTTGTAGGCCTATGGCCAAATAAAAGTTAGAGATAGGTTCATACATGTATGTAGAGGCCCAAAGTATGTGTACACTACTTTTGAGGTCACATTAATTAGAGGAGGTCGAGTGTGGAGCTCTTCTATTGGCTCATAATTTGGTGCATTTCTATTTGACCAAATTTCTAGGTATATGGGTGAATCCTATTGGACCCCAATTTTAGCCTATCATAAGACAAGTGGCCAAGAGGCACTATGGCTGCTATAAATAGCCATCTCCACGAGTATGTACACATCTCATTTTCATTCTATTGAATGAATGTTATGCTCTTTGAAGGTCCATCTTCTTCTCTCTCACTTTTTTGTTCATATCTTGCATTCTAGCCACTAGAATTGTGATTTCTTTGTTGCTATGGCTTCACACGTGTGAAATGCAGGTTGTAGGCTCTGAAGTACGGACAGGGACAGCAAGTTTCTGTTTGTGGAAGCTTATGATCAGATTTTGATGTTTAGTTGATGTTTAGTATGCTTAACATCACAATTTCTATCATTTTTTCAATCTAGATGTGCATAACTTCCATGGCCAAGATCTTTATGAAACTTTAGCATCTTTTGGATCTGAGTTTTTCACAAGTACATCGCGTACCCTCAGCGTGCTGATCCCACCGCACCTGATGACATAGCTGTGCATGAGCTTCTGATAGAAGATGACGACGACAATAGTGCACTACTCGGGGCAATACTACAACAAGGCCTAGCAAGCAGCACCACACCGGCCGGGCCAACAGACATCATGATGGCCTACCAGAATTTGGGAACCTTACTCCAAAATTTGGTAGCAGCCAAATCAACTTTGTACAGCCACATAGTGGAATTGGAAACCAACAATACTAGGTTGTGAGCGGAGCCACACAACTCCAGAAAGACCTGTAGGTGGCAATCCAAGCATGAGCGGACAGAAAAGGACTAGGTCCTAAAGCTGAAACATAACGAGAAAATCCTTCAAATATTTATCAAGGACCTCTTCAAATCAACTATGTATGCCTCTACAAAGGTCCATGAAGTTCAACAACAAGCGCAGTAGCAGATAGCCATGCTCCAGGGCCCAGTTATTGGTGGTTGAAACTAAAAATCAACGTTTGGGAGTGAAGATCTGCACCCTACAACAACAACAAAGTGTTTGGTTAGCCTAGCCCATCCCCACCAACCGTCCTCTCAACCAACACGAGATGGACTTTCTAACGCAGTATGTGGATTTATACCGCCAAACGTTGGATGGCCACCAAGATAGTTTCAACAATTGCCGCTGCAACGCACTTCAAGAACTCGTGTAAGCAAAGACCGCCCTCAAGGCCTGTCAACATCATATGGCACAACATCCACAACTAGCCCCAGTGGTAATTCCAACACCACCCATATTAGAAGTTGCACAAGCAAGTTCCAGCCACGATCAAGGATCAGACGCAGCGGGGCCTAGCACTCAAGAACAAAGCCTTAATGCCATTCAAGATGCAAGAAAGAGTCCACGAAGAACAGGGGAGGAACAACAAGCGTCAACTTCCCAGGGCTCTCGATCGATTTTCACCAGCCGTGTATTCCAAATTCTTTTACGTAGCGGCTGGGAGATATTATTTTTTGCCAAGGATATCCAAAGAAACGAAATTACCTACATTCTAGCATTGGATCCGCAGCTTGCATGGCGACAACGCATGTTTGAGAAGGATACATCAACCATCAGGGCTTACATGACCAGTCCGCGGCAGCTACGAGTAAACACACATTTCGTCCCCATTCCACGATGACGCAAATGGGAGGAATGTGGAACCCCTCTTGACCATGTCACCATTTGCATGCTCAACTGAACAAAGATCTCCACTAAGCATGGGTGGGAAACGGACGTGGATGCCAAAAGGGCTATAGTCCAATTTTCAAATAGATATCTCACATGCCCCGATCCAACATTCCGCGTGACAGCTGAATTTACCCATGACTTGGAATTTTTGTTGCGAGTTAGTACTCCATGGGATAACTTCGTGCCACCCCCATTTTTTGATCCGAATATGGCCCTAACATCAATGAAAATGGATGACCAACGTCTAGTGGCCCGAGTGTATTATAGAGTGGTGATGTTAGGCCACCCATGGCCCCATAAATTTTAGACCAAGATAGCCCAGTTTTGGCTCAAGGGTATCCATTAATTATTTTTTCCAGCCAAAGATCAGCATAGCTTGGCGCGCGCACGTCAAATATATGGACGACGTTACTAGCCACTTAATAAAGCGTCGTCGTGAAACCCGAGGCCCGTACTAAACACCATAGTGCGGAGGGACCAACACTACTTCAGGTCGGAGGCCATGTTGTGGGTATTCCATGCACATGAATAAAACAAGCCGGAAGTAGAAAATAAGTTGTGAAGGCCGTGGCATCCTTTGAGCATAAGCCCATAGCCCAATGAGCACTTGTAAAACAATGTATTCTAAATAAGTTAGACTTTGGGCCATATAATTAAAATAATGTTAAAAAGGCCAAAGTTTAAGCTAGCTAAGTTTGCCAAGTTTTGTTAATTCGTCTAAAGTCAAAATGGTGGTAGGTGGGTGTGCTTCTTTGTGCACCATAGATTAGAATGTGTTTCTTTTGAAGGGCTAGGATCTCAATCCTACCTTCTTGAAGTAGCCATTAGAAACCAAGGGGCAAGGGCCTCCCCAAAGATAAAAAGGCACCTCTTGTCCTTCAATTCACATGCTAATAGAGTGCAGGAAACTCTACCATTTTAGAGATCCAAGCATCTTCATGTGCTAATGTTTTCATGCTTTGCTATTGTTTATTTTTTATAATTATTAAGAAGATGAAAATGAAGACAATGAATATGAAGAAGATGAGGAGACTGTAGAAAGCATAGGGGATTCAGTGGCTGAAGACATTTGTGAAAATATAATTGTAGGCCTTGGAGAACATCGTAGACTTAGGCCAAAAAACTATCACGGTTGTGGATTTTTTTACAGACGAGTTGTCTAACTTCCTAGTCGAATGTCAATTTTTGTCTAATGAAGTTCCTATGTTCAAGATTTTTGTTAAGTTATGTCAATATAATCGCTCCTTTAATTTTCTTTCAATTCTCAAAATTTGTGGACGATGGTTTAAGTAATCGTTTATAGCTAATCTTATATTTTCTTTAATCATTAATGCTAATTGTTACTCTTAACTTCTTCAATTTATTCTTATATGCATCATAGATTTATGTTTAAAGATATGGACGCCAAGATACAATAATGTCACAATCTCATTAATAAGTAAGACAATTGAAAAATATATAGTAATCAAATTCATATAAGAATATGTTGTATTATACATATTTATATAATATGTTACAAATGCAACCAAATCAATTTCTACTTGTTTCTTAGCTTGCAGGCTATACTACAGCTTGTAGTACACATGTGTGACGTCGGATTTGGTGATTCATGAATGCTATTGATTGTTCTTGCCAATCTAGATCAACTTTTTTGTCTCTAGTTTTTTGATAGATTGTTAAGCGAGCATCCAATCACTCTTGTGGATATTTTGTAGATCCATTTATGGTCCTAAAGTATAGTACTTTCACATGGTATCAGAGCCAAGTACAAGAGCATAAGCCATTAATCAAAAGCAAATCCATTTTAGGCAAGGTTTGGTCCTAAAAGCTAGTATTGAGAGGGCGAGCTAGAATCTACATTTTGGTGAGGGCCTGATATCTACTATAATCTTTAAAAGATTTCTGTAATATCAAAATAGTTTATCGTTTCTGACTCTTGAAACGGGTTCGCCATCTATATAATATATTCCTCCTGGAATCTCTAATAGATGTTTCTCCTTGATAACTCTCTTTTCTTCCTACGTCTCCCCCTTTTTAAGAGAAAATGACACGAGTTTCCAAGGGGCGCATATCATTCGAGATTTGCCCTAGGAGAAGTTTCAAAGAAGAGACCCGAGAAAATTTTTGTAAGTCAAAATAGAGGTGTTGCATCAGTGTAAGTAAATACCAATAATGTTCCAACACAGTGACTAAACCAAAGATCTTCTTTGTTACCAACCTTGAGAATTGACCCGTAAATCAGAAAAGGAGTTTTTGAAGATTTAAGCAAGAAAAACAATTTAGAAAAAAAAGTCATTAACCATTTATATGACATCGTCCAAGGTCAAAGGGTAATAAAAAATTACCTTCCAAGGAATCACAACAAATCGGGCTAATTAAAGTTTTAAGAAATTCACCAATATATATTTTACAAAGAAATAGCTTACCGGGTTTTCGGTTTTGTAAATTTGAGATATCCAAAAAAGGGGTCATGACCAATATCTCAAATTTTTGACAAAACACTCGTTTTATGACCCCAACAGTATTTGGCATCACTTAGATTTATGGCCTTACTACGGTCAACTGATCTAGTTAGTTTCAGATCTTCATTTTCGAATCGCCTACATCCCATACCACAGGTTCTTCCTCCGCGAAGGCCTTCCTCCATGAAGGCCTTCCACTTCCTGATTAAAGTGTCAATAATTACAATTATATGAAGTTCTCAGGAATTAAAACAATTTTAATTCAAA
The DNA here is from genome assembly GCA_029204225.1 of Diphasiastrum complanatum. Lineage (NCBI taxonomy): Eukaryota > Viridiplantae > Streptophyta > Lycopodiopsida > Lycopodiales > Lycopodiaceae > Diphasiastrum > Diphasiastrum complanatum. The sequence continues at coordinate 1,709,484 of CM055103.1, forward strand.
AATTCTTTCATCCCTTTTCATAATGTCTACAATCACTGAAAGGATAAAAGTATCTGTCCTAACATGCCTTGAGTGACAGATTTAGAAATGGTTCTTGTCCTTATATAATACTGTGTTGTTATGCCCCTACTTCAAGCATAACAAGAAAACAACTTTTTTCGCTCCATTTGAGGTTTGGTCATATCAGTGCTCAAAGCTTGCAAATTCTTAAAAGAGGTAATCTAGTTGTTGGATTGCCTGATATCTCTTTTGAAGGAAAAATTTGTGAGGGTTGCATTTTGGGAAAACAACATAGAGAGAGAGAGATTTTCCAAAGATGGAGCAAGAAGAGTCAATGGCATTCTTGATCTTGTTCATAGTGATCTGTGTGGACCAATACAAACTAGGTCCATTAGTGGTTGTTACTATTTCATCACATTCGTTGATGACTATAGTAGACATATCTGGATTTATTTCATAAGTAAGAAATTTGATGCTTTTGCCAAGTTTAGAGAGTTCAAGGCTCTAGTTGAAAAACAAGCAGGTTATTATATTAAGACCCTCAGATCAGATGGTGGTGGTGAGTATTTTTCAACAAAGTTTATAAAATTTTGCAAGGATCAGGGGATCAAGAGACAAACCACTACACCCTATTCACCACAACAGAACAGAGTTGCAGAACGAAAAAACAGATCCATTGTGGAGATGACTAGAACAATGCTTAAGAGCAAGGGTTTGCCAAATACTTTTTGGGCAAAAGCATGCAACATAGCTACTCATATCTTGCATCGGTGTCCTACAAAGTCCGTGGAGGGTAAGACACCTTACGAAGCTTTTACTGGAAAGAAACTTAATGTTTCTCATTTACGAGTATTTGGTTGTGATGCTTACGCTCATGTACCAGATGAAAAATGAAAGAAGCTGGATGCAAAAGTTGTTAAGTGTATTTTCCTTGGATATGATGAAAGAGCCAAGGAATACAGGATGTATGACACAGATGCACAAAAGATCGTGATTTCCAGAGATGCTACTTTTGATGAGATGGCTCAAAATGACCAAATGAAATTGACAATTGATCCCTTTGATGATAAAGCTAAAGTGCAAGTGAAGGAAGAAGTTGGTGTCGATATGGAAGAGCCAATGGAAAAAGACAGGGTCAATAATGAGATTCCTAGGAGAGTTCCTAAGTGGTATTTGTCAGTAACAAGTGATGCTAATAAGGGAGATACTCCCGAATCAAGTGAGCAGGGAGAGCTTAGAAGATCAAGTAAAAATCGAAAACCTCCTGCAAGATTAGAGATGAATCTAGCCCTAATGGGTTCTGTGCTCAAGGCTCAAGAACCAAAAAAATTTTATAAAGCAAAGGAACACAAGGAGTGGCGTGAAGCTGTGGAAACAGAAAGGGAAGTTATAACGAAAAATAGGACGTGGAACTTGGTTGAGCTACCTGATGGTAAGACACTTATCACTTGCAAATGGATATACAAGATCAAATATGGATCTGATGGGCAGCTCAACAAGTACAAAGCACAGCTGGTTGCGAGAGGATTTGAGCAGCAGGAAGGTTTTGATTTTGAGGAAACCTTTGCACCCATAGCTAAGATGGTAACTATACGTTCTATCATTGCTATTTCTATTTTCTATGGTTGGAAGATCCAGCAAATGGACGTTAAATCTGCTTTTCTTAATGGAGTGTTGGATGAAGAGGTGTACTTAGTACAACCTCAAGGATTTGTTGAGCCAGGGAGAGAGCATCTCGTTTGTAAGCTCAACAAAGCCATTTATGGATTGAAGCAAGCACCAAGGGCGTAGTAATCTTGCATTGATGAACATTTCATGCGAAGGGGAATGGTAAAGAGTGATGCTGATCCTAATCTTTACATTCTAAGACAAGACTCAGATATAGTGTTCATTGTGTTGTACGTGGATGATTTGATTATTATAGGAAGTAATGAGAACTTAATTGATGAAATAAAATTAGATCTTTCCAATGCTTTTGACATGAGTGATCTAGGATTGATGCACTATTGTCTTGGCATTGAAGTATGGCAAAAGGAAGACATGGTCTTTCTTACACAAAGCAAATATGCACGAGATTTGTTTTATAAGTTCAATATGCAGGATTGTAAGTCTTTGAGTACACCTATGGATGTCAACATGAAGCTTACTGCATATGATGAATCTGAGAAAGTGGATGCTTATTTGTATAGACAACTGGTGGATAGTTTGATTTATTTGACACACACACGACCTGATATTTCTTATGTTGTTGGTGTTGTTAGTTAATTTATGCAAGATCCTAGTCAAGCACATTGGAAGTCTGCTAAACGTATTCTCAGATACATTCGAGGGACATTGAATTTTGGTTTGAAGTATGATCAGCCTAAAGCGCCAATGTTGGTAGGTTATACAGATGTCGATTGGGCATGTAATATTGATGACAGAAGATCTACCAGTGGTCATGTATTCAGTTATGGTACAGCGCGACAATTTCATGGAGCAACAGAAAGCAACCTACAATAGTCTTATCATCGACGGAAGCTGAATATCGAGCACTCAACAATGCTACACAAGAAGCGGTATGGTTACGAAGATTGCTTGTGGATTTAGGTCAACCACAGGTGGATGCGACTACTATATCTTGCGATTATCAAAGTTGCATTCACCTTGCCAAAAATTCAGTTCTACATGCTCGAACCAAGCACATCAAAATACACTACCATTTTGTTCGAGAGAAAATTATTGATGGAGCCATTTATCTTATTTTTTGTAAATCTGAAGATCAAATGTCATTAGGTAGATGTAAATTTGAGAGGTTTCATACTCTATTAGGAATAGAAGAATGTAATTTTATCATTGAGGGAGACTATTAGAAATCAATGATAAACTTCATTGTTACTGTTTACGAGGTACATTAATGTTGATAGCTGTGACTAGCTGTCATTAGCCGTAGGCTAGTCTATCAGTCTACTCGTAGGTTTTCTCTCTCTATCAGGGGTTCAGGGTTTATTTGTACATTTTACATTCTGTATGTGTAAGTGTGATAGAGTGACAATGCGTGTTTTTCTTGTGGTGATTGCTTATAGTGAATGCTTGATGTTGCATATCTAATTCTTGACAAGCGGATGTGGTACCAACCACTCTATCTTCGAAGCCCCCCCATCACTAGAGAGGCAAGGAGGAGGGAAGCAGAAAATGAGCATTCCGTGAGCATCTAGTCCCCAGAAATGAGACGAGGTTCGTGTTTTAACAAGCTATAGGATTTTGTGCACAAGTATGACAACGTTATTGGAGGTGGACAAAAACTTGGACATCATTTAATAGGCACAATACAAATCTTAATTGCAATAAGATAGTTGTACTTGCAAATTGCATCACCCCAAAGGGGCCTTAGCTTAATGGTAAAGCCTTGGGGGTACTAACATATTGTTATGAGGTGATTAGCCCTCCACTGAGTCCTGAAGATGCTGGTTCGGCCCCCGCAGGCTCCAATGTCATAAATTTTACTTCTTGCTCATCACCTTTTTGCTTTTTCTTCCTTGCTAACCATTGCAAATAACGAAGATCAAATTCTACCTCTTCTCCTTTTTGGTGATAGACATATCTTTGCATGCGATTAGGAACAAGAGCGAGAACAACGATATCACTCCTCCTTTGCAATTGGACAGTCCATACAGAGATTAGTAGATAGCGTCATCACCGAAAAGGAGGAGGAGAGGATTTGATCTTCGTTATTTGTGAGGGAAGAAATAAGCAAAAAGATGATGAGTAAGAAGTAAACTTTATAACATTGGAGCCTGCGGGGGTCAAACCCGCATCTTGAGGAGTCAGTGGAAGGCTAATCACTTCATAACAATATGTTGGTACCCCAATGCTTTACCATTAAGCTAAGGCCCCTTTGGGGTGATGCAATTTGCAAGTACAATTATCTTATTGCAATTAAGATTTGTACTGTGCCTATTAAGTGATGTCCAAGTTTTTGTCCACCTCCAATGACGTTGTCATCCTTGTGCACAAAATCATCTAGCTTGTTAAAACACAAATCTAGTCTCATTTCTATCTTATTTTTGGGGACTAGATGCTCACGGAATGCTCATTTTCTGCTTCCCTCCTCCTTGCCTCTCAGGTGGTGGGGGGGTTTTGAAGATAGAGTAGTTGGTACCACATCCGCTCGACGTGGCCCCATTAGCTCCCATGAATGACCATTGACGTAGTTGTTGGCCGACAAACTGCCTCCATGCCTTGGCGGCCCTTGGCACATTCTTCGATTTGTGTCCTTTGATTGGCCACACAAATGTGACTAGCTCTCTCTCTCTCTCTCTCTCTCTCTCTCTCTCTCTCTCTCTCTCTCTCTCTCTCTCTCTCTCTCTCTCTCTCTCTCTCTCTCTCTCTCTCTCTCTCTCTCTCTCTCTCTCTCTCTCTCTCTCTCTCTCTCTCTCTCTCTCTCTCACATCTCATCTCATTCATGCTTATGGAAGTGATCTCTTTGGGTTTCTATATCCATTTTTGCATTGTCTTGTTGATATCTTGAATTCTTGTGTGTAGAATGCTATTTTAAGTTGTGTATCGAATTCACACATGTGAAATGTGCTATGGTACAGCCATTGTACGGACAACAAAAGCAAGTTAACATTCTTATTTTGTCAAGTTCTTATTGAGTTTATAGCTTCTATTCAAGTAGATGCTAGATTTCTACATTGTTAATGGTATTAAATGTGCTATCTTTGTGGGCCAAAGATCAAAGGGACAAATTAGATCTTAGTGATCTAATTTTCTTGACACGGTATCAGAGCTTCCAATAGTATAGAACCTATAGATTTGAGGTCTACTTACCGGTGTGTGTTGGGCCTAGCCCATTTTTAAACGGTCTATAGTCTAGAGTGTCTTTTCACTCATTAAATGACCATGTGTCCATGCACCGCTCCTGTTTAATCATAGCAGCTTTCCAGTCGTCTGCATTTGGCATTGATTGTGCTTCTGCAACAGTGGTAGATTCATCATGACTATTGAACGCCTGAGGGATGAAACGATCAGGTTCATGTCGTTTTTGTATAGATCTTCGAACTACATGTGCTTGATTCTCCTAGGTGAATGATTGGGATAACTTTAGTTTGTGGTTGAACAGTCGTAGGTCTTGGCCTATCGATGGTAAATGGAGTTGTTGGAACAAACTCCTGCATTTCCTGTTTTCACTTGAAATCATGAAACTTGACTTCAAGGAAGAGAACGTCGCGGCTGATAGATCTCTAACCTGTTTCAACATCATAAATGTGATATGCCTTATGCGATGTTGAGTAGCCAATAAAGATATACTTACAATTGACTGGGTCTAGCTTCTTTCTCACATGAAACGGTGTTTGAAGATAGGAGAGACATCCAAACACTCGTAGATATTTCAGACTTTGTTTGTAGCCGTAGTAGGCTTCAAATGGTGTGATGGAGTTGATTGCTTTCGTGATCGAATAGGTTTGCACATAACAAGTAGTAGAAATTGCTTTAGCCCAAAATTTCTTGGGTAACTAAGTGTAGAACATCATGGATCATACAGCTTCCAACAATGTTCGATTCTTTCACTCAACTACACCATTCTGCTGTGGAGTGTAGTTGTTTGTATACTGATGGTGCATGCCGCATGATGATAAATAGTCTAACTTTTCATCAGTCAGGTACTCTCCTCCTGAATCAGACTACAGGGTCTTGATTCTCTTACTAGTTTGGGTCTCAGCAAACTGCTTGAATTCTCTGAAGACATTGAATGCCTCAAACTTGTTCTTAATGAGCACGATCTTGGTGAATCGGAAGAAGTCATCAATAAATGTGAGAAAATATAGAGCTTGACCCAAAGAGGGTACACTCATAGGACCACATAAGCCACTATGAATTAGCGACATAATGGACTTCGCTCTTTTGGCTTGTCCTCTTGGAAATTTTATTCTAGGTTGTTTCCTTAGTAAACAATTTTCACACACAGTCTGATTTGTTGTGGAAATAACATTAATAGTCATGTCCTTAACCATACTGTTATGACGCATGTACAAGATTGACCTCATGTTTAGATGACCTAATATTTGATGAAAAACATGAGCATCATAATTACTTATAGAAAGTGCATAATCGTGACTCTAGATGTACAAATTTCGTTCTATGTGTCCATAGAAGATTTCATTAGAATTTCCATCAATAAAAGTAGATAAGGCTAGCAGTCAACAAAGCTCTATAGCCTTGATCAGTGATCTTGCTAATAGATAGTAAATTCTTTGTTAATTTGGGTACGTAAAGTACACCATCTAACTATCTAGTGATGTCATCAAGAGAACTGTAGTCGAATGGAGCCTTGGCGTTCGACCTTCTGTGAGCTTGAGTCTCCGAAGAAGATGTACTTTGAGTCCGTTGTTGTGTACGATTACTCAAAAGCTGCACTTTTTCTAGTCACATATTCTGATTCAGATTGGGTAGGAGACGCAGATATCAAAAAGTCCACATTGGGCTATATTTATCTCCTTGCAAGAGGACCTATTTTATGGAACAATAGAAAGCATAAATGCATTTCGTTGTCCTCCACAAAATTTTAATACGTTGCAGCCACACCAGTAGTGAAGGGGATAATTTGGCTAAGAAGGTAACTATAGGATCTGCAATTTTCACAGATCGGTCCAACAATTCTTGACTGCGATAATCAGATCTGCATAGCTCTATCTCTGAACCCACATACTCATACTAGAACTAAACCCAGAGAAGTTCAATTTAATTTTCTTAGAAAGAAAGTCCAGAATAACGATGCTGTAGTAAGTTACAATCATATACACATTATGTTGGTTGATATTTTGACAAAATCATTGTAATTCAGATTCGTAGTAGTAAGCTTAAGGCGGAGTGTTGGAGTTTAATGTTTTCCCTACTCATCCTAACTGCCCTCCTTCTTTGAAAATCACTCTCTCGAAGAAGTCTACAGAAATGAACATTTTTTCACAATTGTTTGCATTTTGCCTCTCAAACTTCAATAGGAGAAAAACCCAGCAAACTCGACAAATTCTTCTGCTTCACTTTCGGGCCATTCTGAATAAAAAAGACTTTTGCAATAAATGCGACAAAATGTCCACTAGGGATTTCGGGCAATTTCAGACACTTCCAAAAATGCGACATTTTACTCGAAAAATGTGAAAAATATGACACTGCAGATTTACATAGGATTCCAAGTATAGACTGTATACGTCTTCTCGCTCCAATAATAACTCATCTAATTAATCAGTTAAACAACTGTTAACGATCTTGTAATTGTAAGGTTAGAATAGCACAAGATCATCCAGATGCTATATAAGTAAATGAGCGCTGGAGATGGACATGATGATGCATGAAGATACTCAAACATATATCTTACGACCAAAACATGTCTTCCCAGTATCTGACTCCATTAGAGGAGTTCGAAATTCAAAAATGACCCTTGGCTAAAAGCATGGTTTGGTGGTACAACATAGACTTTCAAGGACACTACCTTTTCTGGGTAGAAATGCACTTTTGGATAATTATACACTATTTTCAACTTATACATTTGACAAGAAAAAAAATTTAACTATACCTCAAAAGTATGTCATCTAACATATCTTTTGGAAAGCACTCGTCAAGCACTTTCTAACACACCAAACTTTGCTGAAATTTGACTTACCACTAAAATGTTATGTCATTTTAAATGTGGACTCAAAAAATTATGATTAATAAAATCCCCATACTTTTGACTTGCCATAACTTTTTAACCGTAGCTCAAAAGTATGTCATCTTACGTATCATTGGAAGGTGCTTTCTTGCGCACCAAACTCCGCTGAAATTGGACTTACCACAAAAAAGTTATGTCATTTTTAATGTGGACTCAAAACAATTATGAGTAAGAAAATCCCCAAAAACTAAAATGTACTACCAAAATGTAGAATGAAAAAATGGGTTCTTTTTTTGTACCACCAAACCATGCTTTTAGCCCCTTTGTAAAGATTCTTTTTATAATTTTTCTCAAATTTTTTTTACACATGGACCAATCAAAGCACTCAAATTTGAAATCTACGTGATGTAAGTTTTTGAGTCCATATTTTGAATCCACACTAAAAATGGCATAACTTTTTAGTGGCGAGTCTGATTTTAGCAAAGTTTGGTGCATTGAAAAGTGCTTGACAAGGGCTTTCCAATGATTTTGTGTAGTCCTAATTAGAAAGCCTACAAACAATACAACAATGGTCTTATTTAACATAAAAAGATTTGAGCTGCTCACAATAGTATCCATCACAGTGCAAACAAAAAGTTTATTCTCAATTGTATTAAATAAGACTACTAAAAAGTCTAATTTAGAGAAAAGTTTGAATAACACTACTTTGTAGCTGATATGCCGAGGATGAGCCCTACTATAAACAAGTGGGAGAGGAGAAGCATTTGAGAAGATGGCAAGTTTGATAGCTAGTGTCCAGAGAATGAGCCCATGTGTGTGTGTGTGTGTGTGTGTGTGTGTGTGTGTGTGTGTGAGAGAGAGAGAGAGAGAGAGAGAGAGAGAGAAGCTACATGGATTGTATTTGTATTGGATATAGCTAAGTGCTCATTGTTTGCTTACTAGAGGTTATCGAGATCAAAACCTTCAAATTTGGTTTTCTAGAACAAAATCTTCAAACTGAATATGACATTAATAAATCTATGATAACTTAGCTTATCCATCTGCGATGGATGGGCAAAAGAGTGATACTCATTCATTCATTGTGAATGGTAAATCAATAAAGTACTTTCAAAGGCCAACTCTGTCAGTGATGGAGGCCAGAAACTGATTGTAGTGTGGGATATATGAGGATCTATACTCAGAGGTATGAGAAATAGCAGGAGCAAACTAATACTCAAAATCCACTCACGAATATAGATGACCTTTGCCTACACAAAGATTAATGCAATGATGATGATCTGATCTGTATCCTTAGAAAACAATGATAGCTTCATAGTTACTTGCATCAATGATCTAGACAAGTAATTCTCTTTCAAAGGCCTATTCTTGTGAAGCTTAAATACAACACACTCTTCTAAGGTGGAGTATTGGTCTCACATCCTATATCTTTGAGAATAATAATTTGAGATTGAGACTCTATCACTCTCATACTTCTTACTGCACAAACACTGTAAGAGTCTCAGCTCACATAATCCCTCAAGAACTGACATTTCAATTTATCAAAGAATAAAAAGTTCTCAATCCTCTCAAGAATACGTTGATATAATGACATGAAACTACAAATACTCGGTTAGAGGAAGAGTCTCAACCCATGATCCAATCTCCCACTACATCCGTGTTGAGATAATTACAACTATGCAAATGTAAGCATCCAAAGCATCAATCCCACAGATAGTTTTCTTATGTCATTCAATCCTTATGAGATTCAAAACATAGGATGAGTCCTTAGAATAGATTTCCAAAATATAGAATGAGGACATCTCAACTCATTTCTCCCTCTTGAAGATCTAAGCTCTCTCAAAAGCTAGTAATCTCTCAAACTAGCAACTCCAAAAGTAGTAATCTCTCAAACTAGTAACTTTTTCAAAGAGGAAAAACTCTAAGCTTTTATAGGAGATGGGGAGGGCCTTCCCACTTTGGATTGAAGCCAAAGTGGTGGTAATCTCATATTCATACCATAAAGAATTTTTTGCTCACCACCCATGTGCTTTCGTCATATATCTTTTACTCCCATTTAAGTCTGCATGGAGGCCTTGCATCTTATTGGACCATGTTTAAACTTTGCAATTTTGGAAGGTGGGGAAGGGTTGACTTGCTCATTTTGCCACTTCCTATTTTCTCTTTGAAAGGCAAGACCTCTTCACCAAAGTCAAGAGTCTTTAAGGTTATGGTCTCCTCTCGTATTTTATACAAGGGGAGACTCTTCACTTTATTTTCTTTTTCTCTTTTCATTTTGTCAAGTTGAAATATCCTCTAGCACTTTCGGCTTTGATCCCAGTATCACTTTGCTTGCCTAAACTGTTATTGCATCCCTTAGATCAGCTTTGTTGGCTTGTCGGTGATCTGCATAGGAATCTCTGCCCAGGGGCTAATGTTGATTTTTTTCAAATTCTTTGGTCTCAGATTTCTTTTTGGGCCTCAAAAAAATGGATGTCCTGCAAAATCTCAGACATCTTATTATATTAATAAAACCCGAGGTTACATAAATGAAATCAGACGTACATCAACCAAAATAAAACTTAATAGCCAATTCTAAGGCTACTTTTATTTAAAAACTTGGTAGTTCTTTTGAACGAACTGGGACCCTAAAATCTGTGCCTGTCACACTTTAATTTAATCAACTTTTCCTAGAAACTATACAAATTCTTGCATAAAACTTTGAAAATATGCTCGATTTTGTGTGTTAAAAAATCGGCTAACACAAGATCATCCAGATGCTATTCTAACTTTACAATTACAAGATCATTAGCAGTTCTTTAATTGATTAAGTAGAATGAGTTAATATTGGAGCGTTAAGACGCGGATAGTCTGTACTTGAAATCCTGTGTAAATCAGCAGAGTACTTGAAATTGCATATCTTGTAGTTACCTTCTTAGCCAAATTATCTCCTTCACTATTGATGTGGCTGCAATGTATTCGAATGCTTCGTGACTTGGATGTACTTCAATACTCTTTGTAGAGCAGCCTTTGAATGTTGTAAGGTTGGATTGGACATGTATTTAGACAAGGTGCTTACCGTATATGCTAGATCAGGTCATGTGTAGATCATAGAATACATTTTGGATCCTATGACAGGCTGGCAAGGATATATCTGCACATTCTTGCTGATCTGCTTCAGTTATGGGGCACATGTCTTTAGAAAGCTTGGATCCTGGAGCCATGGGTGTGTCTATCGGCTTGCAGTCCTCCATGCCATATCTGTGAAGCACATTGGTTAGATATGACTCTTGGCTTATAGTAATCCTTTTGCTTGTGCGATCTCTATTGATCTCCATACCGAGCAGGTAATGACTAGGTAATAACATAGCTTGACCCGTTGCGCTTGAGAGATATGTTTGAGTCTGCAAAGCAACAAGTACAATTGTGCTGCTACAAGAGGTGATTGATTCTTTCATACTAGGCCCTGGGAGCTTGCTTGAGGCCATATAGTGCCTTATGCAATTTACATACCAAATGCTCTTGACCTTGAAGGACGTAACCTTTTGGTTGATAAATGAACATTTCTTCTAGTATATACCTGTGAAGGAATGTTGTCTGGATGTCATTTGGTGAATGTCAAAGTCTTTTGTAGCAGCTATAGCCAGCAAGGTGTGAATAGATTGATGCTTTACCACTGGATTGAAGGTGTCAATGTAATCTATTCCATAAACTTTCTCAAGTCCTTTAACTACCAATCGATCTTTCCATTTAGAGTCAATAGGTTCTATACCTGTAGGAGGATTAACAAGACTCGCGGTCTTGTTCTTCATCAAAGAAGTGTACTCACACACACACACACACATGGGCTCCTTCTCTAGACACTACCTATCAAACTTGTCATCTCCTCAGATGCTTCTCCTCTCCCACTTGTTTCTAATAGGGCTCATCCTCGGCATATGATCCACAATGTAGTGTTATTCAAACTTCTCTTAATTAGACTTCTTAGTACTTTAATTCTGCATCAAAATATATTTAATACAATTGAGAATAAACTTTTTGTTTGCACTGTGATGGATACCCTTGTGGGCAGCTCAAATCTTTTATGTTGAATAAATCATTGTGGTATTGTTTGCAGGCTTTCTAATTATGACTACACGAAATCCATTTGTGTAAATCGATCATCCTAAAGATCATTATCAAAATATGTAGAGCACCTAGGTTTAATGACAAAGCGGGCAAATTTTTCTCTGAGATGCAAATTTCTAGAAAATGTTTGTAGGTGGAGTGTATAAAAATGAAGGCCCCTCTTATTGGGAAATCTAAAAGTGGAGGAGGTTTCATAGCTTGTGATCTAGTGCCAACTGAAGTTGCCTCAAGCTTGAAGGGAAAAAAAAGTTTAACAAATCAAACCAAAATTTCTACTGTGTTAAACAAAGTATAAAAACCAAAAAATTGATTCGGCAATTGCCAAAGTCTTTTTCAACAATGGTTTCTCATTCAATGTTGCTAGAAGTCCAGAGTTCAAAGAATGTTTGCAACTACATCATGGCTTTCACTTTTCAATATATAATATGTTGTGCATAGAACTTCTGCATATTACCAAAAGAATTGTGCAGCAAGAGATAGAAGGGTACCTAGAATCGGGATGCTCAAGGATTTCAGATGAATGTATTGATGCTTCTAAGTGACCAATTTTCAATTTTCTATCTCAAACATAAAATAGGAGGTCCATATTCCTAAGCTCGACATGTGCTGAAGTGAAGTTCATAAGTACATGGCAGAGGAGATTGAACAAGCAACCTTTGAAGCTGGAATAAATTTTTTTGTGAAAATTATATTCAATAGTGCTAGTAGCTACAGAAAGGCTGGAGAGCTACTCATGGCTAAATATCCTTCAATCTTTTGGGCTCCATGTGTTGCACGTTCTTTAAGTTTGTTATTGAAGGATATTGGAAAGATAGCAGAGTCAAAAGATACAATGCTTATAACAAGAAAGATACTAAAATTGATGACAAGACGTCATACAAATCTTGTCATATTTTCAAAAGCATCCTCCTCATAAAGGTTTGCTAAAGTGTACAAAGACAAGGTTTGGCACTCAATTCATTGCTATAGATCACTTCAATGGAAGCTCAACAAGCCCTACAGCAAACTACTGTTGACTCATCTTCGAACAATTTTGTTTTAAGACTAAATTCAGAGCATCGAAAGGTTAGCCCATGATGTGGAAGAAGATGTTTTGGGATCAACACTATGGTGAGCCGAGATATGCAAGCCCATTATGGATGTCCTAAGAATTGTTGATGGAGAATTTGTAAGAGTGGGTAAACTATATCAAAGTGTGGAAAATACCCAAGCAAACGAAGTATTATCTAAAGGCCAAGTTAGCAGAAGTTATGAGATTTTGTCATGAGAGATGAGAGATGTTGCACTCTCTCCTCTTCATGCTACTGGTTTTTTATTGAACTGACAAGATGTAGATCAAGTTAGACGTGGCACATTATATGCAAAATACAAGTACATCAAATTATTCTTATATGCGTCATATATTTACGTTTTTAAATATGGATGCTAAGATATAATAATGCCACAATTTTTTAAATAAGTAAAGCTATTGAAAAAAATATAGTAATCAAATTTGTATAATAATATGTTGTGTTATACATATTTATATGATATGCTAATTATATGATATTTCAATATAAAATACATATTATATGCAACTATCATTCAAACTCTTTCCAAATGTGAGAATATATCTATCCATGTGTTGAAGAAAGCTTGTGTGGTTTAATTATAGACGTTTGTGTAAATGATCTATGTGGATTATTGGGTGAATGAAATTACTTAGGTCTAAATTAGTTGAATTCAAAGGTGATGGTTGTAGTTGATGGACTACTATACACATGTGGATTGAGTATGGGGCCGTGAATATTGATGTACCATAATCCAAGATGATTGTAGGATACTTGATACAATTTCTGCAAATTATTATTATTTAGGTGGATAAACTTGAATGCAGATGTTGGCTTGATAAATCTTTGGGACCAAGAGCTTACATGTACTTGATCAAAGATGGTCCTGATTTCAATGAAATATGTAATTGTTTGCATAAAAGTCATATTATTCTTATGTATTATATAATTGGCTTCACAGGACATTGCATGGTTGCAACAATTCTTCATGGAAACTGAATTGGAAGAACATTGTGAATATTTAATTTTTTTATGAATTAAGATACGAGGTTACTATTCTACGTACTTGTTTTGATTTTCTATCTGGACGAGGTGCTGTCCAAGGTTGTTTTGCAGCGAGCTAGCGAGCTGAATACACTGTAGATCATGTGCAGATTCAAGACGATTTGATTTGAAGACATTGTTGAGAATGGATCTGTGGTATGGACGACCATTGTAACATCATGTGTTGTTGGCCGTAGAAGAAATGTAGGCCAGATTTCATGACCAATTCTACAAAGTTTCACCCACTTGAATTCAATCTGCAGCATGCAACGAAGTGGTGCATTTAAACAAAGGCTGTATTGAGCTTTTAATAAGAGATTAGACCCAAGTTCATCAGTTCACCAGCAGCAGAGAGCCCAAATGACTAGTTACCTGTAAACAATTAATCAATATAAAGGTAGTTTTTGGTGAGGCAGAGCTAGCTGATAAACTCATTTAGTCTCAGTCCCATCCATGTATTGAAGATTCATATGAAATGTGAATGTAAGACTTAGAAATTAGAATATTGTTTGTGTCTGTCACTTTGATGAAGAAGAAGGAGGAGGAGGAGCTGGAAGCGCTGGATGTATTGTTTACCTTGCAGCTGATGACGCTATCCACTAATCTCTGTATGGACTGTCCAATTGCAAAGGATATCGCATGCAAAGATTTACCGAAAGAAGCAAAAAGATGATGAGTAAGAAGCAAAAAGATGATGAGTAAGAAGTAAACTTTATAACATTGGAGCCTGCGGGGGTCGAACCCGCATGTTGAGGAGTCAGTGGAGGGCTAATCACCTCATAACAATATGTTAGTACCCCAATGCTTTACCATTAAGCTAAGGCCCCTTTGGGGTGATGCAATTTGCAAGTACAATTATCTTATTGCAATAAAGATTTGTACTGTGCCTATTAAATGATGTCCAAGGTTTTGTCCACCTCCAATGACGTTGTCATCCTTGTGCACAAAATCCTCTAGCTTGTTAAAACACGAATCTCATCTCATTTATGGGGACTAGATGCTCACGGAATGCTCATTTTCTGCTTCCCTCCTCCTTTCCTCTCTAGTGGTGGGGGGGCTTCGAAGATAGAGTGGTTGGTACCACATCCGCTCGACGTGGCCTTATTAGCTCCCATGAATGACCATTGATGTAGTTGTTGGCCGACAAACTGCATGCATGCCTTGGCGGCCCTTGGCACATTCTTCAAATCGTGTCCTCTGATCCGCCACACAAATGTGACTAGCTCTCTCTCTCTCTCTCTCTCTCTCTCTCTCTCTCTCTCTCTCTCTCTCTCTCTCTCTCTCTCTCTCTCTCTCTCTCTCATCTCATCACATTCATGCTTATGGAAGTGATCTCTTTGGGTTTCTATATCCATTTTTGCATTGTCTTGTTGATATCTTGGATTCTTGTGTGTAGAATAGTATTTTAAGTTCTGTATCGGATTCACACATGTGAAATGTGCTGTGGTACAGCCATTGTACGGACAACAAAAGCAAATTATCATTCTTATTTTGTCAAGTTCTTGTTGAGTTTAGAGCTTCTATTCAAGTGGATGCTAGATTTCTACATTGTTAATGGTATTAGATGTGCTATCTTTGTGGGCCAAAGATCAGAGGGACAAATTAGATCTTAGTGATCTAAGTTTCTTCACACGGTATCAGGGCTTCCAATGGTATAGAACCTATAGATTTGAGGTCTACCTACATTATACGCGTTTGATTCCAGTGTGTGTTGGGCCTAGCCCATTTTTAAACGGTCTATAGTCTAAACTGTCTTTTCATTCATTAAATGACCATGTGTCCATGCACTGCTCCTGTTTAATCATAGCAGCTTTCCAGTCATCTTACTCTAGCATTGATTGTGCTTCTACAACAGTGGTAGATTCATCATGACTGATGAACGCGTGAGGGATGAAACGATCATGTTGCTGTCATTGTCGTATAGATCTTCGAACTGCATGTGCTTGATTCCCCTAGGTGAATGACTGGGATAACTTCAGTTTGTGGTTGAACAGTCGTAGGTCTTGGCCTATCCATGGTAAACGGAGTTGTGAAATCATGAAACTTATCTTCAAGGAAGACAATGTTGCGGCTAACAGAGATCTGACCTATTTCAACATCATAATTGTGATATGCCTTATGTGATGTTGAGTAGCCAATAAAGATATACTTACAAGCTGACTGGGTCTAGCTTCTTTCTCACATCAGACGGTGTTTGAGGATAGGAGAGACATCCAAATACTCGTAGATTTTTCAGACTTGGTTTGTTGTCGTAGTAGGCTTCAAATGGTGTTCTTGAGTTGATTGCCTTCGTGATCGAATAGTTTTGCATATAACAAGTAGTAGAAATTGCTTTAGCCCAAAATTTCTTGGGTAACTAAGCGTAGGCCATCATGGATCCTGCAGCTTCCAACAATGTTCGATTCTTTCACTCAGCTATGCCATTCTGTTGTGGAGTGTAGCTATTTGTGAACTGATGGTGCATGTCACATGATGATAAACAGTCCGCCATTTTATCAGACAGGTACTCTCCTCTCGAATCAGACTATAAGGTCTTGATTCTCTGATTAATTTGGGTCTCAGCAAACTGCTTGAATTCTCTAAAGAAATTGAATGCCTCAGACTTGTTCTTAATGAACATGATCTTGGTGAATCGGGAGAAGTCATCAATAAATGTGAGTAAATATAGAGCTTGACCCAAAGAGGGTACACTCATAGGACCACATAAGCCACTATGAGTTAGCGACAGAATGGACTTCGCTCTTTTGGCTTGTCCTCTTGGAAAATTTATTCTAGGTTGTTTTCTTAGTAAACAATTTTCAGAGATAGTCTGATTAGATGTGGAAATAGCATTAATAGTCATGTCCTTAACCATACTGTTATGACGCATGTACTAGATTGACCTCATATTTAGATGACCTAGTCTTTGATCAAAAACATGAGCATCATAATTACTTATAGAAAGTGCATAATCATGACTCTAGATGTACAAATTTCGTTCTATGTGTGCAGAGAAGATTTCATTAGAATTCCCATCAATAATAGTACATAGACTTGCAGTCAACAAAGCTCTATAGCCTTGATGAGTGATTTTGCTAATAGACAATAAATTCTTTGTTAATTTGGGTATGTAAAGTATCACCATCTAACTATCTAGTGATGTCATCAGAGAACTTAGTCGAAATGGAGCCTTGGCATTCGACCTTCTATGATGTTGAGTCTCCAAAGAAGATGTACTTTGAGTCCGTTGTTGTGAGAGTAGAAAATAGGTTCTTACATGTTGTCATGTGCTCTGAACAACCTGAATCAAGATACCATTTATAGGCATCACTACTTGATTGATCTTGTACCATCAGCGCTTTCTCATCTTCTTGGAAATTTCTGATAGAGTCAGAATTAGTGATATCAATGGCTAATTTTTTTGGTGCCCTTTTTTATTGTGGACTTTGAAAATAGTCTTTGCCTATGGAATCACAGACCCAGGCTAGCTACCTACAAGAAATCTGTTTGCTACAGCTAGTGACACAAACTAGTATGATGGAGTTGCTTGCTTTACAAGGTACCCCCATTTTTTGTTCCAAATACGGCCCTGGCGTCAATGAAAATGGAAGACCAACTTCTAGTGGCCCGAGTGTATTGTAGAGTGGCGATGTTAGGCCACCCATGGCTACATAGATTTCAGACCTGGATAGCCCAATTTTGGCTCGAGGGTATCCATAAGGTCTTTTTCTCAGCGAAAGATCAGTATAGCTTGGCACACGTCAACGACCAGCCACTTAATAAAGCACGGTCGTGAAACCTGAGGCCCGTACTAAACACCATAATGCTGAGAGACTGACACTACTTCAGGTCAGAGGCCCTGTTATGGGTATTCCATGCACATAAATAGAACAAGCCGAAAGTAGAAAATAAGTTGTGAGGGCTGTGGCATCCTACGAGCATAAGCACATAGCCCAATGAGCACTTGTAAAATTGGAGCACTCAATTTTCAAGACATAGATCATTTGCTGCATTTGCAATGTGCATCCTTATTGTTGTAGCTCTCTTGAAGCTCTTTGATAAATTGTTGAAGTCGGAAGTTCATTGTTTCAAAGATTATTTTTATTCTTTCAAGTTCCAACCTTTAGATGTGTTTGCACATATCTTATAATAGTTCATGACTCATACTAATAGGCAAAGGTTATTTTCAAAGTCCACAATAAAAAAGGCCACCAAAAAATTAGTCATTGATGTCACTAAATTCTAGCTATCCTACTACGATTTTATGAACTGGCCATTTATGCATTATTTTTCCCAAACATCCAAGAAACATTACTAAGATGATGGGCTATTTATTAAGAAAATCCTTAACACTTGTGCTCAAAAGGAGAATCCTCAATCTTTCTAAATTGCGCTCGTGTTTTTCTTTTCTTGATGATGCATAGGAGAGATGATGAGGATCACATGCATGAGAACAAATTATTGTGTTTTTCTCCTACTTATTATTTTAGAGGAGAATGATCTGAATTGACTATTGATTAGAGTACTACATCTTTAATTGTTAGTGAATGTTGTGACATGTGAGGTCCAAATCAAGGAAAACTATAAATGACCATTGACATGCATCTAGATGCACAACTTCATGGATAAGCTAAGTTATCGTAGATTTATTAACGGTCATATATGGTTTAAAGATTTTTTTTCTAGAAAACCAAATTTGATGGTTTTGATCTCGATAACCTCTAGTAAGCAAACAATGAGCAATTAGCTATATCCAATACAAGTACATTCCATGTAGGTTCTCTCTCTCTCTCTCTCTCTCTCTCTCTCTCTCTCTCTCTCTCTCTCTCTCTCTCTCTCTCTCTCTCTCTCTCTCTCTCTCTCTCTCTCTCTCTCTCTCTCTCTCTCTCTCTCTCTCCACACACACACACACACACACATGGGCTCATTCTCTAGACACTAGCTATCAAACTTGCCATCTCCTCAGATGCTTCTCCTCTCCCACTTGTTTTTAGTAGGGCTCATCCTTGGCATATCAACCACAAAGTAGTGTTATTCAAATTTTTCCCTAATTTACACCTTTTAGTAGTTTAATTCTGTATCAAAATATATTTAATACAATTGAGAAGGATACCATTGTGAGTAGCTCAAATCTTTTTATGTTGAATAAAATCATTGTTGAATTGTTTGCAGGCTTTCTAATTAGGACTACATGAAATCATTGGAAAGCCCTTGTCAAGCACTTTTCAATGCACCAAACTCCGTTGAAATCAGACTCACCACTAAAAAGTTATGCCATTTTTAGTGTGGACTTAAAATATGGACTCAAAAAGTTATGTTTCATAGATTTCAAATTTGAGTGTTTTGATTGGTCCATGTGTAAAAAAAATTTGAGAAAACATATGAAAAGAATCTTTACAAAGGGGCTAAAAGCATCGTTTGGTGGTACAAAAAAAGAACCCATTGTTTCATTGTATCTTTTGGTAGTACATTTCACTTTTTGGGGATTTTATTACTCATAATTGTTTTGAGTCCACATTAAAAAGACATGACTTTTTAGTGGTAAGTCCAATTTCAATAGAGTTTGGTGCGTTAGAAAGCGTTTTCCAATGATATGTTACATGACGTACTTCTGAGCTACAGTTAAAAATTTATGGCAAGTCAAAAGTATGGGGATTTAATTAATCATAATTTTTTGAGTCCACATTGACATAACTTTTTAGTGGTAAGTCCAATTTCAGCGGAGTTTGGTGTGTTAGAAAGCGCTGACGAGCGCTTTCCAATGATATGTTAGATGACATAGTTTTGAGGTATAGTCAAAAAGTTATTGCAAGTCAAATGTATTATTTGAAAATAGTGTATAATAATCCAAAAGGTAGTGTCCTTGAAAGTCCATGTTGTACGACCAAACCATGCTTTTAGCCAAGGGTCTTTTTTGGATTTAGAACTCCTCTAATGGAGTCAGATACTGTGAAGACTTGTTTTGGTCGTAAGATCTCTTTTGGAGTATCTTCATGCATCATCATGTCCATCTCCCCATTTACTTATATAACATCTGGATGATCTTGTGCTATTCTGACTTTACAATTACAATATCATTAACAGTTGTTTAACTGATTAATTAGATGAGTTGTTTCATTGATTAAAACAATTGTTTAACTGATTAATAAGATGACCGCCTTACCACGGTTATTCTCAATGATGTGACACTCCCTGTCTATGTCATACGATGGCGGGATGGCAGCTGGTGGCGATGGGGCCTTGGGAGTGTCTACGGGGGTGGCCTCCAACAGCTAGGAAATTGTTCATGAGATGAGCGGCATTTTGGATAATGAGATTGTTGATGGCGGCTATCAGATACCCATCATTCATATGTTTAATGGCTTTTGAGGAGTCCAGGTACGGGCATATGAGTTTAGGAGCATGACAATGTGATGGCTTTGGTCTACCATCGGCAAGAATTCCTATGGTAGCCAAGGAGGCAGTGTTCACATTGTGGGAGTTTAATCTCTCCTATTCATCCTAATTGCCCTCCTTCCTTTATGATTACATTGACACCTTCAATCTAGTGGTAAAGCATCAATCTATTCACACCTTGCTAGCTATAGCTGCTACAAAACACCTGGACATTCACCAAAAGCATTAGAGGAGTTCAAAATCCAAAAAAGACCCCTTGTAAAGATTCTTTTTATATTTTTTCTCAAATGTTTCTTACACATGGACCAATCAAAACACTCAAATTTGAAATCTACGTAACGTAACTTTTTGAGTCCACATTTTGATTCCATACTAAAAATTCCATAACTTTTTAGTGGTAAGTCCGAATTTAGCGGAGTTTGGTGCATTGGAAAGCACTTGACAAGGGCTTTCAATAATATGTTACATGACATAGTTTTGAGCTACGATTAAAAAGTTATGGCAAGTCAAAAGTATGAGTGTTATAATATTTAAATAATAAAAAATGCATCTTGCACGAATTCTTAAAGGGTCTTTTTGGAAATCAAAACTCCTCTAATGACGTCCAGACAACATTCCTTCACGACTATATACTAGAAGAAATGTTCATTTATCAGCCAGAAGGTTACGTCCTTCAAGGCCAAGAGCATTTGGTATGTAAATTGCATAAGCCACTATATGGCCTCAAGCAAGCTCCCAGGGCCTGGTATGAAAGATTCAATCACTTCTTGTTCCAGCACAATTTTTTTGGTCCGCAGACTCAAACATATCTCTCAAGCGTAACGGGTCAAGCTATGTTATTAACTAGTCATTACCTACTCGGTATGGAGATCAACAGAGATCGCACAAGCATAAGGATTACTATAAGCCAAGAGTCCTATCTAACCAATGTGCTTCACATATATGGCATGGAGGACTGCAAGCCGATAGACACACCCATGGATCCAGGATCCAAGCTTTCTAAAGACATGTGCCCTAGAACTTAAGCAGATCAGCAAGAAATGTGCAAATATATCCTTGTCAGTCTGTCATAGGATCTAAAGTGTATTCAGTGATCTGCACATGACTTGATCTAGCATATACGGTAAGCACATTGTCTCAATACATGTCCAATCCAGCCTTACAACATTCAAAGGCTCTACAAAGAGTATTGAAGCACATCCAGACCACGAAGCATCCCAATACGTTGCAGCCACATCAGTAGTGAAGGAGATAATTTGGCTAAGAAGGTAACTACAAGATATGCAATTTCCACAGATCGGTCCAACAATACTCGACTGCGACAATTAGAGTTGCATAGCTCTATCTTTGAACCCACATACTCATACTAGAACTAAAAAAATTATAGTTCAGCTTCATTTTCTTTGAGAGAAAGTTAAGAATAAAGATATTGTACTAGGTTACAATCATAGAGATAGTATGTTGGCTGATATTTTGACAAAACCATTGTCAAGAGATAAACATTCTGCCAGTAGAAATGATAAATCTCAATTGTAATTCGGATTCATAGTAGCAAGCTTAAGCGGGAGTATTGGAGTTTAATCTTTCTCCTACTCATCCTAACTGCCCTCCTCCCTTCTATAAAAAGTCTTCTACTTCACATTCGGGCCATTTTGAATACAAAATAATTTTGCGACAAATTGTTCACTTGGGATTTCGGGCCATTTTAGACACTTCAGAAAATGCAACATTTTACCCTAAGAATGCAAAAAATGCTACACTCTGTTGATTTACACAAGATTTCAAGTACAGACTATCTACGTCTTCACGCTCCAATAATAACTCATCTAATTAATCAGTTAAACAATTGTTAACGATCTTGTAATTGTAAAGTTAGAATAGCATCTGGATGATCTTGTGTTAGCCGATTTTTTAACACACAAAATCGAGCTAATTTTCTAAGTTTTATGCAAGAACTTGTATAGTTTCTAAGGAAAAGTTGATTAAATTAAAGTGTGACCGGCACAGATTTGGCCAGTATAGCCCATGCCGAACGGGTTCCAGTTCGCTCAAAAGAACTATAGAGTTTTTAAATAAAAGGACCCTTGAAAAAGACTATCAAGTTTTATTTTGGTTGATGTACGTCTGATTTCATTTATGTAACCTCGGGTTTTTATTAATATAATAAGATGTCTGAGATTTTGCAGGACATCCTTTTCCTTGAGGCCCAAAAATAAATCTGAGACCAAAGAGTTTGAAAAAAATCGACATCAGCCCCTCAGCAGATATTCATGTGCAGATCACCAACAAGCCAACAAAGTTGATCTAAGCGAAGCAATAATAGTTGAGGCAAGCAAAGTGATATTGGGATCAAAGGTTAGGACCTTGAGAGACAAGGTGCAGCCCTCCAAAGACAAAAACAGTCCTAAATGGGTGTGACCCACCGAAAGTGCTAGAGGATATTTCAACTTGACAAAATGAAAAGAGAAAAAAGAAAAGAAAGTGAAGAGTCTCCCGTTGTATAAAATACGAGAGGAGACCACAACCTTAAAGACTCTTGACTTTGGTCAAGAGGTCTTGCCTTTCAAAGAGAAAATAGGAAGTGACAAAATGAGCAAGTGACCCCTTTCCCACCTTCCAAAATTGCAAAGTCTAAACATGGTCCAATAAGATGCAAGGCCTCCATGCACACTTAAATGGGAGTAAAAGATAAATGATGAAAGCACATGGGTGGTGAGCAGAAAAAGTCTTTATGGTATGATTATGAGATTCCAAAGTGGCAAAGCCCTCCCCATCTCCTATAAAAGCTTAGAGTATTTTCTCATTTAGAAAGTTACTAGTTTGAGAGATTACTACTTTTTGAGTTGCTAGTTTGAGAGATTACTAGTTTTTGAGAGAGCTAAGATCTTCAAGAGGGAGAAATAAGTTGAGATGTACTCATTCTATATTTTGGAAATCTATTCTAAGGACTCATCCTATGTTTTGAATATCATAAGGATTAAATGTCCTAAGAAAATTATGAGTGAGATTTGATGTTTTGAATGCTTACATTTGCATAGTTGTAATTCTCTCATCACGGATGTAGTGGGAGATTGGATCATGGGTTGAGACTCTTCCTTTGACCGAGTATTTGTAGTTTCATGTCATTCTATCAACATATTCTTGAGAGGATTGAGAATTTTTTATTCTTTGATAAATTGTCATGTTCTTGAGGGATTATGTGAGCTGAGACTCTTACAGTGTTTGTGCAGTAAGAAGTATGAGAGTGATAGAGTCTCAATCTCAAATTATTATTCTCAAAGATATAGGATGTGAGACCAATACTCCACCTTAGAAGAGTGTGTTGTATTTAAGCTTCACAAGAATAGGCCTTTGAAAGAGAATTACTTGTCTAGATCATTGATGCAAGTAACTATGAAGCTATCATTGTTTTCTAAGGATACAGATCAGATCATCATCATTGCATTAATCTTTGTGTAGACAAAGGTCATCTATATTCGTGAGTGGATTTTGAGTATTAGTTTGCTCCTGCTATTTCTCATACCTCTGAGTACAGATCCTCATATATCCCACACTACAATCAGTTTCTGGCCTCCATCACTGACAGAGTTGGCCTTTGAAAGTACTTTATTGATTTACCATTCACAATGAATGAATGAGTATCACTCTTTTGCCCATCCATCACAGACAGAGGAGGTTCTTGTGTGCCCTTCATCGTTGAGCAAAGAGATCATTGCGCCTGTTGACAGGGTAAACATTACACAATGCTCTACCATCGCATTTGATAGTATTTTATCAACAATTCCAGAGGTAAAATGTTGACTCTCAACATTGCATAAGGCATATCACATTTATGATGTTGAAACAGGTCAGATCTCTATCAACAACCACGCCGTTGTCTTCCTTGAAGTCAAGTTTCATAATTTAAAGCAGAAACAGGAAATTGATCCAACAACTCTAATTACCATCGATAGGCCAAGACCTACGACTGTTCAACCACAAGCTGAAGTTATCCAAATCATTCACTTAGGAGACACAAGCACTTGCAGTTCAAAGATCTATACAACAATGACAACAACCTAATCGTCTCATCTCTCAGGCGTTCATCACATGATGAACCTGCCACTGTTGCAAAGGCACTGTCAATGTTAGATGTAGACGAATGGAAAGCTGCTATGATTAAACATGAGCGCTCCAAAAAGAATAATTTCAAGGACAAGAAGATGAAGTCGGAGCAGCCATATTCACGCAACAACAACAACAACAGTCATCCAAGAGCACTCCTTTGTATATATTTCAAAAGATCTAATCATGACATCAAAGATTGTCACATCCTGAAGGACAAAAAAGTGAGGAAGAAGATGGAGCAACACCAAGAGGGAGGCTCTAGCTTTATCAGAAATTTCCAAGAAGATGAAAAAGCATTGATGGTACAAGATCAACCAAGTAGAGATGCCTGTAAATGGTATCTTGATTCAGGTCTTTCATAGCACATGACGCCATGTAAGAACCTATTTTCTACTCTCACAACAACGGACTCAAAGTACATCTTCTTTGGTGACTCAAGCACACAGAAGGTCGAACGCCAAGGCTCCATTCGACTACAGTTCTCTTGATGACATCACTAGATAGTTAGATGGTGTAATTTACGTACCCAAATTAACAAAGAATTTACTGTCTATTAGCAAGATCAATGATCAAGGCTATAGAGCTTTGTTGACTGCTAGCATTAGGGGAGATTTGAGTTCCAAAAAGACCCTTTAAGAATTCGTGCAAGATGTCTTTTATATTATTAAAATATTATAACACTAATTCTTTTGACTTGCCATAACTTTTTAATCATAACTCAAAAGTATGTCATGTAAATATCATTGGAAAGCGCCTGTTGAGCGCTTTCCAATGCACCAAACTTTGCTAAATTTGGACTTACCACTAAAAGGTTATGCCATTTTTAATGTGGAATCAAAATGTGGACTCAAAAAGGTTATGTAACATAGATTTCAAATTTGAGTCTTTTTTGGATTTAGAACTCCTCCAATGTCTATGTACTATTATTGATGGGAATTCTAATGAAATCTTCTCTGGACACATAGAACAAAATTTGTACATCTAGAGTCACAATTATGCACTTTCTATAAGTAATTATGATGCTCATGTTTTTCATCAAATATTAGGTCATCTAAACATGAGGTCAATCTTGTACATGCGTCATAACAGTATGGTTAAGGACATGACTATTAATGTTATTTCCACAACAAATCAGACTGTGTGTGAAAATTGTTTACTAAGGAAACAACCTAGAATAAAATTTCCAAGAGGACAAGCCAAAAGAGCGAAGTCCATTATGTCGCTAATTCATAGTGGCTTATGTGGTCCTATGAGTGTACCCTCTTTGGGTCAAGCTCTATATTTTCTCACATTTATTGATGACTTCTTCCGATTCACCAAGATCGTGCTCATTAAGAACAAGTTTGAGGCATTCAATGTCTTCAGAGAATTCAAGCAGTTTGTTGAGACCCAAACTAGTAAGAGAATCAAGACCCTGTAGTCTGATTCAGGAGGAGAGTACCTGACTGATGAAAAGTTAGACTATTTATCATCATGCGGCATGCACCATCAGTATACAAACAACTACACTCCACAGCAGAATGGTGTAGCTGAGTGAAAGAATCGAACATTGTTGGAAGCTGCACGATCCATGATGTCCTACGCTTAGTTACCCAAGAAATTTTGGGCTAAAGCAATTTCTGCTACTTGTTATGTGCAAACCTATTTGATCATGAAAGCAATCAACTCCATAACACCATTTGAAGCCTACTACGGCTACAAACAAAGTCTGAAATATCTACGAGTGTTTGGATGTCTCACCTATCCTCAAACACCATCTGATGTGAGAAAGAAGCTAGACCCACAGTCTGTTGTAAGTATATCTTTATTGGCTACTCAACATCGCATAAGGCATCACATTTATGATGTTGAAACAGGTTAGAGCTCTATCAGCCGCGACGTTCTCTTCCTTCAAGTGAAGTTTCATGTTTTCAAGCGAAAACAGGAAATGCAGGAGTTTGTTCCAGCAACTCCATTTACCATCGATAGCCAAAACCTACAACTGTTCAACCACAAACTGAAGTTATCCCAGTCATTCACCTAGGAGAATCAAACACATGCAGTTCGAAGATCTATATGAAAACGACATCAACCTGATCATTTCATCCCTCAGGCATTCATCAGTCATGATGAATCTACCACTGTTGCAGAAGCACAATCAATGCCAGATGCAGACGACTGGAAAGCTGCTATGATTAAACAGGAGCGGTGCATGGACACATGGTCATTTAATGAGTGAAAAGTCAATCTAGACTATAGACCATTAAAAAATGAGCTAGCCCCAATACACACTGGAATCAAACGCGTATAATGTAGGTAGACCTCAAATCTATAGGTTGTATACTATTGTAAGCTCTGATACCGTGTGAAGATAATTAGATCACTAAGATCTAATTTGTCCCTTTGATCTTTGGCCCACAAAGATAGCACATCTAATACCATTAACAATGTAGAAATCTAGCATCTACTTGAATAGAAGCTATAAACTCAATAAGAACTTGACAAATAAAGAATGATAATTTGCTTTTGTTGTCCATACAATGGCTATACCACAACACATTTCACATGTGTGAATCCGATACACAACTTAAAATAGCATTCTACACACAAGAATTCAAGATATCAACAAGACAATGAAAAATTGGATATAGAAACCCAAAGAGATCACTTTCATAAGCATGAATGAGATGAGATAAGAGAGAGAGAGAGAGAGAGAGAGAGAGAGAGAGAGAGAGAGAGAGAGAGAGAGAGAGAGAGAGAGAGAGAGAGAACTAGTCACATTTGTGTGGCCGATCAGAGGACACGATTTGAAGAATGTGCCAAGGGCCGCCAAGACATGCAGGCAGTTTGTCAGCCAACAACTATGTCAATGGTCATTCATGGGAGCTAATGGGGCCACGTCGAGCGGATGTGGTACCAACCACTCTATCTTCCAAGCCCCCCCACCACTAGAGAGGCAAGGAGGAGAGAAGCAGAAAATGAGCATTCCGTGAGCATCTAGTCCCCAGAAATGAGACGAGATTCGTGTTTTAACAAGCTAGAGGATTTTGTGCACAAGGATGACAACCTCATTGGAGGTGGACAAGAACATGGACATCATTTAATAGGCACAGTACAAATCTTACTTGCAATAAGATATTTGTACTTGCAAATTGCATCACCCCAAAGCGGCCTTAGCTTAATGGTAAAGCATTGGGGTACTAACATATTGTTATGAGGTGATTAGCTCTCCACTGACTCCTCAAGATGCGGGTTCGACCCCCGCAGGCTCCAATGTTATAAAGTTTACTTCTTGCTCATCATCTTTTTGCTGACCATCGCAAATAACGAAGATCAAATTCTACCTCTCCTCCTCCTCCTCATCCTCCTCCTTTTCGGTGATAGACATATCTTTGCATGCTATTAGGAAGGAGAGCAAGAGCAGCGATATCACTCCTCCTTTGCAATTGGACAGTCCATACAGAGATTAGTAGATAGCGTCATCAGCTGCAAGGTAAACAATTCCAATTCAATCCAGCGCTTCCAGCTCCTCGTCCTTCTTCTTCTTCTTCAAAGTGACAGACACAAACATTCTAATTTCTGAATCTTACATTCACATTTCATAAGAATCTTCAATACATGGATAGGACTGTGACTAAATGAGTTTATCAGCTAGCTCTGCCTCACCACAAACTACCTTTACCATTCGCTAATTGATTGATTGTTTACAGGTAACTAGTCAGTTGTGCTCTCTGCTGCTGGTGAACTGATGAACATAGAATCATTAACGTTATAGTACTGTATTGAACAGCCGACCAAATGCAAACAAATCATAGGCACAATTCGGCTTTGGCTTCAAACAAATTTAGATTGTGTGCCCCGCTCAGAATTAGAAGCCATATATATATATGTGTGTGTGTGTGTGTGTGTGTGTGTGTGTGTGTGTGTGTGTGTGTGGAGAGAGAGAGAGAGAGAGAGAGAGAGAGAGAGAGAGAGAGAGAGAGAGCTAGCGAGCGCAGCATTACCAGCACCAGCATCATCATGTATCTTAAATATATTGAAAATTTTGGTCATTATGTTTTTCCTGCCATTCTTTAGAACGTAGCTACTAGCTACAACATGAATTGAATTATTTTTTACGAATGCTGTGTGAGCCGGCTCTAATCTCTATTAAAAGCTCAATACAGCCTTTGTTTAAATGCATCACTTCGTTCCACGCTACAGATTGAGTTCAAGTGGGTGAAACTTTGTAGAATTGGAACTTCATGAAATCTGGCCAAGAACAAGAACAAGAACAAGATCCATACTACAGATCCATTCTCAACAATGTCTTCAAATCCAATCGTCTTGAATCTGCACATGATCTACAATGCTAGCTCGCTGCAAAACAATCTTGGACACCACCTCGTCCAGATAGAAAATCAAAACAAGTACGTAGAATAGTAACCTTCTATCTTAATTCATAGAAAAATTAAATATTCACAATGTTCTTCGAATTCAGCTTCCATGAAGAATTGTTGCAACCTTGCAATGTCGTGTGAAGCGAATTATATAATATGACTTTTATGCAAAGAATTACATATTTCATTGAAATGCTCTTGGTCCCAAAGATTTATCAAGCCAACATCTGCATTCAAGTTCATCCACCTAAATAATAATAATTTGCAGAAATTGTATCAAGTATCCTACAATCATCTTGGATTATGGTACATCACTATTCATGGCCCCATACTCGATCCACATATGTATAGTAGTCCGTCAATTACAACCATCGCTTTTGAATTCAACTAATTTAGATCTAACTAATTTCATTCACCCAATAATCCACATAGATCATTTAAACAATCGTCTATAAAAACCACACAAGCTTTCTTCAACACATGGATAGATATATTCTCACATTTGGAAAGAGTTTGAATGATAGTTGCATATAATATGTATTTTATATTGAATATCATATAATTAGCATATCATATAAATATGTATAACACAACATATTATTATACAAATTTGATTGCTATATTTCTTTCAATAGGTTTACTTATTTAAAAAATGTTGACATTATTATATCTTAGCGTCCATATTTTTAAACATAAATATATGACGCATATAAGAATAAATTGATGTACTTGTATTTTGCATATAATGTGCCATGTCTTTATTTTGTGTGAAAGATTTCAGATCCTTAAGATCCAATCTACTTGAATGATCTTTGGTTAGAAAGAGAAATACACTACCAATTTCACCAATGTAGAAAAATCAGCATCTACACACAATTTGAGATGCAAACACTAATAGAACTTGATCAAACTTGAATGAAATGATTATGTACTGTTGCTGTCTGTACAAAACCAGCAAGCTACTGTATTTCACATGTGTGGATCCAAAAATAGCAAATATAGATCATTCTACACATAGAATTCCAAGCAATCACCAAGATAGTGCACCAATGGATAGTAGAACCCAAGAGAACCATGTATAAGCATGAAATGAGATAGAGAAGAGAGAAGATGACTCTCTCCATGAGTTACATCCTTTTATAGCAGGTCCAAACCCTATTTGGCCACTTGGCTTTCCCATCAAAATGCTAACCCTACCAATTTTGGGTCTAGATTCAACGTACCCAACTTATTCAAATTGAATCTCCTCAAACTCGCATTCTATCTTTCCCACACTTTCAAAAAGTGTTTATTCAAATGAAATTTAGACTAATGAACTTTGAAAAGTCAACCTCTAAGTCTAAAACAAGTTTTGGCCTCAATATGCCAAATATGGAAATATTGCAAAATGTGATGAAACTAGTTGAATTTTTCACACTCCCTCTTCAACTAGTTTTAGCATAGACTTTGATAGTACTCCAAGTGAAGTTCCTATGCTTCATGAACAAGTCTTTTTTTAATGCTTTGGTGAAGATATCAGCTACACATTCCCTTGAAGACACATGTTGAAGCTCCACCTCCTTTGCAATGACTCGCTCCCTCACAAAATGATATTGTATCTCAATATGCTTGCTCCTAGCATGAAAGATAGGACTGGATGCCATTCTTTGGGCTGATTGATTGTCACAAAAGATGATTGGGCTCTCTGAAAAATCTAGCATGTGAAGATCCTTGATCATCTTCTTGATCCATACCATCTCCTTTGTGCAATGTGTAAGAGCTTTGTACTCGGCCTCACTAGATGACAATGAGATAGTGGCTTGTTTCTTTGACATCCATGATATAGCTCCATCAACTATGAAAATACAATAAGAACTAATGGATTTCCTATCCATTATATCTCCAGCATAGTCAAAATCTGAAAATCCAAAAAGATTAGGTGATGATCCCTCATACAATATGCCAAAATCTCGAGTTCCAATGATGTACCTCAAAACTCGCTTTCCTAGCTTCCAATGCTCCTAGCATAGTTTTTGCCAATAGAACTTTGATCCATCATAAGAATGATCTTCTTCCTAAGAATTGATCTCCTTTCAATGATCATGTAATGCTCAAAATAGAAACAACCATAATTGATATAGAGAATAGTGTCCACTTGGGATGCTTCACTATTTCTTACAACAATTTTACATGTAAAAATGTGACTAGAACATGAAGAATCAAATAGAATGTAAGTGAGATGATTCCACCATGCTTCCAACTCTGAACTCTCTGGAAAAATACAGCAAACCAACAATAAATGTGAGTGATCAACTTTTGCTTGCATGTCTCCTCCTCCTTTGTCCTTTGTTGCCTTGTATCCACCATGATAGTCCATGAATGAGCCTCCATCTTCATCTTGCCACAAGAAACCATCAAACCTTGGAAATCCATGAGTAGGTGAGTACATAAATGATGCAAATCCAGCACCACATGACTCCATAAACCAAGTAGTTTGCACTAGTCCATCTTCAAGATCTACTTGACACAAGAAAATGACCATGAATTCACCAAGAATTGACAATCTCCAAGTATTGGCACCAAGTAGCTCAACACTTGAGAACTTAGCCATGGATGAGTGACATAATGAACCTCCAATAGCTTCATTTCCATCAGCAAAATCAGCCAAGAATGCTAGTACAAATCCAACATCAAAACAATGCTCACCAATGTAGCTAGTTTTGCCATATCTTGACAATTTGCACACATCCACATGAAATTGCTCAAACATGAGATAGAACAAGTAAAGAAAACTTGAACAACACTTCCTTGCTGCTCCTTTGACCTTACTTGAGTCTTCAATATGCTGCAAAAACAGATCCATAACACCCTTGCCAATTATCTCTCCTTTGATGCTCTTGACTAGCTCCAAATTGCCACCTTCCCTTTTGACTAGTTGAAGCGCTTTGAGATCAACTTCTTGATCTTCAACTTGATCATCAAAGTCATTGAACAAACTTTGTTTTCCAGATCCATTACTTGATTTTACAGCAATATAACATCCATCCACTTGCATAGCTCCATGTACACAAGAAGATCTTCCAAAAGATGTTCCACTCTTCATAAGAGATTGATGCTCAAGATCCATTGCTTGGATCCACTCCTCTTCTTTCCTTGCTTGATCTACACTTGTAGGCTCATCCAAAGAGGTTAGGAAAGCAACATAATTTCCAGAAACTACTTGCTTACCCTTTTGATCATATTTGAGCCTTGAAGGTACTTGTCTTTCTTTTGATATTCTCCTTGGCTTTTGACTTGATGAAGGTCCATCATCACCACCATCCAAAGTAGGATCCTTCTCATCAACATCAAGAATGTTAGATCCATATACTTTACCATCAATCATGCTTGAAGACACCTTTGGAATGTTTCCCTCATAAAAAATGACATCTCTACCAACAATCACTTTGTTAGTAGAAGGAATGTAAACCTTGTAGGCTTTAATCACCTCACTATATCCAACAAAAATACCTCTTCTTGAAGATGGATCCTCCTTGGTCCTATCATCAAGAGTAATGTTGACATAGCATGGGCATCCAAAGGTTCTTAGAAAGTGACACTCGGCCTCCTCTTGAATAGCATCTCAAAAGGTGTCCTTCCATCCAAAATAGCACTCGGCCACCTATTGCACAAGAAATTGGCACACAACAAAGCTTGATCCCAAAATGGTTTGTCAAGATTAGCACTTAACCTCATAGCTTTAGCACTTTCACATAAAGTCCTATTCTTCCTTTCAGCCACTCCATTTTGTTGTGGGGTCCTTGATGTTGTATACTCCCTCTTGATCCCATGCTCATCACAAAAGGCCTTGAACTTGTTAGATATGTACTCACCACCATTGTCACCTCTCAAGCACTTGATCTTTGTGGAGAATTGATTCTCCCTTGCATTCTTGAACTTGACAAAGACATCATACACTTCATCCTTGATCTTTAGTAGATAGATCCAACAAAATCTACTAAAATCATCAATGAATGTTACATACATCTTAGCTCCACTATTGCTAATTGTAGTGAATCCATGAATATCTGAATGTACAAGTTGAAAAGGCTTTGTAGATCTAGAAATAGATCTAGTATAAGGTAGTCTATGTGACTTAGACAAAGCACAAGACTCACAAACATGCTTGTCATTACTTAAGGAACTTGGAAGACCAATCACAACCTTCTTCCTTGCCATTACCTCCAATGACTTGAAGTTGAGGTGTCCCATCCTTTTGTGCCAAACCTCTTGAATAGAAATTTGCTCCCTTGCAACACATCCAACTTGGTTAGCAATAACACAAGCATCAAGTTTGAACAACTTCCCTTGCCTTTTACCTTTTCCAATCAAGACATCCTTCCTTTTGATCAAACAAGCATCTCCATCAAACTCCACCTTGAGGCCCTTACTTAGCATTTGACTCACACTAAGCAAATTCTTGGTTATAGATGGAATAAACAAGACATCCTCCAAATGAACATTCCTATTTGTAGAGAGAGAAATAGGAATTGTGCCAATCCCTTTGATTGCACACTCACCATCATTGGCCGTGTAGATCACCCTCTTGTCATCTCCATATGCCATGAAATACTCTTTGTGAAAGATCATGTGTGAACTTGCTCCACTATCAATCCACCAAGGATCTAGATCTCCATCATTAGCAAGCATACATGAAGACATCACAAAAGCATCATCATTTGCATCTTGCACATCCAAACCATCCTCATCAAGAGTAAGATTACCTTGCTTGTCTCCTTGATCTCTCTTCTTCTTGTAGCACTCACTTGCAATGTGTCATTTGATGCCACAATAGAAGCACTTGAGCTTTGATCTATCCTTAATTTTGCCACTTGAAGAAGCATCCACTTGATCTTGCCCTTTAGACCACTTGCTTTTGGTTTTGCCCTTGAATTTGCCCTTTGTGAACATAGCATCCTCTTGAAGTGTCGATGTAGATCCACCTCTTGCTTGAAGCCTATATTCCTCATTGATCAAGATCTCTTGAAGATCCATCAAACTTGGCAAAGTCTTTTGAATAGCAATACTTTGAAAAATGTTAGCATGAGAATCCAACAAGCCATTAAGAATCACTTGAACAAGCTCTCCTTCCTTAATGCTTTCATCTATGCAAGCTAACTCATCATTCAATGCTTTCATTCTCAAAACAAAAGTACTTGGACATTCTTCATTCTTTTTCAAACAAGAAAATATTTGCCTTCTTAGAGTCAATACTCTAGAAGTAGACTTGGATTCATAAAGCTTCTTCAAAGAATCCCAAGCTTCCAAAAATGATGTGCACTTACCAACTTCCTTGAGAAGCTCATTGGTAACATTCATCTTTATTATGTGTAGAGCCTTCTTGGCCCTCTTTTCATACCTCACTTGATCTTGTTATGTTGCTGGTCTCTCCTTCAATCCTACAACAATATCCAAAACATCATTCATCTCAAGAAGTGACTCCATCCTCACTTTCCATAATGAATAGTTGCTTGAGGTAAGCCTATCATTGGCTTCCAACATGACTCCAATTGAGGTTGCCATGTAGCAATGACCTGATCTTCTCTTTCAACCTGTTTCAATTCACAAAGCACTCTTTTGAACAACAAAAAATGCTTTCAAAAGAAATCACCAAGATTTGAAACTATCTCACAAATTCTCTTCTAGCACTTATCCAAGCAAATCAACACATAGAATCATGGAATCTTGATCAACCTATGATCTATCCTCAATCTAATGACTTTTGCCACTTCCTAAGATTGAAACACACTCAAATGAGGTCCAGCAACCTCACTATCTAGAGATCCAATCAAAATTAGGGTTTTGACAAAATCACAAAAAATTCCAAATCTACATGCAAATGCTGAAAATTTGATATGCAATCTATAAGCCACCACTTAGGCTGAACCAATGATCCAAAAATCGGCCAAATCCAGAATGTGAATTCAAAAAACGGAATTGAACAAGTATATTGACCTATTTATTGTTTTGATCTACAAAAGATCCAATCTACAAAAGCAAAAAATCCGGTTTTGGTGTAGAATCCTCTCTAGCATGCTCTAGACTTGATATCTTCACCAAATCATTGATAGATATGATTTCCTCCTTCATAACCTGAAACACAAGCTCTGATACCATGTGAAAGATTTCAGATCCTTAAGATCCAATCTACTTGAATGATCTTTGGTTAGAAAGAGAAATACACTACCAATTTCACCAATGTAGAAAAATCAGCATCTACACACAATTTGAGATGCAAACACTGATAGAACTTGATCAAACTTGAATGAAATGATTATGTGCTGTTTTTGTCCATACAAAACCAGCAAGCTACTGTATTTCACACGTGTGGATCCAAAAATAACAAATATAGATCATTCTACACATAGAATTGCAAGCAATCACCAAGATAGTGCACCAATGGATAGTAGAACCCAAGAGAACCATGTATAAGCATGAAATGAGATAGAGAAGAGAGAAGATGACTCTCTCTACGAGTTACATTCTTTTATATCTAGTCCAAACCCTATTTGGCCACTTGGCTTTCCCACCAAAATGCTAACCCTACCAATTTTGGGTCTAGATTCAATGTACCCAACTTATTCAAATTGAATCTACTCAAACTCGAATTCTATCTTTCCCACACTTTCAAAAAGTGTTTATTCAAATGAAATTTAGACTAATGAACTTTGAAAAGTCAACCTCTAAGTCTAAAACAAGTTTTGGCCTCAATATGCCATATATGGAAATATTGCAAAATGTGATGAAACTAGTTGAAACTTTCACATTTGCATATAATGTGTCACGTCTAACTTAATCTACATCTTGTCGGTTCATTAAAAAACCAGTAGCATGAAGAGGAGAGAGTGCAACATCTCTCATCTCTCATGACAAAATCTCATAACTTCTGCTAACTTGGCTTTCAGATAATACTTCGTTTGCTTGGATATTTTTCACACTTTGATATAGTTTACACACTCTTACAGATTCTCCATCAACAATTCTTAGGACATCCATAATGGGCTTGCATATCTCGGCAAATTGTTCAACTGCTCATCATAATGTTGATCCCAAAACATCTTCTTCCACATCATGGGCTAATCTTCGATGCTCTGAATTTAGTCTTAAAAGAAAATTGTTCCAAGATGAGTCAAAAATACTTTGTTGTAGGGCTTGTTGAGCTTCCATTGAAGTGATCTATAGCAATGAATTGAGTTCCAAACCTTGTCTTTGTACACTTTAGCTAACCTTTATGAGGAGGATGCTTTTGAAAATATGACAAGAGTTGTATGATGTCTGGTCATCAATTTCAGTATCTTTCTTGTTATAAGCATTGTAAACTCTACTATCTTTCTAATATCCTTCAATAACAAACTTAAAGAACGTGCAACGCATGGAGCCCAAAAGATTGAAGGATATTTAGCCATGAGTAGCTCTCCATCCTTTTTGTAGCTACTAGCACTATCGAATATAATTTTCACAAAAAAATTTATTCCAGCTTCAAAGGTTGCTTGTTCAATCTCCTCTGCCATGTACTTTTGAACTTCACTTCAACACATGTCGAGCTTAGGAATATGGACCTCCTATTTTATGTCTGAGATAGAAAAATGAAAATTGGTCACTTAGAAGCATTTGAAATCCTTGAGCATCCCAAAAGATTCTAGGTACCCTTCTATCTCTTGCTGCACAATTCTTTTGGTAATATGCAGAAGTTCTATGCGCAACATATTATTTATTGAAAAGAGAAAGCCATGATGTAGTTGCAAACATTCTTTGAACTCCGGACTTCTAGCAACATTGAATGAGATAATAGTAGAAAATAGGTTCTTACATGTTGTCATGTGCTATGAACAACCTGAAACAAGATACCATTTACAGGCATCTCTACTGGATTGATCTTGTACCATCAGTGCTTTCTCATCTTCTTGGAAATTTTTGATAGAGTCAGAGCCTCCCTCTTGGTGCTACTCCATCTTCTTCCTTGCTTTGTTGTGCTTGAGGATGTGACAATCTTTGATGTCATGATTTGACCTTTTGACATATCTACTAAAGAGGGGCCTTGGATGACTGTTGTTGTCTGTGCTGCTGTTGTTTTTGTTGAGTGAATTTGGCTACTCCACCTTCGTCTTATTGTCCTTGAAATTCTTCTTCTTGGGCCGCTCCTGTTTAATCATAGCAGCTTTCCATTCGTCTGCACCTGGCATTGACAGTGCTTCTGCAACATTGGAAGGTTCATCATGACTGATGAACGCCTGAGGGATGAAACGATCGGGTTGTTGTCATTGTCGTATACATCTTTGAACTATAGATGCCTGTGTCATATAGCTTCAACTTGTGGTTGAATAGTCATAGGTCTTGGCCTATCGATGGTAAATGGAGCTGTTGGAACAATTTCCTATTTCTGCTTCAAATCATGAAACTTGGATTCAAGGAAGACAATGTTGCGGCTGCTGACAGAAATCTGACCTGTTTCAACATCATAAATGTGATATGCCTTATGCGATGTTGAGAGTAGACATTGTGCCTCTAGAATTGTTGATAAAATACTCTCAAACGCGATGGGAGACCCTTGCAATGTGGTTTGCAGTTCGTTCACGTCGTTCAGACCGTAAGCAAGACTTTACAATGCAGTTGAGGTTCGTTCACTTTGTTCAGAGCATAGGCAAGACTTTGCAATTGTGCTTCGTATGTGAAGAAGATGTTTTGGGATTAACATTATGGTGAGCAGCTGAACAATTTGCCGAGATATGCAAGCCCATTATGGATGTCCTAAGAATTGTTGATGGAGAATCTGTAAGAGTGGGTAAACTATATCAAAGTGTGAAAAATATGATAGAAAAGATCCAAGTAAACTAAGTATTATCTGAAGCCAAGTTAGTAAAAGTTATGAGATTTTGTCATGAGAGATGAGAGATGTTGCGCTCTCTCCTCTTCATGCTACTGGTTTTTTATTGAACCAACAAGATGTAGATCAAGTTAGACGTGGCAGATTATTAGCAAAATACAAGTACATTGGATAGAATGTTTGAATCCATGATGGGGATGTACGTCGCAAAGTAAACCAATTTGCTAAATATAGGAAATGTGTAGTAGCTTTTGGATAAGAAGAAACCAAGTGGGATATGTCGAAGACTGGTGCTACAAATGACTCTTGAACTACAAAAAATTGCTATCAAAGTTTTAAGCCAAGGTTGTAGCTCTAGTGCTAGTGAACAAAATTGGAGCGCATATGATTCATTCATAGCAAGAAACTGAATAATTTTAAAAACTAAAAGAGGCAAAATGTTGGTGTATATACATCATAATTTCAAATATATATATATCTAAATGCAAACAGAGGACCTCAATTCAGTTTATGGACGGAAAAGTGGCAAGTCATGAACCATTAGAAGATGAAGATGAAGATAATGGAGATGAAAACAACAATGATGTGAAAATGAAGACGAAGGGGTCAATGACTCTGAAAATAACGGCACTGATGAAGATGAAGACAATGAATATGAAGAAGATGAGGAGACTGTAAAAAGCGTAGGGGATTCACTGGCTGAAGACATTTGTGGAAATATAATTGTAGGCCTTGGAAAACATCATAGACTTAAGCAAAAAACTATCGCAGTTGTGGATTTTTTTAAAGACGAATTGTCTAACTTCCTAGTAGAATGTCATATTTTGTCTAATGAAGTTCCTATGTCCAAGATTGTGTTATGTTATGTCAATATAATCACTCCTTGTTTAATTTTGTTTCAATTTTCAAAATTTGTGGACAATGGTTTAAGTAATCGTTTATAGCTGATCTTATATTTTCTTTAGTCATTAATGTTTAATTGTTACTCTTAACATTACCATATATGCACAATTTGGCTTTGGCTTCAAACAAATTCAGATTGTGTGCCACGCTTAGAATTCGAAGCCACACACACACACACACATATATATCATATATATGAAGGAAGGAAGGAACATTGATGAGTAGAATGTAATGTGAACCTTGCATGTACCTCTTGAATTACAACTCTACGTGGGCATGCAAGACTTGCCTTTGCAATACTAGCTAAGTTTCAAGCTCTCCCCCCCCCCCCCCCCCTACACACACACATACACACACACACATGTTAAAGTTCAAGAATCTTGATGCAAGTGGTGAGTAGCATACATGCACATGCAAAACATGTTTTTTGCATGATCTTTTTCCTCACTTAACATTTCTTGATTTCCTACAAGTCATGCAACTTACAACACAACAAACGATGACACGTGGCTTTTTGAGTTACCAAAACAGTGAAAATAACTTGTAGGCTAAATTGGTAATCAAGTACTATAACAACAACTTGCAAGTGTGAATGAAGTTGTTTCTGACATTAAGTTGATGATGTATGTTGTGCCATTTTTGTATCGACATCTTGTCCCTACAATCTATTCTATGCGTGAAAAGAACATTTGAGAAATTTGCAATCATTGTTTTTTCTAGGAAAAATTGATCAGAAAAGTAAATAGGAGATACATTGACCCATGACAAAGATCACGTTGCTACAATTAGAGGGAGTAGAAGATGAAAATTCGAATTCAAAGATGAGGAAGTTAATACGAAACTCAATCATAGGATCAACCTTAACCATAATACCACCAACCACAAAATTAACATATTGAGGCATATGGAGAAGGCTTGTCAAAATGTGAGGAAAGAAAAATAATAGACCGATTTTTTTTATGGAATTTGAGAAAAGGAGTGAAAGTGGAGATTCATTCTTTGTCCTGTAAATTTGGCATTAATTAATACACAAATTCTACTTGGAACTTTGTAGTCCAAGTCTACAAACTTTTTAAAGCTTGAGAACATCTAGTTTGAGGGTTTTTTCTACAAAAGGGAAGGTGAAAGGTTATCTCCCACTTAACCCCATCAAACTAGAGTTTTGATCATTTAATTTGCATTTTCTAAACTAGTTATTCTAAGATGCACTAGCACACATGCGAGAGGGCATGGCTAGCTATTAATGACTAACTTGCTAGCCTACTAGGTTTCTCTGATAACATCCATAGTGTTGGAGGGTTTGCGGATCGCAAGGCAACCCTAACCCTAGTTAATAAGTGAGAGGGATTTGGCACCCTGCGTGTGTAAGTCCAACCCGATGACCACATAGTTATTTGATTGATTAGTTAAAAGTCAATAAAAGGACTTTAGGCCTTTTTGCGGGACTTTTAATGTCGCAGGGCCTAAATGTCAAGTTAGTGGATAAAGTTGGGTTTCCCTCCAATTTTTATGGTTCCCACACTTTCTTAAATTAAAAAAAAAAAAAGAGGCAAGACTGGACCAATAGGATTCAGAGGCTAGGGTCCTCCTCTCTACTATAAAAAGGGA
This sequence comes from Diphasiastrum complanatum, assembly GCA_029204225.1. Lineage (NCBI taxonomy): Eukaryota > Viridiplantae > Streptophyta > Lycopodiopsida > Lycopodiales > Lycopodiaceae > Diphasiastrum > Diphasiastrum complanatum. The sequence goes on from CM055103.1 coordinate 1,749,504, forward strand.
CCAACTCGAGTTGTTCCTCATGTTCATTTCCTCATCTTAATAAAGCAGATTGGTTCTCTTTAGAAATGGATTGATGAATGTCCTTGCTCTTCCTCTCTTTTCCTCCATTTCTCATGCTTTCTTTGGTATTTGCTAATTGTTGGATTTGATCATTATGGGGATTGCTATTTCTTATGCTTTTTGTGAGAGAGAAAGGGAGAGAGAGAAGAGTAAGTTTCTATCATTGTTGTGGAGAGTTCTAGAAGGCCTCTTGTAGTATAAATAAGGTGGCGTTGTACCTCAAGAACACACTTTTTCAAGTAAAGCTTCCATTTCATCCATTTGATGTGCAATGATAATCTTATTGTGATGAATGCTCTTGCCTGTTGCTAACTAGCTTGCCAAGGTTTTCCATCACATTGTTTTTGGATTAGAAGTTAGTTTAGTGTGCAATCATTCATTCTCTTGATCTCTTGTACTTGCTGTAGCTTCACACATGTGAAAACTTCTCACATCACTTTGTATAGAAGGCTTATAGTCTCCTTAATATATTTGACTATAAATAGACTTGATCTTAGTTATAGTGTTGGAAAGTTAAGTCAATTCATGCAAAGTCCTTTAGTTTCACATTGGAATATGGCCAAAAGAGTTCTTAGATATATCTCATCTACTAAGAATTTTGGCATATTGTATAGAGGGACTAATATTGTCTTAAGAGCCTATAGTGACTCGGATTTTGCAGGTAACAAAGTGGATAGGAAATCAACAAGTGCATTTGTCACCTTTCTATGTGATGGAGTAGTATCATGGCTTTCCAGAAAGATAGATACAATATCCTTATCTTCCACAAAATCTAAATACAAGGCCTTGATATGAACATGCAAGGAGGTCTTATGGCTCAAAAGGCTATTTATTGGTGGTGCTACATGTCATTAAGGAGGAGATCCCAATCATCTACTGTGATAACCAATCAGCTCAATCACTTGCCACTAATCCTACATTCCATGCAAGGAGCAAGCACATCAAGATTGCTCATCATTTTGTGAGGGAGAAAGTGCAAGCCAAAGAGATCAAGCTCCAACATGTGCCATTATCAAGTTGCTTGGCTGATTTGTTTACTAAATCTAAAGATTCATTTGTCAAGCTTAGATCTTCAATTCGAGTAATTGATAAAAGCATCATTGTTTCCAAGTCTAGATTTGAGGAGGAGTGTGAAAAATTGCCAACATTGGCAAATCAAGCCATGTAGCATATTGTACATTTTTGTGTATAATTGGATACCACACATCTATGGCCAAAGCGCCATGTGGCAATACACTCCTAAAGTAGGTTAGCTTGAGTCAAAAGAAGTGGTTGTGTCTATTTGGTAGATATACCTAGTTTATAGGATCTAGACCCTAATTTATGATGAGATTTTGACCAACTAGCTGTTAGACATAACTAAACATTCACCTCTCCCTAGGAGGTGGACCTAAAAGCACTAGGTGAGGTAGGTATTGTGGATTGTTTGGCCTAGTAGGTAGTTCTTGAATTTGAACTCATGGATTGTTTCGCTCATAATATTGATGAGGTGGAGGTCGAGAAACAAAAGTGAATAGTGTCCCCCCTATGTGTTCTCTTTGGTCATATTGTGGGTTATAGTAGCAATAAATAATGTATGGCCCATAACATCACAAGTTTCACATTTTATCAATGAATTGTCAAAAACTGGTTGATAGGATGGGCATTCATTACCAGTATGTGCACCTCTGCAATGAGGGTCTAGTAAGGCCTGTACTATTCTCATAGTATACAATTGATGGGTATTGAAAGACTTAGCTAACGTCTATGTCAAAGTGGTCGTCTAAGGGTCCATTTAAGAAATCAATTGATGTTCAAGTCAAGCACTCAGCTCGGTCGAGAGTGATGCAGAAGACTCAGTCGAGATTCAAGACTCGGCTCGATCAAGATTGATGTGGAAGACTCGGTTTGAGATGCTATGCAATGACCCAGCCCGGTCGAGATCCAGGACTCGGTCGAGATTCAAGAGTCGGTCGAGATGCTATGGAAGGACTCAGCCTGGTCGAGATTCAGGACTCGGTCAAGATTCGAGATGCTATGCAAGGACTCGGCCCCGTTGAGATTCAGGACTCGATCGAGATTCAAGAGTAGGTCGAGATGCTATGCAAGGACTTAGCCCGATCTAGATTCAAGTCTCGGTCAAGATTCAAGAGTCGGTCGAGATGTTATGCAAGGACTCGGCCCGCCGATAACGATTCAGGTCCACGACTCAATCGAGATTATATGCAAGGACTCAATTCAGATGCGATGCGAGGACTTGGTCAAGATGTTCAGTTCAAGAACTTGGTCCAGTGATGAAGTTCGGGCACTCGGTCAAGGACCAGAAAGCCATGGAGTCAATCTAGGACAAGCCAAGGGTTCGGTCGAGACTGAAGTCAAGGCTCGATTGAGGACAAAGTCAAGGGCTTAGTCGAGGACATGGGCTTGGTTGAGATGAAGTTAGGGGCTCAGTCAAGGACGAAGTCAGGGACTCGGGAGTGTGAAAATTCAAGAAAGGGTGTGGACGACAACAAAAAGGTATGGCAGTGTGTGAGATGGATGGAAAGAAAGGAGTAGAGCAGTGTGGATGGATGGATCGGGCGTTGCAGATCAAGATCAGAAATGTCTTGTAACACTTAAGAGCCGAGGACAAGTGTTGATAGTGGATGCATGGATCTGAGTGTGTCGGATTGTATCATTCACCGAAGGCATTTTGAAGTGTTTTGTGTATGGGTTCAAGTGGCAACAGTGCCAAATGTTTACAGATTCTCTCTATCTGTGTATTGATTTCTTGCTTGGATCAGTTATAGTTTGGCGCATTGCTGTTTCGGGGTTTCAATTCTGCCCGTTATCAGGCTTCACGGGTTTTCTTGGCAATATGTTCTTGTTTATCTAGGTAGAAAGGATTGATTGTAGTATAGTTTTATCCAGCCTGACAGTGGATACTCGGGTTAATTCACTCTTAACAACACTCACATCAAATGAAAATTTGTAAGTCATAATGCTTAACAATGGATCAAAATGCTGCTTGGTTGCACAGTTATCATATTTCTATTTTCTAAATGTTGCAGAATTGAATGGAATAGATCCTAATAAACTACAATTAATCTACATGCATCAGTCAGAATCAAGAACAAGAAACAAGAAACTAATTAGCAAGCATTACAAGCGCAAGAATCAAGAAACACTCATCTCTCGATTCTTGGACTTCCCAAGGACATCAAGAACTAGAATGTATGAGGATTTGCAAGATTTAAACCACGATTCTAGACTATTGAGTTTACTTGAATACTTGATTCTACACTAATCCACAAACAAGAAATCTAATCCACACTAATCCACAATGCATAAGGAAAGAAAGCAAGAAACTAAGCTAAATGCACATCCACACATGCAAGAATGGAAGTGCATGATCATAAAAGCATCACACAAGAAAGCTATCATGATTAAGGAGCTCAAAGGATTGCCAAAACTTGTGAAGGATCTTCTATTCCCCTCACAAGAGAGGGGATCTCTTAAACAAGCAAGAGAGTTGCTTAGGTGGAGCCTAAGTGGCAATTCCACAATTTCATAAATTACAAGAATTGTTTTCTCCACTAGAGGCCATGATCATCAAAAGGTGGCTCACTCTACTTTTCTAAGAGGGGTCTACTTACATTTATTACAAATGCCTAGAAATACTAGCTCCTACATGGTCATTTTTCTCTAAATTAGACTTTATAGTAGTTTAATTCTGCATTAAAATATATTTAATACAATTGTGAATAAACTTTTTGTTTGCACTGTGATGAATACCATTGTGAGTAGCTCAAATCCTTTTATGTTGAGTAAAATCATTGTTGTATTGTTTGCAGGCTTTCTAATTAGGACTACATGAAATCATTGGAAAGCCCTTGTCAAGCGCTTTTCAATGCACCACTAAAAAGTTATGCCATTTTTAGTGTGGACTCAAAAAGTTACGTTACGTAGATTTCAAATTTGAGTGTTTTGATTGGTCCATGTGTAAGAAAATTTTGATACTTTACATGACATACTTCTGAGATACGGTTAAAAAATTATGGCAAGTCAAAAGTATGGGGATTTTATTAATCATACTTTTTGAGTCCACATTAAAAATGACATAACTTTTTAGTGGTAAGTCCAATTTTAGCGGAGTTTGGTGCGTTAGAAAGCGCTTTGATGAGCGCTTTCCAATGATGTATTAGATGACATAATTTTGAGGTACGGTTAAAAAGTTATTGCAAGTCAAATGTATTAGTTGAAAATAGTGTCTAATAATCCAAAAGTGCATTTCTACTTAAAAAAGGTAGTGTCCTTGAAAGTCCATGTTGCACGATCAAATAACGCTTTTAGCCAACGGTCTTTTTTGGATTTAGAACTCCTCTAATGGAGTCAGATACTGTGAAGAGCTGTTTTGGTCGTAAGATCTCTGTTGAAGTATCTTCATGCATCATAATGTCCATCTCTAGCACTCATTTACTTATATAGCATCTGGATGATCTGGATTACAAGATGTACGACATTTATCAACATAGGGGGGTGTGGCACTTCCATTATCGTGCTGCTACTACACATGTCTTAATCTCGATTCTAAACTAGTGATCCTAGACACGTACACAGTTAATAGAAGGTTTCCAATCCTCTAGAGATATAACTGATGAAGGGGTATATACTTATTCTCTATCGCATTCCTATCTCACTTGCCTATGGAACTCGTAACTGCTCACCAATCATACTTGTCGAAGGTATCTCCCTGAGCTATTTTAAAAATTCGTACTATTAGCAGAACCTGGTGATTGTAATGGAATCTCCTGCGAAGGTTGCGTCACTTCTCTATAGCGGGTGGATAAAGCATCAGTAAGGCACCAGGATCAACCAACAGTGAGTTCGTGGGCTTCAAAGTAACTACAATCTCCACAATGTTATAATCTGATCACGATGTCACCAGGATATAGGTAATGATATATCTCAGAAGAATAGAAATATTGACTCATAGTTCCCCCTCAGATCACTTGACAAACATCATCAAAAGATAATATAAATTCGAGGTCCGTCATACAGACCTCTGACCTTCTTTAGGTAGCAAATTGTAGTGGTACCTGAGATTCTCTCTAGTTGGTGTGGTACTGAAACATCTACATTTTCCTTAAGATTGTATTCTCTAGAATAGGATCAGAATTATGACATCTCTTGTTCTCCTCAAATCTATAATGGGTAAAATGCAAGGCTCGGTTGATTCCATGATCTCCTCGAGTCTCACTGCTCCCAAGAGAGATACTATACGCTGACAATACATGATCTTTGTGAAGTTTTCAGATCCTTAAGATCCAATCAACTTGAAAGATCTTTGGTTAGAAAGAGAAATACACTACCAATCTCACCAATGTAGAAAAATCAGCATTTACACACAAAATGAGATGCAAACACTAATAGAACTTGATCAAACTTTAATGATATGATAAAGTACTATTGTTGTTCATAAAAAAACCAGCAAGCTACTATCATTCACACGTGTGAAACCGAAAATAGCAATTATGAATCATTCTACACATAAAATTGCATGCAATCACCAATATAGTGCACCAATGGATAGTAGAACCCAAGAGAACCATGTACAAGCATGAAATGAGATAGAGAAGAGAGAAGATCACTCACATCCTTTTATAGCAGGTCCAAACCCTATTTGGCCACTTGGCTTTCCCTCCAAAATGCTAACCCTACTATTCTTGGGTCTAGATTCAATGTACCCAACTATTCAATTTTGAATCTCCTAAAACTCACCTCCAAACTTCCCACACTTTCAAAAAGTGTTTATTCAAATGATATTAGACTAATGAACTTTGAAAAGTTATTCTCTAAGTCTAAAACAAGTTTTGGCCTCAATATGCCAAATATGAAAATATTGACAAAATGATCAAACTAGTTGAATCCTTCAACCAGACTAACAGGACAATGTTTAAGTGAGATGTATTGATATAACGAATTCCAGGTCCTAGCGAATGATTCGGGTGAAACATCGTCTCCAGCTCAGAATTTCGTGATGCATGGAATGTCTCACCTATAATGATACTTTCTCATTTTCTCAAGCACACCTCATTCTCTAGAAAAGGATTAGAATTCGAATATTTTGAGAATAATGATAATTTATAACAGGCAAAATAAGAGGCTCTGGGCATCTCATGATTTCACCTAGACGTGTAACTCCTAGGATAGATATAATCCTTTGTCGATATATCAGTTTTGAACTAATCAGTATCCCGATGTTCAAATATGATGTATTGACATAGGGAATACCCGGTCCTATGGGATGATTTAACTGCAACATCAAAATGATTTTCTAGAGTACTCTAAACCATGTACCCAGTGGTTTTCTCAATTTCAGCGAGAGTTTGTAAAATTTGTCTTTCCACTCACTAATGATTTGGTACTCTCTTCTCTTTATGACATACAATAGATTCCTCAATTGATAAGGAAAGGTTTTTCAAGTGCAGTATCCAGTTCCTAAACATCTCGGTTTTCAGATGTTCGATAGTGAGAGACTAGGAACCGTATATTCCAACCGGGGGGACATGCGAGATTCTCCTCAAAAAGTGAGTGACATTTAAAATAGATGATGCCAATGAGCTTAAATTGGGCATTTTGTGTGGAGTCGCAACCTCAACCCCCATATGTGTCCCGAAGCCTAAACACAATGTTGAAATCCTTGGGCATGATGCCCTCTTGGCATCGACAGCTGCAACAACAGTATCTGAAAAAAAATTCACCTGAAAATCCTCATATGCAGTGTGCAACGCCTCAATTGCCGTTACCGTCCATCTCACATCTACAGATAGACTTCTTGTAATGTCTCTGATGGATTTCTATATGTGAGCTTTTGGAATCAGAAGATTATTTGTCTTCTATAGCTTTCGAATATCCTTGAGCCAAGGTGGGTCTCTTCTTTTGCCCCTTGGCCTAGGAGGAGGTGGTGGTGGACGAGGTGGTGGTGGTGGTGGATTTCCCTAACCCACTCCTGAGATTGGTATTCCACTAGGGTGGCCTCGTGCTGTTTTCTTGGTCCGCGCCATTAATGTCCAATATCGGATCAGCGCGCGAAGAAGGAAAACCCAGCATCAGAAGTCAGGTCGAGTGCGTCAAACAAATATCTGAGCTCAACCAAACCAAAACCTGGTAGCGGATGGGCACGCGCGAGTAATAGCGGATCGTAGGAAATTTGTTTCGAGTGCACTGGATCCCTATCACATATATGTAGATAACTGTAAGAACTTTAAGCAAAAAAATTTCAGCGTCGTCCATCAGTATATATAGAGAAAATCCAAAATGATTGCAAATGTGGTGGGTTGGACATCCGAGGCTCGGATTACGATGATGGTTACTCTGAGGCTTGTCAATAAAATCAAACTAAATATCCATCTATCATCAAAGTAATTAGTCGATATCGAATAAACCAAAATTAATTTTAACTAAACATCTACTATCAAAGCTACAAAAGTATGGTCACATCTACAATTTATTGCTGAAATTGACAAGGTTAAGCCTATTGCATTCGAGATGCTCACCTCTGTGATAGCTCCATGATGGCTTGCTTGATACAATGCCATCGAATTCATATGGCATAGTCTCTTGTGCCATAAAATATCTGACGAATCATCATGGGTTTGATGTACTTGATCTGTAGGTAGGCGTACCTTCAAGTGATACAATTTGTCTTTTCTTCTACCTTGTGTAATCAGTGTACTGGTGCTTGCATCAATGACATTGCATGCTTCGTCTGAAAACGTCATACGCATCCCAGAATCTTGCGACTGATACCAAGTCATGTTGTAGTGTCTTCGAGTCGTCAGTCTCTGCCATTTGTGTTGGAACCAATACCATTCACTTGATATTTGGATCTGTCTCCAAGAATAATAATCTTGATGGATCTATACTCCGATCTCGTATTCAAATCATGTCCTTGGAAGACCAATTAACTAAACTACAGTGGGACGACAAAGACCTAACCACATTCGTATGAAAGATAAAAGATCTGTTTATTTCTTTGCAGAATTTTGGCACAAAAAATGCAATCTCAAAGGAAAAACAGCTTAGCTATTTTCTTCGAGCCCTACCCAGGTCATTCCACACAACTCAAACTTTATTGGCAAAAGATGCAACAATGACACTTCAAAAGACAATAGATGGAGTCAAAGAGGAAGTAGAAACTCATGAACGCTATGACGACAATGGTGATTCTGAAAATGCTCTATTTACTCAGAACAATAAATCTCTTAAGAAGTCTAAGTTTAAGAGAGAGTCGTCTAAAAAGAGTGAGTCCAAGACAAATGATCAACAATCTAACAAACAAAAGAAAAGTTTTAGTGATAGATAGATTTGCAACAGATGCAAAAGATCAGGTCACATAGAAGACAAGTGTTGGTTAAATCCAAAAATTCATTGCATTCATTATCACAAACAGGGTCATGCAGCAAAAGACAATTATCAAAATCCCAAAAACAAAAAGGAGCAGACTCGAAGAGAACCTTCAGATTCAAACTATGTCAAAGACAAAGCAGAATGCTGAGCAGCAAAAGACAAGACAACAAGGAACTTAGTAGCTTATATTAGTGTTGATCCATGCTATTCAACATATTCAATTTGAGAAGTAGTACTTGATTCGAGAGTCACCTCACATTTTGTTTCATCGAAACAAATATTATCTGAGTACAAGAAGACGAATTATTCGAGATTCATTATACTTGGAGATGGTTCTAAACACGTAGTTGATGGAACTGGACACGAATCAGGGTGACAAAAAACTGGAGGAAGTTCTCTATGTCCCTACTCTTGATAAAGATCTTCTATCTATAGCTAAGATAGTCGATACAGGCATGTCAGTAACATTCACAAAGAACTCTTGTAAAGTGTTCGAGGAAGATTCTGATAACCTAGTTGCTAAAGGCAACAGAGAAAGAAATTTGTATCACTTGAACATTTGAACTCGAATTGAACAAGCCAATCAAACTCAAGAATCAACAGATATTCTATGGCACAACAGGCTATGTCACATGAACATGGAAGCCTTGTACGAAACCAATAAGAGTCAAAGAATTGAAGGAGTCGAAATCAAAAGTAGAGATATTCGAACTAACTGCGAATCCTGTCTTAAAGGCAAGATGACTAGACTACCTTTCAGTAAGGATGTTTATAAAGCAACTAAGGTACTGGAAATTGATAAATTTTACAGTTTTTAGGACAATAATGATTGTACTTTACAATCATAGAGAGTTATTGGTTGCTTAATCAATGAATCTATCAAGTTCTACACATTAGATCTTGATCTAGATTCACTACACTTGGATTTAAGCAAGAGCAATGGATCAACACATCATTTTTTAGTGAGAGCGGCTTCACACGTGTGGAGTACTGTCCACTGTACGGCCTGCACCTGAAACAACAAGTACAATGATACTAGATAGCAATCATGCATAAAAAATCACAAGACAAATGACTAGAAATCTCACAAAAGTGTAGAGTGCAAAAGTCTCATCAATCTTCTTAGCAAAATGATGATCCTTTTATGGATCAAGTACATCCATGAGTCTGGTACAGTCCAGCAGGCCTTCACACGTGTGAAGAGTGCCACATCACTCATATCTATCCATTTGATCCATCCTTGATCCTTATCCAATAGTTGACCTTCTAGAATATGACTAAAATCCAAAAAGCTAGTCTCCTAGAATATAGGAATATTCCCTACAAAATAGGATCTAAGGAAAATGGTCAACTCTTATCTTCTAGTACTCTATACACACATGTGAACATCCACTTGCCATGTGGGAGCATTTACTCATGCACATGCAAGGAAAAGCTAATTTGTAGGTGACTAGTCAACTTGACTAAAAACTAGTCATTTCATGTTCACACTAACTAGAATGATACAAAATCAATTTGGATATATACAAACATGAAAAGTACATCCTTTCACACATGGGAACATGCTCCACACGTGTGAAATCATATCATCAACATATTCTAATGTTTGATCAATATTTACATGAACCAATGTCAAGTGAGAAGTGACAATTTTCAACACTCCTCCTCACTTCTAACTTGGCAAATCTAGTGTACATCTATCTACAATTCCAAGAGCATATCTTAACTTAAAAAATGGATCTTTGGACAATGGTTTGGTTAAGATATCAGCTATGCATTCGGATGATGGTACATGATGTAGTTGCACTTCCTTGGATTGTACCTTCTCCCTCACAAAGTGGTGAGCTATCTCAATATGCTTTGTTCTAGCATGGAAGATAGGATTTGAAGCAATTTGTTGAGAAGCTTGATTGTCACAAAATATGTAAGGGATCTCCTCGGCCTCTAGCACATGTAGTTCCATCAAGAGTCTTCTTAGCCATAAGAGCTCTTTGGTTGTTGAAGTCAATGCCTTGTACTCGGCTTCACAAGAAGATAGTGAGATTGTATCTTGCTTTTTGGAAAGCCAAGATATCACTCCTCCACAAAGAAATGTTGCAAATGCACTAATGGACTTCCTATCCATCTTGTCACCTGCAAAATCTGAATCCGAGTAGGCTCTCAAGTGCAAGTTAGATCCTTCATAAAGTATACCAAAAAATCTAGTACTAGAAACATATCTAAGTACTCTCTTGGCACTTTTCCAATGATGAATTAAAGGAGCTTGCATACTTTGACTCAACTTGCTTACACAAAAACTTAAGTCAGGTCTAGTGATGGTTAAATAGATTAGAGAGCCTATAAGCTTCCTAAAGAGAGTGATGTCCTCAAAGGATGCTTCATCACCTTCATTAGTTGCTTTCACAACATGCTCCATAGGGGTGTCAATCCCCTTACAATCTTTCATACCAAATCTTTCAAGAATGGAAGTAGCATACTTAGATTGACTTATGAAAGTACAATTGCTACTTCTAGACACTTCTATCCCAAGTATAAACTTTAGGAAGCCTAGATCTACCATCTTGAACTCACTAGATAAGTCAACTTTTACTTTGCCTATGCCATCATCATCATTTCCTGTCATAATGATGTCATCAACATAAAGAACCAAAATGATGATCTTTCCTTCATTACATTTGAAATATAAAGAAGGTTCATAAGCACTTAGTACAAAGCCAAGGGAATAGAGAAAATCATGCAACCTAGAGTACCAAGCTCTAGGTGCTTGCTTCAAGCCATATAGGCTCTTCCTTAAGTAGCACACCTTTTGCTCCTCACCAATCTTGATGAAGCCCTCGGGTTGCATCATGTAGATTTCCTCTTCTAAGAAGCCATTCAAGAAGGCATTTGTCACATCCATTTGGTAGAGATCCCATTTGAACAAAGTAGCAATGCAAATGATTAATCTAATAGTTACAAGCTTAGCTACAGGTGCAAATGTTTCTTCATAATCCAATCCTTTTATTTGAAGAAATCCCTTAGCAACAAGCCTAGCTTTGTATTTACTAATAGATCCATCTTGATTGTACTTAATTCTATAAATCCACTTACATGCAAGTGGTTTCTTTCCTCTTGGAAGATTTACAAGATTCCAAGTATGATTTTCTTCTAATGCATCATACTCTACTTGCATTGCATCTCTCCAAACTTTAGATTTACATGCTTCTTCAAAAGATGATGGTTCTTCAATCAATGTAGCTAAAAAAGAGTAAGAGGTAGAAGATGTAGAGCCTTCCTTTTGCTTTCCCTTGTCCACATAGGTAAGCCTTGAGGGCTCGGCCTTGCTCCTTGATGATCTTCTTGGCCCCTTTTGACTTGGATCCAAATCTCCATCCTCGGGTTTGTCATGATCCTCCTCGGGTTTGTCAAGATCCTCCTCGGATTTGTCAAGATCTTCAATGCACAAAGGGTTAGATCCATTTGACAAGCTCTTAGCAAATTGTGACTCATCAAAAAGTACATCCTTGCTTACCTTTACTTTCTTGGATGTAGGATCATATATCCTATATCCCTTGCTATTTTCTCCATAGCCAACAAAGATTCCTTTGAAGGAGGTAGCATCTTCTTTCCTTCTAGTCTCCAAAGGAATGTGTACATAACAAGTACATCCAAAGATCTTAAAATATTTTACATTGGGTTTCTTATCAAACAAGGCTTGATAAGGTGAGATCCCATCTATAGCACTACTAGGAAGTCTATTACATAAATAATTAGCACATGTTATGGCTTCTCCCCAAAATGAGATGGGAAGTGATGCATCAAGCCTCAAGGACTTTGCACACTCACATAGACTCCTATTTTTCCTCTCGGCCACCCCATTTTGTTGAGGGGTGTAGGAACAAGTGTATTGTAACTTAATACCATTGATCTCACAAAAGTCTTTCATTTTATTGGAGGTGTACTCTCCTCCATTATCACATCTTAGTGCTTTGATAGAAGTACTAAGTTGTTTCTCTACTAGAGACTTGAACTTAATGAAAGCTTCATAAACAAGATTTTTCTTTGATAGTAACTCAATCCATGTGAATCTAGTACAATCATCTATAAAAGTTACATACATCAAGGCACCTCCATTACTTGCATGTGAAAAACTATGTACATCAGAATGTATGAGATCCAAGGGAGAGAGAGATCTTGATGAAGATTTCTTGTAAGAAGATTTGTGTGACTTTGCAAGGCCACATGCCTCACACATTTTTCCACACTTCTTGAAAGCTCTTGGTAGGCCGAGAGCTAGTTCCTTGCTTGCCATTGACTCCATAGATTGAAGATTAGGATGGCCTAATCTCTTATGCCAAAGCTCCACTTGAGTTAGCTCCTCCCTAGCCAAGTTCACACTTTCACTTGCAACATTAGCATCCAACTTGAAAAGTCTACCTTGCTTAATGCCACTAGCTATGCACTTATCATTTTTCAAGATGGAACAAACTCCATTCTTGAAATGTACATCTAGTCCATTGTCCATTAATTGTCCTACACTAAGCAAGTTTCTTGAAATGGTAGGAACATACAAAACATTATCTAGATCTATCCTTTTAGATGTGCCTAAACAAAGAGGTATAGATCCTATGCCATCTATCTTGCATGCTTGATCACTAGCAGTGTATATTGACTTCTTAGAGTCATTACAAGATAGAAGAGTAGAAAAATAATGCTTGTTAAAGGACATGTGGGAACTAGCCCCACTATCTATCCACCATGTGTCTTGACTTGAAGTTGGTGTAGATGCAACCATTAAGGATGTGTTGAATCCATCCTCATACTTGAGCAATGTTCCCTTGATCTCCTTTGGCTTGTTGATTCTTCTTCAAGTAGCATTCTGAGGCAAAGTGTCCTTTCTTTCCACAAAAGAAACACTTTAGTTTTGCCTTGTTCTTCACTTTGCCTTTGGAGGTAGATCCTCCATTCTTCATCTCGGCCTCCTTGCCTTGATTTTTCTTGAATGGATTTTGCTTTTTCTTGCCTTTAGATGTAAAGTTAGCTTTCTCCTCTCCTCCATTAAGTGACATGCTATCCATTCTTGTCTTGAGGTGTAGAAGCCTACTCTCCTCGGCCACAAGAACATTGTGCAACTTTTCAATGGATGGAAGAGAGTCTTGAATGGCAAATGATTGGACTAAGTTGGTAAACTCATCACTTAGACCATTCAAAATGATTTGTACTAGTTCTTGATCTTGGATCTTCTCTCCTATTGCACTTAACTCCTTGTTAAGAGATTTGATCCTAAGAACATACTCTTGTCCACTCTCTCCACTTCCTTTCATGCTTTGGAAAACTTGATTTCTTAGCATGAGGATTCTTGAAGTATTGTTGGATTCATAAATGCTCTTTAATGAATCCCAAGCCTCTTTGGATGAGGTACAAGAAGACACCTCTTTCAAGAGGTCATTGCATACATTTAACTTTATGCAATGTAGAGCTAATCTTGCTCTCTTCTTGTATTTGGCTTGTTCTTGGGGAGTTTGAGGCTCTTCCTCTACTCCTTGAACTATGTCATATAGATCATGGATCACTAGGAGTGATTCCATTCTCACTTTCCAAATGGAATAATTTGTGGAAGTGAGTCTCTCACTTGATTCCATCAAATATCCACCCATGGATGACATTTTAGAATGAATGCTCTTTTAAAAAATCACAAAGATTTTTGAATTTTAAAAGATCTATGAAGTGGCCTAAAGCTTACTAGAATGCCTATAGGCTTGTCTCTATCAAACTAACACACAAGCTTGAATGATACTCAAAGATCTTACCAAAAATTTCTAGCTTTCACTCTCACAAAAAAAAATTGCTTTACACTTTTCTTAGAGATTTCACTTCAACTAAGGATCTGAACAAATCAGCCTCTTAGATCTGATCTTAGACTCTAAAAAGAAATGCTTCAATGATCCAAAACACTATTTGGTCATAGGCATTAGTTAGAATGAATCTAGCTATTTTGTCTTGTCTTGTCTTGTTGCACTTGATGTTGTGCTGTGGTGATTGATTTGGTCGAGTTTTAAATTGTATTCTCAACTATATGTACATTTGATTTCTATCATAATCTAATGTGAGTTTTTAAGTCAATTTGGAGATCTATCAATTTTGCTTGTATTGCACTCTCTCTCTACCCGAGACCAATAAGTCTATTCTCTCTCTACCCGAGGAGAGAAGCTTGTTGGAACTTAGTTTCTATTCATGAAGAAACACCTTTGGTTATGAATGTATGCATGTAGAATGGTCTCTCTACCTTAAATTTTGTCATTGATCTTGGATTTCAATCAATAGATGATCTACAGTGCATGAGCCAAACTTAGGAGATCAATTTCACACATTAGGGCATTCCCACACATGTGAATTTTCACACATTTTTTGCTCAGTATTCCTTATAATCAAATCAAGCTTGCTGTATTTTCTCACTTAATGTCCATGCTAAAAGAACAAAAGGAGCAAGAAAAACATCGTGAGGTTGATTCATTTGCCTCATTAATTTCTTTGGAATCAAGTATTCAAACAGCTTATAAGTTTTTTGATGAGTTTGATCAGCAATGGTGGATGGACTTTTTTGAGAAACAAAAAATCAGTTTGCTCAACCTAAAGACACATCATCAACTAAAGAATGTCATTGGCCTTATAAGTTAAGAGCTTCAACCACAATTGTTAGACCTTCAAATCTTCCCCGAGATAATGATTTTTGCAACTCGTGCAAGGCGAGAAATGCAAAATTTATGTGGGCTCAAAAAAGAATAGGCAAACTATAAAAGCTACAAAAAGTGTGTGATCTAAATAAAATACACACCTAGATTGAGTTTTACTTAGAGATTTTGTAAAAAGATTGTGAGAAATCGATTGGATTATTAGTTCAATCTTATGTCATGTCGATGCTCTATATGACAACATCATTCTATTTAGACATTATTTCTTGTTCCAAATGTGCTACTGGTGTTTGAACCAGTTTGACCATGTTCTTTGGATTTGAAAACTTCATACATTTTATGCTTAGGTTATCTTTGCCAAAGGAATTTGAACATAATGGTATATATCCAATATGTTTTCTAGGCTCAAGGCATTTAGGTGAATAATGGCCTAGCAAGCAACAATTAAAATGCATTTATGAAACTCGTTTATGTTTTACATTCAGGTTTGAATAAAATGTCTTTTGGAAAGCAATAATGATTTGAGCAAACACAAATCTTTTAGGTGAGAATTTGAGTTTTGTAGGCTAACTTCTTTGTTAAAGGACATGACTCTTCTACTTCATTTTCATATAAGTATAAAACTTTTCTAGATGGGTTGTATCCACAATTTAACACTTGACTAACCATGCACTCAATATTCATGTGTCTAGTTAAACCATGTCTGATACACCATATACTTGCATTAGTTTTTGGTGCTTTCTTCCTTTATCCATTACCTCAAATACTTGGACTTGCAAATCATTCATACTCGGACTTCACATGTGTGAGCTGTAATAGGTTGAAATTCCTCAAAAATCATCAAAATTACACTATTTTTTGAAGTTTTGAGACTCCTAACAATGACCAATTCCTACCAAATTTGTTCAAAGACTTTGTATGAGGGTTCATCACCTAACTTGTTTGGATTTTTAGATTCGGACTTTCCTGGAGATCAAATGGATAGGAAATCCATAAGTGCACATTGCATTTTCATAGGTGATGGAGCTATATCATGGATGTCAAAGAAACAAGCCACTATCTCATTGTCGTCTAGTGAGGCTGAGTACAAGGCTCTTACTCATTGTGCAAAAGAGATGTTATGGATCAAGAGGATGGTAAGTGATTTTCACATGTTGCATTTTTCAAAGAGTCCAATTGTCTTTTGTGACAACCTATCAGCCCAAAGATTGGCAAGCAAACAACAAGGAGGTACTACCAAAAAGCTGGAAAAGAAGAAGAAGCAAAAGAGTAACTCCACCATCTAATCGATGCAAACCAAGCTCAAACACCACTATAAGGATAGCCAAGTGAAGATCCTCTAGATTCTATTGCATGCACCAAAAGCACTGTTGTGGAGCCAAACCACCCAACCAACTAGAAGTCGAGAGTCAGACCCCAATCAATTTTTGTCCCAAGCCACGGTGACGGAGTACAAAAAAAAAGAGGATTCCAGCAATGAAAAATCAAAACCAGGCTATGGAGATGTGCAAGTTCCTACATGTTATATAGACTCCAAATGCCTAAGAATATTCCAAATAGGATGCCAATTCTCAACCAATTGCTTTTAATCTCCTCTACATGCACTAAAAATAGTCAATCACCATGCACTAGCTCCATATGTCCTATTTAGAGCATTTGGGCCCTCATAAGGTTACTAATTACATTTTTGGCATATTCCAAAACATAACTAATAAACTTGTATATTGGAACAAAATATCCAAGTCTAGGATTATGCCAAATCCTATATAAGAACAAGGATGTAATAGATTGATTTCAAGTTTGTTGCCTTATAATGATTACCATCAAGAAATTAACAGACTTCTTTTTTTAAGGGATAAACTGATTTTTTAGAGCCTCACATATTCAGCCATTCTGATGGTTGCATGTTCATGCTATTCTATAATCCTTATATTGCAAACGAACTTTGTTGAACATAGAGTCTATGAGTCAAAGCAAGTGATATGCATATTCATTTTCTCCATTTACATTGTGCTTTGTTACTTTAACTTACTATCATGGGAAGCGTGTCTTTACCTTTTGAAATAATGTCATCAATCATGTCAAACACCTTTTCTAGAGTTAAGTGGAACATTCATGCTAGGCTCCAATTTTTTTTAGGTTTTTAATTTATTTTTTTTTTAGTTGCCATATTTCAACTCCTTGGTTTGTCTTTGTAATGTAAGACCATCTAACCTAGTGTGATGGGAGGAATTGGTTTGATGGAACGAGATTCTTGAATTTGGTAGTCATCCATAAAAGTTGAATTCTCAAAATAAATTTCACATGTGGAAAAAGCCTTGTTTGACATTGGCCCCTTTCCTCTTTCCTCCTTTTGAGAAAACAATTATGTGACAACTACCATAGATCTATGCATCACATCTTCAATGAAGTATTTTTGTGAATTCAATAATTTCATACACGTAAAGCTTGAGTCACTTCTTACATTTTCAAAGTCCTCTTCTCCATATACTAGTGTCTAAATTGAAATACCATCTCATATGTATATTGTCTAGAATTCAGATTATGATTGTGGTTGTTTGTTTACTTGGTGATTGTAATGAAAAGTGAGCTAGAAATACATAATGTATATATTTGATGTTGTTTAGGGAAAAAAATAACAAGAATATGGTATGTACACAATCTTGGGATATAAAAAAATGAACTTATAAGTAATTGATTTTTCTTGATACTCCATGTCTTCACGTGCAAGATGTACTAAACAGTTGATCTAATACCCCCCTTGGGACAAACGATGTTTGTAATTTAAAAGTAGTGTGTACATATACTATTTTGGGACAAACAATGTTTGTAATTTGAAAAGTAGTGTGTACATATATGTATCAAAAGTTGTATCAATCTCAACCATTTTCGTTTCCATCTTGGCACTCAAAAGATCCATTGCTTTAGTTCCTCGACATAATGATGACTTGACATTGAATGTGTTGTACTAGATTATTGTTATGTAATAGATATCACCAATGAGACTGTGTTTAAAAATGTGCCTATTATACAAGTACATGACATTGATTCAGCATTATAAATGAACTCAAGCTCATAGTTGAACTAATGGAATGGAACCACCTTGGTGTTGCATAATAGTAGAACGACATGTTTTCAATGCTTTGAATCAATATGCTATTTTAGTTGAACAAGAAACTGGATGTATTTTCTAAAGAAATTTTGCAAGTAAAACCAATTTGTGTTTCCTCATGAGAATTGTGTAAGAAATTGTGTAGATCAACATGTTTTCATATTTGTGTATGTGCTTACTGGTAGTGTTTCTTCCACGAAGAAAATACCGCTCAATAATTTGAAAAATGAAGATAATAACTCAAAAATAGGAATCTCTCTAATTAGAAACATTGCAATGACATACATAAGGAACCTAACTCAAATAATATAATGATTGATGAGCTAGGAATATTTGTATGCTCATCAAGAAATGCTTTGCTTATAACAAGAAACAACGATCTGTATTGTGCTTTGCAATGGCATGCCTAAGTTTGTGTAGCTGCAACAACAAAGCAAAATCGATTACACAATATTTTGAGATCCCAGGCAAATTGAGTATAGAAAAACACCACAAAAAAGCTAGTTCTTAAGAGAGAGAGAGAGAGAGAGAGAGAGAGAGAGAGAGAGAGAGAGAGAGAGAGAGAGAGAGAGAGAGAGAGAGAGAGAGAGAGAGAGAGAGAGAGAGAGAGAGAGAGAGAGAAGAAGAAGAAGAAGAAGAAAGCTGGGTAAAAGATATTGTACCCTTCCTAGATTCCAATCAAAACCAAATACTCTCATACCTTGGATAGGGTACAAGAAAACGAATCCAAGAGGCCATCTGGACCACGATAGAATTGGAAAAGTGGAAAAACCTTTACTTTGAAAGCTTTGCACAACTGCATGTTTTCGGTTGCATTGACATTCAAGAACTGCACTTCTTTATGTTGTACTGCAAGATTACAAACCTGCATATTCATATCACAAAAGTAAATCATTCAAAGATATGATTTCAAAACCACCTTCAAAAGATATGAATTTTCATGTTAGATTGCAAGATTGAAAATATTTGCAGAGTAGGAAAAAAATATCAAAACCATATAGCAAGGATGAAGGTTTTTTGATATGGTACCAAGAGAAATGTTTTAAGAATGCCTGAAAGAGATTAGGTTCTCAAGTGAACATGCAAGAGCAATTGAAAAAAGGTAGTGTCAAGAGTTAGAACTCCTCAAGGGCCAAAAATCAAATTTTGAACAATGTAGGATTCAGAAAAAATTGCTTTTTTCCCTACTCTTTTTTGTATATGTTACACCTCAACTCCATAATTCTCTAAATATTTGGGATCTTGTGTCAGAGATTTCAACTTGTTTATATGGCATTTGAGGCCAATTTCATATTAGACTTAGAATTTGACTTTTCAAAGTTATATTAGTAACCACTTTTGGAAAGTGTAGTGGAAAAGTGTAGAACATGATTTTTGGAGGGATTCAATTTGAGTAGTAGAAACATTGAATCTCGTCACAATAATAGTAGGCTTTTTCATTATGGAGGGAAACTAAAATTTAAAATTAGGTCTAGACCTGCTATAAAGATTGTAACTCGTGGGAAGAGAGGATACTCTCTCTCTCTCTCTCTCTCTCTCTCTCTCTCTCTCTCTCTCTCTCTCTCTCTCTCTCTCTCTCTCTCTCTCTCTCTCTCTCTCTCTCTCTCTCTCTCTCATTCATGCTTATACATGGTTCTCTTGGGTTCTACTATCCATTGGTGCACTATACTTGTGATATCTTGCAATTCTATGTGTAGAATGCTTAGTAAATGCTTCTTTTAGAATCATCCACACTTGTGAAATATAATAGCTTACTGTTTTTGTATAGATAACAACTTCATTTCATGTTTTTATTGATGTTTGATCAAGATCTTTTAGAGTTTGCATCTCATTCATAGAGTAGATGCTAATTATTCTACATTGGCAAGATTGGTGAATTGTTGTCTTTCTAACCCAAGATCATTTTATGGATTTAGATCTTAATTGATCTGAAATCTTCACATAGTATCAGAGCTTGTGTTTTAGGTTATGAAGGAAGCATTCACATGTATCGATGATTTGGAAAAGATATCAATGCTAGAGCATGCTAGATTGGATTCTACACCAAAATCAAGTTTCTTGCATATGTAGATTGGATCTTTTGTAGATCAAAACTCTATTTAGGGTTATATTCTTGATCAATTTTGATTTCACACATTACATACTAGAAATGGCCAATGTTTAGAGCATTGGAAAAGCCTAAGTGGTGGCTACAAGATTGCATATCAAGTATTGGGCAATTGCATGTAGATTTTGAAATAATCATTTTTTTGTGATTTTGTCAAACCCTATTTTTTAATGGATCTCTAGATTGTGAGGTTATTGAACTTCATTTGAGTGTGTTTCAAATGTCAACATAACTCTTGATGATAGGACCAAGGAAGATCCATCTTCAAAGAAAGGTATAGTTGTTGGATATAGTGAGGTGAGTAAAGCCTACAAGGTTTACATTCCTACTACTAACAAAGTGATTATTGGTAGAGACGTCATTTTTTATCAGGGAAATATTCCAAAAGTATCTTCAAGTACTATTGATGATGATGTAGATGGATTTAACATTCTTGATGATGATGTTATGGATCTTACTTTGGATGGTGATGATGAAGGACCATCATCAAGTCAAAAGCCAAGGAGGACATCAAGGCAAAGGCAAACACCTTCAAGGCTCACTTATGATGAAAAGGGTAAGCAAGTATTTGCTAGAAATTATTTTTCTTTCCTAACCTCTCTTGATGAACCTACATGTGCAAATGAAGCAAGGAACAAAGAGGAGTGGATCCAAGCAATGGATCTTGAGTATCAAGCTCTTATGAAGAATGGAACATGGAGATTGGTGGAATTACCTAAGGACAAGAAAGCTATTGGATGCAAATGGATCTTCAAGGTGAAGACAAACCAAGATGGATCTATCAACAAGTACAAGGCAAGGTTTGTGGCAAAAGGATATGCTCAAGAACATGGTATTGACTATGATGAAATCTTTGCACCCATGGCAACGATGGTGAGTATTTGGGTCATTATATCTCTTGATACTCTTTATGGATGAGCTCTATGGCAATTGGACATTACAAATGCATTCTTGATCGGTGATCTTGAGGAGGAACTGTACATGGAGAAACCCGAGAGCTACATTTCATCTACAAATCCAAATCATGTGTGTCTACTACAAAAGAGTTTGTATGGCCTTAAGCAAGCACCAAGGAGTTGGTATGCTAAGCTTACATTTTTTTTACTCTCTCAAGGATTTGTTATGAGTGAGTATGATCATTCACTTTATTATAGGTTTGTTGGAAATGATATTACCATCTTGCTAATCTATGTGGATGGTATCATCTTGAGTGGTGGAACCAATCAAGATGTGGAGGAAATCAAGAGTGCTCTTAAGAAGGAACTTGAGGTGCATGATCTTGGTCACTTGCATTACATTTTAGGAATAGAAGTTATTAGACCTTCTCAATCTGCTTTTATTTTTCAAGAGAAGTATGCTAATGCTATTCTAGAAAGATTTCATATGGTAGATGCAAAAGCTTGTGATACACCGATGGAGTGTCATGTAAAGTTAAATCTAAGAGATAATGAAAGATCCTTCAAGGACATTACTCTCTATAAAAAACTAGTTGGTTTACTCATCTATCTAACCATTACAAGAACAGATCTAAGCTATTGTGTTGGAAGATTGAGTCAATTCATGCAAAATCCTAGTGAGGAGCATTGGAATCTAGAAAAATGAGTTTTGAGGTATATCATGGGAACTCGAGATTTTGGCATATTGTATGAGGGATCATCATCTAGATTTTTAGATTCGGACTATGCTGGAGCTAAAATGGATAGGAAATCCATAAGTTCTTATTGTATTTTCATAGGTGATAGAGCTATATCATGGATGTCAAAGAAACAAGGCACTATCTCATTGTCATCTAGTGAGGCCGAGTACAAAGCACTTACACATTGCACAAACCAAAAGTTGGCAACCAATCCTATCTTTCATGCTAGGAGCAAGCATATTGAGGTGGCATATCACTTTGTGAGGGAGCAAATCATGGCAACGGAGGTGGAGCTTCAACATGTTTCTTCAAGGGAATGTGTAGCTAATATCTTCACCAAAGCATTGGAAAAAGACTTGTTTATGAAGCATAGGACATCACTTGGAGTGTTATCAGAGTCCATGCTAAAACTAGTTGAAGAGGGAGTGTGAGAGATTTCAACTAGTTTAGTCAAAATTGTTACATTTGTTTATATGGCATTTGAGGCCAATTTCATATTAGACTTAGAGTTTGACTTTTCAAAGTTATATTAGTCTAAAAGAATTTGATTAAACACTTTTGAAAAGTGTGGAAAAGTGTAGAACACGAGTTTTGGAGATATTCAATTTGAGTAGTAGAAACATTGAATCTAGTCACAATAGTAGTAGGGTTTTTCATTATGGAGGGAAACCAAAGTTTAATCTTAGGTTTGGACCTGCTATAAAAGGTTGTAACTCGTGGGAAGAGAGGATTCTCTCTCTCTCTCTCTCTCTCTCTCTCTCTCTCTCTCTCTCTCTCTCTCTCTCATTTCATTGGCAAGATTGGTGAATTGTTGTCTTTCTAACCCAAGATCATTTTATAGATTTAGATCTTAATTGATCTAAAATCTTTCACATCTTGCATCTATTTTATGTTGATTATGTTGCATTAAACCCTCCTCTTTTTTATGAAAAAGACTATTTCATTAGGGAAGGTTGAATGCCCTGAATTGGGCACCCTACATGAGGTCACATTACTATTTATCACCCTCCACAACCTCCCTTTTCTCCATTGCTAACACTATCATTCTTTCTCCTTCATCACCTTCCCAATCTCCCCTCGTCCATTCCTACTCTAGGCCTTATTTGTACACCTCCTAGCTTTCCTTTGTCTCCTATCCTTCCTACTTAGTATGTCAACCACCAAGCTTCATCTAGCATTGAGCACTTGATCACTTGGACAAAGGACCATTCTCAATAATTGGATTATATTTTGCAAGACCTTGCCAATATTCCTTTCTAGATTAATTTTGCTATTTTAGATGCGTGAGAATATTGCAAACAATGTGACTGATCTCCTAAGGTGTGTGTGATTTGTGAAAATCGCCTATGTTGGCAAATCTAGCTATGTCAAATAATATAAGTTATGTACATAATTTGGTCCCACACATGTGAGGCCATGGAGCCATGTGGGAAACCTATCCTAGTGTAACTTAGATCAAGTCTAAAGAGAAGGTCAAGTCAATATGGTAGTGACTCCTACTTTATAGGACCTAAATCCTAGATTTGTGGTGGAGATTGACTACTAGTAGCCACCTATTGGCGTGACTCTAGAAATGAGACTAGGTTGGCAAATTAGGACAATAAATCCAAGTTAACTTCCTTATTACATGATAGAAATTCACGTAACTTTACAAAAGGAAGAGGCTTTTCTATGTAGTAGACTCTCCATAGTAAACACTTAGAATTTTTTGAGAGCTCATTGGCAAAACTCGAGTTTCTACTCTATGTACTTGATGTTTTTTGGATCCAAGCAAGATCAAAGTGATTTACACTTTGTTTTCAATCTACAGGCCATACTATGTACTATTTCACATGTGTGTGGGCTGTACTTTGTGTTTTATTAATGATTAAAGGTTGCTCTTGATTGATTTATGCTAAATTGCCAATATATATCTCTTTTGTGTGTGTCTAGTTTGCATTGTTTTCTGATCAATCAATCAATCACTCTTGTGAGGCATTAAATAAAATCATTGAAGGTCCAAAGTATCAATGTACTTTAACATGGTATCAGAGTGAGGTACAAGATTTAATTATTAATCTTGTGTACAATCCCAAAATAGATCTAAAAAGCTAGTTTTGGAGGGCCAAGTAGAAATCAAATGATTGGATGGAAATTTGTGGATCAAACTTGATCAGGGTCTAATTCCATAGTGGTATAAAATTTGTCTTGGATAAGGGATTGCCATAGAAATTATTTTTGGATGCAAAAGGTCTTCACCCAAAAATAACTTCCATTTTTGCTAAGATCCATAGAACTTCATAGAGGTTGATCTTGATGAATTTTTTGATGCTAGATCTAAGAGAAAGCATCAATGTTTGCATTCCATTGATTGGATTTGACATTGTATCATTCCATCCAAATTGAGGCTAAGATTAAGACCTCTTAACCGTGGTTAGAAGTCCTTTGAGTGGGCTAGAAACCAAATTTGAGAGAATCACTATTAGATAAGTCTTTTTTGAACAAATTTGAAAATTTTGAATTTTTGAAATTTATGCTCTCTATTGCTCAAACCATTAAGTAAAACTATAGATTTCGAATTTGGAACTTTTGTTTTACAAATTTGATAGGCATAGTAACTATCACATGTAAAGGTTTAGAGTGGAATTAAATTTCCAACACCCCCCCTTAATTTGACTACAAGCACTTCTAAGAATATAAACTACTAGTGCTTATCTCTTGGCAAATATCTATAGCTTGATTTTCTATTGCAATGTAAATTCATTCAATTTTCTTATCATGAAATCTATATATAGTGCCATTATCTTCATCATCATCTCAATTTATGCAAGCTGATTGGATTCTTTCAAAAATCGGAATGCCTCATATTTTGCTTTTAGAAACATGATAATGGTATTTCTTGAAAAGTCATCAATTAAAGTAATGAAATGTCAAGCACCTCTAATAGAAGATGTTGCATTAGCCCACAAATATCTGAATCGATTAGATCAAGGTTGGAAGCTCCATGAGCTTGATTTGATAGATCTACTTCTTGCATGCTTGTCTAGAATATATGACTCACATTTAAAAGTGTAAGAGAATCTACATATATTAAAATTGTTACACCAGTTTGTTGATATGTATATTAGGCTTCTCATTTTAAAATGTCCTAACCTTTGATGCCAAAAAGAATCTGAATTCTCAGATGAGGTTTGAGAAGTCATGGTTTAAGCCTTGTATGAAGAATCATAATAGAGTTCATTAAAATAATCATCTCTTATGCCTTTTGCAAGTGTACAAATTTTATTGTCTAGAATATGACATTTCTTGTCGATGAATTATTCTATATTTCTCAAACAATTTTTGATGGCCTAGATTTAAAGTAGTTTTTTTTGTAAAATCCGACTTTTGCTACATATTGTTGATAGGAGCAAAAGATTTAGCATTCTTGGAATGTTTTTTGTGATGCTTCTTCTTGGAGAATAATTCAGTATTCTGATATTTTAAACCATTGGACTTCCTTCGAGTTCTTCTTGGAAAAGAATGAAGGTCACCTTTCGCAAGGTTAGATTCAGTTGTGTCGACATCAACATAATTAGATGTTCATAAGAATTTGGCAAACTAGATAGTTATCTTATGATAGCATTTGAAAGGGATTGGAAAGCCTATGACATCTAATTGATCCAACCTGAATCTAAGATTCTTACACTTTACTTGAAAAAAACTTATTTCTTCAAATAGAGCCTTGTAGTAATAGTCATAGATGATCAAGACGCAATAATGACACTGCTTTCAAGCTTGCCAAGCTCATATGATAGTTGGGTGATGATCAAGATCTATCTTTGATTCTATGGCAAAAACACACTACTACATGCATTCAATCACTTCCAACTCTCACTCACACGTGTGGGAAGTGTTCCAAAAATAATCTAAGTAAAAATAAGCTGCTCTCCTGGTAGAGAGAGAAAATCAATGATAGCTCTCGGGTAGAGAGAGAAAGCTAGAAAACCAATAACACTCAAAATCCACTCAATCTCAAAATCAATTAGCATAGAATGAGTAGTACAATGATACTAGTAGATCCACGAGCTAATCCACACTCAAAGATGATTGGACCACACTTTTCAACCTCTTAATCCTATTGGACCATTCTCAAGCATATCTAAAACCCTTTTGGACCATTCATGGTTCCACCTCTAAATCCTGTTGGACCTCTTGAACTTTGACTTGTCACACATCAAACTAACTAAAGACACTTGTCAAGAACCTATTTAGCTTGAGTTTTCCACTTGTGTTTTTTGCCTAATAATGACAAAACAAGTGTACTTGACTATTTGACCTCTAAAGCCAAAAATGGCTCAATCTACTAATGACACCTAGAAGCTTGACTATGAAATTCTATGAGACCCCTATAACAAACATTTTTTATTTACTTTACAATTCTCCACACGTGGGAACATCCTCCACACATGTGAGATTCACTTACAAACTTCTTTCATAAAAATACCAAGCTAGATTTTTGCCAATTTCTCACACTCCTCCTCAAAAACTAGCTTGGAAAGGTACTAGATCACTTGAGAAGTTTGTAAATATTTTTGAGTGGATCCTTTGGTATGCATAAGAAGTGAATATCAGCCAGGGGATCCATCATAGCAGCACCCTCACCATATCCATGATAAGATCTCTTTGGTAGAGATCTCTTGCCAATGCCTTTGAAGAGTACTCCACCAATATGCCACTATGATCATGGGCTTCCTCCATGCTTGATGATGATATTTGCTTTGAAAATTCCACTTGCATGATGGATGTACCATAAATAGAGAAATTCGAGGCTTCCAAGCCTCATAAGGATCATGGAGATCAAGATCATAAGATGTGAAAAAATGATGATCATCAAGATTATGCTTTCTAGCTTGACTAGTCCACATACAATGAACTATATCCATAATGGATCGAATCTTGATATCAAATATTATCTTGATCTTTTTTAGGATAAACACTTGCTCAAGGATGTAAGTGTCCTCTTTGGATGTTTCACTTAATCTCAAGAGAAGTTTACAAGATGTCTCAAAACATGTAAAAACATGATCTTTCAAATTTTGAGCAACAAGCTCAATATTGCTCTTACAAAATCCAAGAGCATACTTTTGATAACACAATCTCTTGCTTTCAAAGAACTTTGGAAACATATCTAAGCCTTTCATGACAAGAAATATGTCCATATAATAGGCATCATACAAAACTAGTATTGCCTCTCTTGAACTTTGAGATGTAGAAATCTCATTAAAGCAAGATAGTGCATCAAGCAATGAAAGAGAAGCATAAGTGAGAATGTTAAAGTGGATACCACCTGAAAATTGCCTCTCTTTACCATAAAAGATGAGCCATAAGGACTTGGCTATCCATCTTGAAGATCCCCTTGAAATCATATGTTGAGGAGGCTCCTCCTCAAACCTCAACCCCTTCACATCTTGATAATCTCCAATAGATATGATTCGAGATGCATCTTGAGATGCCTTGAGCTCGCCCCCTTCCAAGGTTGAATGTAGATCTTCATAAAATATGACTTCTTTGAGAATTGCTTCTCAACATATGCTTTGAATAATAGGGAATAATCATACACCAGAAATCTTCAAGAGAAGATATGTGCATCTTGTGTGATCATCCTCCTTTGAAAGATTAGACATATAAGAAACATCAAGAGAGTTTGCACTCTCACTTGGATCCAATTTGTAGATGCCTTCAAATCTTGATCCATAGGCAAGGATCACATTATCCTTCTTGATCACACAATTGTCAATATTGAAATTGAAATCAAAGCCACTATCAAGAAGTTGGCCAACACTTAAGATGTTCTTTGTAAGCTTTGGGACAAAAAGAACATTGTTGAGAAAGAGATCTTTGGAAGATGCAAGCTTCAAGGGAATAATCCCTACTCCTTCAATGTTGCACTCATGCTCACTTGCAATGTATATGGTCTTCTTGACTCCATCATAAGGCATAATAGATGAAAAAGAGTGCTTGGAGCCACACATATGTGAAGATGCTCCACTATCAATATACCATGAGTGATCCTTGTTGAAGGTGGAAGAGGAGAAGATTGATGCCATAAGAGAGCCTTCTCCATCACTATAGTCTTCTTTCTCATTGGTGATGTTGGCTTACTTGAGTTGATTCTTCTTCTTGAAGCAATTGGTGGCATAATGGCCTTTCTTGCCACAATAAAAGCACTTGATCTTCTTCTTGATCTTCAAACTTGAAGTAGAAGCATGAGAGGCATCTTCCTCCTCTCCATCTTGGTCTTTAGCTTTGTCATTAGAGAAGTGATGGTGTTGCTTCTTACTCCTCTCTTTGTGGTTGGCAACTAGAACTTTACCATCATCATGACTGAGTGATAGCTTGTCCATCCTCAAGAATTTGTACTCTTGTCTTGATTCTTCGTAAATAAGCACACTTTGAAGGGCCTCCAAACTTGGTAGCTCCTGATTGATTGAGTCACCAATACATGGAAGCTCCCTATGAATATCCTTGACTCTCAAAACATAATTAGATGCACTCTCATCAGTCTTTTGACTACTTTGGAAGATTTGATTTCTAAGAGTGAAGAGCCTAGAGGTGTTCATAGATGGACTTGAGACAATCCCAAGCTTCCCTGGATGTAGTACAATCACCAATCTCTCTCAAAATCTCATTAGAGACATTCATCTTAATATAATGGAGAGCCATCCTAGCTCTTTTCTTGTACTTTTGTACTTCTTGAAGGACTTGAGGCTCCTCTTCAATCCCAAGTACAATGTCCATCACATCTTGGAGTATCAATATGGACTCCATCCTCAACTTCCATATTGAATAGTTGGAAGTAGACAATCTCTCATTTGGTTGCAACAAGTATGAACTCATTGAAGTCATGTAAAGTGGAGATAAACAAAAGTGATGAACAAAAAATGTTGCTTCTCTCTCACTATAGGATCCAATAATGGTGTGCTACCATCTCCTATGCAAGATCTTGCAACAAACTGTGAGATGATTCTCACTAGCTACCTCAATCTCTCCAAAACTAGATCTAATTCACATCAAATGATGGAGTATGGGCAAAGTTAGGATCAAACACTCTTAGCACATGTGAAATACACTAAGAAACCAAATTTGACTGATATTGCATGAAACAAATTGGCTAAGATCTCAAAACAGTTCCTAGATCACATATAGATAAGATTGGTAAGCTTCCAACTGTGATTTTGGATCAAACAAGCAATCCCTTGACCAAACCAAAATTAGCATGGCCACGTGGTTGTGGCTTCAGGGGTCGTGAGGTGTGTGGATGAGGAGATCTCACAGGCCTAGGTGCCCTACCTAACCCTCTTAAAAAGCTTATAACTTTTGATTGGCTCAACCAAATGGAATGAAACTGATTGCATCATAAACTAGACAAAAATAGCTTCAAAACAAGCTATCTAGCAAGATATTTGGATCAAACATGAGAGAGAACTCCCAAATTGAAATTGGATGTTCGTCACACGTGTCTGAGCACCTGATTCTATACAATACCAGGTCAGACCCAATCAATGCCCTATTGATCTCTTTTGATCCAAAATTGAACAAGATAGCTAGGAAAATGGATCTTGACAATTTCTAGCTCAAGATTGATGAAAAGTTTTTACTCAAATGGATGAAAATGCATGGTAACCTTAGGTAGGCTCTGATACCAGTTGATTTCACATGTGTGGAGTGCCCACTACATGTGCTTGTGATCTCCTAAGGTGTGTGAATGCATTAAGATCAAGACTAGATTGAGATTCAAGATCTATCTTTGATTCTATGGCAAAAACACACTACTACATGCATTCAATCGCCAATTTCTCACAACCAAAAAGTGGATCATAATGCCTTCATGACCAGCCATCAAGAAGCATCAAATGACAGCTCCTGGTTTCTGGATTCCGGAGCCACATAGCATATGACCAGCCACATCGGTTGCTTCGAGTCCTATACGCCTTACAGTACCAAGAGATATGTTCACCTGGACGACAATAGCATAGAGGTTATTAAAGGTGAAGGTACAGTAATATTGAACTTTGCAAAATGATCAATCAAAACTACTTTCTAATGTCCTACATGTACCAAATCTCTCTACAAATTTGCTCTCTATAAGCAAAATTACAGATTTAGGACATAAAGTAGAATTCGAATCTAATCAATGTAAAAGAGTCGATAGGAATTGTCATGTTGGAGGTAGGTGTCGAAGATTCTTATGGAGCTTTACCATTGTCTTTGAAGTTGAAGAACTGATACTCGATAAAGACTATATCCCTGATGAATAAAATATGTTGGGTATCGGAGTCGTAGAACTTGTAAGTATTGTCGAAGGAAGTATATCCGATAAGGATGATCTTCAGACCTTGGAAGTCGAATTTCTTCTTTGTCTCCTTCAGGATCTGCGCGTAGGCGATCCATATGAACACTTGTAGGCTCTTTAATGAAGGCTTAGATCATGTCCAAACCTCATGTGGTGTTTTGCATGAGAGGGCCTTGGTCGAACATCTATTCTGAATGTAACAGTGGGGAAAGAATGTTATGTCCATGTCCAGTATGAGGGATTCAGAATAATTTCCGACATGGATAGCCCAAGAGCTTTAGCCTAGAAGCTCTTTGGCAAAGATGTACACCTTCTTCAATGCCTTCAGTCTAAAACACCTTCGACTTTTTCGTCTTTTTTGGCTTCTTCGCTGCCTTTAGTCTATAGGCGCCTTAGGGATTTACACACCTTAAGTCTAAGGGCACCTTCAGGATTTGCATACCTTCAGTCTAAAAGGCACCTTCGGGTTTTTTGGGTTTTTCGTATTTTTGCTACATTGGCAGACCGATGTTGCCAACTTTTCATCAACTCTAAAACAGCTGGAGAAACAAATATCCTAAGGGCAGTTACCAATTTTGTACAGATGCAAAACTGGAGTAAATGGCAGTTAACGCATAAGATATTTTTCTCTTGACACTTGTAAATATATATACTAGCTAAATCAAGCTATGTAAGTGTTCATTAAATTTCTCTTTCAATCAAAGTTATATGTAGCCAGCGTTATCATGCTCAGCAAGCTTGAAGTTATTACTTCAAGCCATTGTACTCAGTGTTGATATTAATCAAAGTGCAATTTTTGTCTCACTACTGCATTGTTCATTTGCGCAATTTGTATGAATTTTTTTTCTTGAATATTTCTACTACTAACTGTTGCGTTTCCGTTCCTACATGCCACACTCAAATCCTTGAGCTTCCGCTGCCGCTCATGCCTCCACGGTTTTTACGACATGGTATCAGAACGGGCATTTCAGTAACCTGCATTTCTACTATAGATTATTAGTCTTGTTTCTATCAAGACGTCTTTCTAGCAAATGTGCAGCCAACAGTATTCCGACAATCGTTGTTTCTACCAACGATCTCGTTCAACCAGAATGGATCCATCATCTAGTTCATCTCTCATTGACAAAATCGATGGAGATAACTACCATCTCTAGAAATTCAAGATGAAGGTTATACTTCTAGTCAAAGAACTGTGGG
This sequence comes from Diphasiastrum complanatum, assembly GCA_029204225.1. NCBI lineage: Eukaryota > Viridiplantae > Streptophyta > Lycopodiopsida > Lycopodiales > Lycopodiaceae > Diphasiastrum > Diphasiastrum complanatum. The sequence goes on from CM055103.1 coordinate 1,780,971, forward strand.
ACATCGTTGATGGCACAGAGCTCAAACCAGAAGGTGATGCAGCCGTCATCACCAAGTGGAGACTGAGAGATGGCGAAGCATTTGCCATGATCACCCTCAACATCAAGGATACTCAGATCAGCCACATACGTGTTGCTCAGACTGCTAAGGATGCATGGAACATCCTAGCAACTCTCTACGACATAAGAGACGTTACGTCCAAGCTTCATCTGAGGAAGAAATTCTTCACCCTCAGAATGTCTGATGCAGATAGTGTTTCGAGCCACCTCAACACCTTCAAAAATCTTATAGAGCAGATGACTGCAACTGGCTCAGTTATACGGAAGATTCCGATGCACTCATGACTCTATTATCAAGTCTACCTGAAGCCTACGAAAATTGGGTAATGGCAATTTCTACCTAGGAACACCTCACTCTATCAAGAGTAATTTCGCTGCTCCTACAAGAGGAGATCAAAAGATCAACATCCTCCTAAGGCTCAAGATCGGATCTTCAAGCTCTGTATTCAAAAAATCAGAAGTTTAGATCCAAGAGATCTACAAAGTCAGGCTCTACTAACAAGAAGAACATCATGTAGTCTAGAGCAAATTACGGTTCAGGATCAAATTCAAGCTCTTCATCATTCCAACCAGTGCAAAAACTTTTTTGCAGATATTGTAAGAGGACTGTCCACGAAATCAAAGACTGCCGAACTTTGAAGTACAATAACGAAAGAAGAAGTAGTTCCAACAACAAGAACATAGTGCTACCGCCAGTCACTCAAATCAACAACAAGAAGAAGAAGATGAAGCAACTTTCATGACCAAAGTCGAAGAACAACATGATATCGATTTTTGGTATCTAGATTCCGGAGCAACTCAACACATGACTCACCATCACGACTGGTTCAAAGACTATAAGTCATTCACCCACTCTCGAGTTGTGCAACTTGGAAACAATTCATCACATTCAATCGAAGATGAAGGAACAGTCAGAGTTAAATTCAAAAGAGGTGAAGTCAAGTTGTTGTCCAACGTTCTCCATGTTCCAAATCTGACCAAGAATCTACTCTCAGTTAGCAGAATCATCAATTCAGGTCGGAGGGTCGAATTCGATACAGAAGGCTGCACAATTCTTGACAAATCCCATAAGGTGCTAGCCTACGGAAGAAGAAGCGGCTATCTTTACAAACTATGCACTTGTCATGATTATCAAGATTTTGCATGCTAGAGGGACTAGTCCACAAATCATTTGAACTTTGTGATCATCATGAGACAAGGAGGCCTTGGGTTACCTTCAAGATGAAATAGCTATTTTCAAGGAGGAGCTTTGGGATCAGCATCTTCACTCAACATGGAATGAATCAATGTCAAAGGTGCTAGGATGGTGCAAAGCTCTCTCTCTCTCTCTCTCTCTCTCTCTCTCTCTCTCTCTCTCTCTCTCTCTCTCTCTCTCTCTCTCTCTCTCTCTCTCTCTCTCTCTCTCTCTCTCTCTCTCTCTCTCTCTCTCTCTCTCTCTCTCTCTCTCTCTCTCTCTCTCTCTCTACATTATTGCATTTACCTCAGGATACAAAGCACGACAGGCAGCACACCAAGTGGCATAATACTCAACCACAACAAGCTTGTTGCTTGCAGTCACCAAAGCTTCTAACAATTCCTCCGAAGAATGGATATCTACCATGTTTGGGCCTCCACTTTTTTCCCACCAACGAGAAAAAGCACCATTTATCTGAATAAGAAGTCGTGAGTAGAATATAATCATCATCCTTTCAAGAAAGTGAGCACTAAATTCTAGTTTTTGGTGCAATTAGACCTAAAAAGAATGGAAACTAGTAGAATGTATCTACTCATTGATTGCGACTAGCATAATACCTACTACCTAGACGTGTAATTCTGACATAAAAATGGTTTTTTGTTAGGCTTCTTTTCCATATATTTTATAAGAAACATGACTAGCAAGATACAAAATTTTGTACATGCAAAATAATACAGATAATTCACTACACAATGCATAAGATATCAATACAGTGACCAATTAGAGTTGCTAACAAATCAACGGTTGAACACATCTATAAAACGCAATAGAATTAATGTTGAGATTAAACTTTGTTAGAAAGAATTCCTCAAACACTAGCAGGCTGCTTAAAACTTGGACCTAATTCAAGATGAATGAAAATACATATGTATTTCCATTCGTGTTAAACAAAAAAGAAAAGAAACCCCTATACAATGATTGCTTCTTTCAACTTTGATAAGCATATGACCTGGGGACAATACAATAATAGTTTGTGATTGTAAAACATCAAACCAATCTCTCATCCATGATAGCCAAAAACTTGAAAGACAATAGAAAGCCAAATTGTTTTTGACATAAACACTATTTGGTCTTTAAAGACATTGACATATGTGAGCTATACAAAAGAATACATGGCATAGAATTCTATGAACACTTCAACTTTCCACACACTAAGACAATGTACACATATATGTGTTAGTGGTATCCTTTAAATTGAGTAAAAAGCCCTCCCTAGAGCTAGAAGAGAATGTTACACTGAGGTAGACACTAAGCCTAGTGATATGGAAGAGACATCGAAATCAAGTTCTATAGCAATGGAGAAAGAAATGAAATACATCAATGGTCAAGGCAATTGGGTTAAGTTGTAAGAGAGTTTTCTCTACCGCCACACTGGCACAAGCTTGAACCCTGCCCCTTGATTCATTGAGATCTTGGTGGCCTTGTGCTCCTTGTTAGATCTCACCCTATTACTAACAAATGCTCGTGTCAATAATCACAAATGAAGTGTTACAACAACAACAAAAATTCATCACCAAAATTAGACTTGACACTCACATGCTTACTGCTAGCTAGGCAACTTGGGTTTGACTCGATATTGAAGACTAAGTAGGATCAAAAGGGTGAAATAGGGTAAGGCTAGTGGCTAACGGATACATATAGCGTTAAAAATTGATATTTGAAAACCATGCACAGATCTACAATGATCTCCATGCATGTGAGGTTTCACAAGATTCATCTATAATAGATCAAATTGGATTTTCAAGAACTATCTATCAAGCTTTGAATCAAAGCAAGAGCTCATCTACAACAAAAGTTATGATCATCCAAAGACAAGCTAGTTTTTCACATCCACATGAAAAAACTAAGTAAAATTCAATATGAGAGGAAAAACCAAGCATGTTGCTCTTGGGTAGAGAGAGAAAATATGCACACATTCAGACAGAGAGAGAATAGACCCAAAAATATATGTAAACCAAAATTGCATTAACTCTCAACTTGATTGTATGTACAAAGAGAGAGCTCCTCTATATAGTGGTTTGAGATCCAAGAGGAGTAGTAAGCAAGTAACATGATTGGATCTCTTACATAGAACCTGTAAATTTGATTGGTCCATTGAGTTGTCATCTCCTACATTGATTGGACCATTTATGATGCATCTCTATCTTGTGATTGGTCACATGAAAACATTACAACATCAAAAGACATGTCATTAGCCCTCTATCATCATGCCAAATTTCAAAGGCCTAAACTACCTCAAGCTAAGTCAAAGCTACTTTTGGCCTAATCACCTACCAACATGTGTACAAGAGGTATTTTTGGCATAGGACCCCCAAAACTCAAGATAAATGATCTAAGATGATTATGCCTACTCTCCACACGTGGGAACATGCTCCACACATTTGATATTTACATATGTACATAATGATGAGAAATAATTCAGCTAAGTTTTGCTAAATCTTCGCGCACACCTCAAAAATTAGCTTGATGAGATACTAGATCAAACAAGAAACTTGATAAACTTCTTGAGTGGATCCTTTGGCATGGATATGATGTGAGGACGAGCCAAGAAACCTGAATTTCAGCAAGATCACCATAGCCATGATAAGGCTTCTTTGATTGAAAGACATTTTCGAGCACCAAGAAGAGCTTTCCACCATTTGAGCACTTTTGCCTTTGATTTCTTCCATCTTGAAGAACATGGTTGATCCCAAAGCTACTCCTCCTTGAAAAAGGCTTCAAATTCATGAGGAAATAAAGAGTCCTTCTTGATTCAAATAGATCATAAAGATCTATCATCATGTTACCAAGACTCTTGAGAATTAGGCAAAAAGCGAAGAGAGAGAAAATTCTCGAAGGTCGTCTACAATAAACGAGGAACGTTCCAGCGACGTCCGCGTCCGCGTCGACGATGCTAAATTGTTGACCGCATATACTGTGTACAATTGATGCCATGATGAGACAAATGAAAATGTACACAAATTACAAGCTTGTGAAATGACTCTACAAAGTGATTTTGTGATTCCCAAAAACCTATACTTGAACAAATCAAAGATCTACACAGGATCTCAATTACAAATCCTAGAATCAATCTTCACCAAAAGATTTTCTTGTACACAAAGTACACAAATGTGAAAGGACTCCAATAATGACTTTGAACACTAGATTTGAACACATCAAAAATCTAGAAATATATACAAAAAATATAGATCACAAACACACGGATCACATCACACCAAAACCTAGTCAATTGGAAATTAGACCTTGCCTTGATCACCAAAATCAAAGCACAAATTTGCACCAAACCACACCAAGTTCAGATACAATCGCCCCTATTGGACTCCACAAAGACCAATGACTCTAACTCTTTAGAGCTGAAATGAATTTGAAAAGATTTGATTACAAACATTGTCCTAGATCCTTGTCACTTGACTAGAACCTACACTACCTCAAGCTAAGTCAAAGCTACTTTTGGCCTAATCACCTACTAACATGTGTACAAGGGGTATTTTTGGCATAGGATCCCCAAAACTCAAGATTAATGATCTAAGATGATTATGCCTACTCTCCACAGGTGGAAACATGCTCCACACATGTGAGATTTACATATGTACATAATGATGAGAAAATATCTAGCTAAGTTTTGCTAAATCTTCACACAAAGTAGGATTGACAAGGGTAGTTTAAAATGTTTGCACCTCGAGTTAAACTGATATTAATCTTTCATTCTAGTATTGGAGGTTGAGTGGGTACTTGATGATACATGAAATTGAAGTGAAAAGAGCCTTCCTTAATGCTGATTTAGAAGAAGACATCTATATGGGGCAGCACCTAAGGGGTTGTTTAAACAGGAGCAAGAGCATCAATGTATGGATTGAAAATAATCCTCCAGAACTTTGTATAGAACAATTATTGTAGTTTCGTCAAAAGAACATCAAGAGGTAGCATCTACAACGTGAAGAAGGAAAGTGACTACCTATTTACTCTGGATGTCGACGGTTGACACTAACAAATAACTGTAAAGATTTGGTTGAGTCAAAAAAAGGAATTGATGCTCTCGAGTTCCAGCACTGGTAGAAAGTGGTGCCAACCTGACCTAGCAAGAATTGAAGAATGACAACACAGCCCAATCAAACTCATGATCTGCCTTCCAGCCCAAGCTATAAGCCGCCTCATGTGTTCTGTAAAACTAGGACAGACCTGACTTAACCCTCAATGACTTGTCCAGCAACTTCACTGGTTGGCAGAACTCAAACTAGCTTTCAAATACATCAAACACAGACAATTGCCTTTTGGCAATCAAACAGCTGCACCAAAACCACACTTGTAGTGACTTAACTCACATTGAGGAGATGATTTATACAAGAAGAAAGCATACCTCACGAGTCACGACATGTCTCATCATGGCTGGAAGAAATAAGCTCGAATAATATGAAGAAAACTACTGTAGCATCATCCAGCAGAGAACAGAAGCCAAGTATATGGCCTTAACAGAGAATGTAAAGGAAGGGGAAATTCACCTTATATGTAAAAAGCATCTAATGTCATATTTATGGGGGTAATATAGCCTTCAAATTATTAATAACTAATGGAAGAATAAATAGTGTCTTCCAGAAACGAAGTAAACATATAGAGATGCGCACTTGGTCATGAAGCCTGCGAGGATGAGCTCTCCAGGAGCTCCTGCCCATCACCTGCAATTTGTTGCGTCCAGTCTTTTTCTTGTTGACAAGCCTCAAAGAGCGCCCACAATGTTCCCAGAAAAGTGATGGCTGGTGCGGAGACAACAAATTAGCTCTTGGAGAACAAATCCCTGCTGCTGCTGCTTCTTCTTCATAAGATGCAGCAGGTTTGATCAATACTGCACGGCTGCTGCACAAGAATGTGTGTAAACTGACTTGCGCCATCGGACGCGCCTCCAAAGCCTCCTGTTTCGTTGCCAATATTCAATCAAGGCGCTTGCTTAAATATCTCAATCCTTCCGCTGAATCGTTATTCGCACATGTTGCTGATACAGCCATGATCCAAAACCAACAGCCGAGGAAATAACAAAGAAAAGGAGATGGTGGATGCAATGCAGTGCAATGGTTGACCAGCCCAACTGCAGAAAGAGCAAGCGAGCGAGTGAATGTGACAGCAATTCAACTGTTGTGATCCATCATGCATAGTGCAATCAATGAATAGCAAGCTGCAGAATTGATTGAATATTGTATGCAGTGTGAGGGTGGGGTAGGTTTGCAAACTCCGCAACTGCATCTCCCTTCGCTTGCTTCAGTCAATTTCCCTTCATATAGCAAATGGAAGACGAAAGACATAGCACACCTCTCTCTCTCTCTCTCTCTCTCTCTCTCTCTCTCTCTCTCTCTCTCTCTCTCTCATAATATGAATAGGTTGGCGGCTCCTTATCAAAAGCCACGTTGACAGATTAATTGCCAATTGGCAATCACTATGATATAAACTCATATTTCAAAATCTGTGTGTGGAGCCCTTGAAAGAAAATCTTATTTTTCTTATTCATAAAAGATGAGAAAACCCATAGAGTACAAACGAGTGCTGGACTAGGTAGCGGGCGTGAGCAGGCCCGCTACCGGCTCTAGCATGCAGCCTTCATGCACCGAGCCGCCCTGCGGCGAGGTGCGTTGAAGGCTGCCTGCTACTAGGTAGCAGGTCTACTCAAGCCTGCTAACGGGCCCAGTCCAATATTTTTGTTTTTTTAAAAATTTAATATCATTCAGATATTAATATAAGGATATATACGAGTTGTAGATAGGTATAAATTAGACTGGTATCACAAGGGTCAAGGGTGATACCACCTAGTTATCAACCTTGGTATATACATATGAATTGCTAAAAATACTCTTTTTAAAAGGTGATATGTAATTTGAGATATAAACAATCTAAGATATTAAATTTTTTAAACTAAATATATACTGCTACAAATACCATGGCAAAAATCCATAGAATCTCCCAAACTTGGATATCAATATGAGTATTAAGATAGTTAATACCAGGGGATTCGATTTCAAACCCTGGTATTACAAAATCATATACCAGCCGGGTAGGTTCTATTATACTATCTTGATATTCATAATTGAAACCAACCGAGATCCTATATACCTGCCCAAGACTTGAACAAACGAGTGCATGTAGAAAGTATGAAGGCCATAAGGTGAATTGAGGTGAGGTAAAGCAATTGTAGCAAAGTAGAATTCCAACCAAGTAGCTACTCAAAACCTATTGCTGGATGTAAGGCTAAAAGCATGTTTTGGTGGTACAACATGGATTGTCAAGGACACTACTTTTTTTGGGTACAAATGCACTCAAAAAAATGTTTATTGTTTAGCATTTTAAACTGGATCCACTAGAGATATAAAGAGACTATGACTGTTTGTAACAGATTTGCAGCTGTGTAATTGTAATAATTACTTCTGTTGTGGGACAGTAGGCCGCCGACTTCTCGCTCTTGCTCTAGCTCTCGCTCTCTCGCAATCCAGCTCGCTTTCTCTCCTCGCATTTGAAAGATCTCCCGCTCTAGCTCTCTCTCTCTCATCGCGTTCGCAACATCTCTCACTACTGGTCTGATATACCTCCTTCTTGTTGATCGTGCTCTTTCTGATCGCGATGTGGCTGATCCAGGTCTTTCTTGCTAATCGTGATCTGTTTGATCGAGCTCTTTGTCTGATCGATTCCAGCATGGATAGTTTTCAAGGCAATAATATATATTTCACGGATTCAACTCTGGATATTTCGACAGTTTTTCCTACAATGCATGAGACATATGCAAGTGACCCCAGCATGGAACCTCGTCACTGTGCCGACAAAGTTGCAATGAGGGATTATTGGGCTAGTAAGAAACGGGAACAGAGATTGAAAGAGAATTTTTTTAGGAGGCTTGGAGATCAACCTTCAGAAGATGACGCCAAAACAAGAAAACGAATCTGTTTGACTACGGCAAAATATTGGCGAAGACTTACACAACAATTTTCAATAGGTATTCAGAGGGAGATAATCCAGGAACTACTTCTACAACCAACTTTTCGGGAGCTGCAAATATCATCTAGTACTACCCATAGTCAAATTAAGGTGCCCCACTCGGCGAATGAACTCTTTGTGAAGAGATCTTTGCTTGTGATGGTCCTAAATAAAGATGATGGCACAACGAATCTCCCTCATTTGAGAACTGCAGGTGCTTTGGGTATTCATCGCAGAAATATTGCTACAGCCAGTTCTCGCCTTAACAATAAGGACGATGAGAAGGTTCTGCCCTTGAGCGCCTGTCAGAGGCAATTTCCTAGCTATACCATAATCATGGCTCGGGTGAAGAAACTGGTGTATGCCTTTTGGAGCTCAAAAACTCGAGTGTCCCCCAACAAACAAGACATATGCTGACAGAGGATTGGAAGAAAGAGTGTTGTCAGGCATCAAGTACATCTTCTTGACGACACTCAGGCCCTTCATTTTTTTTGGATTTTCGTTTTCTTGGTAATGCTGATCTTTTGCACTGTTGAAACTGATCTTTGATACTCATGTTCTTTGGTTTGCAGATACACACTCCACCTCTTGTTGTTTGGAACTATTTTGTAGTTTTTTACTCAACTAATATTTTGCTCATTTGGACTTTTGGGACTATTGGTACTTGTAGAAGCTTATAAACAACTATCTATTTTCTATTTGGTACTTGGGAAAACTTGTGTAAGATATATTTTTGCCTAAAATTTGGTACTCTATATTATTTTCAAATAACTTTTCTTTTTGATGTTTGGACTTCATGGAACATTTTGTACTTCTAGTGTGCAGAAAGTACTGTTGTTTGTTGTTCTTTGGTGCTTTTGATAGTTTTGGTAGTTTTTAAACGTTTCCGATATACTAGCAATTAGTTGTTTGGTGTTTTTTGATATTTCAAGAAACTTTTGGACACTGAATGTTTGTGTTGATACTCCTGGAACTTATCGTGAAACAATTTTGATAATACAGACTACCAAAATAGGTGCTTTAATACCTTGTGTCTCATTTTCATTCTAAAATCATCCAAATTGGTCTATTGAGATCTATAGTGTGTACCATTTTTATTTTAGAATGTACAACATTTGGTTCTATTTTTTTTAGAATTCGTCTTATTTGCTTTTTGCACATGTCCCGATTCGGTCTTTTTGGTACTGCTTTAGTGTTGTTAGACCAATTGATAGTATTACTCTAGTAGTCGACTACTAATTTTACAAATTTTGTACTATTTTGGTACTATATTTTGTGTTGGTAAAACTCTTGAATACAAATAATGTTACTACAATAACTTATCGTGTACCAATTTTTTGTGTTGGTAAAACTCTTGAATACAAATAATGTTACTACACTAACTTATCGTGTACTAATTCTGATACTTCTGACTACCTAGTTAGGTTCTTTTATTGTAAGTGTTTCATATTTATTTTAAAATATACCAAATAAGTATGATTTAGACTTATTGTGACCATGGTTTATGCATAAAATTATATCTCTTCTTCGTTCGTGTTCTTCTATCTCCCTTGCCCCATCAGATTGGTATCAAGGCGTAGCTCATATAAACCGAGAGATTAAGTGTGTTTTATTTGTAATACTGTTAGTATGTCTCATATAGGTAGCTCTTCGTCTTCATCATCCAGTGAAGCTAGAATCATTGTTGACAAGTTCAATGGTTCTAACTTTTACATCTGAAAGTCAAAACTCCAGATGATGTTGATAGATAGAGATCTTTGGGATGTAGTAGAAGGTGTTGACTTGAAACTAGAAGATGGTGATCAAGCGAAGGCATGGAAGATCAAAGATCAGAAGGCCTTAGCATGCATCACACTCAATCCGGCTGACTCCCAAATATCTCATGTTACCACATGCAAAACCTCTAAGGATGCATTAGATTTGTTATCAAATCTCTATGAGACTCATGATGTAACCACTATATTACATCTGAAACGAAGTTCTTTACTCTTAGCATGTTTGATTCTACTGTCATCACTTCTCACATCAACAGCTTCAAGTCTTCAACTTCTTCACTCTTAGCCGTCATGACCTTGGTTTCTTCTCTTTCACTAGCCATAGTCATGTATAAGATTATATTAAATAGTAGCTTTGATAAAATCCTACACTCAAATCTATCCTTGTGAAATATCCTAAGTAAGTTATATCCAAGGCAACCATAAAATCCATAAAAAAGTTCAAAATCTAAAAACTCTAATAAAAGTAGCACGTCTTTTGAATAATAGCACCTGGAGATTGTCCTTGGATGAAATTGTAGACCTCATAGATGCCTAGGTGAGTGATTAGCTCTTGATTCCAGTAGATGAATTTTATATAGATTTCATTGATTGGGTACTATGGCAAGTTGAACTAATCATGCTTGAGGAGCATCAAGTAGTCTCCCTATCAAATGTTATGGATGTGGTGGTAATTGTCATATTGCCAAATCTCCTAACAAGAGACAAGTCAAGGCTACATGTCACTTTACGAGGATTATGGCTTTGGTCATCCTTACAAGTCAAGGCTACATGTCACTTTACAAGGATTATAGCTTTGGTCATCCTTACCAAGATTACTCTGTTAGAAAAAAACACGATGCTGAAGTTGGCCATCCAAATCATCAAATTTGCTCAACATTGTAACCAAAGAGGACCACACTGAAACCCCACTATTTACTATGAATCGTCCCAAAAATGTGATGCACCAGATCCACTTTTAAGGATCTCTTTAAGGGCTAGTGGAGGATCTACTAGTTTATTAGATATAGGGAGTAATTGAGTCCCATGAAAAATAAAGATAACTCTAGAAGAATAAAGAAATGGTGGAAGAGAGACATGCCAAAGTAGAAGTTAAAACATTAGAAAACCTTGAACCTTGACTGCATACCAATGCCAAATCCAATCACTACTAGACCACACTTTGATAAGAGAAACTAATCTAGCAATGAGATGAGTTCATTAATGATTGACCCTTCACGTAGATAGATAAACCAGCCAAAAATCATTCGATCTGCATATCAACGGGATATACACCGATTAGTTTTCCTATAAGATTTTTAACCTTTCGTGTATATTTTCAAAGGGATTCTTTAGTCTTCTTCTGAACATTGTTCAAACGTCTGAGAATTCTAGATTTGTAACCAATTTCTCTGAACTGGTTCAGAAATGCATCTTTCAGCAGTAACGAGGTTCCTACAAGGCCTGGTTCAACTTGATTGTACCACATGCGTGCCTGCTTTCTCAGCAGACTAGGGAAGATTCGTAGTTTATCTACGTCAGTTCTTTCATTATTTGCATTAGCGATTGACTCAAATTGTGAGAGATAGCTATCTGCATCATCGAAAGTAGTCCCTTTAAAATAATCGTACTTAATTTTTGAGATAGAAGTGAAATGTGCAGCAGGACCCTCCATACCGAAGCTAATTAGGAGTTCAAGTAACTGGGCAGTGATTTCGTCGAGATTTCTTCGACTCACACTCTCACTCTGTCTTCGTAAAAATTTCTCTCTAAGCTTACGGTATCATTCTAATCGGGATTCTTTATCTGACATACACTAGAGATGGAGATGGATGTGTGAGTTTTCTTATAACTTTCCTAAGCTATCCCCTGCAACGGTGCCAAAAATTGGTATATGTTGTACTATACCAACAAGGTTAATACAGATTTTGTAGTAAATAATGTCATTCCCACAGAGGACAGCGTTAGAAAGTTATGTATTTGATACAATTATGACAAGTGGTTTTGAGTGTTATTTAGGTCTTCAACAGACATTAGAAAGTAATCAGTATTACTTGTGTTTGGGGTGTGTAATGTTAATAATTTCTGAACAACAATCTGGCCTCTATCAAATCGAATGAAACGCATTCTACAGATGAGATGTTATCATAGTAGTACAACAAGTACTACACTCCGGCTGATTAAGGTGTCAACAGAGAGTCGAGAAATATTCAATGTATTCGTGGTTGTGCAGACAATTAATTAATCGAGTTTGCGAACTGTCCGTTTCTAGACAGAAGTCCTCAACAACTTTAGAAACTTATGTCAATTACAATCAGTAACACAGATCAAAGACTGAATTATTCAGACAGGGACTGTCATCTCATATGTATACATACAGCTTTATTCAATGATCGTGCTAGACTGTACCAAATGTAGACGTTATTCGAGTGCCAAAAAGAAAGTATTGGCGATAGATGAATAAGATGATTTTAAGACAGTTCTTTAGAGCATGTTTTACGAATACATAACAAACAACTGTAATGTGCTAGAGAGTCTGTTTGATCAGAGAGTAATTCATGTAATGAGTTAGAGATTGCTAATAGACTCAGGATCACTCACACTCAACAGTGCGGAGAACAGAGATAAGGGAGAATAACTCTCAGCACTCTATTCACTTCTTCAACCTCTTACATATGCATAATCTCTCCTCTCTCGATGTTCGAGACTGAAGTGTGAGATCAATATATGTTCTACGGGACGAACAAACACACCTCTAAAACAACAAGTGCGTCACTCCCACGAAAGGGTCTAGTTAACAATAAAATTGAGTATACGTTCAATTATACCATAAGAGTTATATTTAACTAAGAGTTAAAATTACTCTAGTTTAACATGTCTTTTCATATCTAGTTGTTTTACGTGGACGACCTAGTAAAGGCTATCCAAGGCAATGTCTTTTCTTTTAAAGGTCTTGCCCTTAAATACAAGGCAAGTATGTAGGAGATATATTTCTGAAAAATGACTTAGGCCTCTTCATGATTTATATTTATCCGGCTCATATATTATTTGCGAGTATATCATGCCATATTTGGATTGATATTTCATATTTAACATTTCATGGCATCACACGAGCAGATATGGAGAAATTTGCTAGAGAGAGAGAGAGAGAGAGAGAGAGAGAGAAGAGAGTGTCATGTGTGAGAAACAAAAATTAGCTCAAAAGGTAAGACGAACACGAGCGAGAAACGAAACACGAACGAGAAACGAACTCGAATAGAGAGTTTTCGTGCGCAGCGGAACGAGCTATACGACTCTCTCCGTAAACATGACTACGCCTATCAGAACGAACAGGTCGTTAGTGATGGAAATCACGGTCATTCTTGATTACCTAGCCAAACATTAATAAATGAAGCACCATAAGAATAATTTGCCGCAAACAACAAGACAAATTATGTATCACGAATGATTCGCGAAGAGCTAGACTTGGCTCGATTGATAATTAGTTGCGAATGATTTGCAAAAGACAAGACTAAATCTTGGTCATCTATTACCAAAATGAGCAATCAAAAAAGTCAGACAGAATAAAAAAAAAAACAAGCATAGCAAAATTAACACAGATCTGAATGCAGAACGAAGAACTGTTATCAGATTAAGTATATCAAGTATACATATCAATAATGCGATGGAGCACAAGACAATAGTGGACAAAACCACGTGCTCCACGAAGCTTATTTCAATCTGTAAAGAAACGAAGACTTAATACTAACAATAAAGAATCAATGCACAAGGCATTTACTTCATATATATCTCTGATAAGTTTCTGATGCTAATTTGCATACATTATCCTCTTCTCATCTTCAATCATCAAGCTGAATATGCAAATGGTATTCAATATATATACATATTGTTACAGGTGTGCAGATGAAGAAAGTGCAAAGTGGATGTGCTGTCTGTAGGAAATCGTGGGTGGCTGCAGTCATTGTCAAGTCTGTTAGCGCAGCTGCATGGGGTGAGCGTGAAGAGGCAGCGACGTCAGCCTTCACTGATATGAACGTTGGTGAAGATGCGAAAATGCGTCACTCAGATGGATTGTCGTAGGATTTGATTTACAGGGTGCCTTTGGTTTTTAGGGCACCTTTGGCATTCTGTGAGACAGTGTCACCTTTTTCACCTGTCACCAAAACATGTGTAAGAACACAGTGTCGCGATTCTTTCATCTTTTCTTCGCCTGTGAGAATTTACATGTAAATATTTAGACTACGTGACAACGTGAGTAAAAATACAGCATAAATGGAGGCAGATTAAAATGGGATTTAGGAGAGTAGAGGAAATAGATCCAACACCCCCCCTTAATCTGGTTCCGTGAATGCCTTGATCTTCAGACTAAGCAATGCACAAAATTTGTTGTGTGCATTAACACTGAGTGCTTTCGTGAATATGTCTGCAACCATCTCCTGCATTCTGCAGTACGTTAAGCTCACCTCTTTGTTGAGAACCTTGCTCCTGATGTAGTAATATCTGATTTCATTGTGCTTACTCCTAGAGTGAAATCTAGGGTTGGCCGATAAGGCAATAGCACTCTGATTATCACAGAATAAACTTGTAGGGTAGCACTGATACAGAACCAAAATGCTTCCTTGATAGATTGAGAAGCAGCAATGTATTCTGCTTCTGTAGAAGAAAGTGCGATAGAAGTTTGCTTACGACTATTCCATGAGATATGACCGCCGTTGAAGAAGAATGTAAATCCAGATGTGGATTTGCAATTGTCTACATCTCCTCCCTAGCTTGCATTAGAATAATCACTGAGCCTGATGAAGATTGTCATTGCTGACATCTCCATAGCAGATGCACTGGTCCATGGTAGCTCGAATATATCTCATGACTCGTATGAGAGCCTTCCAATGGGTAATGCCATGATTTTTTATATATTGGATGAGTGAGCTTACAGCAAAAGAGATATATGGTCTTGTACAGACCATTGCGTACATGAGAGACCCAAGTATCGATCAATAAGGATACTCTCTTATATGCTCCCCTTCCTGCTTGGTCTGAGGACATTAGTCCTTTGACAAATGCAGGCCTGGATCCATTGGCGAGTGAGCTAATTTACAATTCATCAGATTATATCTATTAAGAACATTGTGAAGATACCTTTGTTGAGTGATGTAAATCAGTCACTTCGCTCTGTCTCTGTGGATCTGAATTATCAGACAATAGTGAGCTTCATCCAGATCAGTCATGTCGAACTCTGAAAACAGCACTGCTTCGAATCCTTGACCATATTGGTATTGTTGCTAAAGAGCAATGTATCATCCACGTATAAGGTGATGATAATGAAGGATTGTTGTACTGACTTGGAATAGACGTTGCAATCAACAGTGCTTGGTTTAAATCCTTGTTCAATGAGGAATGTGTTGATCCTCTGAAACCAAGCTCTGTCAGACTGTTTCAAGCCGTACAGTGCTTTGTGGAGTTTACAGACATGATTCTTCATACCTTCCAGAACGTATCCTTTGGGTTGGATCATGTATATGTCTTCTTGTATAACTCCATTCAGATAGGCTATTTGTACATCAAGTTGATGTACTTCGAGGTCGACAGCTGCAACATAAGACATGAGCATTCGGATCGACAAATGTTTGACTACTGGACTGAAAGTCTCGTTGTAGTCGACGTAAAGGATTTGGGTGAATCCTTGTGCTACCAGTCTTGCCTTCCTTCGATCAATTGCTCCATTGGCATTGTATTTGATCTTAAAGATCCATTTGCAATCAATGATATTACAGCCAATAGGAGCTTCGACTAACGACCATGTCTGGTTCTTGATCAGAGAGGAATATTCTCTGTTCATAGCTTCTCTCCAGAGATTAGAGTCTGGTTGGCTGAGTGCCTCTTCGATTGTCGTCGGTTCCTATATCAAGAGACAGGCAGACTCAGGAGTATACCTTGTGGGCTGTATGCGCACTCGGCTTGATCTTTTGGGAGGATTAGACTAATGAGCCATTCCTGGGACTTCTTGCTGGGTAGCAGCAACATCTTTGTCTGATTCACTGTCTCGAAGTGGGTCGACAATAGACATGCCTGAGCCAGAAGCTCGGACTCTCGTGTCAATGGCAGGTGATGCAGGTTCTTCTTGAGCAATATCCTTGCCTTTGAGATCGACGAATTGATCCTCGATAAAGACTGTATCCCAGCTATACAAGATTTGCTGGGTATCAGGATCATACAGCTTGTAAGTATTATCAGATGAAGTATATCCGATCAGAATGGTCTTGAGGCCTTGGAAGTCCAATTTCTTCCTCGTGTCTTTTAGGATCTGCGCGTAGGCAATGCACCCAAACACTCTTAGGTTCTTCAAAGAAGGCTTAGAGCCTGTCCACACCTCGTGGGGTGTCTTGCCTAAGAGGGCCTTAGTCGAACATCTGTTCTGGATGTAAGCTGCACTGGAGACAGCTTCAGTCCAGAATCTCTTGGGCAATGATGCATGCGCTAGCATACATTTAGCAAATTCAACCAGGGTACGATTCTTCCTCTCTGCTAAGCCATTTGACTGAGGACTGTAAAGAGTGATGAATTGCTGCTCAATGCGTTGGCTTTGGCAGTACTCCTTAAACTCGATAGAGATATATTCTCCACCATTGTCTGACCTGAGGGTCTTGATCGTCCTTCCAGTCTCCTTCTCTGCACGCTCCTTGAAGATATATATCAACTTGACTAGAGGAAGAAAAGTAATGACTTAATTTATATAAGAATCCATGCCTCTTTCCGAGTGCTAGGATCTTGCATGTCCTATCAACTACTTTACACTGATCACATTCGAATTTTACTCTATGTCCTAGATCTGCGATTCTGCTCATAGAGAGCAGATTCGTAGATAAATTTGGTACATACAGGACTTTAGAGAGTAGTTTAGACTGATCATTTGCAAAGCTTAATCTTACAGTGCATTCACCTTTAATAGCTTGCGTGCTATTGTCACCAAGGTGGACATATTTCTGGGTACTATAAGGTGTATAGGACTCAAAACAGCCAATGAGGCTAGTCATATGCTGAGTGGAAAATACTTCAATATTCTTATCTATGCATTATGATATATGTGGGGAATGGTCCGAGGGAAAGAAATGATACTAGCAAACTTTTAAAATTTTGGACATCATAAAATTGTGTTAAGTTGAATCATGAGCATAATATCATGTACGTGCTTGCTACAACACGAAATGTAGAACTTCTGGACATACTAAGAAAGACTGCACCATTGTGAATGTCAAGTATATTGAAGATCATGCCCAAGAGGTACCTTTTATTTTTCAGAATGATGCGACTACTAACTATGTTCAAGGAACTGCACCATCAACCCAGCAGGATAGACCAAAGTTCGCACCAAGAAGACATAATCCTCCTGAATTTGTTGGACCAGCGAAGTCTCAAACCGCGACTAACGAGCAACTATTACAGCTGCGGAGAGCCGGGACATTTTTCTCCTAACTGTCCTCAGCCACAAAAGCCGATTGGTTATGTACCGTTATGCTCGAACTGTGGGGAGCTTGGCCACAAGTATCCTGACTGCCCTCAGCCATAGAAGCTATGACCCAAATATCAGTATGTAGCAACACCAGCTGTTGCAAACTCGAAAGCAAAAGCTTTGACTGATGTTGTTGTGCAGAGGATTGATGTTATTGAAGGAAAATTGGTGAAGACAGATGACCAGTCCTAGCCAAGTGACGTAGAGAAGATATTCAAAGTCACAAAGAGAAGCAAAGACTCCTCGAAACTTGAACAAAAATCTTCAACGAAGCGCAAAAAATCCTCGAAGAGGAAATCTTCTAGCAAGTCAACGAACAAATCTACGACCAAAGAAGATCTTAAAGATGACCCCGACTATGACCGCGATGCTGCAAAATTATTTGCAAAAGATATCTCAGTAGAAGCAAAAGAGATTATCAACACTGAACTTCAGTCAGCTGTTGCAGAGAAGGTGGTCACGTTCGAGGAAGGAGACAATGAAATCACGAAGACTAAATTGTCTAGTGCTGTTATTGACAAGCCAATCTCGAAATCGAAGACGAAGGACTATGACATAGTGACTGATATTGGATCTCTTCATCCGAACATCACTTTTGAGCAGCTATTGGTAGATAACACTTATTACAGAAAGCAACTGAAAGCCTTTATGCCCCTAAAAAGAAGAAAAAAGTTTCTTTGCCAGATGCTGGTGTTTTGTCTATTGATTTAGGTGATCTCGGTGCACCTGAAATTGATGTTACCATTGCGAGATGCCTGATTGAAAAAGTGCCAATAGACTCTGGTTCCAGCGTGAACATAATAACAAAAGACATAGCTCATGCTTTGGGGCTGACTGACATTCAACCGACACAGCGAAATATCAAGGTAGCTGATTCGACGCGATGAAAACCTGTTGGAGAATTAAAGGATGTCATTGTTTACATTCAAGCCAAGCCTTTGACAATGAATTTCATAGTTATCAAGCCACTTGGTTTGTCATCTTATTCTGTGCTAATTGGATGGTCCTGGCTTTATCAATCAAACGTTAGTGTTCATTGGAAATCCAGAGAGTTGATATCTCAATAGTGAGACCAATAATCAAGGTAAGCCAGCAGAACAAATAATCACCTGGAGTCATGACAAATATGAAGGTGAAACTCCTTTGTCTGACACCAGTTTTACCTCAGAAGATTCTTCTTATGCCTTAAATATTTTTTCTAATGCATCTGACATCGAAGTGCAATACTTTGAATGCTATGAGAATACTGACGGAAAAGAATTCTTCGATGCCTACAACGTTGAAGCAGATGTTTTGTATGAAGAAATTAAAGTTGCAAACACAAACTCGAAAGAGTCTGATGATTTGAGTGATGAATTTGAACACAAATTTGGTAATAAGAACCAGGTTGACGACAAGAATACATCTATGGAGTCAAGATGCGCAAAATTCATGGCCATACCAAGGCCAATATGACAGAAGGTATCATTTTACCAGATTCTACTGAGCTAATTGAACTTGCACCTGGCAGATTGGTGCATGTTTCAAAGTCACTTGGAGAATCAGAATTAGCGGAATTTACAAAATTGTTGAAAGAGTATCAGGATATTTTTGCCTATTCGCTCGACGATTTGAAGGGTATACCTGCAGAATGTGGAGAGCACCGAATTGATCTTAAGGAAGATGATGTACCTGTTTGACAGAGACAGTATCGTCTCAATCCAAAGTACTCCCTCATGGTTAAGGACGAACTCAACAAGCACCTTAAGGAAGGTATTATCTATCCCGTCTTAAGCAATGAATGAGTTTCACCCATTGATGTTGTTCCAAAGAAGAAGACTGGCAAAATACGAATATGTCAGGATTTCTGCAAGCTCAATGCTGCCACAAGGAAGGATCATCATCCTTTGCCCTTCACTGATTCTATTTTAGATCAGGTTGTTGGTCAAGAGTGTTATAGTTTCTGTGATGGTTTCTTTGGTTATAATTAGGTTGGAGTGCAAAAGGAGGATCGTTCAAAGACCACCTTTACTACAAATTGGGACACTTATGCCTACAACAAAATGCCCTTTGGTCTTTGCAACGCACCAGCGACTTTTCAGCGAATCATGATGTTAATTTTTGCTGCATTCCTAAGAACTTTTCTTGAAATATTTATTGTTATCACAACTTAGCACTAAAAAAATTAAAAACTAAAAACCAATTAATGCTGATTTTCCAAACGAAAATCTATTTGAAATTTCATCGACAAATTCGTTATATTCTGATATTATTACCTATCTCAAGGATCAGATATATCCGGATGGTTATGATTTGGAACAAAGACAGTTTTTCAATATAAGGTAGCACCTTATACGATTATTAAGAATGTCCTGTACAAGCTTGGTATTGATCATCAGCTACGAAGATGTCTCAAACCATCAAATATTAAAAAGGTTGTTCAAGCCTTACATTCTAAAGATGTTGGAGGACACTTTGCTTTGAAGAATACTGTTAATAAGATATTGACTGCCAAGCACTGGTGGCCAACCATGTTTAAGGATGTATCAAATTTTATTCGTTCGTGCGATCCATGCCAAATATCTGGCAAGCCTACAAAAGCAATGAATTGGCTGTTGACACCAATCCTGACTCTTGCACCATTTGAGAAGTGGGGGATTGACTTTGTCGGTCGAATCAAACCTGTGACCCGACAGACGAAGTGTCGTTATATTCTTGTTGCAACGTATTATGCTACAAAGAACGTTGAAGCAGAGGCGACGAAATGAAACGATGCGAAAACTGTCGCGGCGTTCTTATTCAAATTTATAATCACAAGATATGGTTGTCCACTTGAACTAGTAAGTGACCGTGGTACACATTTTCTAAATGACACTATACGGCTACTGACAACGTATTTTATGATCAAACACAGAAAAACTACACCGTATAATCCAAAAGCAAACGGGTTGACAGAGAGAGCTCATGGAATTTTATGTAAGATCCTGAACAAAATTACTATTGCACATGCGACAGATTGGGATCAGAAACTACCATCAATTCTCTGGGCTTATCGCAACACAGAAAAAATCACGACAAAGCAGACACCATATTTTCTTACATATGGTATGCATCCTATTTTGCCTATTGAATTTGAGGTGAAAACTTTTCGTATTCAAGCTCAACGAACAGATGAAGAATGTATTAACGAAACGTTGACCAATATTGAAGAACTAGCTAAAGCTCGTGCAAATTCACAAAAATTAACGGAGAAAATCCATGAACAAAGGAAGAAGAAGTATGACAGTCGTATCAAAAAATGTGATCTTAAAGCTGATGACTTTGCGTTGATTTATGATAGTCGACATCAAAAGTTCCCCGGAAAACTCCATATGAGATGGTTTGGACCCTATAAAGTCATAGAGGTGTTTGAGAATGGTTCTGTACACCTCCAATCACTTGAAGACGAACTATTACCTACACGTATTAATGGGTCCAACTGAAAAAAATACTACCTTTAACCAGAATTTTTTTTATTCTTATTCTATTCTAGTATTTTTCTGGAATTTATCGCAAAATTTTCTTTCATCTTTTCTAGAATTGATCGCAACTTTTCTCTTATCTTTTCTAGAAATTTTTCGTGAAATTTTCTTTCACTTTCTAGCATTCTTCCAAAATCATTCTTCAAAAAAATTTCGAGCATCTTTTCGAGAATTTTTCATGACACTCAAATTGTAATCAACTTGTTTTAATTTTCACAGACCGTTTTTGAGAATTTTTCTAGAATCTTTTCTACTATCTTTCTCCAATTTTTTGAGAAATTTTCTAGCATTCTTTTGTGTGATTTTTATAATTTTATTCATTTTTTGAGAATATTTCGAGAAATTTTCTAGTATCTTACTAAAACTTTTCGAGAAATTTTCGTTAGTTTCTGTATCATTTTCTAGGATCTTGTGAGAGGGTTTCGCAAAACTTTCTAGAGTCTTTCTAGCATATTTTTGAGAATCTCTCGACCTACCTTTTGTATTCCTCCATTAAAGATGATAGGCACGTGGACATTATTCACACGTGTGTATGCCCACATATCAAAACGGATATTGTTTCTTATTTATTTATTTCTTTTCTTTTCACAAACAGTCTTCCGTCATTAAATCTGTCAAATCATAGTTTGAAACTCTGAGTCATGCACGTTCTTAATAATGAAAATGACAGATGTCATGTCACCATGACATGTCATCATCTTTTCCACACCGCTACTGCATATCATAAGTTATTTTCTATTTTTTCTTCCTCACACTTTCTTCTTGCGTTTTCATGCTTTCCTGCGCTCAAAATTTTTGCGATTAAGCACTCTCTTACGTTCTGTCGCGATCTACGGAGCTTTTGTGAATTATTCGATACAATGGCTTCTACATCTAGCTCTTCAATTACCTGGAAAGCACGCGCAAGAATCCGCCTTGCAGTCCTATTTGGATCAATGCAGGTTGGGAAATTTGAAAGTGGATCCTTCAGTCATCTTATCTGAAGTCAGTACCGAATTTGTGAACTCCATCCACGTAGTTTCTGAGGTGGATTTCAAAGTCCATGTGTGAGGCAAATTATTCACTATCTCGGAAGAAGTATTCTGCACAGCTCTCAAATTACCATTGGATGGTAAACTTGTTTTTACAAACAAAGATTCAGTGGATGAAGCCGCCCATTTTTTGAGCAATTGCTTTGTACCCACGAAGGGGTATAAAATCTCGATGATAAATATACCACCTTTAAGCTATTTTGTAAATATGCAAATCAAGCCATATTTTTGACAAATGCGGATGCAACAATTTCAGTCCAAAATTTTGGCTATATATTGGACGCGCTAGCTGGTAATCCTGTTTGCTTCGGTGTTATCGCATACAAGGCCTTTTTGAGGTGGACCAAACACAAAAAGTTTTCTGGAGTCGGAGCACACGTTTCGCGACTATGCAAACATTTTGGAATGTTAATCGATCAAGAGAAAACCATGCTGACGGAAAGGCTATTGCCTCCAAAACCCATTGAACTTTCTAGTCTCCTGACTGTTCCAACCACAGCTACCACAACAGTTGTTGCGCCAGCCATGGATGCTATGGAGATTGATGTTGCACCTTCTCAACAAGATGCACCTGCTACTATGACCATGGATACTGATGATTTTTCAAAGCCAGCGTCTGCTTCAACATCCCAGAAGAAGAAGAGTTCAAGCTCCTCGAACGACGATGCCACTCAGTCCGACACTTCAGGTAGTGGACGAGCAACACCGTTAGATGACACTGGGGTAGCAGACAACCAAGAGGACGAACCAGCTAGCCAGCCCCAATGGTTCTGCAACATGTCAGAGAAGGCCAAGAATTTAGTGGCTGATATGTATGATTTTGATCGACATAATCAGAAGACGATTCTGGACTTGATACAAGCAGAGAGGAAGTATCAAGACTCTCTCAAAGAGTCCTTTGAGAAGATCGATTCGCTCGAATCAGATAACACGCAACTGATTAAACAAAATCGTTCTCTTGAACCACAGCTTCAGACTGCAATAAACGAAGCTGATTCTTTGAAGCAGACCAATAAGACGATTGAGGCCAAGTCTGTAAATTTTCAGACTCAAAATGATTTTTTAAAACAATAGCTGTTGGCTTCAAATCAATACAATGTTGCTCTCCAGAAGCATTTGCAGGAGGAGCGAGCATCATGAATAAAGACAGAAGCTGCTCTTACTCTGTGTAGCAATGCAGGCTCGATCATAGTAGACCTCACGAAGCTGAACCAGCTCCAAGGCCAGATGCTCAAAAAATTTTGAGTCGAGTTCTTGCAACCGCTCGAGGATGCGAAGGCACTTGTCGAGGAAGAGTTGGCTGAGTTAAAAGAGATGTCTAGTGAAGCCACCCCAACTTGCAGCGAACCCGACTCTCATGAAGAATACCTTCAGGCCCTGCTACACATTGATGATCTGACGCAGCAAATTCAAGCTGTGTCTACCTGCTCGGGAGTTACTGACCATCTAGAGTATTTGGAGGCAGTCGCGAAGATCGACAAGCTCGAACATGAGTTGTCAGATTTCAAGCAGCAGTTGGAAGACCAGAAGTTAGTTGTTGAATTGCAAACTCATGATTTGGCAACAGCAACTACTCAGACAAAGCGAACACATCGAAATCAGTCGAAGGTATGTGCTGAAAGATTCCATGCATTTGCTGAACGATTCTGGAAGTGGTGTCCCCATGCATTTAATATTGAATTACAATGGCATGTGGATTACATGATGCTACCAGGCGCAGTAGGCATCGCCTTCGACGATTGGAAGAAACCATGGGACAAGGACGACTTTCTCTAGTTATGGGCCCAATTATCTATTGAGTAGAAAGGATGTCTCTGCTGGGGCATAATCCAAGGTAAATTCCAGGTCGTCCCTTTCGGTTCAGCAGAGTTATACATAGGCTCTTCTGCTATGTATGCTCTTGAATACATTCGAATCAAAGAATTCCAATTTTTGCGAAACGAAGACAATAAGCGACATTTTTGGAAGCGAAAGTCACAGTTTCAACTGTACAAACCACAAGTTGTTGCAGGTTTGCTGATCAATGTAAATATGGCCTATCCTGAACTTTTCAGTCTTTACGTGGATTGGGAGCGAAACCTTGCAGATTATTTTGCGGAGATTCGACACAATTTGCAAGAAAGAAGGAAGTCAATTCGATATAAACAATTCTGTACATATTCATTTTGGCAGTTTGGCACCTTTGCGGCAAAGACATTGTTTTTCGTTCAAAATCTTTATGTTAAAAGCTCTTTCATAAGATTTTCAGCCCGCTATTGTAAAGAAATCACCCTATATAGTGATTTAGATGTAGACAGAAAGTTAACTCAGGAGCTGTTCGATGGAACATTGCTCCATGTTAAGCTTCAAGAATTCGGCAACCTACCAGCTGGCCGTTATACGAAATCCAAAGATCAAGTTATTAAACTTAACATCTAAACTTAAAATTATAATGGGATTGGTTACCCATTGCTGGCGATCAGCCGGAAGTCCGTTGTAGACGTTCTTCAAGTAATTGGTTGTCTAAGTTATCATTCACCAAGGAGGCAACTGTGGGCTTATTTTCCAACAGTTTGTATGAGATAGTTTCGATATCATGAAGGATGATAGAGATATGGATTATTTGCATATAAGGAGAACTAGCAAATGGTTATAAGAAAGCAAGATTGGATAATATCTAAAAGACAATATATCCTTTGAAGCTTCAATAAGCAAGTGCATTGACAAGACATGATGTAATTTGTATGACATAGTTTCTACATCATGAAACATGATATAAATATACATTATTTTGATATAAGTAGAAATAGTGAATTGTTATAGAAAAGCAAGATTGGATAAAATCTAAAGCACAAACTATCCTTCACAGCTGCAATAAGCTTCATGGAACGTGCCCCTTACCATCTTATAATTTTTATCCTTGAAAAGTCTTCATGTTCACTAGCCATCTTTCTTTTCATCCATGAAAAGTCTTCAGTTTACAAGCCACCTATGGCCATCATATTATGTTTCACAAATAAATTAATTATCATGTTTCTAATATTGTCCAATACATGATCTTCATACTTAGAGAGCTTTTCATGCAATGAAGAAGACCAGACTGCATATTAATGTTTAAAAAACACAAATGGATTCCCCAAGTGTGGCATTTAGTACCACCCATTCCCACAATTTCCCTTGAATTCTGCATTTAACAGTCTTACCCCTCTCTGGATACTGGAAATTAAAGTAGTTTATTGCAATATGTAGTGAACAAATACCAAGTTCTCTACTCTGATGGGGGAATGGGTGCCTAAGGGGTGATTTATAAAAAGTTGGGCGTTGGATGAGCTCAAGTACAGACTACTTTCACCAAGTTACATTCTTGGAGCTCATTGCAGCAGGATTAGCCTGTGTGGGCTGGTTTGTAGATATCAGATCAAACAGTGGATTGATTGGCTGATCAGCCATGGAGCCAGAATATTCCATTTCCTTAAATTTCAATTTTGGGATTTGGAATTTTATCTTGTCTCTGTTTGGGCTGCATAATACTCCCAGCATTGCATCTTCTGCAAGGCTCAAGAAAGAGATAGATCAAGCATGGACAGCCCAGATATCCCTGTTCGTTATGTTGGTGCTGAATTTCCTACACATTCCTTTGCTGGTTCTGGGAGCATTTGTGGAGACATACTTAAACACTGTCAATGCAAATGGAGGTGTAACCAACATCATTTTGCTTGTATTGACTTTCAGGGTCAAGGGTCTCTCTCTCTCTCTCTCTCTCTCTCTCTCTCTCTCTCTCTCTCTCTCTCTCTCTCTCACACACACACACTCACTCACTCACTCATTCACTGTTATACTTGATTTGATTGCTTTCACACTGACAGATGATTTGGCTACTAGATCTTAATTGGACAGTTTTCACATTGTACAGATATTGTCCGTCCTAAGCCAGAATCAAGCAGCTTCTATTCGGTGACTGGGCACCTGGACTGGAGAACGACGTTGGATCGAGATATAGCATTGCACCGAGGCAAGGAGCTTAATGGCATGACCCTAAACTTTTTCACAGACAAATCTCTTTTTGAAGATGCTCCAGAAGCCGCTTCAGAAGCTGTAATGATGGCTGAAATATGCATGATGTCTTCCAAGCTTGCCTATGAAAATGCAGCAGTCATTAAAAAGATTATAACAGACGCCTGGAATGTGAGTCTTCAACTTTGCTCTCTCCAAAAAGATCATAGGAAACTTAAGCGATCCAGGGATCAACAGCTAGGCTTTGCCATGTCTAGACAGCAATTACTGATGATGGGTTTCCCCTTAACATCTAGATTAGCAATTACTGATTTGGGTTTTTCCTTCAAGTCTAGATCAGCATTGACTGGTTTTCTTCCTTTAAGTCTAGATCAGCAATGACTATTGATGGGTCTTTTCCTGTAAATCTAGATCAGCAATTACTAATGATGGGTTTTTTTCCTGTTGTATATTGCAGATGAACTTTGTTGCACAGTATGACTGCTGGAATGGTAAGGTTCATTAGTCGACTAAAACAAGTACAGTGGGCATCAAGCTATATGCAAAATATTGGACCTTGATTGAGTGTCAAAATCAGCAATCGTTGATGGATTGCTTGAGAAAGATGTTGTAAAAGTGTAGCATCAAGTTCATGCCCAATTACATGAAGATCACTCCCATTTAAATGAAACTTTTTCCCAAAACAAATGCTCATTTCTTACTGGCTTAGGTGGAAAGCCCATCCATTTTTCAGCTTAAATGACATTATGGCTAGAAAGCCCATGGGCTTTCCACATAATGTGTCACAGGGCCAATCTTAGGTGGAACATGGAGATAGTGCAACATGATTCTTTGCCAAAGTAGATATTAAAGAACCTAAGGTCTCTTTGTATTGGGAAATGGATTTTTCTGCCACCTTTCCACCAAGCAGAACAGGCACAAAAATGATGGGAAGATGGTTTGCCTGAGCCATTATTGAATCACCATTGAACTTGGTGGAAAGGCCATTAAGAAATTGTTTTCCAAGCATAAAGTATTGGCAATGAGCATTTTACTTTAAAGCTGATTTTATTTTTTTATGTTCCACACTTTTTGACCTTGTATAGGCATAGTATCCTCCAATTTTTTTATTGGCTTTTTATGGATGCTTCTAAACTTTTTTATGGAATTCAAAATTCATCTGTCCGAATGTCGATTTCCGGAGTCATAAACAGCTTTAAATTTGTTTTACGGTGTCATGTTTTAAAGTTCTTGAAAGAAAAATTTATGGAGTTCGATGCAGCCCATAAATCCTTGGTGAATGCCAATCTTTGCACTATTTCTTCCACTTCAAGAATGAATAGTAAAATGTCATGCCAATGAGCCTGGCATTGAGGTATTGCATCAAAATTACTGCAGGAAGTTCAACTGTAAGCTATTAATATGCTTGACTATTATATGCAGATGAATTTACTAGGGTTTTTTACAGTATAATGTCTACGAGTTTATATCTAGAGATAAAATGAGTTGGCTTTCAATTATAGCAAAGAATTGCTCTGGTTCCAGTCTTAAAAGTCAATGAAATCCTGCAGGCCAATTGTGGAAATTGAAATTTCACCTATTAAAAGTTTGAAGATTTCTACTTATGAAGAATGCAATGATTTTAGCTAGGAAATTTAAATGTATAGATATTGTTCGAGTAGTTTACAGCTTCCATCAAATTGCTGTAGTCTTTTCTTTGAGATCTGGCTTGATTTTTGCTCTTGGTGCAATGTGAGTGACACACAGGCTGCATGTTTTGACATTGTGTGTCTGTAGAATGCCAGAGACAAAAATTGACCAAAGTATTCATTGCCACTGACAAAGCCCAGAACGCAGACGTGATCGTGGTGGCTTTCCGAGGCACAGAGCCCTTCAACACCTTGAACTACATAACAGACATAGATTTCAGCTGGTATAAATTCCAAGCTCTGGGTCAAGTCCATGTGGGTTTCCTTGAGGCTTTGGGTTTGGGAGATAGGAACAACCTTGAAACACTTGCAGAATTGCAGAGGCGACTTCTGGAGCCTGGAGAGGATGGAAGACCCACCTCCGGTTTGCTCCCTCATACCACTCAAGATGCAACCAAACCTTTGGCTTATGATGTGGTGACCCAACAACTAAAGGTTCTTCTAAGTTCCCACAAGAATGCAAAGATCTATGTGACTGGGCATAGTCTGGGAGGAGCTATGGCATGCCTCTACTCTACCTTGCTCCACTATAAGAAAGAAGAAGGATTGACCAGTAAGTTGGGTGGAGTGTACACATTTGGACAGCCTAGAGTAGGGGATGGGCAGTTTTGTGAGTTTGTGATTGAGAAGCTGACTCGACCGGTGAACCGGTACATACGAGTGGTGTACAACAGTGACATTATCCCTCGAGTGCCGTTTGATTTAAATCCTATTTTGAAATTCAAGCATGCAGGAATTGCTCGTTTTTTCAACCCTAACTATGCGGGAGAGGTACAATATTATTGTCTACTTTCGTCTTTCTTATATGTCCTCTTATTTTTTGCAAGTGATTGTTGTCTAACTCCCAAGGAGAACTTTGCCAACATGTTTTTTCCTTAAGAACCTAGTTTATGCTTTTGGGCCATAAAGTCATGGGTGACTGTATAGGCAATTGTTAATGCCCTGTCATGGGCCCGCCATTATCCATGGTTGTGGCTACTTCAGAGCACGTGTCAAGCATTCACCACCCTTAGATAAAGGTGGCATTGTCATTGAAATGGCATCCACAGTTGCTAGTACTTTCTCCCATAATCATTAACAAGATGAGCATTAAGAGAGAGAGAGAGAGAGAGAGAGAGAGAGAGAGAGAGAGAGAGAGAGAGAGAGAGAGAGAGAGAGAGAGAGAGAGAGAGAGAGAGATTTCTCTTATGTTAATATGGGATTTTGGGGTGACAGCTTTTGGAAGAGGTGCCAAACAAGAACTATTTCTCACCATGCTACTTCATACCAATGGAGATCTCTGCAATTTGGGAGATAATCTACAACAGGTTTTTCTTATCTTGGATGTATGGAGATGAGTTTAGAGAATCAAAAACCTCTTTACTCTTTAGGATATGTGGCTTGTTCTTCCCTGGATTAGGCTCACATAGCCCAGTGAACTATGTCAATTCTGTGAGACTGGGAATTTCTAGATCTGAAGATACTTTGTGGTAGAATTCAAATGTAAATTCAATCATTTGTTATGGAAATGACAAGGAGATACTATCACTCTGTCAATGGAAATATAATTGTGGTTGTAAAAGTGTTTTAAGTCCTAAAGTCTAGATGCAATGATGTTAAATAACATCTTTAGGAATTATATGTTTTGCCTTTTGCACAAAAAATGGAAATGTTGAGAATGTAGAAAAGATTATGAAATTTCCCTTTGTTTTCCAATTCAACAAGTCAAATCCTCCAATGAGTTGTTGAGGACTTTCTATCCTCTACTTGAAATCAGGAGTTCATCATGCAAATGAAAAAATACAAGAAAAAACTTACCTCGATGTATGGAGTTAGATCCCATTCAAGCAAGCATAGACCTATAAAGATTGCTGGTAACGGTGTCAAGTTTGTAATTACACTATCATGAACTATGACCCATGCTATTCATTTATCATATATTTCATAAGAGAAAAAAATCTATAGTTTGATAGATTGTTTCAAATATTTGCAAAACCCAAAAGAATGATCATTTTGTGGCATATCCAAGTACACTTATCTTTCTACAAAACATTAAAGTTCGTTACCATCTCGGAAATGAGAAGATGATTAGAAATTACCACTATTGAAAGTTATATCTAATAAGAAAGCATCTCAAAGGACTCATATAGAATGTCTGCAAAAGATAACTTTCATTATTGTTGGATAATAAAAAAATGTAGACGATCAAGTTCTAATGTTCATTGGAATACAGTTGTCATTATTACTCTAACATCATATCAAAAAAATCTGATCATATCCCCTATACATGTTGCAACACCTTATCACACCTCAAAATCTAAACTGCATTTGAAAGTATTCACAAGAAACTATTGTGCTTAAGATTTGGATATGAAGTTGTATTATTTTCAGAATAATCCAAAGGAATTACTACCGCGAACATTGATTTCTACCAGATTAATTTAGACTATGTACTACAATCTTTAAGGAAGAATCTCATTCTCATAACCTATAGTGACATAGAGACCATCCTCATTCAATAACTTTGGCATGCCTTATCTTTTATCTTGAAAAACTATGGATAGGTTAGTGGATGGTGTCATTTGATTATTGGTTGTAATGGCTAGTGAAAAGAAACCTTAAAGGGAAACTAGTTGTGGATGCTATCACTTAGTTGAGTTTGTCATGAACTCATCAATTGTTTGCCTAGATTCTTGCAAAAAAAAAATCTTAAATAGCCCTTTCCTCTCTTCCAACAAATGTTGCATTGGATCAAGGGTTTTAACAAACAAGTGATTTGATCATGGCTTCATCTTTAAAACTAAATATCATGAAGTGGATTTTCAAGGTCTCCTATTTTCATAACAAAACACAAATTGAGTTCATAAGCATCTCTTTGCATATTTCATTGATGTTGATAATTCTTTTGAGTACTATAGTGGTGTAATTGGGTGGAATTAGATCCAATATTCCAACGACAGCCAATGAAGTTCTAACCATCGTGGAACTTATCAGAGGCCTATGTTTTTTGTTTAAGAACACCTTGTTTATGAATCTAATGATTTAATAGAGTAGGAAATTAGATTCCTCCTATCAAAGGCAAACAAAAAAATAATCAAATTGATTGAATTATCTGTTGCAAAATGCTTTGGACCTTTTGATTTAGCATACACTATCACCTATATGTATTAAGCATATGGGCTCAAAGTAATGTTGTACTCCAAGAAATTTCTATACCTATCAAAGTTCCAACATGTGTGGTCCATATATGAACATGATTTGTCTCAAAATTATTGAATGAAATTTCTATACCTATCAAAGTTCCAACATGTGTGGTCCATATATGAACATGATTTGTCTCTATATTATTGAATGATTAATGGGATGAGTAGGAATCAATGGTAAGCCATGTCCCTTCCATATCTAAGTAGTAATGATGAGATGGTCGGTAATCCTAATAAGGGATCATACCTAAAATTGTGACCACTTTGCTACATTTATTTAGCTTATTGATTCTAGAGTCATAAGAAAATGTGCACAAAAGTTTACTATTTGTTGGAAAACCGAAAATTTTGGCAAAGCGGATTCAGACAAGGTCTGAATAAACAATAGCAGTGGAAGACAAACTCTGTCAATTATATTAGAAAATGTGGTACTCAGACAATAAATGGATGAAGTAGAAGCATCTGATCGAACAATCTCTACACAAGATAATCAGAGATTGAAGCCAAGAGCTGAAAATACTTCTCATTAAAAAATTGATCTTTATAAAGATCGGAGGAGTACAATAACTGCTAGCTTGAAAAATTGCTTTTGCTCTGCTTGCCTTGACATTAAAACTTAGCCAACCTACTTGCTTATTTATTGCAAAAATTATATTAGTCCTAAGTTATGGAGAAGCTATGTTGTCTAATCCGTCCTACAGTAGATAAAGGTCACTATAGATCTTAATCTTGTATATACATAGTTAAAAACTATTAACATTAACCTGGGATTACAGATTGTGACTTGCGTCAAAAATAGTCGTAGGGTCGAAATAGACACAAGGGTTGAAATAGACCTAGGTCAAATATAGACCGTGAGTCAAAATAGGTCTTTGGGTCGAAATGAGTGTCGCAAGGTCGAAATTATACATATTCAATTTGACCAATCTATCGAAGCCAAAGAGTGATTTTGATTTCAATTCCTAGGGTTGAAATAGATTTTGATTCTCTGTTTCAATCTTCTGTTAATAATTGCAGTCTAAGTATTTAACAATTTTATGATACTCATTAAAAAGTGGATTTCCACTTGAATTTTGAGATCCAATACTCCCCCTTAATGTGGATTTAATCTGATATGATTGTCCTTTGTGTTAACTTTATGAGGACCTAGTGCATTATGCAGATCACAATCACAATCAACATAGCTCAAGCACCTCAAGCTCTCAAAGATGGCATAGCAAAAGTAATTGAATAACAAGAAAACATTGTATATATGGTAAAAGCCCCAAACTCCATGGGCTCGACAAGTGTCGTCTAACTAAATTGGAACCTGTCCAACTAACTTGGCCCAGTATAGGCCATAATTATTGACGACAAACCTAGGACATGCTCTGAGTACAACAAAGGTTGTCAAAAAACTACTATACAGAATAATTTCCTATCAATGTGGCTACCCGACTAATCCAAGTAGCTAGCTATGGGACGAGCGTCCGAATGATCAGTTGATCGTAGGTCATGTCCGAACATTATTGAAAGCAATAAACTAATCAACTGTACAATAATTATAGTATCAAATTTGAAGCTTATACAATATAAATCAAATCAAGCCTAATTTCGAATACTCTCCCTTAAGCTCAAATGTGTGAGAAATTGGCAAAAATCAGGCTTGGTATTCCTATGTTAGAAGTTTGTGAGTGAATCTCACATGTGTGGAGGATGTTCCCATGCATTAGAAGAATTCTGAATCCAGAAAAGACCCTTTAAGGAATGCCACGTAGATTGACAAAGTTTATTAATGTAAATTACCAAAATAAATTCATTTTTTGCCCAAATGCTTTTTCATTTCTGCCCGCACTATTTTCGATGCTTAACCATATTACCGTTTGTAGTTTATTGAAAATAGTATAACTTTTTGATCGTAGCTCCAATTGAGACGAAAATTATACTATTGGAAAGCTTGACGAGAGCTTTCCAACAGTACCTAGATGACCTACTTCTGAGCTATCGTTCAAAGGTTATGGCTAGTCAAAGTTTCAAAAAAAAAAAAAAGGTCCAAACATTTCTCTTGTGCTCGCTAGAGTACCCTCTTGTCCGCGCACAAGAGAGATATTTGGACTTTTTTTTTGAAACTTTGACCAGCCATAACTTTTGAACAGTAGCTCAAAATTAGGTCATGTAGAGTACCCTTGGAAAGCTCTCATCGGAGCGCTTTCCAACGGTATAATTATCGTCTCAGTCGGAGCTACGGTTAAAAAGTTATGCTTTTTTTAATGATAATTGCATATTATACTATGAATAACATGTCATGCTTGCGGGTTGCCCCCGACGTTGAATTATAGCTTTATTAAGAAAACTTTGTTTTTCAATTCTAATGAGCTACATTACGTAGATTTCAATCATTAGGGATGAGGCTTGGAGTGCACATTGGATTGTGGGAGACCTTTGAATGATGTATGGTGACATCTATTGGATATGCTTGCACGTGCATGAGGGCATATTGGTTACAAGTGTGGGCCGTGATTGAGGATCTGATTTGGAGACTAGTGGATCTACATGTGGCACAAGTATTGGTATGATAGGATACCACTTTGGGTAGGTCTTGGTCATGTATTTGATGCTTTATCATTGATCTGTGTGTGCTTGCATGTTACCTTGTCACATAGTCTAGATCTATGTCGAAGCTGTATGTGTCAATGCCTTTGCATCTATCTCTCCATTCTATTGGACCATTCTCAAGCATATCTCAAATCCTATTGGACCAATGGTACTTCCACATCTTATTTCTATTGGACCTCTTGAACTTTGACTTGTCACACATCAAACTAACTAAAGACACTTGTCAAGAACCTATTTAGCTTGAGTTTTCCACTTGTGCTTTTGGCCTAATAATGACAAAAAAAGTGTACTTCACTAATTGACCTCTAAAGCCAAAAATGGCTCAATCTACTAATGACACCTAGAAGCTTGAATATGAAACTTTATGAGACCCCTATAACAACCATTTTTAATTTATTTTACAATTCTCCACACATTAGAGGAGTCCTAAATCCAAAAAAGACCCTTTGTAAAGATACTTTTTATATTTTTTTTCTCAAATTTTGCTTACACATGGACCAATCAAAACACTCATCTCCCAAAAAAAGCATTAATCCAAACCTCTTTGCCTTGACATCCTATCTAGTCAATCCTAAAAGTTGTTTCCCATCCATTCCTGCTCCAAGCACTAGAGTCTACCAAGGACTCAATGAGAGAATGTGCACAAATCTCACCATAGGCTATACCTAGATAGCTCTCCCATCTCCGATAGGTACTAATGATGATTTTCCAATTCTCTGCATCCCATGCAGATTCAACTTTTCCATGCTTGACATTGCCAAGTCTGATTTGACCAATGTCTAGGTTTTATTACAAGAAACTTGTCTCAACACCATATCCAGCATGTCATCCAAACCAAAGTAAATGCAGATAAGATCCAACCATCGTGATGATAAACTCACCCATGATCCAAAGCATATCAAATAGGATAGCTCCATTAGAATCATGTACCCTATTCAAACTTTTTAGAATTTTTCAATACAGTATCGACTCAAAAAAATTCTATATTTTTTGAGTCAGTGTATATTTTTGAATCATTGTATAATTTTTTGATACTTGTAAATTTTGATATTGTCCGACCCAACGACTTCGCGTTGACATTCCGCCCACTTTGTACATTCATTAACTATAATGAGGCGATTGTAATAACTGCAACAAAAGGTTGTTGTAGATATTTTGTAGGATATCAATCCTAGAATCTTCATCAGAAAACTTCTTTTGATTATTCGAGTTTTCTGTAGCCAGTGTTATCAACTCAACGACTGTAAGCTGAAGTTATCACTTCAAGCATTGTACTCACTATTTGATATTAATCAGAGTGCAAATTTTCAGTCCCACTATTGTATCGTTTCATTGCACATTTGTCTAAATCATTCAATTTGAACATTCTGCTGCTAACTGCGGTGCTTCTGATCCTACACTAAGCTCGCTCATCAGCTTCTGCTGATTTCCACTTATTTGCAACACTCCAGTGTACGATATTATTAGTTATGCCCTATCATTTTGTATTAGGCCAATAATGTAATTCAAATAACCTTGTGGGGGGCCATATGCTCCAATTGGACCTATGGAGCTAGTGCATGGGATTGATGCTTATTGGTGCAAGAATAGGAGGCCAAATGCTTTTGGAGTGGATTTGGAGATCCTAGAAAAAATATTTCTCAGCTTTTGGGGCCTATATCCCTTGTAGGAACTCGCGATCGTCTCCTCTCATGCATTCAATCATTGTGGCTTGGGATTGAAGCGGTTAGGATTTACCGAGGTGGTGAACATATATCCAATGCATTCAAGAAGTATTGCTCTATTAATGGGATTGAACAAAAACTTACTTCTTCCTACTCTCCAAAGTTCAACGGACTTGCTGAAAGGAAGAATAGGACCTTGGTTGAATCTGCCAAGTGCATGATTGCTCATGCATCGTTACACAAATCTTTTTGGTAGCAAGCTATTTTTATGGCAGCTTACCTACAGAATTGATTTTTAACCAAACGTCTATCTAATAGTAAGACTCCTTATGAAGTTTGGCAAGCCTTCAGTAAAGCATTTGAAATTTTTTTTTATGTGTGGCCTATACTCACATTCCTAGAGACACCAAAAAGAAGTTGGATGTTCATTCTATAAGAACAATCTTTGTTGGTTATTGTTCTTCAAATGGTATGTATAATCCTTCAATATCCAAAATTATTACTAGTATAGATGTTACGTATATTTAAAATCAGTTTATTGACCTAAAGGGCAAGAACAAAGTCATAAATGAAGTTCATGCTCAGAATATTGATCAACATTGAAATACAGTCAATTCCTTCAATCAGCTAGCCTATATAATTTGATTTAGAAGAAGAACAAGAAGTTGCAACTCAAGAGTAGCCAAACCAGCAACAAACCTTGCAACCAAAGGCACCTCCTAGAAGATCTACAAGAGTTATAAATCAGCGTGTCAAATTTGCTGATGAGTACACTCATTATCTGTTGCAAGAGCCAACTATAGTTGACGAAGCACTCACGCAAGCTGATTCAGATCTTTGGAAGGAAGCCGTCTTTTCTGTTTGCAACCATCTGGACTGCATGTGCTCCATACGGAGTCCTCTCTCCTGAGATGCCTCATGTGCTAGCTTTTCTTGTGAAAGACATTGACGATGGCTCCACCAGATCGTGCATACTTGCAACACCATGTCTGATACCATGTTAATGTTCTGAAGATCTATTATAGTATATAAATCACAACTCAAGGACCTCAAGCTGTCAAAAATGTCACAACAAAAGCTATTGAATAACAATGAAACATTGTACATATAGTACAAGCCCCAAACTGCATGAGCTTGACAAGTGTCATCAAACTAAATTGGCACCTATCTAACTAACTAGGCCCAATATAGGTCGTAATTATTGATGAACCTAGGACATGCCCCTAAGCATCTCAAAAGCCATCAAACATCTAATGTATAACCTAATTTTCTATCAATGTGGTTACTCAACTAATCCAAGTAGCCAGCTATAGGATGAGTGTCTGATTGATCAGTCAATGGCTTGCTCTACACCTTTTCTCTGACATAATGGTATTTGATTTCGATATGTTTACTTCAAGAATAAAATCTCAAATCTAGAGATAGTGTAATTTGTGAAAAATCAAAAAGCTATCTATGTTGACTTTAGGAGTGATTAAGTTTTTCCATCAAACATCTATGTGTAGGAAGTTGATAGGGCCAATTTTGGCCTAGAAAGCAAAATAGTCAAAATACATGTAAAGCCATGATTTGGCCAAAATTCATTTATGACGTAGCTCAAGCTAGTTAGTCACTACAAGTGTCAAGTTTAGGTTTGATGAGTGATCAAAGTCAAAGTGTTGGCATGAGGTCAAGGGTCCAATCAAAAGAGAGATATCTAGCATTTTGGTCCAATCAACTTTGGAGGGTCATGAATCACTCATCCAATAGGAATCTAAAGGTGGTAGAAAAGAGGTCCAATAGGAATTGAGCATGGACTACCTTGAGTTAGTACTAGTAGGTTGATTACGTCCATTATGTAGTTGAGTTTTTGAGAGTTATATGAGATTTGGCAATTTGTGACTATCAGTCTACTTTCTCTCTTGACCTGAGATTTTCTCTCTACCCGAGAGCAACTACTAGGGGGTTTGGGAACCTTTAGGATCATACAACACATACTTCATAACCACTAACCTCAAAACCATATGGTGATGAGAGTGTGTAAGCCATTCCATAAACCCCCTAACAACAACCACTTTTCATAGTTTCTTTTCAAGTATCACTTTCACACGTGTAAATGTACTTGCCCTATGATTGTATGTATGCATAATTAAAGAAACATGAAGTTTATACCCACAAAGCATTGCTAGCTTATGAACCAAAAACCTACAAAAATACACGGAAGAAATCGTAAACAACCGCAACCGCACACTGCAAACGGTTTCAATGAAGGCATCGAAGACAACCGCAAAGTCCTGCAAATGGTTTCAACGAAGGCACCGAAGGCAACCACAATGGTCCCGCAAGGACTCATAAATGAAGGCAACAAAGACCACCGCAACAGTCCCGCAAGGACTCACATACGAAGACCAACGAAAGGGGTCAACCGCAACTGCAACGCAATGTGCACTATAAACCGCAACACTCCAACCTACGGTCCATTACAAAATTTTGGCAAACTAAAGGAAATTAAAGGTCAACACTTACGATCTAGAAGCGAAGACCACGGCTCGCCTAGACACCGCAAGATGAAACTTGCGGTCACCTACGAAGTAAACCAAAGGTCAGCAGACCGAAGGCAGTCCACGAAGGCTGACTGAAGGCCACCACAAAGTCAATGAATATGGTTTACGATGGTTCTCTCCTCATGACCGCAAAGAACCTTCACGATTGCAAAGAACCTTCAACCGCAAGGCACCATAGACAAACGATCGCGGTCACAAACGGCTGTAAAAACGACGGATCTTCACAACCCAAGTAATTGTTTGCAAATTCTGAAAGTTAGTATCTGATGCAAAAAAAACTAACTTTTTTTTATTTTTGGAAAGATCGAGCAAAGTACCAGATGCAAAACGAACTCCACGGACAAAGGAGACAGCAAATGTGATATTGTAATTAGTGTACAGTTAATTAGATTTGTTGTATTCAGTTGTGTTCGGGACGTGACCCATTAAGATATATTGATCGACAACTGATCCCGTAGACGGCTACTTGGTTTAGCCAGGTAGCCACACATAGGAAAAATTAGCCTATATAGAGTTATATACAGTATATGCTATACTCGAGGGCATGTCTCGAGTTTGTCAGTCGAATTTGGCCATACTAGTAGGCCAATTTTAGAAAACCTTTCTTTTTCATGCAGGTTGTGGATTTTCTATATGTATAGTTTTGTTTGTTAAACATTGAAGCTTTTGTTGTGCCATCTTTGAGAGCTTGTGAGGAGTGTCTATGGTGATTGATTGATGTGATCTGCATACTACACTAGATCCTAATAGGATTCTAACACAAGACTCCATCAACATTGACTCTTTTTTAGACTCCTAAGCACAGGGGATAGAACCTACTCCTTTTAGTTTACAAACATCATCATTTGTTGTAAACATAGACTTGATAGGCCCTTCATAAGACAAAAGAGTTGAAAAGTACTCCCTCTTGCTTGTCATGTGGGAACTTGCCCCACTATCTATCCACCATGGATCTTCTCCCTTGAAACTTGATGAAGAGAAGCTTGACATCAAGTGAGTCCTCATGTAGACCCAAACTAGCTTGTGAATTTTAACAAATCCAAAGTCATGTAACCTAAATGTAAATTAAATTTCACCTTATTGACTTAGCATCAGAGTAGTTAGAGTCTGAAGAGGACCTTTGAAAAAGATGCATATGTATTTTTTTTCTCATTTGCGTTGACATGTGGACCAATAGAAACTCTAATATCAGGCTTCTACATAACGTAGCTTAACTCCAATACAAATAAATAGATTTTTTTTTAAATATATAAATGTTTTGTCAGGCAGCATGTGGAAATGCTATTGGATGTTGAGGCCTATCCTTCCAGCTTATCACTGCCTGAAGAGGCCGAACCAGATTAAAATGAATATGACAAAAAGTTATGTAGGACTAAAATGAGTAAATCAATGTAGCTTTAATGTAAATGCCTTGTCAAATCATGGTTTACATGGTTAATTGCAATTAACTCATAGCAGCAAAAAATTTGGTGTTTCAAAATTTTGCTTACACAGATTTTCATATTCATAGATTTCTACACATAATGAATGGTGCCATCAAGGAAAGCATGCTCCTCAATCAATAATGTGTTTTTCTTCAACGAGAAAGATGGCAATGGACTATGAGTGCCAAGAAAGTATTCAAAAATCTCTTGGGATTTGATACATCCATCATCAAAAGGAACATTTCGAAAAAGCAAGAAGAGAAAACTATCATTTCAATTTTATTTGAAGGCCATAATTATGGATTTCAGAACATCATCAGGAGGAAAATCCATATTTAAAATTTAGTCCAACATGTGTATATGCATTCAGAGATAAATGTGCAAGAACTGAATTGTCAAGAACACAAAAAAATCAATTTTGAGTATTAATAGATTACTTGCACTTCTATGTATTTCATTCTGAATCATTTCTTTTTAAAGCGCTAATCTGATCAGTTTTCTCTTGCAAATTCATATCCATCCAATATAAATGAATGGGATCCAACCGGATCTCTTGTAGGTGTGTTAAATGTAGTACACATTGATATTAGACAGTTGCAATATAAAGGTAGAACTACAAAAGATCTTGCTGATTGTGATTTTTTTTTTTATGAATCTATGTACATTCCCAATTTAAAAGAGTGTTATGGGCAAATCCAGCCCATTCCACTACCTACTTTTAGAAGTGATGAATGGGTTATTCCTGATGCTACAATTTTAGAATCATTTCGTTGTAAGTTGTATAATAACGTAAAAACTTCATTAAAGATACTACATGCTAAAAAATAGTCCGATTAAGTTGAGTTGTTGTTTTGAATATATTTGTTGATTTTTTTTCTCAAGTGTCAATGTACACAAAACTCCAACTATGTATGTAAAATCAAAATGTCTTCCATATGGTTTCGTTATCAAATAGAAAAACAAATGCACAACTTTTGCTTCCACTACCAAAGATGAAAAAGGATTAAAAATAAATGGATGTCACTTGATCAAGACCTTGAAGAAAGTGAACACTCTCAACAAAAGAATATTGACATAATATACAATGATGGACTTCTGACTTGTATTGAAGTGGAGGAAGATTGAATCCTAAATTATATCAGGCAAGAACTGTTGCTCCTTCAAAATGATATACTCTCATACTTCAAATTCATTTTCAATGAAAATCTCGTAAGTAGTTGTAACTATTTTTATTCTTCTTGAAAAACTTATATAAAAATCAGTCATATAACAACTATTCTAAATGCAATATATTTTGAATCAATTTTTTGCAGGTACGTAAAAGACATGAGCTTGAGATCAAATGTAAAGATATTGGCGAAACTATCCGAATGGTGGAGGAACACTGAAATTTATTATCAAAAATAAGTGTATAAATTGCAATACAGTCCTATTCTAAAGACACAACTTGATTGTAACAATCCATATTCGTATCAATGAAAATATAAAAAATGGACTGTTTACATGTATGATTATATCTATCTTTTGATTGTAATATACACATGTATACTTGAAATCCTATGAAATTAAAATTTCTAGTCATTATTTTTTTTAGTATTTTCTTCTAAATTAAGAGAAGCATCTGGTAAAATTGTTTGCTCGTGCTATTCCAAAATTAAGAGGTTGATAAAGTACAATCTTCTTTTCTATTATTAAGTCTTTCTCTTCATTAGAAAAGATTTTTATATTTTGTTAATTGTATATTATAACATCTGTAGCCTGAGCTACTTGAAAGGCTATTAGAACCGGAACATTTTGTTTTTTTTCACCTTTGATGCTCTCAATTTGTGGAACAAAACGTTTAACTTTTGTAACAGAAATCTTAATCAACTCTTGTTGCAGTCTGTACACTTCATTGAGGTTATATGAGTCGAGTTAACTATCATTAGCAAGATTGAGAAATTTACTAATCATGATACTAATGAAATAGGAAATAAAATAAAAAAAACATCAAATGAATCACTCTATCAATATCAAATTAGAAGAAAAAAAAATATTACCTTATCAATATCAACATCTAATTGAAATTGTATCACTTAAAAAATAGCTTTGTAATATACAACACAACCATACACTATTGAAAGAATCAGGCTTTTGTTGTACAAACTACAGATATTGAAAAAAAAAAAGTATTAACGTTATGACAAATATAAAATGCACAGAAAGATGGAAAACTTAAATCTAAAATAGATCTGAATTAGCAATAATGTTAAATTCCTCAATAGATTTTATTTTTATTTCAATGCGAAATCTTTTGAAATGGATCAAAATCCTAAAAAAGAGCAACCATTTTTCAATTTTTTTATTTTTGCCCAAGAACATGTTTTTTTACAAAAAAAATTCCAAAAAAACACAAAAAAATAAAAAATAAAAAATCTTCCAAAAAATTTGCATTTTGACCCAAAAAAATCTATACACCATGTCTAAAAAAATTAAATTTTCTAGTAAAACCTTAAAAATTAAAAATGTCCAACTAAACAAAATACACAAACATTTATGGTGTTTTAATAGTCTGAATTGACTTTCATAAAAATAACTTGCATAATACATTTGAAGTCAGTTACACTAAATCCACAAATGTTGAAAACATTGAAAATAATTTGTGTGTGTGTGTGTGTGTGTGTGTGTGTTACAATTGAAATTCCAAGGAATTTTCACTGCTTTGAACTCAATGCTCAAAATATTATCAAGACCCGTTATATATATATATATATATATATATATATATATATATATATATATATACATTACAATTGAAATTCCAAAGAATTCTTACTACTCTAAACTCAGTGCTCGAAATATTATCAAGACCCATTTTCCTCATAAGAGTCTATCCAAATTTTCATCTGAATCAACATCTAATGTCAACATAAAATTGTGTATTGTGGTTTTGCTATGTTAAAGTTGAATCGAAGATGATGGTTGTGCACGTAACCCAAGACGTTCTTGCAAAATAGATATTGTTGACTTTCGTAAATGGTTCATGATTATCAATTTGAAATTAAATACAAACACATCAACACCCTGGAAATTTACAATATCGACTCTTGGCTGATTCTTCCACTTGCCTTTTGGATCTAATTGTAACATTTCTAGCTCGTACCTTTCCAAGAAGGCAACCATTTCATAGAGTTTGAAAATTGCTTTCCACACAATAGTGTGATGCCACCAACATTATTTGCAGTTTTGAACTGATGTCGTAAACTAATATCGTTTATTTGTGCAATGCAATGTTCCTCCGACGTTTTGATTTAATCTCTAAAATCAAATGTGCGTCCTGTGAAAATTGTCAAAGGCCAAAGCTAAATTTAAAGTTAGAGGTATATTTGAAAATTGTTTGCCACTATTCTTAGCAATTAGATGAAGTGATAAGGTTGAATTTGAATTATTTCTATTAGTTGATTGAGATACATGGAATCTAATAATAAAACTAAGTTTTTTTGGTAAATACTTGAAAACTACCAATTAGGGCAATATTTGTGGCCAAATGAAATTAAACCAATGGAAAATATTTCTTGAAAAAAACAAATTAAATGCTATCTCAAAGATTTGCGTTATGTATCGTACCCCAAGATTCCCAAACATCAAAATTGTATCTCAGCCCAATATTGCAATAATTGCTCCCACACCCAAATGTATTATAGCCCTTAGTGAAATTTAATGTAGAGTACTGCAATTCAACTGCTCGTATTTTCTTGAAATCTTGCAAATCAAATTTTTTTGCTAAAATGAGCATTACAAATGATACTTGGCAGGTATTGTTCTAAATATTGTGATGGGAATCTCTATTGTGCTGACTGTACTATCAAGTTGTACTTGACTGAACTGTTTTCCTACTAAAAACAACTTCAAAAAAGAAAGAATCTACTAATATACTGCTCTTTGAGAACAGTCTAAAAAATAGATTACAGTAGAAATAAGAGCTATTAATGCTCTGCAATCTATGTATTGTCCACTCTATGGATTGTTGAGTCCGCAATAGGTCCAACTAGCACTCCAGAGTGTGCAAATATCTGAAAAATCAAAAAGACTCATCTCTCCTCTAAGAAAGTGCAAGCACAACTTTTGAAGATTTGGTACCTCTGCTACCACTCTGTACGAATCTCGAAAGGTGTTGTATGGACTCTTGCTACAACTGTACGGAGTACATAACACGCGTAGCACTGTACTTTCAGGAATAGTTCTGTAAAAAAACCTCCAAAAACGCACCAGGAAGGGGCTGAATCATACTACTTCTGAATCTGTATGGCCGCCTGCTCTATCCTCTCAGAACTTTGCTTTGATACCGTAAAAAAAATCATAACAAACTGTTTGAACTGGATCTTTGATCTAAGAGAGTATCATATCGATTCGATGTTGCAGATGAAATGATTTGAGTCTAGAAACTTCTAAACAAGTACAATATTATCATTTAATGTACAACACCTTAGTTGCCCGTTCCAGAACGCTTTCTGTTCTGGAAGTGCGACAAAAAAAATTTTAAAAAAATACTTCCCGTTTTAACAAAGACTCAAAGCTATATAATCAAGGTGTTTGCAGGAAATCAACCCAGATTTGGATTGCCGGGTAGCTAATCCGTAAAGTTGATGGGCAGGATGATTGTTTGACTGTCAGAGATGAATGCAATCATTTGCTCAAGAGAAAACCTGTGTGCTAATTATTTGCTTGTCTAAAGG
Source organism: Diphasiastrum complanatum (assembly GCA_029204225.1). Taxonomy (NCBI): domain Eukaryota; kingdom Viridiplantae; phylum Streptophyta; class Lycopodiopsida; order Lycopodiales; family Lycopodiaceae; genus Diphasiastrum; species Diphasiastrum complanatum. The sequence continues at coordinate 1,824,811 of CM055103.1, forward strand.
ATTTCATAGATGATCTCCGTTGCTCAGAATACGTCCTCCAGAAAGCATGCTAACCCAAACATAGATATTTTTGTTGCAGACTTTCTTATTCTAAATTCTTCAAAAATATATATAATGTAGCATTATTAGAAGCAAAGGGAAATACAACATGAAACCTTCTTTAGCCACTCCTCTGGTGGCGTGTCTAAGACTATAGAAGATGCAAATGGCAGGTACTCTCCATCGGGGAAAAGATTCCAGTAGCTTCGTATTGTCGACGACCTTCTTCCCCTGGTGCATGCATCTCTAGCCTTTTTATTCCTTCAGACAAGCAAACAGGATTTCATATATTAGCGATCCGCGTTGTATTGTCTATGAAATCCTTCCCCGTTGTATTGTCTGTGGTGCCAAACCTGGTCGTAGAGGTGCCAGCACTAGCATCCCTCAGTGTATTACAAAGAAGAAGGAAGATGGCAGCCAGTTTAACACATGTTTTTGATGAGACCTATTTACAAACTTTTGGCCTAATTATTTAAATTTATTTGACAAGCTAATTTGGCCTATAGACATAAATTTCTAGATCTAAATTAAATATCTGAAAATTTTAGGAGGTTGTCATCAACTAGCGCTCTATATGAGAGGGACCACCTGGAGTGATTTCAAAGATTCTACAAGAAAAAAGAAGGCCAACTTTTTTTTTTAGATCAGACATGTACATTATACTTCGTCCCACATATCAAGTAGTATTCAACATGCAAAACAGCTTCACATAATGAACATCATAATAAATTGCATGGCAAAACTGTGACATGATTGCAATCTTGAACTGGCTACGTTTGCAGCTTGATCGGCATGCACTTTAATGGGAGGAACATCAAAAAATTATACAATCCCTAAGAACATGATAAGAAGTGAAAAGCTGATGAAGATCCTCACTGCATAGTTGCAAAAATACTCATACAGATACAAATGTGCACGGGTATTCATACGCGCATAGAAGGTGTACGGTCTGGAGCGTATACGAGACACATACCAGCTAACCAAGTCAGACTGTTGCTCATTAAAAAAAACTCGTTAAATATATAAAGCCTAGAAAACTAAAAATATGGATAGGTCAGGCACTGCAACACCTAAAGGTTCAAGCAACCAGAAATATTTTAAGTAAAGGTCGCTTTTCTATTTAACAAAACTGTATATTTTCTATTGTATGGTTACAGGATACTTCAAGGAGTGGTACACGAGATAGGAAGTCAACAGGCGTACAGAAGTATGGTGGCAACATTGATCCTCAAATGGCCATGCTTCCACAAAGAACTACAAATTTGACTATAGCCTTGAGAAACCAAAAAGACTTCAGTTTCTTGAAACCTGATATCTTAAACTTGAAGAGAGGGATGTAGCTGGAGCAAAAACAAAACTCATAGATGGCTAGTCAACGACTCTGAGGAATGCCACAGACCATGATTGCCCTTGTAAGAGATTGACCCACTTACAACCATGATAGCTCAATAAGCCACAAATGCATGCTCAAACAAATAAAACCCAAGAGATTTTGATAAAAAAAAACTCCCAATAAATTGATATAACGTGCATCCATTTTACTATTAATCAATCTTCTCTAATCCTTTGGAACTGTCGATGTCAGCTGGAGTTATGCTGGGCCTCGAAGCCAAATCATGCTGTCGTGAATCTGTTGAAGGAGATTCTCGCAATGCCAGTAAAACATACACAACTATGACCACATTTACAGAAAGCACTGCTAGACCCCCACTCCATAATGTATGGGATTGTGGAGACAAACCTGCAAATCCTGCATCAAGGTGAGATTGATTAAACAGTCAATGATCCCACTATCTTTCATTCTCAGCTCATTACCTAGCCTCTCAAAATCGCTAGGTCCAGCATGTATGCATAATTAGTAATTATTCAAGAAAACTTAAAATGTGGCAACAAACTTATATTACAAAATTTAGCAGTTGACCTAAAAAGGAAATGATTGCATAAACTTGGCTTGTAGGGCATTTTAATATAACATGAAACCTTATGCAACAACTAAAACGACACATCATCACTCTAATCAGTATCATGTCAAACAGATGTAATAGACTACTTGGAAAGAAGGATAAATAGGAGTGAGAACATGCAGACAAGCAGAGGCCTCTTTAAGATAAATGCAAACGACTTCCCAAAGTCACCAAAAACCAAACATTTTGGAGTGAAGTATGGCTTTTCACCTTGTAGTATTGAGAAACACATTTTCTTGAATCTGGAAACATCTCCTAATGAGAGGAAATGTATTTCCCCATAGCATGTTTCAGAAAAGCTTTCCCAAGTCAGGAAATGTCACCGTGAGACATGTTGGGGAAACTGTTTGCCCCAAGAAACAGCCCCAGAAAAGGAGATTCCCAACTAGACAGCAGAATCAAGCTGTCAAAATGGATGTCAGTCATAGTTGCATTCAGATTCCATATATTTCAAACACTTGCATTTCAAGCATTTGAATTATAGTTCTCAAACATTGAAAGTAATTCCTAATGGTTTTACGTCAACTTTGGCCTGACCTTGAAAAGGCAGGACTTTGTGATGAAGTAGTGGAGGTTTGTGAGTGGGTCACAACGGTTCCAAATAAAGGAACCCATAAGTAGGATATTTAATAGCTTAAGCTTTTGTTCATATAAGCAAAGCCAAAACCTTCTTATATAGCATGTGGACTAGCTTCTAAAAGGCAACAATATTGGACTAGTAAATTGATGACATATTACCCCGAATCCAATTCAGGCAAAGCCATTTATGTGAAAGATGTTCTTTCTTCTAAACTTTGTTTTTCTATCATTAATCCAAGCAGGAGCTATGACATAAGGCAGGCTTAAACATGATGAAGACTAGTCATAAAGAGCAAAGCCAATCAAATGTAGTCACTAGCTTCCTCAAAGGAAAATAAGGAATCTACTAAAAAAAATTGTCTTGCTTTAAATAAAAGTGAACTCAAAAAAGGTAGTCACAGTGCGCACGTGTCACTAAACATAAAAAGAAACAACATCAACCATCCTTGATTATATCTCCACTTACACATAAAACAGATGCTCTGATACCAATTATAGCTAAACAATGCTCTGATACTAGTTAAAGTAGTTACAGGCAAAACATACAAATATTAGAAAGGAGAGAGCAAATATATCAATCTAGCAATGAAGCAGTCATAATTGATGGAGATAGGAACTATTCCCACAAATATTTGTTGATGACAAGCCAAAAAGTTGATCTAAGCAAGCCCACTAATGCTCAATTTAGCTAGCTAAGCTAACTAAGAGCTACACAGAAATAATCAATCATCAATAATAACCTCCTAAGCCTATTTATATTGTCCAAGGCCTCATTGCATAAAAGTTAGGGCTAGAGGCCCATTAAAGACCAACACATGACCAAATGCCCATAGCATAAGGTATAATGTCAAATATGATAAGGCAGGAGCCCACAGCCCAAAAGTGCATAAATGGCCATAACTCTCCTCCTCCAAAAGATATTGTCCCCCCAGTGCAAGCAATTTTGAAGAGCTCTTCAAACTTCTTAAGTTGCAACTTAATATTGTTAGAATAATAGCCAAGTTTATGCCTCACATCATTTTAGACTAAATGCTTAATGTAACTTGGACCCAAGGAGCCCTCCCATCTCATTTTGATAAGGTTGTTTTCTAATAAGTTAAAACCAGTTAACTGAAGCATTCAAGAAGATAGGATCTCAAAGGAGGTAAGTTCTCAGGAATGTAGAGTAAATGGAGTAGAAATTCTCTAGCTAAAAAAAGTAGTTCCTGAACCTCTAGGAGGGATGCCATATATATCACAACGAATGAGAAATGCAAAGGCCAAAAGGCTCCCAATGTGATAAAGCCAAGAGCCAAGAGTCATTGGGAGTTACAAAAGTCCAAGAGTCATCCATGGGCCCATAAATGGTCATGGCCCCTTCCAAATTGACTTGGTCCCATCCAAATTTGACTCCTAGTGACAAAAATTTAAAATTGGGCTTTTGGGTCATTGAAGAGACCTCTTCTTGAACTACAATAAAAGGCCAGCTTCATAGAATAATATCCAAAATTGAAATTTGAAAATGAAATTAAAAAGAGAAAATATGGTAAAGATAAATTTAATATTAGATATGCTAGTTGACACATGCAATTCATCCACATATAGATGCAGAATGCGACAGGTAAAATTCATAGGTCTTAAATTGTCAAAGAGATCGATTTCTTTCAGACAATCGTTGTCATTTTGTAAAACAAAGAGATCAAAGTCACTGTGAGAAAAAAAGTTTAAGTAAATTGTTAAAAAAAAAAAACAATTATGACTCTAAATAGCTCAAAATGTCATGTTGTAAGTACAAGATGTTTGAGCTTTAGTCCTAGTAAATGTGTTCACAATGAATCTGGAGCATAACAAGGGCAAGTGCAGGATTTAAATGAATCCACTTATAAGATGGCCATACCTTTAAATCCCATGGCTCATTATGAAAAATGATGTTCATACTTTATAGGACCAATAAGCCCATCAACAAAAATTGCACAATGTTGTACAACCTGTTTACAGAGAGTTGGATCAGATCTCTTCATGTTTTGAATAGCTTTTGATTCTATCTTGTTATCTTATGTGGATCTTGATCAAACTAGAAATTCTATGTGAGAATTGTCTACAATTTTGACATTTGTTTTTGTGCATCTTCTATTGTGCCTAGATCTATATTTAGGATCATAAATGATGGCTACTAATAGTGGAATCATGTTGGAAAATAAGTGTGGAAGACCAAGTGAGGTATGATAAGAGGGCCAAGAGGGCACATCGTCAAAATGAATGTCACTAATGAACTTTTTAAGGAAGTTGGGAAATGCACTTCTTCAAGTAAAGCATGGAATGCCTTGAAGAAGGTGTATGAAAGTAAGTCCACTTATAGGGTTCTAACCCTAAGAACGAAATTCTTCCAAAGTAGCCAAAAGGGGAAAGTGCTCACATCTTTCTTTTAAGAGTCAAAGCCTTGAATGATGATCTTGCATGCATTGATGATAGCATTAAAGATGTAGAGCTTGTTCAAGTAATGCTCAATGGTGTGTTGGATGATCATGCTAACCTTGTACAAAGCTTTGCCATTCAAAAGACATTGCCAAGTGTGGAGGACTTGCAAGAGGTCTTAGTGGCTGAAGAACATAGGTTACAAGCAAGAAGAGTCGTCACTTCTACTCAAGGAGGAGAAGAGGCATTGTTCTCAAAATGCAAATTAAAAGACAAGGAAAAATGTAAGGGATTCAAGAAGGCAAGCCTAAATCAAGGTGAGACATTTTCTTTTAGGGTAAAAAAGACAAGTCAAAGTTGAAGTGCTCTTATTGTGGAATTAAAGGTCACTTTGATAGTGAATTTCTTAAAAGGAAGAGAGAGCAAGGAGAGAAGCATGGCAATTTCACTTTTGATGAGGATGAACAATATGATGGTGATTCTCTTTTGATGTCTTCTAGTTTGCTAACCAATGATGGAGATATTGATCCATGGTGGATTGATAGTGGAGCAAGCTTTCATATGACATGTCACAAAGAATACTTCACTTCTTTGGTTACTTATGAAGGAGAGAAAAAGATCATCAACATGGCCAATGATGGCAAATGTGTTATCAAGGGCATTGGTACTAGTCCTATTTTTCTCTCATCTACAAATAGGAATGAATGATTAGAGAATGTATTGTTCTTTCCTTCCATTACTAAGACTATTCTTAGTGTATGTCAAATGGTTGACAAAGGGCTTGAAGTGGAATTTTTTGGTGTTTCTTGTTTCGTAAGCAAGAACGGAACCTCGATTTCCAAAGGCAAGAGACAAGGTGAGCTCTACAAAGTTGATGGATTTGTTAATTCTAACCATGGTGGCTTGATGGCAAAGGAGCAAGTTTGTGAGCTTTATTCAATGTCAAAGTCACATAAGTTGTCTTATTCTAGATCTCGCTCAAGATCTAAGATGCATTTTCATTCAGTACATTTGAATGTGCATTGTACTAGTGCTTTGAGTAATGGAGGAGCAAAGATGTATGTGACTTGCATTGATGACTTTAGTAGATATTGTTGGATTTATCTTCTAAACAGTAAGAATGAAGTTCTTGATGTTTTTTCTCAAGTCCAAACATGAAGTTCAAGTGCTTAAATCTGGCAAATGGAGATGAAGACCTATCAAGAAAGTTCAAAGAGGTTTTTGTGGCACATGGGATCAAGAGGGAGCTTTCAAACTCAAAGGCTCTACTTGGAGTGGAAGAGAGGGAGAGAAATCTTTGTGAGAAAGCTAAAGCCATGAGGGTGAATGCAAATCTTCCTAAACCTTTTTGGGGTGAAGCTTTGATGTGTGCTAACTTTGTTCGCAATAGGTGGTCAAATGAACATCTGGAAGGTAAGAGTTCATTTGCAGTTCTTGTTGGTGAGAAGCCAAGTATCAAGCATTTAAAGATCTTTGGTAGTACTTGCTACATCAACTCATCTTTTAAATCCTTAAGGGGATCTTTGTTGAGTAAGAGAAGCTTATAGAGTTTACATTCCTAACTCACAAGGGGGTCCAACTTCTAGCCCTAATGACGTCCCATACCACCATTAGCACCTTCAACCTTCTCCTACCCCTGGCTAGCACCTGTTGAACTTATAAACCTAGTTGCACATGGTCATACTTGGGTCCAAATTTTTAAGGCCCAAAATAACATGGGCAAATTTTTTTTGTACCAAACTCGTGGAAGGCCTTCTTGCATGATGATGCCACCTACCCATTTGAGTTTGGTAGACCCCCATGCACATATGCATGGGGGAGAAGAAGTTAGATTGCCACCTATCATGACATGCATGCAACATGCAAGTAGGCATGCAAATGCATGCATAAGAAATTGGACATTTGGCAATTGCATACCAAGTATTGTGCATTAATAGAGGCTCCACGAGTTGGAGAGTGTGAGAGATTGGAGGCATCTTCTATCTTCATCATTTGTGTGTCTTCTTGATCTATTTTTGATGTAGGTACTCGCTGCTGGGTCTGATTTGGTTTTCCAGATGTTTCTCCCTCATCACTCATCCAAATTTGATGAGAACAATTGCAAGCTGATTGTGGGCGCTGGCTCAGTTTTGTTTAATCTTTCATTTCTCTTTGAATAATTGTCAGAATTTGATGAAAGCAATGACATATGTTTTCTATTGCATAGGCACTATCATTACTTGTGATTAGAAGTCAATTAGAGGTCAATTAAAATCTGTTTTTTCAGATCATACACTACTAATTGAATTGGCCAGCAAGTAGCAATCATTCCTGTTCTTGATTCATCTAATTGGCATAGAGTAGAGTTCATATAGATTTGAACTAGGATCGATTTGTGATCCACAGCTTGCTGGTTTTTCCATTTCAACTTGCATAACAATTGCATGTCAAGTTTTTACATTACATGTTCCTTTCCTAGTTATGTTAGGATCAAGTAGACCTTGAAAATAACATCACTAGGGTCCTGAGTTCATAATTTCAAGCTATTCTAGCATCATCATTTTACATCAGTGGTATCAAAGCCTTGTTTATAGGAAACATGCAATCAGAGATGGCAAACACAAGTCTACTCACCTTAAATCCAGTTGGCCTTATATTGGAGAATGGAAGACAGTATTCCATTTGGAAGACAAAGGTTATGATGGTTCTCAAGAGGAATGCAGTATGGGAGATTGTCAATGGACCCCCACCAGCAAATGGAGCTACACAAAGAGATCGAGATGGGTGGAATGAAAAGAATGATCAAGCATGTGCTTGGATCAGTCTTTCCACTTCAGAAGACATCCTACTTGAAATATCTGAAATGAATGATGGCAAGATCAATCGATAAAAGCTCAATTGGTGGCACATTGATTGCCACTAAGTCCATGGAAAATATGGAGATAGTCAAAAAGCAAATATCCTCTATATTTGAAATTGCAGATATGGGAGAAGCCAAAATTTATCTTGGTGTGCAAATTGAAAAGGAAAACTCTAACTATTTCCTACATCAATCTCTCTATATTTCAAAACTTCTTGACAGGTTTAACATGCAAGATTGTAAAGGGAAAATGGTTTCTATGCCTACGGGAACCATATTATCGAAGATTGTCCTACAACCAAGGAGGAAAAAGAGCAGATGGCTCTTATTCATTATCAACATCTCATTGGTTCCCTTATATACTTAGCAACTTGGACTAGGCCTGAAATAGCTTTCTCAGTTTTCAGCCTTAGTCAATTCAATGCTAATCCAAGTTTGAAACATTGGAAGTCAGCACAGCATGTTTTGAAATATCATACTATAAACTATGGACTTCATTTTTCCCATGACAAAAGCATAGAGGCAATCACCTATACAGATGCATGTTGTTGGATGTCCAGGAAGGATGATTCAAAGAGCATCTTTGGATGTGTTTGTCTAGTTGCAGGTGCTGCTATTTCCTGGGTATGTAAAAAGCAATCAATTGTTGCTCAATCATCTTGTGAATCGGAATATGTGGCAACAGCAAAAGCGTGCAATGAGACCTTATGGATGCAATACATTTCGAACCAGCTTGGAGTTTTTCAAGAAAATCCTTACTTCTCATGGATAACACTTCAGCTATCTTACTTAGCAAGGATTCAGTATTTCATCCAAGAACTAAGCACATAGCTATGAGACATCATCACATCAGAGATTTGGGGGAAAAACAAATCATCGAAGTGGAGTATGTGCCAAGTGAAGACATGGTAGCCGACATCTTTACCAAACCTTTGGATAAGAGCTTATTTGAAAAGCATCGGGAGACATTGGGAGTTATTTACTTAACAAGTTTAAGGGGGGGTTGTTGAACTTGCATGATGATGCTACCTACCCATTTGAGTTTGGTAGACCCCCATGCACATATGCATGGGGGAGAAGAAGTTAGATTGCCACCTATCATGACATGCATGCGACATGCAAGTAGGCATGCAAATGCATGCATAAGAAATTGGACATTTGGCAATTGCATGCCAAGTATTGTACATTAATAGAGGCTACACGACTTGGAGAGTGTGAGAGATTGGAGGCATCTACTATCTTCATCATTTGTGTGTCTTCTTGATCTATTTTTGATGTAGGTACTCGCTGTTGGGTCTGATTTGGTTTTCCAGATGTTTCTCCCTCATCACTCATCCAAATTTGATGAGAACAATTGCAAGCTGATTGTAGGAGGAGGGCGCTACTGTTCATACCATTTCTACTTCCAATTAATGCAATTCTGAAGCCAGAACAGCCATCAATCATTTGTGATTGGGCGCTGGCTCAGTTTTGTTTAATCTTTCATTTCTCTTTAAGAATTGTCAGAATTTGATGAAATCATTTCTATTGCATAGGCACTATCATTACTTGTGATTAGAAGTCAATTAGAGGTCAATTATAAGCTGTTTTTTCAGATCCGACACTACTAATTGAATTGGCCAGCAAGTAGCAATCATTCTTGTTCTTGATTCATCTAATTGGCATAGAGTATGTAGGAATCCAGAATCGAGACTATTCATTAACACAAAGTATTCTCAAAGAGAAGAGAGAGATGGTTAGATGACCCTCTTGTAGAAACTTGTGGACAGCCAATATGAACAGCAAAAGTGTATCTCATACAAATGAATAGCTACAAGATGGCTATCTACTTTCATGACTGTTGGCTGTCCAATAACTTGACTAATGGTTATCTAGCTACCATAAGTTACATAAAATAATGAAGTAATCCAAATAACAAGTTAGGTACTTAATTCACATGTATAGGCCCCTAGTGGACCCACGAGTCCCTACAAGGTAGTTTCATACTAACTTGGGCCTAAAATATAAATGACCATGGTTACACAGATCTCGACCTTTTGGGTCATAGTAACCTATGGCTTCTACATCATTTACATTTATTATTCTAACACCCTCCTTAAATGAAAATGACATGTAGAAATGACATGTATTCACTAAGTAAGAAAATCAACATGTTGCTTTAAATTTAAAGCTTCACAAAGAGCTTTAAATCGAACTCTAGGCAATGCCTTAGTGAACACATCTGCAATATTATCCTCCGTGGGACAATATTCAAGTATGATGTCGCCATTATGAAGCTTCTCCCGAACAAAGTGATAGTGGATCTCGATATGCCTTGTTCTTGCATGAAATACTGGATTTCGTGCAATGGCAATAGCACTTTGACTATCCGTAAATAGGAGAGTAGCTGAGGGCTGGCCATGCTTCATATCGACAAGTAATTGTCTCAGCCATATACACTCCGTAGTGGCTGAAAACGTTGCTCTATATTCTGCTTCACTTGAGGATGTAGCAACGGTGGGCTGCTTCTTGCTTAACCAGAAACTGCAGAATTTCCAATGAAAAAGCAACGACCACTAGTAGAGCGTCTAGTGTCTTGATCTCCACCGCAATCCGAGTCACAAAAACCAGCCAAACATGCATCATCACTAGAAGGATAAAACAGACCAAGTGTTTTACTTCCTTGAAGATATCGAAGGATCCTCTTCAATGCTTTCCAATGTGATGTCAACGGAGCATGCATGAATTGACTCATGAGGGAAACACTATAAGATATATCCGGTCTTGAGTTGCATAAGTAAATGAGACTTCCAACCGCTTGACAATATAGTGTATTATCAAATGGTTCACCACCACTTTGATTACTTAACTTCAGGCCCGTCTCAATTGGTGTAGCAACCGGCTTGCAATCTTCCATTTTGAAACGCTTCGAAATCTGTTTAATGTACCACTGTTGGGTAATGAAGATTCCAGCTTTTCCTTGCAAAAACTCAAGACCAAGGTAGAAATGCAATTGGCCTAAATCTGATGTATCATAAACTGAAGCAAGATCAGATTTTAAGGCTGCAATATATTGTTCATTACTACCCGTAATGATAATATCATCAACATATAGCATAATGATGATGATAAACTCAGATGTATGCATGACATAAAGCGTAGATTCACTAGGACTGTTAGAAAACCCACGATCACAAAAGTATGTGTGTATCTTTTGATACCACATCCTTGGGGCTTGTTTTAGTCCATAGAGAAGACACTTTGTCTTCTTGACCTGCAACCAAAAAACCAACAGGTTGCTGAAGGTAAACTTTCTCATTAAGATCACCATTGAGGAAGGCTGTCTTTATGTCAAGTTGGTGCATACGCCAACCATGATGGGCAGCCAAAGCAGTGACTATCCTTACGGTAGTTATTTGTGCGGTAGGTGCAAAAGTTTCCTCATAATCAATGCCCTCCTTTTGCGCATAACCTTTGGCAACAAGTCTTGCCTTGTACCTTTCAACAGTACCATCAGACTTGTACTTGATCTTATAAACCCATTTACAGCCAATTGCTTTCTTTCCATGTGGAAGATCAACAAAAACCCATGTTTGGTTCTTTATGAGTGAGTCATACTCCTCTTTCATCGCGTCCTCCCAACATTTTACTCCTCTGGCCTGCTCATAAAAAACAGGTTCTATTGCACTATCCTCAATAGATGTAAGAGCAAAATCAGAAAAATCAGCAAATTCTACTGATTTAGATGAGGCATGAGTCTTCCCTTCATAGAAGCAGTTCACTTTGATGTCCTGCAAAGTCTGCAACAGCCATTTAGGGACTGGTTTAGGCTGTCCAACAGCCTTACTTTGATCAACGCTTTGCTGTCCAAAGTGATTTGAACTGTCAACGCTTTGCTGTCCAAAGTGCTCTGAAATTGGACTATGCTATCCAAAGTTTTCAACAGGCCGTTCCTCTTCATAAATCTGCTCCTCTTGATAAATTATGGGCTGTTCGCTTGAAGAACCAATGGGCTGTCCATTAGAGGATGATGGCAGTCCCTCCTCTTCAACATTAGATGGTGATACCAAATCTGGAAACACTTCAACATAGTCATCTTGGGGGATGTCCCCTTTCATGACATGAATGGGCGCAAGATCATAGGAGTTCTCATCAAAATGAACATCACGACTCACTATGATTTTGTTAGTATCCACATTAAACAATCTATAGCCTTTACTTTCACTACTATAGCCCATGAAATTGCATTTTACTCCTTTATCATCTAGTTTGGATCTTAGCTTATCGGGAATAAACGCATAAGCCGTGCAACCAAAAGTGCGAAAGTGAGAAACCGATGGCTTCTTACCATACCAAACTTCATAAGGAGTCAAAATCTTCAAGGCTTTAGTCGGACACCGATTACTAATGTATGCCGCCGTAATAACCGCTTCAGCCCAAAACTTGTGGGAAACGCCCTTTGCCTTAAGCATGCAACGAGCCATCTCCATGATTGTGCGATTTTTCCTCTCGGCAACACCATTTTGTTGCGGTGTGTAAGGTGTAGTCATTTGATGTAGAATGCCTTTGCTTTTAAGAAACGTGACGAACGTACTTTTAATGTATTCCCCTCCTCGGTGGGTACGTAGTATCTTCAAAATATGCCCAAATTGATTTTCTATCATAGCAAGTATGCATCCTTCGCATACATGTCCTTCGGGATGCTGCATATTTGGAATGCCTTCCACCATGTTGAATTTCTTCAACATATTCAAACTTCCAAAATTGAGGTGCTCGTACCTCGCATGCCATAGTTTAGCCAACTCCAATGCATGTGAATTAGTAGCAACAAGACCAAAGGATGTCAAAGCTTTAGGTTCATAAATATCCAACTAAAACAAACCTCCTCGCAATGTTCCCAAAGCAACAATTAAAAGTGATCTCTTTGGGTCTTTTATAAGACATTTGTCTTCTTTAAATTCTACAATCAATCCTTGATTCATGATTGTAGAGACCGAAATGAGATTTTTCTTAATCTTAGGAACATAAAGTACATTTCGAATGTACTTTTCTTCTCCATTGGGAAGGAGTAGTATAGATCCAATGCCTTCAATTGGATAGGAGGTGTTGTCAACACCTTGAACCTTGCTTCCATCTTTGATTTTCATAAGCTTTGTGAAGACGTCTCTATGGTGAGTCATATGGCGTGTAGCTCCGCTATCAATCACCCAATCAATGGAAGAAAAAACAACAACCTGCAAAGCTGAAGTAGTGTTGTTTTCTGCTGAAAAACCAGCAAGTCGAGAAGTGGTAGAAATCTCATTTTGACTAGAAATGAGATTGTTAGTGACAAAAGCAAAATCACCATTGAAAGAATCATCCTCCTTTTGATGTTCTAATGAAATCATGGCTGTATTTGTATCAATACCTTTCTCTTTATCCTTAGTAAGCTTCTTCCTACATTCCTTTATGTGGTGCCCAAACTTTTTACAATAATGGCACGTACCCTTCTTTTTGGATCCTTGATCTTGGCCTTCCTTGGATTTTTGATCCTTGGAAGAAGAAGGCTTACCTTTCCACTTGCCCTTGCCTTTGCCTTTTGTGAAGAAGGCTTGATCTTCTTGTTCACCAAAATTAATCCTTGTTTGCTCTTCTTGGAGAAGTAAGCCAACAAGCTCTTCAAAGGAGATTTGTTGTCCCCTAAGAGATATGCTTAAAGTAGACACAAATGGAAGATAGGAATGAGGAAGTGAATTAAGAGTAATTGAAACAAATTGAGAGTTCTCGACTATTTCGTCAATGCTAAGAAGCTCTGCACGAAGATCCTTGATCTTCATTAAGTGATTTGAAAGCGTATCACCCTCTTGCATCTTCAATGTTGAGAGTTGATTACGTAGAAAAAGCACTTTCGCCGTATTCTTCACTTGGAACATCTTGGCAAGTACTTCCCAAGCACTCTTGGAAGTCTTGCATGATCGAATGTGAGGTAGGATTGATATCTTCACGGATAGCGCTATGACCGAATGTGCTTGTGCGTCACGTCGATCCCACTTCTTTTGTTCTTCGGAAGACACCTCCACATATGTTAAAGAAGTAGCTCTTGACGGTGTAGTAGGTGCCAAACTAGGTGGCCTCTCTTCATCACCACTTACAACTTCAAACAAACCTTTAGCAATAAGGAGGTTTTTGATCATGAAGCACCACAAGGAGAAATTAGTTCCATCCAGCCTATCTTCATTGAACAAAGAACCTATAGATTCAGATTCTTTAGCCATTTTTGAAAATTCAGCTAATAGTAGATGGGAAAAACAGATTCCAGGCCAAAATCTACTAAAAAATCAGCAAGATCAAAGCTGAATTAATGAGCACCATAGATTGCAATACACCACATGCAATAGCTCATTCACAAGAAGATATAGGTGGTTGAATTCTGCTGAAAAAACATAATACTAACTAATATTCAGGCTTCCAATGAAGCCAAAACCACAACCAGAACTTTTGTGGTAAAATGGTGTGCACTCAATGTGCTAATGGAGCAGATGGTAGGACCTTCTTCCACGCTCAAAAACAGAAAAATTTCAGCCACTGAAAATGTGTCAAAAACACATGTCTTCAAGGTAGATGGGTGCCCTCCTCCAAGAAGAAAATCTGAAATTTGAAGCATGTATTCTGATTTCAATCATATGAAAACTAGTTGAGCATGGGCGCCCTACTGCTGGCTCCCAAATGAGTGGAGGTTCCAAGCTTTTCCCTGCAATTTCCTGCACAAAAAACAAGGAGCCGAACAGTTCTCTCTCCACAAAAATCAGAAAAATTCTGATTTTTATGAACCAAAAGAGGAGAAATGTGGCTGCCTATTGGGTGCCCTCCAGCAAGCAATCAATTCTGAAAAATGGCTCTGATACCATGTAGGAATCCAGAATCAAGACTATTCATTAACACAAAGTATTCTCAAAGAGAAGAGAGAGATGGTTAGATGACCCTCTTGTAGAAACTTGTGGACAGCCAATATGAACAGTAGATTGCTTAACAAGAGTGTATCTCATACAAATGAATGGCTACATATAAGTAGTCCAAAATGGCTATCTACCTTCATGACTGTTGGCTGTCCAATAACTTGACTAATGGCTATCTAGCTACCATAAGTTACATAAAATAATTAAGTACTCCAAATAACAAGTTAGGTACTTAATTCACATGTATAGGCCCCTAGTGGACCCACGAGTCCCTACAAGTTAGTTTCATACTAACTTGGGCCTAGAATATAAATGACCATGGTTACACAGATCTCGACCTTTTGGGTCATAGTAACCTATGGCTTCTACATCATTTACATTTATTATTCTAACAGAGTAGAGTTCATATAGATTTGAACTAGGATCAATTTGTGATCTTGCTGGTTTTTCCATTTCAACTTGCATAACAGTTGCATGTCAAGTTTTTACATTACATGTTCCTTTCCTAGTTATAAAGTTAGGATCAAGTAGACCTTGAAAATAACACTAGGGTCCTAAGTTCATAATTTCAAGCTATTCTAGCATCATCATTTTAAATTAGCACCATCCTGGATATGCACATGCGCACTACCATCCACCTTCTCCTACGTGGACAAATTGAATGGTAACCAAGATCTCCCTCGTATACCTACAAGGTGACAATGCACATGGCCCACCCAATCCAACCACAAAGTGGGTGTGATTCCTAGAATAGGCGCTTAGATAGTAGGATTAAGCCAATATCTATTGATGGACAACCCTAGAGCTCAGATCAACTTGGATCTACCATTACTTTGATGAGGATCATTTGTACTTGCACTTTTTGAGATGCAATTTTGAGAGTTAATGACATATTTCCAAGGCCAAGTAGAAGCATGTCCCTAAGACCAATCAACACATTACACACATCCCACCACGAAATCCAATTGTTTCCAGAGAAACAAATGGAAGGCAGATCACTAACTAGCTTCCTTCCCAAATCTAACCAAAGAAATGAAGATGCCCACTTGGTATGTCGCTATCTAGATCCCACTTTGAATCCAATGGCTAATGATGTAAAATCGATGCACTTAGAAACAATTTTGAAAGCATATTGAATTGAAGTTTCTAAAACATTCATTTGCAAGAAAAAACTTTTTTCCTATTATCATCAACTTAAACTTTTGTGCAAAGTAAGCTTTTGTAGAAGGTAGTACCTGGAACAAGATTGTGCTTGAAGGCATACAACAAAAAGAGAGGCAAAGCCCACATGAATAGAGACGTAATGAAAAACTTTATCAAAACTTCAAAGGCACCCATTTGATCGCATTTATCAGAGCCTATACATGGTAGAGAAGCAAAATAAATTCCTTCAATGTTAGAGCACTCTCTCTCTCTCTCTCTCTCTCTCTCTCTCTCTCTCTCTCTCTCTCTCTCTCTCTCTCTCTCTCTATACGTTAATAAAGCTTTCTTCTTTCTTCTTTCTTCTCTCTCTCATAAAAATTTCAAGCTTACCAACAATGTCCACTTTCAACAAAATTACATAACATACTGATATACTTACACCACTAAACATACAAACATAAAGAATTAGAAGACAAATCTTAAGGATAGGGACAGAATGGCTTGTTGGAAACCGAGTGAGGTGATGTCTGAGCCTAGAATGCATTTCCACATGCTTGCACAGACTCCTATGACCTCCGTCCCGCCCGTCTACGTCTGTATCACAAATTTCAATTTTCATGCCCTGATTCCATACTTTTTAGGGTTTAGGCGTGGACCATCGTGCAAACATCTGCTAGGGGCGCGGTTTAGGCCCACACTGCACTCCTTTTATGCCTGCACGGACTCCGACGCTAACGTCAGTCGCCTGTTATCCCTCATACAGAAATTATTCTATCCCACGCCCTAATCTCATGTTCTTCTTTGGCACTTGATATAATGTGTGAACTGAAATCGTTCTGATGTATGCTCTGCTATTTTGAGCTCTATTTGAGCTCGGTAATGTTGTTCAATGCAATGTATTTTTTTTTCTACTGA
Source organism: Diphasiastrum complanatum (assembly GCA_029204225.1). Taxonomy (NCBI): domain Eukaryota; kingdom Viridiplantae; phylum Streptophyta; class Lycopodiopsida; order Lycopodiales; family Lycopodiaceae; genus Diphasiastrum; species Diphasiastrum complanatum. The sequence continues at coordinate 1,841,598 of CM055103.1, forward strand.
ACGTTTGCCTGCTTATTTGTTGTTTGCAGGTTTAGGGTCGTGTTGATACGATGCCAGTGCGGGACCGAGGCCTTTGGGCCGAGGTTGAGCTTACCGACGGGGATGTGGGCACACACCATGGCTCAGGCACCCGCAGATGGAGATGCTTGCATTGCGGTGGTCACTTCACGGGATCACTCACCAGGGTTAGGGCTCACTTGCTGCGGGTCAGAGGGCCAGATGGGCGGACATTGGGCATATCTGATTGCCCCAGGATTTCTGATGAGGATCTGCAGAGGTTGTCTACCATGTACGGGCCCGGTACTGCATCACAGGGTTCTAGACAGGGACAGGCAGCAGAAGCAGCTACAGGTAGGCATGCAGGAGGGCTCACAGGCAGACAGGCAGGGCCTACCATGGATATTGGGCCCAGTACATCACGGGCAGGGCATGGTATAGCTGCAGGGCGTAGTACATCATGGGTTGGGCATGGTACAGGTGCAGGGCCCAGTACATCACGGGCAGAGCATGGTACAGCTGCAGGACCCAGTACAGCACGGGCAGAGCATGGTTCAGGTGCAAGGCCCAGTAGAGCACCTTCAGTTCCATCCGCAGCAGCAGCAGGACCATCAGATGAGCATGTTGGTTCAGCAGCAGCGGGTGCTTCTCGACCCTCCTCCTCGGCAGCAGATGCACCACATGCTTCGGCAGATGTTGCCAGAGAGAGTGACACACCCACAGATCAGCCATCCGTTGGGCATGCCAGACCACGAGCACCATATACACAGCAGAGAGGGGTTAGGCCCAGGCAGCAGACCCTTGATCGATGCGGCTGGCAGAGAGAGCAGCAGGCCCGTTGCACTCGACTGTGTGGCCAGTTCTTTTACGAGTGCGGCATTGCCTTTGCTGTTGCTAACACTTGGGTGTTCAGGGAGTTCTGTGCACAGATGGTGGCCGTGGATGCTACATGGACACCTCCCAGGCGAGAGGCACTACGAGGGAGGTTGCTTCGTCAGGAGGAGGAGACCATCACGCGGGAGTTGAGTTCCATTCGCTCAGCTTGGCAGCAGTAAGTAACTTGTCTTTGTAATCTCTTTGCATGTGTTTAGGATTTACTGGTGCCGTAATTTTTGCATGTAGCTAATGGGTGTTTTGCGACAGGTATGGATGCACGATACTGAGCGATGGATGGACCGACATTCGTCGGCGATCCGTCATCAATGTCTTGGTTTCTTGCCCGCTTGGCACAGTATTCCTACGTGGCGTGGATGCCACTCGAGGTGGTGACGCCATCACAGCCGATTTCATATGGGAGGTCATTAGAGATGTTATTGCTGACATCGGCGATGAGCACGTGGTTCAGGTTGTCACCAACAACGCCTCGAACTGCAAGCAGATGGGCGAATTATGATGAGGGAGCACCCCAGCATTGTGTGGACACCCTGTGCTGCACATTGCATAGACTTGCTCATCCATGACCTGTGTGCGCTTCCATGGATCAGAGAGGTATAGTTTGTTCTATTTGCTATGCTTTCTTCCTTCGATGCTGCTAACCACATCTCAACTACTATCTAAACTTTTTTACTGGGTGTTTGTGTTGCAGATCACTTCTACGGCCATGCGCCTGGTCACTTTTGTCACCAGGAAGAGGCGTGTGTTGGCCCTGTTCCGCACCTTCTCCACCCTAAACCTGAAGAAGCCCGCACCCACACGCTTTGCGTTTTACTTCTTGGTGCTAGAGCGATTGGTGGTGGTGAAGGATGCATTGCGGCGGATGGTTTCCAGCGTGGCCTTCCGGGACTTTACAGACTTCCCCCATTCGTCATTTTTCCAGTCCACTGTGTACGGCGACGAGTTCTGGAGAGCTGCTGAGGAGATTAGTGGGATCCTACTACCCATTTACAGCGTGCTGCGTCTGGTAGACCGTGAGGGGTGCACCCTCGGTCTCATTTACGAGTTCATGGAGCGCATCGGCGATGGGATTCTGTTGTCAGCCTTGGACGAGCATAGGTATGACTCTTCAGTGTCTAGTTTGTTGTTTCTCACTCGAGTCTGATGCGTTTCTTTTATGCTATGGTTTAGTGATTGTTGTAATTTGTCTGCTGCAGGAGGCGCGAGATCTCACGCATCTGGGAGGCCAGATGGGACTACTTCCACCGACCCATCCACGCCGTAGCCCACATGTTACACCCCTCGTGGCGCTCTACATGAGAGAGGGACGATCCGGAGCTGCACCGGGGATGGGTGGAGTACACGGAGCGCGTATGGCCCGGACCAGGTACGTGTGAGAAATCATTTGGTAGCAATGTTACTGCAGTATTGTACTCATTGGTAGTGTCTGAATTTGAGGGGTCTTACATGTGCCATGTTTTTCCTTTTGCCAATAGGTCCGATGCTGGCCAACATTGCAAGCCAGCTGCTCGCATTTGAGCGCTTCCAGTTTCCTTTCGATGGAGAGCAGAGTCGGCGGAGGGAGGATCAGCTGAGGCCCGTTACATGGTGGTGCATCCACGGGCGCAGCACAGGTGACCTGAGGCGATTGGCTGAGAGAGTCCTTGCACAGGACTGTTCTGCAGGAGCTTGTGAGCGGAATTGGAGCACCTGGGCCTTGTATCACACGCAGAAGAGGAACAGGTTGTCCATCGAGCAGTGTAGGCGGTTGGTGTTTGTGAACACCAACGGCCGTATGCTGAGGCGCACACGAGGAGAGGGTCAGATGCTCGAGGTGAGTCACATCATCACCCCTTTTTTCTTGGTATGCTTTGATGAATTGATTTGCTTTCAAAATATGCAGTGAGTTGCACAATACCTGCCTAACAACAATGTATTGTTTTTGGTTGCAGGTGGACCCCGACACTTGCTTGGTGGATTCGATAGCTGCTGCTCCTCGGGCACCACCCACACAGGAGGAGATGGATGATGAGGTCCATAGAGAGCTCTACAGACAGGCACAGGCTGACGCACGGGCTTTACGGCGGCAGAGGAGGACAGAGAGGCAGAGGGAGAGGGCTGAGGAGGGAGATGACGAGGTCTCGGAGGGTGGAGAGATGCTCGGGGTAGACTATGTGGAGGAGGAGGAGTGGGTTGAGGGAGATACAGAGGAGGACGAGGAGATGTGGGCGGAGGCACAGGGGGCTGACCTGCTGGTGGACCCTGATGCAGAGAAAAAGGAGGAGCCAGCCATTCCTGCACGTAGGCCTAGGGGGAGACCTAGAGGTTCTAGGAGGGGGGGGCTGAGTACTCTTTTTGTAGACAGGAGTGGAGCATCACAGGCAGTCGTCGGCCAGGCATCATCACAGTGGGTAGGGCCATCCCAGGGCGTAGGGTTACGGCCACCTGACACACAGGCACGACGGAGTAGACACAGGGCTGGGGGCAGCCAGATGGGGGCCAGAGGAGGGGAGAGAGGCAGAGGCAGAGGCAGAGGTAGAGGCAGGGAGAGGGGGGTGGTCCAGAGCCAGGGCACGCAGCAGGGATCCAGAGCACGCAGCAGAGCCAGGGCCACACCACGACATATGGCTCCCTCCAGTTCCGATTCATCTGCGGACCCATGGGATCTGCAGTCCACAGATTCGGATGATTTATCCTACCATGACTCTGACGAGCCTTAGTTATATAGTTTTCATTACGTTCATGGAACATCATTGTACCCCTTTTTGGTGCCATGTGGCCCGATATTATATATTATGATGATCCTATTCACAGCATTGTCGTGATTCAGTATTGTTCTTTGTGGTTTTAGTTCAGTAACTTCGGTTTTATGGTTTATGATTTCTGGTTGTAGAGAGAGAGAGAGAGAGAGAGAGAGAGAGTATGGTTGTTTTGTCAAAAATTGTTTCATTTAAGGCTAAAGTTCAGAATGATTCAGCTAGGTTTTTGTTCAACATGGTTTTAGTTCCGTTTGTTGTGAATCGTGATCAGAGAGAGATAGAGAGAGGGAGAATCAGAGAAAGGGAGATTCCTGCTATGTTCACTAGGAATGCCCCAATGTGTTCTCTTTTTTTTATATGGGATGCAGCTTTAGCGTAAAGGGACCATCCTGCACCTGAAACAGTCGGCAAACTACACAATCATACTCCCCTCGATCACAGCTTTCATCTGATACCCATATTGCACAAAAAAATTTCAAAAAAAAAAAAAAAAATTCGATTCTACACGACTCTGGGAAAATCCCGAATCGCGAATCGGGATCGCGATTCTGATTGCGATTCTGAATCGCGATTCGCGATTCGCGAATCGCGCTGCAACTATGGGCTACGTCCTAGCCCTAGTTTGGGCCCTTAAAAAGTATAAGGGCCTCACTATCAATGGTTAAATAACTCTTAAGGTGTTTCCTTTATTTAAGGACTTGGGACTCTAATGATCTTATCATAATGTGGCAGGTGCTTATGTGTAAAAAATATGTGGATGCTTCAGATACTTCATAAAATTAAATGATGTTTTAGAAAAAGTATGGAGGTTGTTGTAATATAGTAGGTGCTTATCTTATAAGCATAGATGTGCACCTGTCCGGGACGCTGGTTCCGGGATTTAGCAATGTTTTGAATCGGATCGTTGCATTTTTTTTTTAAGCTATGTGTTGGGGTGGGAAAAAACAACGTGTAGGCACACAAAAAAGTCAAACATTGTAACTACTAACTGTAAGTACGTACTACAAGACAAAATCCAAGGCCTAGCTTTGGAGTATCTTAACAACATAGAAAGCACACCATGAAGGCTTCAAAAAACTAGCTATGGAGGAGTAGACACACCAAGAGAGAACTCAAAGCTCAAACCATCATAATGAATTACATAATGAATTACCAAAGAGGAGGAGGGCGAGGAAACCACTCAAGACCAAAAAGATCTTGGCGCCACAAAAAGTACATACTACATGGAACATATTATTCTAGCTCTAGGCCCCCATGGGCCTTTTAACCTACTTGTCACTACTTGCCTAATTAGCACAAGTGGGGTGTACAATATGTACATTAAAATGTTTTACCCCCATGTCTTATGCACAACTTACAAGTTACAAATATACAAGCCAAAAGGGGCAAAATAAGCAACACTCCCCCTTAATGGCTATTTTGTTCATACCAACACCTAGAAACTACGAAATTTTTCAAGCTTCTCTCTACTAAGTGCCTTAGTAAAGATGTCCACTGCTAGGTCATTAGTATCACAACACACGAGCTGAATTTTGCCACTCTAGATCTTCTCTCGTAAGAAGTGTTGATCCACCTCAATGTGCTTTGTACGAGCATGGTACACAGGGTTTTTGGGCAGCTGAATACAACTTTGACTATCACAATAAAGAATGGTACTAAGCCATATAGCCTCGCAGGTAGCCTTTGCCACTACCCGGTACTCGGCCTCTGTGGATGATAAGGTGACGGTGGGTTGTTTCTTGCTGCACCAAGAAATGGCTCCTGAACCTGCGGTTGACTTCCGATCATCCCTATCACCAGCCCAATCCTGTTATGTACTTATATTCCTGCCTCATGTAAACACGTCAAACTTGTAAATTTGTAAATATTAATGGCTCACACCGGCCTGTGCTGTTTTGTAAAAATATAAATAGTAGGTTTCTGGTAACTTGTTGTCCTGCTTATATTTGGTATAGGGTACTGGGTCTTAATTTAGAGGCTGCTGGACTGACCTCCTAAAAAGTAGGAGAGTTGACCAGTCAACGGGACACGTGTCATATGCTCATTGGGACACTTGGTCCAGTGCATGAGAGTTACGAACAAGACCACAATTATGCTATGGCTGATCTATGAAAGTAAGACATAAGCAGGAATTAGTCTAGAAAGCAAGAAAGAGAGCTTAAAGAGACTAAAGGGGAGAGAGATCAATATCATAGCTGAATAACAAATGACACAAATTCCCTACTTATAGCCTAAAGGAAGCCCTAAAAAGGAAGCTTCCAATGGCAAGGGCCCAACTGGGAGGGATAATAGTGCGCCCTCCAAGAAGGCCCCCACTCTCCAGTAATATGTCCAAATGTCCAAATGAGCCGAGTCCATAACTCTCCCCGACACAAAAAAAAGACCCAACTGCCGAAAAGAAACTGGATCAAACAGCAGCAAGCCCTGGTGCATCAACAACTAGAGCAGCATCTGATGTAGAGGAATCAACAAGTGCAGCAAGAGCATGATCCTGATTCGCAAGTGATGGCGTATGATAAAAGACATCAATAGGCTCCCATGTGGCCTCCTCAATAGGACGACCATCCCACTGGATCAAAAACTAAATCTGTCGGCAGCGTCGACTATGGTGAAAGTGAACCTGGTGAATGGCAGCTGGTAAGAAAGGGAACAGCTCAGGATCAACATCGTGGCACCAGGAGTGCCAAGGTATCCGTAAAGCCCAAGCTAGTAGAGGATCGGCCCAAAAGGTGGGGACATCATACCAAGGTATCCAAAAAGCCCGAGAAGGTAGAACTGCATCAGCAACGGGAAGCCAATAAGGAAAGTGGAAAAGAGATGGACACTCATCGCAACCATATGTGCAAGGTGCCCCAAGAAAAGTTAGCAGCATCGGGAGACCAGCACCAAGGAGTAGGAACATAAGCAGAATGACAAGCACACTGTAACAGCATGGAAAAGCAAGCAATATGCCAAGAAACATGGAGCATAAAGAGATAATTTTGACAAAGGATAGCTAAAATGGAGAAATATGCACCAGCATAATCAAAAGCCCAGATATCCATAGGGCCCATGAATGAGAAGTAGCAATGGCACACGGTACCCTCAAGGCCCATATCACGAGAAGAGCAGCATGCCAAAAGCTCCAGAAGGTCCAAGAAATCAATGCATCATCTAAAAAGACATGATGCATGAAAACAGTAGCAACAAATCTAGAAATAGTAGAGGCCCCAACTGAAACTGTAGCCGAAAAACTCATCCAGAAAGACCTCATATGGACATACCAATCCATCATAGAATACACCAAAAATGGATGGAGAATCGGATGACCCATCGGAACTGGCCGCAAGTGTAATCCCAAAGTACACACCACCAGACGCAATAGAAGAGATGCACTGGAACAAGGAACAGGATCCGCAACATCAGTAGCAAGCATCGGAGCAATATCCACGTGTAGCTGCGAATGAGTATCAAAGCACATATGAGCAATGCTAAAGTATATGGCGTCAACATCTCCAAAAACTATCCAAGAGAGGAGAAGTAACTCTCTCAAGGTTCCCTGATGGTCTCGGAACACCAGAACAAAGTGGCAACTCAGCATCGGAAACTAAGGGATATGGAGCAACCCGAAATGATGGGGAACCTGAAGATCACCCGGACAAACAGTAGCTGGAACGGAGGCAATAACCCAAGCCATCATGATATGCCAAGCCTGACAATGGAACAGATAGAGAGCCACATGCTTAATCATAGAGATATCCGCACCATAGGCGATCAGTAATATGGAAAAACCAACACCAATCAACAGGTCCAAATGAAAACCAAGCTATACGTAATAACCAAGAATGCCATATATCCATAGCTGAAAATGATGCAGTAGCGTGAGCAATAGGTCCAAATGAAATCCAAGCGATACGTAATAACCAGGAATGCCAAATATCAAGAGGTAAAAAGGAATCAGTCGCATGAAAAACCTCTACTACATAAAAAGCCCAAAAGTGTATACCATCGGCATGGACTGCAGCAAACCTATATGTAGAAACACTAGGAGACTGAAGGATGCATGTGTACTCATCTAGAAAGATCCCAGTATATAAATACCCTAGATAAGTAATAGTGACCATCTGGCAAATATCCTCGGATGGAAAATGTGTAACAGTAAGGGCCAAAGGCGCATGAATCATGTCAGGAACCATAGAAATATCATGAGGCAGATCACAAACCTCAAGCAGAGATCCATGGAGTAAAGTGAAAGAATATACAACCTGATCACCAATAGCAAGGGAACGATCAAACGTGGACCCGTAAAGGACCCCTTGGAAACCAACAGGAACATCGGCCATGACGGACTCAAGAGATGGAGATATAGAGACCAATGGAGCAGATACTGCACCAACCACCGAACCAGGAGGGCTATCTAAGGTATGCGCAAAAGCAATGGTAGAAATACCACCAAGGTATACGGCCTCAATATCAATGAAACCAGGAATGACCACTGAATACGATCTCTGTGAATCAAGGCATATAGGCGCAAGGCACGCAGCAACAACCTATAAATCCGGAGCAGCATCAACCTGAGGAAGAGGACCCACGGATGGTGAAAGTGAAGCAACAACTGATGTACTCTAAATGGAAAGAAGAGCTGCATCATGAGCCTTTGGCAAGCTACGCATAAACTGCTTCCCGGTAACCAACTGATAGTCACCCTGGGAATCAATACCAACAAGTGAATGATGCTGACCAGCATGAGTAAAGGAAAGTGTTTGCTGAGAGAGATCCACAGCAACAGTACCAAACAAGTGAAGAGAACCAGTCTGCACCAAAAATAATGTCATAGGGCTCCAGAGGAACGATGTAGAAATCTGCTTGACCAGAAAAAACACCAATGCAATAATCCAAGCCATGAAACATCTGAGAACTCGGAAAAGAATAGAAACGAGCAACCTCAACACTGAGAGGTTGGGAAGCAGGAACAGGTGTAGCACGAATCCTGGTGGAAATGTAACTGCTAATAAATGAATGTGTACTGCCTGTATCCACTAAAGAAATATACTCTCGCCCCGCATCTAGAATAATATGATCCACAAATGGAAAAACATACGTAGGCATAATAACATAAGCATCAATTGATAAGTTCTGGCCTAAATATGCATCTAGAAGAACCGCATACTCATCTAGACGGGTATCGGCAAAATAAACTAGTGAGTATACAATAGGACCATCATGAAATGTATAACCATATGCCATATGGAGATCTACTGGAGTAGCCAAAGCATCTGAAAGAGCAACCGTAGACCCATGAATAATATCAAAATAAGGAGCAAAGGCGACAACATCTATAGCATGGCGCTCAAAAACATGAGTAGCATCAAAGTACTCAACAACAATATCAAAGCATGCAACATCGGCAATAGTAGCAAGGCATACTATATCAATATCAAAGCATGGAACAATATCATAGCATGCAACAACATCGGTAGCACCATCAAAGCATGCAACGGCATCATCAATAGTATCATAGCATGCTATATCAGTATCAAGGACCATATCAACCGCAACCTGTATATGTGAATCAGCATCAGTAGGAACCTGTATATTTGACACTCACTCACTATGGGATACAATGACGAGCTCAGGTAGATCAATAACTATCTCAGTAAATCAGGCAACTCGCTCACACTGTGTGATATAGAATCATCCTCATGTGTATCGCTAGCAATGTGTGACTCAACCTCATGTGAATCGCTAGAAATGTGTGACTCTATCTCTAGTTGTCTTGCACAAGAAAATCGAACCTCGGATATGGAAGAATGCTCACGAGAGGAATCAGAAGGAGTAGAACTCTCAAGACCAATAATACCACTCGTAAGAGCGACAGGAGGAACAATTACAGAATTATCATCGGAAAATATAAGAAGGCAAAGTACTGGTAGAAAGTCATGCCACTCAGAGATAGGCGGATGAGAATGGACATAGTCAAACCACTTCAACCTAGCAGAACCCTTTAAGAGAAAAATTGCATCAAGAATCTTATTAGGACCTGGACAAGTTGGCCGAGAAGTATCACAGTAATACTGAAGACATGTGAGCCATTTGTCGAACATATGTTCAGATGGTATATCACTATTAAAAACAAAAAGATAATCTAAAGGGGATAGAGACCGAAAATCAGAAGTCATGATAAAAAATAAAATTTAAAGTATCGGAAAAGAATATGTAACCCAATGATCCAAATAATTTAGGTGGTTTTTATTTTTATATTTTATAATGGAGCGTAGAAAACGAAGAAAAAGTGAAAAACGAAATTGACAATGAAAATAAATTATGGAATTGAAACGCAAATGGAACGGAAACTAATAACAAATAACGAAAGACAAAATGAAAAATGCGATGGACAACACAAACTACAAAATGGAATGGAAATAACAAAACAACAGCCACATGCAGAAAGTTAAGCCAAGCAAGACGCTAATCAAGTGGACGAATTGAAGGAGAGGACATAAGTCGGTACGCCAATGAAAAGACATGACAAATATTGTAAGTAGTACCTCGCAACTACAAATGAGAGCGTGCTGAAAATGGTACTAAAATGAAGAGATACCGGGCAGCCACCAAATAGAGATAAAAAATGTTTTTGGGCCGCTTTGTAGCTGGAAATTATGCAAAATGAAAGCTGCTGGAAATGTGCACGGACAGCCACCGATCAAATCTGTCAAGGAACTGCGTTGGAGCTGGAAATTTTGCCAAGTATTGGGGCCAAATGGGGCGCTGGACAGCCACCAAGTAATGTTGCAAGAGATGCTGGAAAAAAATGCGTCGAAAAGGCTGGAAAACAGCGAATATGAAGGCTGTAAAAATGCGCTGGACAACCTCCGGACAGCAAATGTAAAGGCTGGAAAAACAGCAAGTATGAGGGTGGTGATGAGCCTGCAATCAAATGTGGATTTGGGGTAGCAAACGGGGCGGACAGTACCTTCACCTTTAATTTTGTGGGAGCTGTTATCTCCAAGGTGAACTAATCTTTTGGTGTTGTAGGCCGAATAATTGGCGAACCATTCCTGATGGCTTGTCATGTGTTGCGTTGCTCCAGAATCGAGGAACCATTTCTCCGATTGTTCGACATGGTGATGGCTCACCATGAAGACTTCATGCTCATCATCTTCTGAATCTTGATTCTTTTGCTTTGTGTTGGCTGCATGTGGTCCGCGGCTGCTTCTTCTTGTCGTTGTTGAACTTCAAAATTCGACAGTCCTGGATTTCGTGATTCCTCCTCTTGCAGTATCTGCAGAATAGCCTCTTCTTGTTCTGAACAGGTGGTTGAGTCTGGGTTTTCTGTGTCTGATTTTGACAGCTGTCGGTTTATCGGACAGCTCTCTTCTTCTGTTGCTTCTTGGTGTTCTTGTGAGTCGTTGATGGAGGATGAGGATGCTCCATTCCTTCTTGTTTCCTCCTGTAGTAGCATGATTAAGACTCTGGATAATGTTATATCTAAGTGTGTGGTTATCATCATCACCCAGTTTTCATAAGAGGATGCTCCCCCATGGGCCCACCCACATATCCCACATCTATACACTTCATAAATTATAATAGAAATTGTTTTACATTTCATGTTGTCCTTCTACAGTAATATATATTTTTATTTCACTTTATGTTTTTTGATGAAGGCCCCATGACTTGTGATGGCATTCTCAATCTAGCATTCATAGCTATTAAGAGCAAATTGTACAAACAAGCGAGTTACAATTGTCTTAGCTTGACTACATTCAAAGTAGTGACCATGGACTTGTACGTTAGGCAATATCAAACCAATCACTGCACTATGTGTAAGTTACATTTGTCTTAGCTTGACTACATTCAAAGCAGTGATCACGTACTTGCGTACGTACTAAAACATATCGGGTCGAAACGTGGTTTTTTTTTCCAGTCTATATGGTGTTATATGGATTTGGAAGGCATAAGATCCAACTATAGCTTGAGAATCAGTGGTTTAGAGAAAGTTCAGAATCAGAGTTCCCAAATTCTTTTCTAAGAACCCTGATTTTGAACTCTACCTAAAAAAAATCTGGGAACTTTGCCTAAAAAGAATCTATCTCTAAGTTGAAATTTCATGTTGGTGTTAGCTGATGCCATGCCCCGAGGTGTCAATGCAAAACCTCTCCACTCAAAAGGGCTTCTAGCAGAGATGAAGTTGAGAGCCGAGACTAAGAGCACGAGAATAACTAGTGCTAGTTGTATAGTTTGTGAGCCCCATTATAAAGTCCTACTACACACAGGATACTATCCTAAGCATGCCAAAACAAGCAACCACAAAGGGTACGGATGGTTGACAAACCAACCCAACCAAACCTAGATCGAACGGATCTAGTCCCCAAGCTATGTATCAATCTCAAAGAGAAATGAGACATCATACCAACAGCATACGATTGCTAGCACCAAAATCAATCATACACTAGTGAGAGCCCAATAGGTATACTGATACCCATCCAAGGCCCATGCACTACTAGTAGTGCACTGTGAGACCTCACTGGACACCTCTGCAACCTATCTGGGCCACGTCATCCAGTTCCTCAATGACTCACTGATAGACCCATAAAAATTCACCATCATGAGTTTAGGCCTACAACCATTAATTAGGACCTTATGCACATAAGGGCCCCAAATCCCTTATAGTCACAACTAACTTACGGGTTGTTGGCCTACTGATCCCTAGCGTGGACACGCTACCCGAGACCAGTCGTGGGCATGACATTCTTCCCCCCTTATTCGAGTTTTGTCCTCAGAACTTAAAGCTAGGGAAATTCCTCCTTAAGCTCTCTTCCTGTTCCAAGGAATTGTCCGTGCGATTCTTTCGTCGAACCAGATGCTTGGTAGCTATAGGATTTTCCAATCGTTTAGTTCTTATATCCAAGATCTTTCCTTGAGTTAGCTTGAGTAAAAAACTAGATGCATTTAAGTTCCTTCCAAGAGGTCCAACTAGTAAGCTAAGTTCCGATCTTTTAAAAGATCTAATCTTTAGAGGAAGTTTGAGTTCAAAAAGGGCCGCATATGAATTCGTGCCAAGATCTCTTTTGCATCTTCAAGGATAGCTTCCTCTCTGAGGAGATTATAATTAAAATGTAATTATCATCTGATCTTTTGATCATGCAGGTAATTCTTCTCTTAAACGGTCAAGTATAACTAGAATCTGAACTATGATTCATCAATCATGATTCATCGAATTTTTGTCCTATACTCAATAAAAGAACGTGATAATCTAACATAGGCAACTACCAATGATCAGAAAAACTTACAGCTCAGAGTCATCTCTAGTTTAGCGAATACGATCGACCAAAAGTAACCAGTGAACTTCGAATCGCGAATGTCATAATGTCACTTGGTAATCCGTAAAGCCTAAACATAGCCGATTTGGTAAGATGATTAGTCGTACCAAAATTCCACTCTCCTGTTTATTCATCCGGGATAATCTTACCATGAACACAATCCTCTCTTATGGATTAGGTATATCCTAGAGTCTGAGTTATGATTCACCAATCCCAACTCTCCAGATTCCCAAGACCATACCATATTATAAGAGTGCATCACAATTCTTAAAAGACACATGAGTTGTTCCAAAAAGTTCTTTCCATCTGGAAAGTTTCAGACTTTTTCAACTCGCATACGGCGCCTATATAAGGATTGTAATCCAAGCACGCCCTTACTTTAGCCATGGCACAAAGTGTCATTCCAAAGTTGGGGTCCTATCTAGAATACATCTAGAATTTACTCTTAAGTCCTAATCTAAAATAACTTAAGATTCATTGGAACCTCATTACGTGAAGCTCCATCTTTCGGCTAACATCTGCTATCCAACTCTCCTTAGTCTTCCGGGATAACATTTCATCCTTTTCAATCAGGAAAAGATAAAGCCAAAATATCTCTCTTCTTTATCTCATTTCATGCTTATACATGGTTCTCTTGGGTTCTACTATCCATTGGTGCACTATACTTGTGATTGCATGCAATTCTATGTGTAGAATGATCTATATTTGCTATTTTTGGATCCACACGTGTGAAATACAGTAGCTTGCTAGTTTCGGACAACAACAATACTTTATCATTTGACTCAAGTTTGATCAAGTGCTATTAGAGTTTGCATCCCATTTTGTGTGTAGATGCTGATTTTTCTACATTGGTGACATTGGTAGAGTATCTTCTTTTGTAGCCCAAGATCTTTTTTGTGGATTGGATCATAAATGATCTGCAATCCTTCACAATGGACCTGTTTCCAAAACTCAGAAACGATAGGATGTTTTGATATTACAAAAATCCTTTATGAATTACGGTAGATATCTTGTTAGAAGATGTAAGAAAAAGAAATTAGAGAACACTCTTGTAGTAGAAGAGTTGTTGAGTGCAAGTTTGATTGATTTGTGTCAAAACTAGAGAATTCTATTGCAAGATGGTGTTTTGTTGAAACTCGTTTCTTGTTGAAAGCAATCAACTTGATCTTAGTAAGGACTGGGATCCGTGAGTTGATGCAAGGGTTGAAATTCACGCTAACAATATATTCTTTGGTGATTATCTCCGGTTGAGATTTTGGTTGCGAAATAGCACTCTTTGAGAAATATTTTCTCTTAGAGGATAACTGAGTTACACGATTCTCAGTTAAGAAAGTATTGTGTACAGATCTGGTAATATCTGTAGAGATATGCTATGTAGTGAATCTTTGTGTGATCATACTAACCTTTGTACAAACTTTTAATCCTATGGATCTACAAAGGATTCCTTGGACTAAGTTTATATACATGCATAAACTAGTTATTAAAACATAGGCATATTGATGAGAATTGTATAGAGACAATTTCTCGCAAGGTAAAAGAAATTTCCAAATTGAAATTGCTTATTGACCTTGGTGGATTAGAACCAGATTGAATGTGCTGTTTTGGATCCACACCTACACATTTGAATATTTTCTTAATCCAACACAACTAACCGAGTCAAAGGTGCTACTTTTAAGCTAGTTGTTTGATCGACTTTATAACCTTGCTTATGGATTGTTTATCAAATGTATTGCTTATAAGTCACAACCTTTATGATTCAATTTTGGGTTTCATTGAAAAGGTTTTTGTGCGTAGAATATGTCTCTCCACGAGTTACATCCTTTTATAGCAGGTCCAAACCCTATTTGGCCACTTGGCTTTCTCACCAAAATGGTAACCCTACTATTTCTGGGTCTAAATTCAAAGTACCCAACATTCAAAACGAAGTAAAAATTGGAGGGGGATGGACGCTGGACAGCTTGCAAACAAGGTGTGAAAAATGGCTGTAAACGGAGACAAAAACGGACGAAAGTGACAAGTATGAAGGGGCTAGACAGCCTGCAAACAAAAGTGAAGAGAGGGCTAAAAATGGAAGGACGAACGGACGAAAGAGATAAAATTTGGGCGCTGGAGAGCCTGCAAACAAGCTGGAAATGGGTGATGGAGGGTTGGAACTTGGGCGCCAGAAATAATCTGCCCAAAAAAAAAAAAAAATTTGGCTGCCAAATTTAGCGAAGTACTTCCGCTAACTATCTCCTAAAGCTTCGCCAAGGAAAATGCTCTGATAGGAGCTGGTCCTCCTCCAAATTGTGCTGAATGTTGCTGAAACAAAGAGATGAAAGCCCTCAGCAAAGAGAGAAAAAAAAATCAGTAAAGAAAATGAGCACCCAATCAAAAAATCAGATCTGAAATTCAGCAATCAGAAAAGTGCTCTGATACCAAGTTACAAACAAGATCACAATTATGCTATGGCTGATCTATGAAAGCAGGACATAAGCAGGCATTAGTCTAGAAAGCAGGAAAGAGAGCTTAAAGAGACTAAAGAGGAGAGAGATCAATATCATAGCTGAATAACAAATGACACAGATTCCTTACTTATAGCCTAAAGGCAGCTTCCAGTGGAAAGGGCCCAACTGGGAGGGATAATAGTGCACCCTCCAAGAAGGCCCCCACTCTCCGGTAATATGTCCAAATGTCCAAATAATGAATAATAAGGCCCAAGGCCAACCATAAAGTCTAAGTGTCAATAATGAATAAAAAAGGGCCCAAGGCCTGCTTATGCATAAAGTAAAGTAAATGTAAATGGACGTGGCGAATGTAATGAGCCGAGTTCATAACTATGAGTGACACGGGTCGGACGGTCCTCCTACTCGCTTGCCAATGTGTCAGGGTACTGCCAAGTGGCAAGTGTCGATTGTGCATGGGGTATGCCATGTGTCGACGTAAGGAAAGGGTCAAGGTTAAGTGGGTGCTTGAGGATTGTGGGGAATGCTGGATTTTACAAAAGCAAAGAGAAAAAGTAGGCTAATCGCCTTAGTTGCTGGTTTTTGCATAATTTTGCAAGTTGCTCTGTGTTTCCTGGCTAGTTTTTGCTATGGCATCTTCTAGTGATACTACACATGATTCTCGAAGGATCGATGCACTTTCTGTCAAAGTTGATGGCATGGAGCAGATTCCAAAGCAGATCTTAGACCAATTGAAGCCTGGCCATGCACCTAAAAGAGCAAGTGCTATAGGGTATTTGGGTGGTGAGCCTAATTCAATTGAAAGAGATGCAGATCTTGGCAAGAATCGCAAGCTGACGTCCATTAAGGACTTGAGACCTCCAAAGTTTACAGGAGCAGTAGCGGTAAGAACCACAGATGCAGTGGAAAACTGGGTACAGAAATGGGAAAAGGCCTTTGGAATGTGTGGAATTACCAATGAGTCAGAAATGATTGCTGAAGCTACCTATCGGTTACAAGAATCGGCACAACGATGGTGGCAAAAGGTTGAAAAAGATGGCCTTGTACCGGATACCTGGGAGGCATTTCGACAAATGTTTGTGCAAAATTGGGTGCCTCTAGATGAAAAGAATCGAGCCATGCAACAGTGGACATGCCTCAAGCAAGGCAATTGGTCGGTTCAAGAATATGTTGATCGGTATAGAGAGGCGTTGTTGAGGATTCCTGAGGATGTGCCTATGTATTTACAGGTGTTCATTTTCATTGAAGGACTCAAGGAGAATTTGCGGCCTTTTGTGCGAAAGGAGCAAACACACACTGTTCAGAATGCCATTCAGATGGCTCTTTATTATGAAGATGGGAAAAAGTCCCATGAACCTGTTGCGGGAACCTCGAGTGGTCAAGGCCAAGGGGGCCAAATGCCTTGGGGTAAGCGCAAATTCAAGAAGTTTAAAGGCCAATGGCAAGGGCAAGGACAAGGGCAAGCTCCAGGTGGCCAAAAGAGGAAAGGGGTTGGTGCTCCAAAAGGCAAAGGGTTGTACGGGCGGCCTAATGCCCAAGGGGGTCAACGCTCTATATTGTCGCCACAAGACCAAGAGAGCAAAAAGAGAGAATTTATGCTTTGGATGCTTGGGACAACATCGGTGGAAGGAATGTCCACGAAACCAGATGAGAACCACTTATAGCCTTCAAGTAGAGCAGCAGCAGCAACCAATGGAAGTAGAAGAGATCTTGCCAAAAGCTAATCCTGATGTTCCTCATTTGATGAATGTTTCTGTGGTGCGAAACGACTCCTCCAGTGACACTATTAAAAGCGGCGCAACATGGGTATCAGTTTCCTGACACTTCTTTGATAGTTATGCGTGGACAGCTTTGTGGTAAAAGTATTTTAGTTCTATTTGACAATGGGTCCTCGCGTAACGTCATAAATTCAACTCTTGTTAAGAAGTTGAAAGTGAGCACACAACCGTCCAAGTACTAGTACATAGTCGAGATGGCTGATGGAAAGGGTACAGAGATTTGGGACACGAGGGTTGTGAGTATGCCTTTAACTATTCAGAGTTATTCTGAGGAGTTGAATTTTGAGATAACTCGTTTGGCGCGCTTTGATGTTGTTCTAGGGATGTGTTGGCACACGATGCGGAAGCCTTACATAGCCTGGGATACTCATGTATATGAGTTTCAGCATGGTGGTTGTTAGGGACCCAACTCCTTTAGGTCCCAAACCCAGACTTGAGACTGGACGATGACTGGGCCTGTAGACTTGACCGGTGACTCGCGAACCTGCATGGTTGCCACGTGTCATGATCCAGGAGTGCACATGGCTTGGAGTCTCTCTCCTTGGAGGTATACAAGGGGAGGAGAACTCATTGGCCATCCATTCTATCTACCTAGGAGGAGGTGGATGGAGAGAGTGTGCACGGCCAAGATGTATAGCTAGCGTGAGGCAGGAGATGGCTGAGAGCCTAGGTGCTGGTATGGGACGCCGTCTGGGATGGAGGTCGGATCCAACTTGATACGGTCACAGGCCAGGGCACGGTGGGTGGACCCGGATTAGGTCCTTTGGCGGGGTGGAACGTGAATCGTTCGGTCTCTTGTGGTTAACCGGCAACTGGAGATTTGCAGTAAGTAAGTTTGTAACATATGGTATCAGAGCCACTGCATGCTAAAGGCAGGTGCGTTGATCCGTGGTAGATTTCTTGTAATTTACGATGCTTCTGACGGAATTCAAAACGGGCTTAAATCGTGTTTTTTATGCACTTTTGGGTGTTGTCCTTCTTCGCTGTTTTTGGTTTTTTGGATGAAATTTTCAAAAAAAAAAAACAGTTGTGGGGCCCTTAGCAGTGAGCTACGTGGACTGTCCAGAGGCGGACAGGTGGCAGCCCTCCTCAACTAGCATTTCCGCTCAAGGTTGAGGTAACGGGCGGTGTCAAGGGGCCCCTCCCAGCACAAAAAAGTGGGTTACTCGATGTCTGAGCAGCGATGAAGTAATACAACCAAAAGCTTGTATTGAATCCTCTCAAGCGTTGCCACATGGCAGTGTCCGGGTCAGGACAGGTGGCACCTTCATGCGATCATCTGTTTCGCTCAAGATTGGAGGCCCGAATCTCTGTTTCACGGGCCAGAAAGGTCAAATAAAGACACTTTTGACCAGGTTCCGTTGAAAAACAGCGAGGGAGCCTCGTTTTTTAACTAATCATTCCAGAAAAGGAATGTTAGCCAGCGATGAGGGTACAGGGGGATCTGGCTGCCTACTGGCTAGAATTCTGGTGGGTGGCCAGTGTGCTACTGTGGTGCCAAGGTGGCAAGGTATGGCCACTTGGCAGATTGTAGGAAAGCATGGAGAGGGAGGCATACCTCTCCTATGCATGGTTTTTCTTGAGAATTAGAGGTGGAGGTGGTGGTGCATCCTCTCCTTGCGCTGGCTATTAACAGTCTACAGCAACAGATTGTGGATATGCAAGCTAAGCACAGTCGGGATCAGTAGGATCTCAAGGAATTGACGCAGCTAAGGCAATTGGTGCATCAACCCTTGTATACTCCTGAAGTTTTTGCTGGGGAAAAGAAGGATAGAACCCTGAAGGCGGTCTTGCAATGGCTGGATCGATGGAATTCGCACTTTTCCATGCACGATTCATCCAAGGACAACAAGATCAATCTAGCCGTCATGTACCTGCGAGGTAAAGCATTTACCTGGTGGCAAGATATAAGGGGTAAGCCTGAAGTTCCTAGGAATTGGGAGGATTTTTGTAAGGCCTTTAAGGCGGCCTTCCTTCCTATTCTTGACAATTTTGAATTTTACCGTCAGTATGCAACAATCCATAAGGGAACCGGCCCCTGGATCAGTATTTACAAGAGTTTTAAGAGGTCTATTCTCGTTTTGCAACTAGAATAGATCCTTTGCTAGTAAAGTTGCATTTCATACTGGGGTTGCCAAGAGACTACCAGCTAGAGGTCAGGAGGAACCATCCTCTTACCCTCGAGGATGTTGTTCGCTTCGCCAGAATCTACGATGATACTCGTACGATGGCTAAGCCTGAGACTGGTGTCTTGCCCGACGTAAAGGGTAAGAAGCCTTTCTTTCCAAAGAAATCGAAAGATAAGGCAAAGGGAGGGGCTTCAGGTTCAGGGAAAGCAAAGAAAAGATCTACCTTGGACCAGGAAACCTTCATGAAAGCCAGAAGCGACAATCTGTGCTTCAATTGCATGGAACCAGGTCATGTCGTGAAGGAATGTCCAAAGAAACGGAAAGCTAAAGGGGCATCTCTTAAGACGCCAGGTAACTCTAGCATATCTAGTGTAGATCTTTCCTTTGCTGGTAATTTTGTGTGTGACCATTGTTGTTTTAATACGGCTGTTTTTGGCCCTCATGACCTCATTCGGATGAAAGGGGTTGTGGGTGGCCAAGCCGTAACTGTTTTATTTGGCGATGGTTCCACACATAATTTTATTAACGCTAATTTGTTGCAGAAGCTAAAGGTGGAAACGAGGCAAAGTGACCACCGATACACAGTGAAGCTGGCAACTGGAGCAGAAAGCCAAGTTTGGGACCGGATAGTCCCACGTCTACCAATAGAGATTCAAGCCTATAAGGATAAATTAGACATTCATATTATGAATCTAGACAGGGTAGATGTTATACTTGGTAAAGAGTGGTTGTATGAGAGGAACGAGTCTATGAAGAAAAACTATGTAACACACAATTTGTCGTTCTTACATAACGGCTCACTCATAGAATTAAATGGAAATGTTGATATTTCTACTCCGTAGCCGATGAAGGAGTGAAGGCCTGTAGCCTTTGAGAGCAAGAAGCTCACCTCGGCACAGCGGAATTATCCAACTCATGAGAAAGAGTTGTTTGCCATAATCCATGCGTTAAAGGTATGGAGGCATTATATGTACGGATCCGAGTTTTATGTGTACACTGATCATGATAGAGGCATTATAGAGTGGCTGATGCATTGTCTCGGATAGTGTATCAAATGTCATTTGTGGTCATTGAAAATGACCTATTGGTTGAGATAAGGAAGGCTCAACTACAGGATCCTCAGTGTAAGAAAGTGGAGCTTGAGGTGAGTCATGGTCATGCAGAGTCTCAGGAGGAGAGCTCTATTCCCTTTGCTCGCACTTATCTTAACTATACCATAGAAGATGGTTTCGTTAAGAGAAATGGAAATTTCTCATTCCAACTTGTGAGGAGCTGCATAGGAAAATCTTGCATTCCTGTCATAATAGCCCTAGTGCAGGTCATCCTGGTGTGGATAAGACTTGTGAGTTAATCTGACGTAATTTCTGGTGGTCTAAGATTAATGAAGATGTCCATAGTTATGTGACACATTGTTTTAAGTGTCAAGTTAACAAAGTCGAAAGGATTAAAGTTCCTGGATCGTTACACCCCTTGCCTATTCCAGATGGAAGATGGGAGAGTGTATCGATGGACTTTATTACACACTTGCCTCGTATGCAGCTTCAACATGATACCATAATGGTTGTGGTTGACAGACTCACAAAAATGGCTCATTTCATTCCAACTCATTTTACGATTTATGCACCTGGGGTAGCTGATCTATTTATACAGCATGTATTCAGACTTCATGGGTTACCATCGTCCATAGTGTCTGATAGAGATCCACGCTTTACGGTCATTTTTGGACTGTTGTAATGGATAACCTTGAGGTGTAGTTAAGAACGAGTAGTACTGATCACCCTGAAACGGATGGTCAAACAGAGAGAGTTAACCAAACCATGGAGGACATGCTTAGGGCGTACATAAGTGTTAAGCAAACACAATGGGAGAAGTATTTGCCATTGTTGGAGTTTGCTTATAATGATAAAAAGAATGCTTCAACTAAGATGAGTCCTTTCAAATTGAATTATGGTTTTAGGCCAGCTAGTCCAATTACGGTAGGGATACCTCATAGAGTGCCTAGTGTTGTTGACTTTCTAACTCACATGGTACAGATGCTTGAGTTAGCCAAGAAAAATGTGAAACAGGCGATATATTGCGGCGCAAAGACATTTGCTGATCGGGATCGCACACCAAGAGAGTTCGAGGAAGGAGACATGGTGTTTCTCCCGATTCCAAAGGACTCAACTTCTCTTAAGACAGGGAAGTGTTACAAGTTATCTCCGCGTTAAGGTGGACCCTGGAAAATAATTAAAAAGCTTAATGATGTTGCTTACAAACTAGCGTTGCCTCAAAATTGTAAAGTTCATCCTGTTTTTCTTGTTTCACGCTTAAAGAGGGTTTTACATGAGGGTGACTTGTATTGTCTCAGGATCATGGAGAGGTGTTGCACGGACCTAACAGAGTATTGGACCGTAGAGAGAGACGGCTTAGAAACCGTCTGATCCGTGAGTACTTGGTTGCGTGGCACGGTAGGCCTCTCACTGATGCTACCTGGGAGACTGCGCATGCTTTGCATGCACAGTACCCTTCTTTTACCATCGCGGACAATGTTTCTTGAGGAGGGAAGGAATGTTATGTACTTATATTCCTGCCTCAGTGTGAACACGTCAGACTTGTAAATTTGTAAATATTAATGCTCACACCAGCCTGTGGTGTTTTGTAAAAATGTAAATAGCAGGTTTATCGTAACTTGTTGTCCTGCTTATATTTGGTATATATGGTACTGGGTCTTAATTTAGAGGCTGCTGGACTGACCTCCTAAAAAGTAGGAGAGTTGACCGGTCAACGGGACACGTGTCATATGCTCATTGGGAAACTTGGTCCAGTGCATGAGTGACACGGGTCGGACGGTCCTACTCGCTTGCCAATGTGTCAAGGTACTGCCAAGTGGCAAGTGTCGATTGTGCATGGGGTTCGCCATGTGTCGACGTTAGGAAAGGGTCAGGGTTAAGTGGGTGCTTGAGGATTGTGTATAAGTGAGCCTAGAGAGAGGCATTCCTCATCATAATCTATGCAGCAAGAGGCTGGGAGGAGACCTAGAAGCAGTGCTCTTATGTGTTGATGTGGATAGTTTGCCATGTACTTTGGGAGAAATCAAAAAAGTGGATATTTCGAAGCCTACTTTGGTGTGCTTTCAGTTGTATTCAGATAGCTTTGTGATAAATCCGAATTAGTAAAGCCTCCAAGCTGAAGCTTACCATCATCCGTGTACTCTATTCCATAACAGGTAGTCCCTTGACATACCTCAATATCCTCTTTGCTGCTTTCCAATGGGCCTCAGTTGGGGAACTCATAAACTAGCTTGCCACACCAATTGCATAGGAAATGTTTGGTCTCGATGTGGTAAGATAAATCAGGCTGCCCACCACCTGCCTATAAAGAGTCTCATCCACGAAAGGAGTGCCATCATCCCTAGATGGCTTACTGTTGGTATCAATGGGAGGGTTTACAATCTTGCATGTTGAACTTGTTCAAGACTTCACATGCATACTTTTCCTGAGAAATAAATATACAATTTTGCTTTTTCCAAACCTCCAAACCTAGGCAATAGTGTATTAAACCCAAATCCTTCATTTCAAACCTCCAAGCCTAGGCAATAGTGGATTAAACCCAAATCCTTCATTTCAAACTCATTTGATAAATGAGCCTTCACCTTTGCGATCAGCTTCCCATTGTTACCCGTGATGACTAAGTCATCCACATAGAGAACTATCAGACGATATTCCCATCTTCCTCCTTCACATACAAGTTGCAATCCGAATGGCTCTTTATAAATTGCTCCTTGGCAAAATAGTCGTCAATACGACTATACCAGGCCCTGGGTGCCTGTTTCAAACAGTACAAGGCCTTCTTCAGCTTGCATACCATAGTTTCCTTGCCCTTAACCTCAAAGCCGTGTGGCTGGTCCATGTAAACTTCTTCAGCCAACTGTCCATTAAGAAAAGCACTCTTTACGTCCATTTCATGTACTTCCCAATCATAGAATGCAGCCAATGCTAAAACCATCCTGATAGACGTCATCTTAGCCACGGGTGGAAGCCCCTCCACCATATGATGTTGGTCAACACCTGCATACGTTGATAGCCAAGATGTCCATACCTCTTGTGCCACAACCTATCCACATCACCTCCTTTTGATGCATAAGCATGCTGACTAGGGATAGAAGTGTACAACATGTATAGATTATCTTCCCGCAATCCTTTGGCCACAACCTTCATATTATCACTCAAATCCAGTACAAGACAAGAAGTAGCATGAAATTCTACTTTCATATTTTGTTGAGTGATAGCTCCTACTAAAAGAAGATTCTTAGCAAGTCAT
Source organism: Diphasiastrum complanatum (assembly GCA_029204225.1). Classification (NCBI taxonomy): domain Eukaryota; kingdom Viridiplantae; phylum Streptophyta; class Lycopodiopsida; order Lycopodiales; family Lycopodiaceae; genus Diphasiastrum; species Diphasiastrum complanatum. The sequence goes on from CM055103.1 coordinate 1,865,179, forward strand.
GTTACATATAAGACATTCTTAATGACTTTGACTCAATATGTCTGATGTCATAAACAATAAAGCTCCCGTATATACAATGAGTGGGCAAATGGCCAAGTGCATGAGTATGATATAGATGGACAATGGACAAATGAATAGACAACGATCTCTATGACTCGGAGGCATCATCATGATCAGATGGGGATTCCTCCTCATCACTGGTAGACGAGTAAGACGATAAGAAATCCTCCTCAGGTATGTGTTAGGAATTAACGGTTAATTAATTCATTGTAGAGGCCAGCCTGCTTGCTTTAAGGCCTATTTCTATTTTTAGTATAGGTACTTCTATTTATAGTATAAGTACCAATTTCTCTAGAATAGTATAGAAATCTATTTTAACTAAGATAGCATAGATTTCTAATGTTAAGACTTCATATTTAGCATTCCAATTGCTATTATAGAAGGATAGCTTTTGCTTTTGATAGTGGGCAGTCTCTATAAGAGCAGACGGGCGCCCACCTCCATTGTCATCTTAGTTTTCAGTTTGTGAAGCATAGCTTCTTGCAGTCTCTCTCTTCTTCCTCTTGTGATTGATGTTTTGCATGAGTACTAATAAGATTAGTCTACTCCGATTTGTGAATTCTATCAAGGTATCAGAGCCATCTCGTTAAGATCGGGATCTATGGAAGGAAGGAGAAGATCAGCGCTGCAGGTTTTACTGGTGGAGATCGCATCTAGTGGAGGTGCTATTTCGTGAAGGTCGCATCTGGTGGAGGCGCCATCCTATGTGGATTTTTCTGGTGGAGGTCACATCTGGCGCAGGTAGTACCTGGAAAAAATCAGCAGGAGCAGGCGTTTACTGAGGGTGGCAGCTTCTGGACAGGCAGCAGTATCAATCAGGCAGATCTAAGGGAGGCAACATGCAGAACAGCAGAACATGCGTTTTCTAGTGCAGAAAAATATGGTGCAGGCGCACCTGAACAGCAGGTCAGAACTGGTGCAGATTTAATCTGAGGGCAGGTTTTATCTTGTGCAGGTTTTATGTGGTGCAAGTTCATCTGAAGGTGCCAGCAGCTAGTGAAGGTAGCAGCCAGGACAGGTTCTACCTGAGGACAGCAGCACCTGAACAGGTCTGGATAGCGGCAGCATCTGAGACAAGTATTATCTGAGGGAGGCAACAGCTGAGGACGGCATCAACCAGACAGGTTCTATCTGAGACACCAGACAGGCAAATCTAAGGCAGGTAGCATCTGGACAGGTGCTATCCAGGGAAGGCGACAATAAATAGATTGTTGCATGCAATTAGATTCCTAGTAGAAATCCTATCATTTTTTGTACGACAATGATGGGGAGTCTGCATGAATCTGTTTTACCGGAGTCAAGCAAGTTAGATGGATCTAACTACAGCTTGTGGAAGTTCAAACTTCAGCATATACTTCAGGACAAAGATTATTGGGAAATTATCATGGGACAAGAGGTGATGGCTCACGGTCTCAATGATCTAGATAGAAGGACATTTGAGAAGCGGGTGCGACATGCGCATCATATCATCAACTTACCCGTGAAGGATAAGGTTATTCCTCCGATCAGGAATGCAGTCGGGCCTAAGGATGCATGGAATATTCTTAGCAATACATATGAAACGGTGAGTAAGTCTCGAGCTTTGTTCTTGAATATTAAACTTCATACCTTGAAAATAGAATCAGAAGAATCCATTATGGATTTTATTACCAGGCTGAAGGATCTAAGAGATCAATTGTCTTCTATATCAAAACTTTGTTATGACACTGAGTTTGAGGGAGAGATCGCCGACAATCGACGACCTGAATGGTTTGCTACTTCAAGAAGAGTTACGAAGACAAAACTTGATGTCTAGGGAAGATTTCAAGGAGCTGAGTTTCTTTACCAAGAATCAAGGTACGAAGGGCAAGAAGAAAGGAGGCAAAAAGGATCAGAAGCAGGAAAGCAAGGACAATACGGAAAAAGGAGACAGTTCCAAATCCAATCCAAAGAGAAATGGGAATTGTAACTTTTGTGGTAAATATGGTTATTTTGCGTTTGAGTGCAGGAAAAAGAAGGCAATCCAGGACAAGAAGAAGCAGTCAGGCAACTTCATTGAAGACGAAGACAAAAGTGAAGTTGTGGGATGCTATGAGTTATTCTCAGCTTCAACATCAGAGAGCTTTAAAGATTGTTGGTACATTGATTTTGGAGCAACGCAACATATGACACCACATCGTGAGTGGTTTACACAGTTTGATGACACTGGTGTAAAAATGCACATGTCAAGCTTGGACACAATTCTTCTTACGACATCAAAGGTCGAGGTACAGTGAGAGTACATTTACCTTCAAGGAGTATAGGAGAAATTAAGAATGTTCTCTATGTTCCAAGTTTAAAGAAGAATTTACTTTCAGTTTTTGCTATTGCTAAACAGCATATGAAAGTTGAGTTTGATGATCAAAAGTGTCTTATCAAAGACCAAAATAAAGGTTACAAAGTTGTGGTCAAAGGATCTTTGGAAGGTCGACTATACAAACTTGATGCGTCTACATCGGATCATCAAGTTTGTGCAGCTTTTGATAGCATGGAGAGCAAGATGTGGTATGAAAGGTTTGGACATCTGAACTATAAAAGCTTGCAAGCATCATCATGTGCAGTTTCCCAAGGATGGAGCATATAGAGCCAAGGAGATCTTGGAGCTTGTTCATACAGACTTATGTGTCCCATGCAGACTGAGTCTATAGGGGGAGCATCCTACTTCAAGGTATTTGTGGATGATCTTTCCAGGAAGGTATGGATATGCCTGCTTAAGTATAAGAGTCAAGCTTTTAAGTTCTTTACTCAGTTCAAATCACTTGTTGAGAAGCAGACAGGAAAGCAAATCAAGATTCTGAGTTAAAATAAGGGAGGTGAGTTCATATCTACAGAATTCCAAGAATTCTGCAAAGAACATGGAATCAAGAGACAATTTGCTTCGACTGATACACCAAAGCATAATGGAGTAGCTGAGAGAAAGAACAGGTCTATGGTGGAGAGTGCTCGAAGCATGCTACGAGGTAAGAATCATTTGTGGGGCGAAGCAGTTGGTACAGCAGTTTACTTATAACAGAAGTCCTACAAAAGCTGTTCTAAATCAAACTCCAGAAGAAGCTTCCACAGGTATAAAACCTAAAGTGGATCATCTACAAGTTTTTGGTTGTGTTGCATATGCTCATATTCCTAAAGATAATTGTCAAAAACTTGATTCAAAGGCAATCAAGTGTTTATTCTTGGGTTATGATGAGGAAGAGAAGGCATATCGCCTTTATAATCTTACCAGTAAGAAGGTGATTATGAGCAGGGATGTTGTGTTTGAAGAAAGTGAGTCTTCTAACCTAGAAGATCATGAGGAGGCTGTATTTTCTCCTACATCAAAAATTCTTGTTATAGATGATGTTCAGGGTGATACAGGTCCATGTGATACAGCTTCTACACAAATTGTACCAAGGGTGAGTACACATGTGGATCTTGGTAAGGAATAGTCAAGAGTATTTGATACTTATTCTCCTTCTACGTCACCTACAAAGAAGTTACCAAGATGGTATTGTGAGACTATACAGGATAGTCAAATTTTGGATGAGGGAGAATCGAGTCAACAAGGAGCTAAGAGATTGACACGGTCAAGTGGACACTATCATGAACATGGTGAAGAAACGCATTACGCATTTATGGCTTCAGTGTTGGATTTTGAGAATCCTTTATATTATGAAGATGCTACAAAGGAACAAGTTTGAAAGACCGCTATGGATGAGGAGTACAGTTCTATTATGAAAAATGAGACATGGGATCTTGTTGAACTTCTAGCAGGTAAGAAACCAATTGGTTGCAAGTGGATTTATAGAACCAAGTTTAAGTCTGATGGTTCTATAGATAAGTATAAAGCCAGATTAGTAGCCAAAGGATATGCTCAAAGGGAAGGAATTCACTACAAAGATACTTTCACACATGTTGCTAAGATGAATACTTTGAGGAGTGTTTTGGCAACTGCATCTCATTTTGGATGGGATATTCAACAAATGGATGTCAAGAGTGCTTTCTTGAATACTTGAGCATCCCCAGAGTTATGAGGTTGAAGGCAAAGAGCACTTTGTTTGCAAGTTGAAGAAAGCACTATATGGGTTGAAACAAGCACCTAGAGCATGGTATATTTGCATCAACAATTATTTTTTGAAGCAGAATTTTCATAAAAGCATGTCTAAGTCAACACTATATATTTTGAAAGATTCGGATGAGTCATTATTGTTCTCTATGTAGATGATCTTATTATCACAGGGTCAAATAAGTCATTAATAGAGAAGATAAAGAACAATCTTTCACAGGAGTTTGATATGAAAGATTTGAAGAGACTTCAGTATTGTTTGGGTATTGAAGTTTGGAGGTCAAAGGAAAATCTTTTCATATCACAAGCAAAGTATGCAAGAGAGTTACTGAGAAGTTTAACATGATTGATTGTAAGTCCATTTCTACACCTTATGATCCAAGTGTAAAGCTTACAAAAGAGGAAAATTCTGAAAGTGTGAATGAAACACTTTATATGCAGCTTGTAGGTAGTCTTATCTATCTAACGACTACTCGACCAGACATTTCATATGCAGTGAGTATGGTGAGTCAATTCATGTCTTTACCAAGAGTTTGTCATTGGAAAGCAGCAAAAAGAATTTTGCGTTATGTCAAAGGGACACTCACGTATGGCATTTATTATGGTAAAGGAACAAAAATAAAACTTGAGGGTTTTGTTGATGCTGACTGGGCAGGAAATGCAGAAGATAGAAAATCGACTACACGATATGCATTTAATCTTGGAACAGGAGCCATATCTTGGAGTAGTAAAAAGCAACCAACAATTGCTTTATCTTCTACAGAGGCAGAGTATAGGGCTACTACATCAACGACTTGTGAAGCAATCTGGTTACGAAGGATTCTAAAAAAAAATATTCACATAGAACAAGTTGAACCTACAGTTCTCTGGTGTGACAATCAGAGTTGCATTCAGCTTGCGAAGAATCCGGTGTTTCATAGCAAGTCAAAGCATATTGAAGTTCAGCAACATTTCATATGAGAAAAGTTGCAGAGTGGCGAAGTAGAGTTGATCTACTGCGACACCGATGATCAAGTTGCAGATACCTTCACAAAAGGACTTGGTCGTGCAAAATTTGAGAAGTTCAGGACACTCCTATGTGTTATTGATAATCAATTATCCATTAAGGGGGAGTGTTAGGAATTAATGGTTAATTAATTCATTGTAGAGGCCAGCTTGCATGCTAGAAGGCCTATTTCTATTTTAAGTATAGGTACTTCTATTTATAGTATAAGTACCAATTTTGCTAGAATAGTATAAAAAACTATTTTAACTAAGATAGCATAAATTTCTATTGTTAAGACTTCATAATTAGCATTCCAATTGCTATTATAGAAGGATAACTTTTGCTTTTGATTGTGGGCAGTCTCTATAAGAGCAGATGGGCGCCCACCTCCATTGTCATCTCAGTTTTCAAAATGAAGCATAGCTTCTTGCAGTCTCTCTTCTTCCTCTTGTGATTGATGTTTTGCGTGAGTACTAATAAGATTAGTCTACTCCGATTTGTGAATTCTATCAGTATGTGCGGCTATGTCCCTGAACCTCTTTTTTGTGAAAAACTGACATTCTTTCTGTGTAGGTTGTAGTAACCTTGCTGAGAGGTAGGAAAAGATAGCATCCATGAGAGAGAGAGAGAGAGAAGAAGAAGAAAGCTCTATTTAACGTCTTTTCCATGCCATAAGGCATATGGGATATGAGACTGAACAATACATCAAAGAAATGGAAATGAGACGGACCGATGCCATCAATCAACAACATTAAACAGATCTAACTAAGAAAAGATTAATGGCCAGAATTAGATGGTACGTAGACCAGAGGGACTATGTGAAATCTTTGTTTTCTCTCTCATGGTTACCTCTTCACCGACCTCCGTAGCTCCCAATCACTTCTCATTGCAACCTCACTCGCTCACAGCTCCTTCAACAACTCCTCACCACTCTTCATAACTACTTTCTTCCTCACAATTTAGTACTCACGGCTCCCTTCTAGCTCATGGCCTCCTCAAACAAACTCAACACTCAATTTGCTATTTTTCAAGTGCATGAGAGCTATTTGATGAAACAATTTTGGTACAAGAAATTTTCTATATGATTAACATAGTGAGAACCCATTGCGTGTTGGAAAGAAAGCTTGTGCACAAGAATCTACTTTACACTAACCCTTGTGTCAAGTTCTATGTGAAGCAAGTCTGTATCAAAGTAGAACGCTTGTTGAGGGAATAGTGTGATCAATCGGGCTGATGTTTGGCTGCCTCAATGAAAATTTCCTGACAGAAGGGTCGTCATCTTGACCCCTCTAGTGTGGGATGTAATAATGACGTGATGTGTTGATCATGAGATGATGATGCTATGTTATTCGGTTGTTCATTAATCAATTTATGTTATCATAATCCTAAGCTTTCAGTTCATCTTGTTAGTCTCTTCCATACATGCATGAGCCTATTGCCTTAAACTAAAGGCTCTTGGTTTAGCATCGTCCACATAGTATCAAAGCTAAGGTTATAGAATCACCAAGAACTTTATGCTTGCATTTGTACGCATATCGTTGCATCAAGAGCCTTTGCATGTACACATTTGTATTCATTTCAATTCTACTAAAATTTCCTTTTATCAAGGCTAATCATGTACACCTTGGAGATCCAAGAGTGTTCGACGACCTCAAGTTATCATTTTACGTTGAGGGAGAAATTCTTTGTATAGCAACTCAAGTCTATTTTTTGGACCTTGGCACTCCATTAGTTCTCCGGACTTTTGACTTTTCTCTTTCATCGGCTTTGAACCTATGGAAGGACTCTTAAAACATTGATGGGTTCGTTGAAGAGTAATGCCCATTTTACCCCTTTGTCTAAGCACCAACATTATTGTAAATTGTACATTTATGGGGCACGTTATTTGTGAAATACATGGGACCCCCTATTTGTAACTTCGAAAAGTTGGTGCAAGTGGCCCACTTGGCCAAGTGGCTCAATCACCCTATACTTTGTAGTTGAGGTGCTAACATCATGGAGGATTAGGAGGACCCACACTCTCCCCCCTCTCTCTCTAGAGATTTGTTCTTTCTTCTAACTTTTGGTGTTGCAAGGTGCTTAAGCGATTTCTATTGTAGATGATGTTTTCCCATAGCTAAGTTTGTCAAGCTTTTATGATTGATCTAGTATTGAAGTTAAGATACTCCATAGCTAGGTCTTGCATTTCAGTATCAGAGGATCACGTTGTGTAGCCTTTGAGTGCGCGAGTGAGAAAAAGGCCAAATCAAGTCGATTTATGCGTTGTTGGACATTTGTAGGTCAGAGGAACATTTGTTTTCAGATCCAGGTGAATCTAGTGCATGTGCTATCAATTCCATACGAAGTGGCAAAGACAAAAGCAGAAGCTGTAATGTTGCCTTGAAATGGTTACAACCCTAGTTTGAGGTGAAGCCCTAGTTGTTGAAAGTTATTTCTTTTCTGAATCCTTTCAAGTTAAGCTTCTATTTGAGAAAAGATTTAGCATGGCTAGTCTTGGAGAAGTCTCTTGAGTAAATCAAGTAAACTAGATGGCACGAACTACAAGTTACATAAGCAAAAGATAGAAAACGCATAGGGTTATCAGTTTTTCTGTCAAAGACAGCATTTTTACTCACATCTGCAATGCAAGGGATGCAGTGGAAGCTTGGAGCTCTGTATGAGATAGTGGATTCAGCCAGGCTCATATACTTGTAGAATAGGTTACATACTCTTAAAATGGAGCCAAGTGCTATGATCAATGATCGCATTAGTGAGGTCAAGGACCTTATGAACCAGCTTGCTTCTGTTGGGGAGACAATAAATGACAGAATGTATTGTTTCTATAGTCTTGATTAGTTTCTCCATTAACTATCAAAATTATGTCATGTCCCTTACAGCTAGGTCAAAACTCCCAACCTTTGTGTAATTTTGTTGGTATGGGAAAAGATGAGAAGGAAGAATCTTTTTGAGAGGGAAGACAATCCAAAGCATACATTTACTTCTAAGGGTCTACACCCAAGAGGAGGGGTGACTGCAACTACCGTGATAACTATGGGCCTTTTGCCTTTGAATCATATCAGATTTACAAAGATTTTGCTATGAAACACATGTTAAGTTGAAGCTTCTTCTCTTAGCAAACACAATCTGTATAGTATGCAAATAGAGTCACTCTGGAGAATTGAAGTGTCGCACTCAAACAAATTGAAACAATAAAGATTAGCCCGGAAGATGCTACGTGCATTCAGAAATCTGAAATAAACTAGAATAGATGTAGTGTGTAGCCCAGCATAAACAATAAAGTTGTAATTTCATAAACAAGTATCTTAGCAAGAGCAAGATCTGTAAACTGTAACGCCAGAAGATTCCAACATTGCATAGCTTGTAGAATCCCAAAGCAATATCGAGGATCAAAACCCTGTTTTCAATCTGCAATTCTTGCTTAAACATAGGTTGTAAAGTAAGAGATACATGCTAAATACACCCTCGATGACTACAATAAGCCCGAATACCTCTCTCCTCGAAGTCGTTCACTGCGGGGTTCGTGCTGCCTTTTACCGCGTATCGAATGCTGGAGAATCACTTTTTCTCCATAACAACATACATTCTTCTCTCACTCTTCTCTCTCGTTCTTGCTTATTTTCATTCCAAAACCCTAAAAATATAAATCTAACCCTAAATTTCAAGCAAACAAATTCTCTCTAGCATTGGATCTTCAAGATCTCTATAGCTTTTGCCTCTCTATCTCTCTCTTTAAAAAAAATTCTTTCCCCAGGTTTCTAAATGCACATGTTCTCTCTCTAGAATCAACGTGGCTCGATTCTAGCCCCATTTTAATTGCCTTTCAACTGCCCATCAAATACGTTTTAGGGCAAACATGGACCAATGAGAATCTACAAAACGCTTTTTGTCTATCTTTGCCAATATTCTCTTTCTCTCAAAAGGAAGTAAGCAATAGTTCCTTCTTTATATTCGAGGGCATGTTGATAGGAAAGGTACTTAAAGGGTCTTTCATGTGGCACGTTCACACGTGGGCTTAGTGTCACCATCTCCAAGCTAAACGGGTTCACATGTTCCAGTTCAGCACCTAATTTTTGACTTACAATCACTTGCAGAGTTAACAAAACTGTTCTGATAGATCTATAGGTTAACTTATATTAGTATAATTGAATTCTTCACCTAGACATTTAAGAGTTTTAAATCACGGGCAATTAACTTGAGTAAGTTAATTGGTAAAACGGACAGTGTGAAGAGAATTCACCGGAAATTGTTTGTTTTGTGTGTATTGCTTATAAGACACATAATTTATGAGTCATTTAGATTCATCAGGGAATTGTGTGCATAGGATATACAAAATTCTTGGGTGAGTATTTCTCAGTTGAGAAATAGACATGATTCATTAGTGATAGTATCCATGTGAGCTCAATTGGATACTGGATCCTAATGGTTCCAAGAATAAGAAACTGAATTTAGTTGGAATTCAGCAAAACTTTGTAATCTCCAGATGTTGTTATAGGGGATTGTATAAAGTTTATGTTGTCAAAGACGAATGTTGTAATGGTCTTTAGATTACTTGGATGATTGTAGAATTTGGAACTCATAATCTGGTTAAGAACGGTGGGTTGAAAGAATATCCTTGGAATCCAATAATTTTTCTTTGAGAAAAAGATTTCAGAATGTTTCTTATATCTCTTGAGTGGTATGTTATGCATATACTCCAGTATCTTTTAATGATTAAGTATGTTTTTGGAATCCTGTAAATTATGATTGACGAATCGTAAGATTTTAAAGGTGTAAGATTGACGGATCATAAATTGATACTTAGAGATCATTAGAAGATTATAAGGAAATGTGAGGTTCTTAAGATAATGAGTAATTCTTGATCAATTGGGAGAGTCAAGGATTTAGATATGTTATTTGAACTATGTATTTCTTTACTCCAATGCATATTTGAAATAATGTACATCTCACAACCACTCTTGTGAGTTATTAATCGACTGAAGTAAGGCCCAAAGTACTGTACTTTGACACGTTCGCCAGTGTCATCAGTAAGTTTATCATACTATTTTTGGTAATCAGTTAGTTAGGCAGATGTTAAGTCAAGGTTATTTTTTATTTTGACCTATTTTTGTCAAAAAAAAAACCATTTTTTGCAAAATTACAATATCACTCTTCAACCTTCACCAACTTTTTTGAGATTTCTAAATATGAGAAATGGTGTGTGGTTATATTGAACATATAAAACATCTCCACTTAGAATGTGAGCCTGATCCTTTAAATGGTGACGCTTTGATTGAGTGATTTTTGGTCGGATTACCAGTTTCTATCAAACATGAGCTTAAACATCATGAATAGTCCATGACGTTGTAGTAGGCAATGGATGAAGCTATCCACAAAAAAGATGAAGTTTCAGATGATGAGCTGCATGTTGGTATGTTGCCATACATTGCATGGCATTTTCCAAGGCTTCTTCCTCTTGTAAGTATGTGATCCACTGCCTCATATTGTGGTATTAGGTTATTCATTTATAAGCAGTTTATAAGTGAGAGAGATTTGGCACCTTGCATGTGTAAGTCCAACCCAATGATTACATAGTTATTTGATTTGCAAGAATGAAATGTTGTAGGCCTTGATAATCAATTTAGTGAATAAAAGAGAGTTCTCTCCCAAAGTTCAAATTCAAATAATAAGGGGGGTGTCCTAAAATCCACTATAAATAGTGGTACTTTGTATATTGGTGAGTATTTTCGCCTGTCATGTGGACTACACATGTTTGATCCTTGGCAACGGTACCAAAATTGTAGCAGGTGTTTCCTATCCATCTTCAACCCTAGACCCTAACACCTACAATGACACATGGCATCAATCTATTGATTGCATGAGCCACATCCTTTGGTTAGGTGTCATATCACATGTGTAGAGGACAACTCACATGTGTGGAATAAGCTGAAGTAGGAAAATTTTGACTTCTAGAAGATTTCCAAATAGATCTCCATATAGAAGGAAAATGGACCAAAAGTGCTCAAAATAGAAGGTTTTGTCCAAGTGTCAGTTTTGCATGATGAATCTTCATATGACAAAGCACCTTCACACATGTGGGATCAGAGGGATGATCAGTACCACGAGCTCCCACTTATTGTATATATGGAGCCACATTTGGCCATAATCATAGTGAGACACCAATCTTGGTTTTGGAAATAATTTTGAGTGATTATCTCCATTTGTCTACATTTGTTTTGATTGTTTTGAGGTTCTATCAATGTCAATTAATGATTGTTCTTGATAGGATTTTGTATCTAGAATTGATCTAGATTGATCTTAATCTCAAGTAGATTATAGATCAAGTAATCTGACAACCAATCCCTCTTGAGGATCAGATTAGGATCCACTCTTGGTCTTTTTTGTACTTTTTGCACATGGTATCAGAGCCTAGTACAAGAGTTTTTGTTTAAATTGATAGGGTTAATCCAAATCAAAGCCAAAATTAGCAATTTTTTGGAAACTAGTCAAATTTTGTGTAGCGAGTTGGATTTGATAGCTATCCTCAAAATGTTTGGTCCAAAACTTGTTGTGGGCTGTAGGAACCCTTTTCACACGTGTGAGGCCGTACATCTCCGATTTTGGCAAAGAAAATTCAAAAATTTGTACAATTTGACTCACACAACCGATTTGAGTGATTTTTAGTGCAAGATCAAGCATTTTCTATAGAGAATCTAATCCCTTGATTAGTTCTTGGATTAGATCAGCCAAAAAATTAAATTTGAAGCTTGAATTAGGTGCATCAATTGATTATCTCTGATTTTTTGAGTGCATGTTGAAGTTGAGAGTGATTTTGCCAAAAATCATAGATTAAGGTGTGATATGCAAGGTGAGAGGTTGAAATCCATTGTACCATCACTCTAGATTTGTTCAAGAGTGATAGGGTAAAGTTTAGAAGCATCAATTTTCTAGAAAACATCCTTGGATCTGTCCTCCAAGTGAAACCTTTGAGAGTTTCTAGTGCATATAGAGCATCTATGCAAATCTTTTGTAGAATTTGACATAGATTGGCTTTAATTGAGAGTTCTAGAAAAGAGATTGAGATCCAAGTCACATTGTTCAACCTTACTCAATTTTTTTGAGTGATTGTAAGGTTTAAAAAGAGTCATTAAGGTGTCTATGGCAATTGTGTAGAGAGAGATCCAATTTTCTGAGAGTTCCTTCCTTTGTAGAGGGCAAGATCTAGAAGCTCATTTTGTGTTGTTATTGGTGGAGAGTGTGTCTTCTCCTAAGTGATCAAATCTTTCTAAGTGGCATTAGCTCTTTGAAGCACAATATCTTAGTGAGAAAAATCACAACTTTTGATTTTGAATTTCATTCCAATTCTTAAAAGGTAGAGTAATTGGTGGAATCCAATAGGGGTGATTAAGTTTGATTTTCATGTGTTTGAAACAAAACTCATCTTTTGTTCAAGAATCTCAAGTGTTGAGAGAACTAGTCAAGTGAAAAGGAAAATGTAGGTGTCAAATCTTTTCATATCCATTTCAATTTTCAAAAGAAAGAGTCATTGGTATTTGATGAGTCCAATAGGAGATTGGATTCTTTTGTGATTTGATTCAAAGATTGTGTGCTTTTGTCTTAGTGATCAAAGCAAAGTTTCCAAATGACTAGTCATTAGTGTGAAAATTGATTCTTAGGTTTGTGAGTTAGATCTTATGTAGATCCTTCTAGATTGTTGAAGATGTTCAAATCTAGTCTCTTGAGAGTCACCAATTACATTTGTAGAATCATATCACAAGTTTTTATTCACATAGTATCAATAGGTGGCATTCTATTGAAGGAAAGAAAGGATCCTAAGTGCAACCTTTGTGGCAAGGGAGGATATATTTTCTCAAGATGCTACAAAAAGAAGACCAATCCATCCAAGGAGAACCAAAGCAAGAAGGCCGAGGTGAAGGATGGAGCTTCAAGTTTGAAGTGCAAATACAAGAAGGACAAGTCCAAGGAAAGGTGTTTCCTTTGTGGAAAGGTGAATGAGGCTTGGAGTCTCACAAGGACTTGCAAGATTTGTCTTCAAGAGTCCATCACAACACATGTTAAATCTTTTGAAATTTTTCATTTGGAAATGCATTGTTTGGTTCAAGATGCAAAGATAGATGTCACTTTCATGAAAGTAACTTGGATTTATTTTATGTCCTTGGAAAGTCTTTTGCTTGGAACTTTAGATAAGTTCAAACTTATCGTTATGATCCAAGAGAAATCAATCAAGAATAAGGAGCAGCAATCACAAAATGAAAATAGTTTCATTTATGCTATCATGTCAACTTATGAAGAACCATTTTGCTTTGAAGAGATTTTTGTATCTCAAAGGTGGATTAAGGCAATAGTAGTTGAGTGTGATGCCTTAAAAGATAGCAAAATATGTTTTCCTTGTAAGCTTACATTAGTTATGAAGTCAAGGAAATGGAAATATCTTCATAATGTAGGATTTTTTGGTTTCAATAAGATCATGAATGATGTGTTCATTCATAAAGATGAAAATTGTATGTTTTCAATCCTAAAGGCAAGTTGTAAACTTCTTATGAGAATAAGTGAAGCATCCAAAGTGGACACTTATATCCATAAGCAAGTAGTTAGCCTTATTGAGATGGTAATCATAGGAAGTGCATATTGAATGGTCATACTTGTTGTGATCATTATGAGACATGGAGGTCTCGGATTTCCATCAAAAAGGAGCACCATGAAGAGGATCTTAAGGAGTCATCTGAAGGTTCAAATGTGCCAAGGATTGAGGAGGATAATCCTTCTCAAGGTTCAAGTGCGCCAAGGATTGAGGAGGAGAGACCTTCTCAAATTGTGATTCCAAAAAGAAACTCAAGAAATATGGTTGAGTCCATGTGGCTCACATTTCAAGGGAAAGAGGAGCATATCTCATGCGGTATACATCACATACGTACTTCTCTTATGTCATTTGATAAATCAATTTGCTTTAGTGAGATCATTGCATCTCAAAATTGGAGTAAAGCCATACTAGTTGAGTATGAAGTCTCTCTTGAGAAATCAATTAGAAAGCAAATAACCCCAAATGTATGCTCTTAAGTCATGTAAGAGCAAAAGTGATTTGTTCACTCATAGTTTGAAAATTTGTATTGAGGCAAATTGTAAACTCTTTATGAGAGTAAGTGAATCATCTTCTAAAGACATTTATCTCCATAATGAAGTATTTAGCCTCATTGGATCTGAGATTAGCATGGTAAACAAGCATGAAGATATGATGCAAACACTTTGTTATTATAGCATGCATAGTCTTGCCAATTTGGATGAGTCTAATTCTCTAGATCGTGGTAACATGATGGTAGATCTTTGTGATCCTAATAAAACAAGAAGAAATCTTTATTTTCTCATGAGGGAGCATGCACATGAAGAAGGAGCAAGCCTCAAGGTCAAGCATCTACATGAAAATTGGAAGAAATCAATTTTGGAGGTGTTAGGATGGTGCAAAGCTCTCAAGCTCATCAAAGATGTCAACATCAAAGAAGCACTATCATGGATATGGTGATTTCAGATCAACATCAAGCTCATTGGCTGATCTTCACACCTTTTGAACCAGCAAAGACCAATTCAGCCCATGGAGTCAAGTTCAAGATCATCATGTTTTCCATCAAGCTAAATTTACCAAGCTAGATTTTTGAGGAGAGTGTGAAAAAAAATAAGCTTGGTAGAGGCCAAAAATCTTGTATATAGATAAACACACATGTGTGGAGCCTGTTCCCACGTGTGAAAATAGTGTACTTGTCATGTACCATAATCGTATAGGTTGTACATATGATTTAATTCAAGTTCTAGTGGCTAAAAAGGCCAAAAACTAGTTTTTTAGACATATGACACATGGCATCAATCTATTGATTGCATGAGCCACATCCTTTGGTTAGGTGTCATATCACACGTGTAGAGGACAGCTCACATGTGTGGAATAAGCTGAAGTAGGCGAATTTTGACTTCTAGAAGATTTCCAAGTAAATCTCCATATAGAAGGAAAATGGACCAAAAGTGCTCAAAATAGAAGGTTTTGTCCAAGTGTCAGTTTTGCATGATGAATCATCATATAAGCATTTTCACACATGTGGGATCAGAGGGATGATCAGTACCACGAGCTCCCACTTATTGTATATATGGAGCCACATTTGGCCAGAATCATAGTGAGACACCAATCTTGGTTTTGGAAGCAATTTTGAGTGATTCTCTCCATTTGTCTACATTTGTTTTGATTGTTTTGAGGTTCTATCAATGTGTACTTGATTTTCAGGTTGGAGTCTGTATTTAGACAGTGTTTCACATGTGAAAAACCAGAAAGTACACCTACCTTCAATTAATAATTGTTCTTGTTAGGATTTTGTGTCTAGAATTGATCTAGATTGATCTTAATCTCAAGTAGATTCCGATCCCTCTTGAGGATCAGATTAGGATCCACTCTTGGTCCTTTTTTGTACTTTTTGCACAGGAAATTCAATTGGAAAAATTGTCAGAAATGGTGAACTCCTGCAACTTTGTCGCAGCACGAACAAGACATGAAGGTCGAACGAGAACAATTTGCGAAGTCAACGTGTCTTTGACTCGAAGCACGAACGATTCGCAAATCAATCGCGAATTGTAAACACACCTCCAGGACCGCAAACCGCAAAAGGGCGCATAACAAAGACTACGAAGAGAACGAAACAAACGAAGAGAAATCCTTCGCGCTGCCAACTGGCAGCTCAACAGGCTTCATGCCCAGCTGAAACGAATAGCAACGACGGAGACTAACTAACTAGTTGATTAGCGTTAACTAGTCTTGTGATTCTACGTTTAGCTATCTTGTAAACTCCACATGGTGGAGGTATAAACAATCTTCTCTGGATCATAACCAAGAAGGATAAAAAGAAGAGAGATAGTATATACAAAGATCTGTAAGAAACAGAGAGAGACTTAGCGAATAGAGTAAGAAAGCAAAAATACCATAGCTGTGCATGAAAGTCTGCCAACGAGCAGAACACAGCGAAAGAGCAAAGAGTCAATCTGCCAACGAACGAGACACTGACGATCTCGCTCTAAAATCCAGTTGACAATATAGTCACTCTATTTCGTGTATCTCTTGGCCTTGTACTATGTCTCTTGATTGCTAGAATAAAATATGTTCTATAATGCGTAGTCGAGTGTCTGGGATCCCGTAAGAGCTTCCGCACGAAAAGAAAATTCAAAGACAAAAAATAGTTCGCGAATCATAATAGAGGATGAACACACAGAAAGAAAAAGCTTCTGCGACATGGTATAAGAGCCTACAAGTCATCACTACTGATATCCCAGCAGTGATTCTTCCAAACAACACAATATGGCTACGACAATCCAGACCAGAGTAGCAATCAGTCTTGATGGTGCCAATTACAGAATCTGGAAATTCAAAATCAAAACACTCCTAAAGGGCGAAGTCATTCTCTCTCTCTCTCTCTCTCTCTCTCTCTCTCTCTCTCTCTCTCTCTCTCTCTCTCTCTCTCTCTCTCTCTCTCTCTCTCTCTCTCTCTCTCTCTCTCTCTCTCTCTCTCTCTCTCTCTCTCTCTCTCTCTAAGTAGCGACTGAATAGTTTGGGGAAGGTGCTCGGGCCTCCCAAACCTCTCGCTATTTGGGCTTTCTTTCTCTCTCTCTCTCTCTCTCCTCTTTGTGCTATGCAGATTAAGACAAGGTGATACTCCTAGTGTTCGGACCCTATGCTACAAAGAGACGACACAACAGCTACAATTGGAAATCAATTCTTTGATACCGAAACAAATTGATTCGAACTGATTGATATCGCGAAAGATATCAAGTATAAGAGCTTGCACTCTGTCGGTGACTGAGCTCTCAGAGGGCAGCCTCTAGAGGGAGACCCGAGGAGAGCTGAATGGATCAGAAAGGATGAGCGCGCAATGACGATCATCGTTTTGTCCATAAATTAAGATCTACTCATGCCAATTGAAGACTGCGAAAGCAGCCATGCAGCATGGCAAATATTAAATCAGAAGTATGAAGTAAGGACTGCAGCTTCGATCATACACCTTCACAATCAGCTGCAATCCATACGGTGGGATGGCGACCAGTTAGTTGAAAAGATCAAAACGATCTTCGCTCAACTCACTGCATCAGGACAGGAGCACGAGGACCCAACACCACAGCAGCTGATGTACTTCATGAAATCTCTACTGACGTCCTATCAGCCGCTAAGAATGCTCATACTGAGTCTACCAGATATAACATTCGACAAAGCAGTCAGTCTTGTCGCTGATGAGAGACTGATAAGAGACGAAGGAGAGGGAAGCAGTGATCAAGAGAAGGCTCTCTTCACGAAAGGAAAGAAGAAGAACAAAAACAAACCAAGAATTTCTCGAATCAACAATCTTCTTCCTACGATCACTGCCACAAACCAGGCCATACGGCCAACAAATGCTGGTTCAATCCAGCAATACCTTGCATGCACTGCAAGAAGAAAGGGCATTCTACATACGACTGCAGATTCAACCCAGAAAAGAAAAACAAAGCTGAAAAGACAAACGTTGCAGAGTCATCAAAAGATGCTGAAAGAGGTGACGAAGCTTTCACGATACTCGACAAAGCTTTGACATTGCAGCGATGCATCTACGGTCTAAAACAGGCATCACGGGCCTAGTACAAAAAGCTTGATGGTCTTCTGAAGTCTCTAGACTTCAACCCTACTCAACCAGACTATAATGTCTACATCAAAAGAATAGGAAAGAATTTTGTGATACTGATCATTTTTGTGGATGATGATAGAAAATTCCTTGATGTCGATCAAAGACACGAAGAGTCAGATTTCTGAAAGCTACAAAATCACAGATCTTGGAGAAGCAACAAAATGCCTAGGGCTGGAGATCATAAGAGATTGAACAAATGGCGAAATGCACTTGAGTCAGTCAAAATATGCCAGAAAAGTGCTGAAGCAGTACCACATGATGGACTGCAAAGAGAAAGCCACACCAATGATAGCTGGAGCCAAGCTCACGAAACATGATTGCCCAAAAACAGAAGAGAAAGAACAGAAGATGGCAAGTATACCCTACCAGAACTTAATCGGGAGTCTGATGTACTTGACAATTTGTACCAGACTGGATCTGGCCTTCTCTGTTTACGCATTGAGCCAATTCTGTTCCAATCTTGTTCTAGCACATTGGCAAATGGCCAAACGAATCCTACAGTATCTGAAGGGTACCCAGAATATTGGATTAACCTATAGATCTAGAAACGAGGAGAAAGAATTTGAGCTACATCACTATAGTGATGCGAGCTGGGCGAGCTGCAAGGATGACAGCAAGTCCATTATTGGAGGATGTACAATAGCGTGCAGAGCTACAATCAGCTGGATATGCAAAAAGCAAACCTTGGTAGCTCAATCCTCTTGCGAAGCTGAGTATGTCGCAGCCTCGAAAGTGGTGAATGAGGTAGTGTGGCTGCAGATGATGTTGGAGGCAACCGGGATACCACAAGAGGGGTCAAGCACGATGATGATGGACTCCCAAAGTGCCATTTATCTGTCCTAGGGTCTTGTTTTCCATTCAAAGATGAACCACATTCCTCTGAAGTACCATCACATTCGAGATTTGATCTCGAAAGGAGAGCTCCAGGTCCAGTTCATAAAATCAGAAAGTATGATTGCAAATCTCCTCACGAAACCGCTCGACAAGCCACTCTTTACAAAGCAAAGAGAGGCAATTGGATTGAACGAACAAAGCTCAAGAGGGAGTGTCAGAAATGGTGAACTCCTGCAAATTTGTCGCAGCACGTACAAGACACGAAGGTTGAACGAGAAAAATTTGCGACAGTCAACGTGTCTTTGACTCGAAGCACGAACGATTCGCGAATCAATCGCGAATCGTAAACACACCTCCAGGACCGCAAACCGCAAAGGGGCGCAGAACGAAGACTACAAAAAGAAACGAAAAGAACGTAACAAACGAAGAAAAATCCTTTGCGCTGCCAGCTGGCAGCTCAACGGGCTTCATGCCCAGCTGAAATGAATAGCAATGATGGAGACTAACTAACTAGTTGATTAGCGCTAACTAGTCTTGTGATTCTACATTTAGCTATCTTGTAAACTCCACATGGTGGAGGTATAAACAATCATCTCTGGATCATAACCAAGAAGGGAAAAAAGAAGAGAGATAGTATATACAGAGATCTGTAAGAAACAGAGAGAGACTTAGCGAATAGAGTAAGAAAGCAAAAATACCATAGTTGTGCATGAAAGTCTGCCAACGAGCAGAACACAACGAAAGAGCAAAGAGTCAATCCGCCAACGAGCGAGACACTGACGATCTCGCTCTAAAACCAAACTAACAATATAGTCGCTCTATTTTGTGTATCTCTTGGCCTTGTACTGTGTCTCTTGATTGCTAGAATAAAATATGTTCTGTGATGCATAGTCGAGTGTCTGGGATCCTGTAAGAGCTTCCGCACGAAAAGAAAATTCAAAGATAGAAAATTGTTCGCGAATCAGAATAGAGGACGAACACGAAGAAAGAAAAAGCTTCCGCGACAAAGATGATGTTGGAAAGGAAGATTGCATGTTTCCACATGAATCAAGAAGAATCGGCTGGTTGCCCTACTGAAATTGAGAGATAAGTGTAGAGGTTGTTGGAGTTAATCTTCACTCCTACTCACTTACATCCATTTCATGAGTCCAAGTATATTATGTAAATATTCTCTTTCTACAAAGGCATGCAATCTAACTCGCATAAGCTGAACAGTCTGTGCAATACATCGACTTGAAGCAAAAGCAGGATCGACTTGGATGACGTCGACTTCACTAACTCGGCATCCTAACATCGACTCCATCTACATCTTCCCAAGGGCGAAACAATCGACTCGACTTGTCCGACGCCTTCAATGATTGTCAACTATCACCATTTGAATTGGAGCTCTTCCTATGTCATGTCTGATTCAGACCGCGTCACAAATCATTTCAGTACTTTGCAGTAACTGCACTACTTCACGCCTCTTGCTCGCGCGGTTGTATTTGAATTTATTCAAGATCTTATTCTTCTCTATATGCTCACGATCTAAGTCCACTAAGTTAAGAATTTTAGACAATTCACAACTACTTAGATGCATTTTAGAAAAATACAAAATGGGTTTGGCAAACAAAGAATAAGCTTCATATTGTGAATCAAAAATTTCCATTACATTAGTTGTTAAAATTATCCCAGATGGATCATATCTATCTCCAAATAGTGTAACTACTTTGTTACCCTCCTAATATGAGAGCGCGTGCTTCTCAAAATCAATATCGAGAGATTTACTAAATAACCACTCATGAACTAGAATTGTGTCCTTATGTGCTAAATCTAAAACATGAAAATTCATTGACTCTCTTAGTTTGAATCCAAACTGGGAGCTTCAAAACTCTGAGATCCCACGTCTCAAACTCCACACTTGAAGCTAGATATACCTTATATCTATGATCATTGGCTTCAGTTTTCAGGCCAAGTTTCTGCACAAGACAAGAGTTAATAAAATTATGAGTTGAACCACTATCCACCAATATGCTAACTTTGTGTCCTTTAACAATGCCTTTCGAACGAAATAACTCATTAGTCAAGAATGAAGCAATTCTTAATGAACATTCACACTCACAATCAATTTTGTTAATTTCCAATTTTAGACTCTCTTTACTTGGCATCTCAATGACTTTGGCTGCAAGTTTCTTTCACTTTGGGAAGAACTTCATAACATGTCCAGGCTTGTTGCAAACAAAATACACATTTGCCTTCTTAGCCTTTTGGGACATGTACTTCTTTTGCTTAAATCTGGATGCCATTTGATCTAGTTCATCGAAATATTTGACTTCTCACGAACTCATTTTTTTCTCTTTTTTCTAGTTGAAAACCGATGGATTAGCCTAAACTACTTCTTGGATGCCACCACCATGGAATCATAAGCTTTCGCAACTTGTACGGCACACTTCTAGAAGGAGAATTTCACAAAATTCCTATCCCAACCCCACATGCCTTCAATCAAAGGTTACAAGCACTCTTCTAAGATTCATTAGAGAGGCATAGAATCTTCTAATAGGTCCAGCAACCAAGCATAGACTCAGATTAAGTGAGAATTGTTTTTATAGTGGGCGCCAACAAGCAAACTTCAAGATAACGATACCTAATCCTCCCACTATCAAGGGTTATTCATGCCCAAAAATCACCAAAAATACACTACTTTTTTTTTATTTTTGAGGCCCTTAATGGTGACCAACCTTACCAAACTTTATGAAAGCCCTTGGACAGCTTCATTAAACCTCTAAGAATGTGCATGCAAAGTTTTGTTCAAGAATTTTAAGAAAAACTTTGGAAATAGTGAAAAAAAAAAAACCATAAAAAAACCTTTTTATCTTTTTTCAAATTTTTCGGCATAAACTTGTGGATCAAATCCACATGCAAGTGCAATCAAACCTGATCTACTATAATCTCACTGCATGCAAGCACAAAAAATTCCGATTTCATCAAATATTGGTTCATATAGTCCATTTCTGGCTCAAAATTATCTAATTTTGACTAAAATTCACTATCTAGATCCAATAGTAACGACATGCAATCATTAGATACTATCATATTGATTGTAAAACGACAAGTATAAACCTGAAAAACGTTCATGAACAGTAGCTTTGACAAATTTCAAGCTAAAACATTGAATACTAGTTCAAAAACCGCCAAAAAACCGTTAAAAATATTATTTTGAATATATTCGACCCTTCACGACCCAAAATACGTTCGATGAACTTTCACAACATGGAGAGAGAGAGAGAGAGAGAGAGAGAGAGAGAGAGAGAGAGAGAGAGAGAGAGAGAGAGAGAGAGAGAGAGAGAGAGAGAGAGAGAGAGAGAGAGAGAGAGAGAGAGAGAGAGAGAGAGAGAGAGAGAGAGAGAGAGAGAGAGAGAAAGGCATAATTATTGGCTTGAAAATTCAAGATGTGCAAGATTAATTGAATGTGGAGCGACGTAAAAATAAAAGTTTTGGAATTGGAAAAAAGTAATTATGAGATCTGCTAACACATCACCAAGGTTAGCTTATTGTTATTCTAAATTTCAAAGTCAATGTAGTACGTCTCTAGTTTGATTTTTTTTTTCCTTGAAAAAAGCTAACCATCGATTAGGAAATTTATCAAAGTACATGCTGGAAATAAAATCACAAAAATGAAAACTTTTCAGCCTCTCTGAAAAGAATCAGGGGGGAGAACAAAAGTCATCGCTCCCGAATTCCCTGCTATTAATGCGAATCGAAACGAAACGAAATGCGAATGAATTCGGATGGAGTTTAGATATGATTGCTGGTCTCTGTCTGCTATATCATTCCTACAATCCTCCAGAATGTAGACAGACACTGCTGACCTACGTTTTATGAACTAATTCAGCATTCAACAAGATTGAATCTGGGTGCAAAATTAGATAAACAACAAGCGAATCTAATATATGAACAATAAGGAAACAATAATTCAATCGAGATCAGACAACACAGAATGATATGTGCATAATAGCTACAGTATCATATATTGATCCTCTTTTGTTTAGGCACTGTGTGATAGACTCAACAGCGCATTCGCGTGAGAGAGACGGTATTCTCCCACAAACAGTGTCTCGCTTACTAGCGGACTTCTTGGATCTCTGTGGATCTTGTTTACAAAATTGTCTCCCTCACTGGCGGACTTCCCTATTTTGTATTTTTCTGTCTGTATATGTTGATGCATCTAGCAATGCATATATTCAAAGTAATATTTCTGATTGCATAGATTAAACAGTCTATAACTAATTGTAGATTACAAGAGTGGCGGATTAAGCACGTCCTAACGCTCTTCTGCTAATGTCATCATATCATATCAGGGGCTTTGTACTTCACAGTACTTCTTTGATCTTCTTGTTCCTTTGGTGCGTGACATGTCACGAACTTCAACCTTCGGGTGTCATGAACATTTTCGTTTTGCATCGTTTGGCCTTCTCTTGTTGTTTGCGAACTTTGACCTTCGAGGTGTATCGAACAGTTCGTCTTCAAGGTCTTGGTCAAGTTGGGAGTCGAGAGCTAGCAGAGCCTTGGTAGCAGAAATACTTTGTTTCTTCAGCTCCCTCTCAAAGCATGATAGCTTGATGACTTCAAGTCTGCTCCTCTATTTCTCGAACAAGCCTTTGTCTAAGGCTTTTGTGAAGATGTCAACAACCATCTTCTTCGTTCCAATGAAAGTAGTCTGCAGCTTCTTCTTTTCGATCAAGTCCCTTATCAAGTGGTACTTGATTGCAATGTGTTTCATCCTTGAGTGAAACACGAGATCCTTTGTTAGGTGTATTGCAGATGTATTGTCCATCTGCAAAATCAGAGGTTTACTCCTCGTTTCACCTAGTTCGTCAAGGAATTGTTTGAGCCAAGTGATTTCATTGGCCATCGTCGCTAATGTTACGTATTCTGCTTCGTAGGATGACTGAGCTACGATGGTCTGCTTTTTGCTGACCCAGAGAATTGCTACTTCTGCTATAATGGTACATCCTCTTGAGACACTTTTGTAGTCATCCTTGAGAGATGCACAACTAGCATCATTGTAGGAAAGCATTTGGAACCTTGCATCACGAGAATAACACAATCCAAAAAAAATTGTTAGTTGACGATACTGTAAGATTTGCTTTGCAATCTTCCAGTGAGTCAAGCTTGGATTCATACTGAATTGGCTCATCCTGAACGCAGCGTAAGCAATGTCAAGGCATGTGTTATCTGCAAGATACATCAGTGATTCAATTAGCTTCCTGTATGGTGTATGCTCCATCAATTTTCTTTTCTCTTCAATCTTCGAACAATCTTCATTCGTCAAAATTGTTCTTGCAAGCATTGGAGTATTTGCTCTTTTGCAATTCATCATCTCAAAATTTTCTAGGATTTTCTGGGTACATTTGGACTAGTGAAGGTACAATTTCCCTTCGTCGTAGTCCCTGTCAATCTGTAAGCCAAAATAGCATCTGGCTTCTCCTAGGTCTGTAATCTCAAAATACTCCGAGATGTCGCACCTCACTTCAGCAATGAGTTCTTCACTTTTGCAGAGTATCAGGGTGTCGTCCACATATACATATACAATGATGATCTTCCCATCTGTAATTCTTATATAAACGTTGGAATCAGCTATTAATGGCTTGAATCCCAAGAAATTCAGGGCTTGATCTTTCTTCTTATACCATTGTCACATTGATTGCTTTAAACCACATATACTCTTATGCATTCTGCATGCATAAGTAGGAAGTGAGTTCAAAATGTAGCCTAGAGGTTGATCCATGTAGACATCTTCATCTAATTCGCCATGTAGGAATGTTGTCTTCTCATCAATGATGTGAATCCTGAGATCATAAGCGGCTGCATATGCAAATAGTAGTTGTAGGAATGAATGTTTCACGATTGGAGAGAAGGTCTCAGCATAGTCGATACCATATCTCTGAGAAAAACCCTTCGCTACAAGTCTGGCTTTATACTTTGAAACATCTCCATTCGGTCCATACTTCAGCTTGTATACTCATTTGCATTGTACAGTTTTTCGCTTACTTGGTAATGGCTGCAACATCCATATCTCATTCTTCTTCATGGATTCCATCTCCTCATTCATGGCTTGGATCCATTTGTCCTTGTCTGGACATTCAATTGCTTTGTCGAATGTTTGTGGTACTCCTAAAAAACTCTTCAAATGTAGAAGCTGAGCTATCTGGCACAAATCTTGCTGGCTCTTTTTGTTCTCTTGTTGATCTTCTGGGAGATCTTTATGGTACTCCAATGATCTTGCCTTTATCTGTTTTGCTAGGTCCGAAACTGTTTCAGTTTACAAGTGTATTAGCAATAGGCTGGCTTGCAAATTTTTCTTCGTCTAATTCGTCGCTCGGCTGAGGTGCGACTCGAACATCTTCATCTAATTGTTCGTCCTCTGCTCCCTCTGTCGCGGTTGGCAAATCATAATATTGTCTTCCACGAACTTCATAGCTGACTAGATCATTGTTGGCCATTCAGGAACATGTGCATATGCTGCACAGCCAAAGATTCGAATGGCTTTTCTATCCCACCATAGTTCGTGTGGTGTTGTGTGAGGAACACCTGATTTTCCTGTCCTATTATGGATGTAAGCAGCTGTAGCTACTGCTTCAGCCCACAGTACTGTTGGAGCCTTAGAATAGACCATCATGCACCTAGCGGCTTCCATAAAAGTCATGTTCTTTCTTTCTGCAACACCATTGTGCTGCGGTGTATAGGATGTTGTCCTTTTGTGAATGATCCCTCGATCATTGCAAAAATCAGCGAATCGATTTGAGATGTATTTTCCACCTCGATCTGTTCTGATCTGTTTCACTTTGTTTTCTGTGCATCTTTCTGCCTAGCTCACATATTCTGTGGACTTGTCAAATGCATCTGATTTATTGTGAATGAAGTAGACTCGAACGAACTTACTGTAATCATCAATGAAGGTGATATAGTATTTTGAGCCTCCTACTGAGATCACATCAAAAGGTTCACAGATGTCTGAATGTACTAGCTCCAGAATCTTTGTTGTTATGTAGGAGTCTTTGACAAAATGAGTATGTGACATCTTACCTTTTATACATGCATCATAGGTCATCGAACTGGTTGCATTCGAGATGCTCAGCTCTATGATAGCTCCATGATGGCTTGCTTGATATAGTGTCATTGAATTCATATGGCATAGTCTCATGTGCCATAGAATATCTGACGTATCATGGGCTTGATGTGCTTGATCTGTAGGTAGGCGTACCTTCAAGTGATACGAGTTGTCTTTTCTTCTACCTTGTGCAACCAATGTACTGGTGCTTGCATCAACGACATTGCATGCTTCATCTAAGAACGTCACACACATCCCTGCATCAGCTATTCTTGCAACTGATAGCAAGTCTTGTTGTAGTGTAGGTATGAACAGAACGTCTTCGAGTTGTCTGTCTCAGCCGTTTGTGCTAAGCCACAGCGATCCAATACCATTCACTAGATGCTTTGATCCGTCTCCAAGAATAATGAATCTTGATGGATCTATACTTTGAAAGTCATACATTATCCATCTTGATGTAACAAAGTGTAAGGTTGCTCTTGAATCTAGGATCACCTCTTGTGTGTCAGGTGTCGACACTGCACACATGTCTGCACAGATGTAGGCGGTCGAATTTCCATGATTCGATATTTCTTCGCCCATTTTCGAGCTTTCTGGCTCTTCAATGTAAGATGAACTATTGTTGTTCTCTCGTTTGTCTTGAGCTTGTTTGTTTCTTGGATTCTGGTAGCAGTCCATGGCTGCATGACCCTTCTTATGACAATGGAGGCACTCAATTTTCGGATTGAGCCAACATGAATCGACAATGTGTCCTTCACGTTTGCATCTCACGCATATCTTCTTGTCACCACTCTACTATTTCGGCTTCCCTTTGTTCTTCCATTTGCCTCTGTTGGCTCCCTCTACTTGTTGGTCTTGATCCTGTTGCCTTCGGTCTGACTCCCTCTTAGGCTTGAATTGCTTCTTAGTCTTCTCTTTGTTGCTGTAGAGAGCTTGGTTAGAAGCATCTTTGTGAGCAAGGTGCTCACGAGCTTCGACTTCTTCTTGAATCTCAATCACTGCCTTTTCGAGTGTCATAGCTGGATCCTTTGCTAGCAATGTTTGGGTTGTTTGGAAGGATCTTGGTAAAGCTTTTAACAGATATGTGAGCTGCTTCTTCGCTAATATTGCATTTTTTGCTACGGAATTGTGTAGTGAGAGGGACAGATCCTTCATCTTTCTGATAAACGAGGTGAGGTCTTTGCCATCCCATTGCAGGTTTGTCAGCTGATCTTTGAGAAGCATGATCTGACTGCGTGATTTTGTTTGAAATCTTGTGAGTAAAGCATCCCACATCTCTCTTGCATTCGAGAGTACAGCAAGGTCAAGAGTTAGGTTATCTTCAATGGATGATGACAACACGGCTACTGCCTTGTCGTTCTTTTCTCTCCATTCGCGTAGCTCCTTGCCTGTAGTTGTAGGCATCTCTTCGGTGCCGTCTACCCAGGGAAATAATCCTTCTCCCTTTAGTATGAGAGAGGTCTTAACCTTCCATGCTAGGAAGTTAAACCCTGATGAGTCGAGGATTGTGCAGATCTTTGATTGTATACTGCTTATTGAAGCCATTGTTGTGAACTGTGTTCTGACTTGTTACGGGTTCCTTGTCTTGAATGCTTTGCCTCCTGGATCTGATAGCTCTTTAGCCATATCAGGTCTCGGATATGAGCTTGTCGTGATGGCTCTGATAATCCAAACAAGGCTCTGATACCACTGATGCGAATCGAAATGAAACGAAACGCGAATGAATTCGGATGGAGTTTGAATATGATTGATGGTCTCTGCCTGCTATATCATTCCTACAATCCTCCATAATGTAGATAGACACTGCTGACCTATGTTTCATGAATTAACTCAGCATTCAGCAAGATTGAACCTGGGTGCGAAAATAGATAAACAACAAGCGAATCAGATACACGAACAATAAGCAGACAATAATTTAATCGAGACCAGACAACATAGAATGATATGTGCATAACATCTACAGTATCATCTATTGATCCTCTTTTGTTTAGGCACTGTGTGACAGACCCAACAGCACATTGGCGTGAGAGAGGCAGTATTCTCCCACGAATAGTGTCTCGCTTACTAGCGGACTTCTTGGACTTTATGGATCCTGCTTACAAAATTGTCTCGCTCATTGGCAAACTTCTCTATTCTGTATTTTTCTATCTATATCTGTCTGTATATGTTGATGCGTCTAGCAATGCATATACTCAAAGTGATATTTCTGATTACATAGATTAAACAATCTATAACTAATCATAGATTACAAGAGCGGCGGATTAAGCACGTCTTAACGCTATTCTGTTGACGTCATCATATTATATCAGGGGGTTTGTACTTCATGGTACTTTTTTGATCTTCCTGTTCTTTTGGTGCGTGACATGTCACAAACTTCGACCTTTGGGTGTCACAAACATTTTTGTTTCGCATCGTTTGACCTGCTCTTGTTGTTTGCGAACTTTGACCTTCGAGATGTTGCAAACAATTTGTCTTCGAGGTCTTGGTCAAGTTGGGAGTCGAGAGCTAGCAGAGCTTTGGTAACAGAAATACTTTGTTTCTTTAGCTATTTCTATCTAGCCAGATGTTCCAAAGAGTAGTTACTCTAATATGCTGCCAAAAAGTATTAGTCTTAGCATCCTCAAAAGTGATATCGTTCAACAATAAATCTGTGTGGCTGAATCTCTTGAATCTGACATGGAAGCATGCAATAAAGAGGTCTATCACTGATTTCCAAAGAGGAGCATAACAATGAAAGAACAGATGGATCACATCTTCAACAAATGATTTGCATTTAGTGCAGACATGCGAAACTTCACCTCTGTAACAGACACATACATGAAGAGAACGTTCGAGAATCGTAAGAGAAAAAATTCTAGGTCTGCCATTCTTGATAGTGTGAAAACGGCGGAATCTGGTCTTCCAAAGGAGGGGGAAGTCGGAAAGGGACTATTTGGAGTTGAACCAGGTGAAGGTGAAGTTCGGCTCCTTAGTGGCAAAAAAAATAGAGGAATAAGAAATCTTACCTGCCTTATCAAAGGCCTTAAAAATCCATTTTTTTTCACAATCAGAGGGTAGCGAGGTGGTGAGGGGGCCAAGATCACCGTGGAAGAAAGCATAGGAGAGGAATTTGGATTCCCTGGTGGATAGGCCAAGATTAGTTTGGAGACAAGAAAGGCTAAGGGAATAAATAGAATCCATAATGTTAGCCTGAGTGTCAAAGCCTTTCTGACTAAGGTTGTGACAAAGTCTCCCTTCAATCAAAGCCAAAGGCTTAGAGTTTAATGTAATAGCTTTAGAGAACCATAAGGACTCCAAGGGGGAGATGGAATTGTCTCCATTCCAAAAGGCAAGCTCACGCATAGAGAGTAGGACTCTGGAGATTGATTTGAATAAGGGGGAAAGGGACAAATCAAGGCAATAGTGGGAACGAGTTAAGTCAAGTAAACAAGAATGAGAGAGATTCCTCTCAAACAAAGGAAAAGAAGAGAAAATAGTCATCATCAAAAGGGCCCAAGGCTGCGGGCAGGTAAAATTGAAGTGAATTCGCCTGAAGAGAAGAGAGAGAGAGGTAGTAGTGGAGTCAAGAAGCCCAAAACTCCCTAATTTCTTAAGAGCGGTGCAGATATCCCAGTTAAGGAGGCTAGGACCATTGTTCCAAAGAAACTTTCTACAAATCTTAGCAATGGAAAGGGAGTATGAGAGAGAGAGAAACCAAAGGAAAAGAAAGTGAGTGAAGTAAGAGGAGATAATATGTTTGAGAACAATGAGTCTAGCTGAGAAGGAAAGGTCCGATGAGTTCCAGATCAAAACTTTGGATCTAATTCTCTCTAAAATCCAATTGAAGCAATCTCTGTTGGTGGACAGAGAGGCTCCAAGCGGGAAACCAAGGTATCTGAAGACAGTGCTGTGGGAAAGGATGTTTAAACCCATAAGAAGACACCAATCAGGAGGAGCATCATGGGAGAGAACAAGAATATCTGATTAATGATGATTGATCATAGAGTCAGAAACATGAGACAACCGGAAAAGTTCAAGAAGGAGAAGAGAAGCAGGTTGATGGTGAAGTTCAATAATGCATACCAAGTCATCCACAAAAAGCTGCGGTCCAAGAGGAATGCCACAGAAGGAAAAGGGGTGAGAGGAGGGAGCATAGTTAAGCTTGATAATATGGTATAGAAGAGGCTCAATAGCAATAATAAAGAGGTAGGGCGAAAGGGAGCATCCTTGTCTGATTCCACAAGAAACGGGGAAGGAGGGGGAAAGAACACCTTGAAAAAGAATAGAGGAAGATGCTAGAGCAAAAAGGGTTTGTATAAGGTTTGTGATATAGTCAAGAAGACCAAAGGAGGAGCAACAAGCTAGCAGGTACTTCCAGCTAATTCTGTCAAAGGCTTTGATTTTTGGACGTGCTAAATGCATATGAGCAAAACCATGCTAGACTTCACATTTTAATCCATTTTCTTCAAGGTAAAATTTTCCTTTAAATCATTCTCCTGATTGGCCTAGCAAAAATACTTCATATTGATGAATATGCATTTTGGGATCTCTGGCCTTTTTGTCTTACAAAGCCTAAAAGTTGACAATTCTAGGCCAAAATGCTAAAGTTCTAGGGGTACATGATAGGGTGGATAGCCTTGGCTTCTAAGTCCAATATACAAGCTTCTCATACTATGACTTGGTTCTTGGCTTTCATAATAACTCTAAAAGCTCAAAGAAGATATTGAATATTATATTCTTGGCAAACATGTTATACCTATGCACTAAAGATAAAATCATGGAAATTGTGTTGTACTTAATTAAGGGTTTGTGCTTGATGTGGGGCCATCATGATAACATCAAATTTGATACTGAGACTTTATCGAATATAAAATTTCGTTATGAACATTTTGCCTTGATGCCATGATCTGTTCAAGTAGTCATTTTTTTTTGAAGCTATTTAAAGATAAAAGGAATTTCTAAAAAGTTGAAGGACTTATTTATGTAGACCTTCACATCCAAAGGCATTATATTCTTGTTTTATCATGTTGATGGAGGGCTCCTATGGTATAAACGAAGAATTACAAGTGACATTATGTTGAGCAAGGCAATATATAGAATGTCATTAGAATGCACATTGATGCATGTAGTAAATACTCACTAATTATGATGACTAATTATTTTAAGTTTATCTTGAGATTATTGTGGTTGGGATGCACTATTTACCTTATAAACTCTGCGTGCTTATTTACATGTATGTTTAACTTTTCACAGTCTTGTCCACCACTAAGACTTGATGAGGACTTTTTCCCTATCATTAAGATCTCGAGTTGGAGACTTCAATTGACCACACAAATGAGGACATACAAGAATAAAAAAAATTCACTCCACTAACACACTTCCATACTTCAAGAATATGTTCCCAATCATTATTGGAAATGAAGGAATTCTCATAATAGGTCAGGCAAAAGGCAAATGTGGGTGCCTTGGCACTCTATCATTGTCAAAGGGTGTGCGGTGGACATTAGCTCTTGGGTGCAACCCCCAATTATCCGTCACACCACCTTTGCCTGTACCCTCATCACTATCAGACATTTAGGTCCCAATATTTATTGATCACTCTTTGGGAAATGCTGGAATTCCATATTCAAGCCTCAAATTTGCCCTTCGCACGTTATTTCCATGATGTCCGTAGCTACGTTTATGGTGGTCGTGTGACATCCTCACTTGGATCCAATCAAATTTCTTTTACATAAGATGGACTTTGATGCAACTTTAGTTTGATCAATGTTGCATGTTGAAGTACTTAAAGTTTGTAGTTGAAAAATGATTCTCTTAAGGCTTGTCCAGTTATAAATATTACAAGCTACAAGGAGTCAAAGATACAACTTTGTACATTGCTTATCTCAGGACATATGAAAAGTCTTGTACGACTTCAAAGTGATTCTATACAAATTATGCACTTCAAGATTAACACTCCAAAATTGCAAGGGCCTATCAAATACATTCAAATCGGCCTTGAAAGGGACATGATGTGTGCCAAATTTCAACACTCTTCTTCAGCTCTTGCCATCTATAATTCCTCGGAAGTTGACCTACTACTTAGTGATAGCTATCTAGTACCAATATACTCAAGTCAATGCCTTCACATGAAAAGATCACAATATGTTCAAAGTCATGTCATGACTTATATATCTACC
The DNA here is from genome assembly GCA_029204225.1 of Diphasiastrum complanatum. Classification (NCBI taxonomy): domain Eukaryota; kingdom Viridiplantae; phylum Streptophyta; class Lycopodiopsida; order Lycopodiales; family Lycopodiaceae; genus Diphasiastrum; species Diphasiastrum complanatum. The sequence continues at coordinate 1,897,043 of CM055103.1, forward strand.
AACAAGAATAACAAATCAAGCTTTAAGAATGGCAGACTCTTGTTAAGAGTATGGTGTTTGGTTGATACTTTGTGAGTCAAGTGCTTTGACTGCGTACTTGAGTGTGAGTCTTCTTTTACAACATAAAGGCATGAAAATTATAAGAAACAAAATAAATAGACTCACAATGTGTGACATGCAATATGGAATGCATTTTCAATGCATCTAATAGTTTTATATACATAAGATAAGGTAAGAAGCAAAAGCTTTTTCCAATGGTGTCAAGAAAAATTATGAAAGTAAATTAAATGCACTAAAATACACTGAACTAATTATCTATCAATTCCCCACATTGGTGGAGTTGGATAGGAATGGATATCAAGTTGCTTAATGAGGTCTTGGATATGTCCAAACTAGGGATACCATGCAGATAAACTTGTCTTGGTCTTGCCATGGATGGACACTTTATACAATGGACATAGAATGATCCTATTTCAAATTAACATAAACATTGGATGCAACAACAAAACAAATATCTACAAAGACATTTACAACCGATAATAGGATGGTATTTACTATTTATGATGTCTGTTGTGGAATCTAGTATCCCCAAAAAAATTGGTTTTTTAGAATAGAGTACTGTTAAGAACATGTCAAATGCCAAGGTTCTGACATGCTTCCAGTTATTGATTTTGGGGTGAGTGTTGGTTGAGTATGGGCCACACATATTACGTTGAGTATTAGTGCTTTTTCTAAATCTTCATATAATTCGTCAATTATATAAAGTCTAAGTATTTGATGGCCAAATTCTTCAATTCCCATTTAATAGGTGACATACCTACTTAGTGAGGGGCTCCACCTAGAATTAGTGCACCATTCATTGAATCCAAATAATGCTAGTTGAAATTCAGGGCTCACTAAAAGTTTTTCTCTCATCCACTGGTGTAATTAATGGGTGCACCAATCAAATTTAGGCCCCATTGGTTTTAGGTAAAGGCATGATTAAAACTTCTAAAACAAGAAAATAGGTTGAAAAATCTATGGTACTCTGTTGCTTGACCTTGCAAGATTCCCGTGCCCATACTCTAAACCCGAAAGTAGTTTTATTTAGGAGAACGAAATCCATTAATGTTAATTGCAAGTGCATCCACTAACGCCCTTAGTTATGTCTCAAACCTATTTAAGGAATCAAACTTTAGTATTCCCAAACATTCAAAAGTGAAATAGTAAGAAAAGATTGGACACAATGCCAACCTTCATTGCTTTTGTTCTCTCTCTCTCTCTCTCTCTCTCTCTCTCTCTCTCTCTCTCTCTCTCTCTCTCTCTCTCTCTCTCTCTCTCTCTCTCTCTCTCTCTCTCTCTCTCTCTCTCTCTCTCTCTCTCTCTCTCTCTCTCCCCCCTTGGCCACATACATGATGTACATCGAGGGAAACCCATCTTGGATGTGGATTATAGGAACATTTTGCCCACAGGGACTAGACCTAGAGCCACACTCCATAGAGTACAATTTGTAGGGTAACAATAGGCTAACTTTGAGGATGTGTTAGCACATCTTGGAACAAGTTATTGCCGATTCCAGTACTATTATTTCATGCATCTATCCACATCCAATAAAACATCCCTAATCGATACACTTAGGTCCCACCATCCACACATATTGGGCATAGAATGATGCTAAGTAGCATCAGATGCAACAACCTAAAAGGGTATCTACTTAAAATGTTACAACCATTATTGAGAGGTGTTGACTATTTATAATGTTTGCTGGGTCCAAGTATCCAAAAAACTTTGGTTTCAAACAATTGATTCTAGTGCTATTGTTTGTCACATCTTATCCACTACTTCTCATCCTTTGATTATTCCCTCATGCCCCTCCATACACTTAGGTCCAAGCATTGATTGGTCCCTCTTGGGCTTCTTCCATAGTTCCAACTTCTTAACACTACAGTTGTAGAAGGAAATTGTCGTCCTAGGACACTTTATTTTTCTTTAAGACCGACCAACTTACTTTTTCAACCATAGTAGGAATTTGACTTCAATTTTGAACACGACAACTTGGTGATACTGCCTGCATGATGTTTACAACAAAAATTCAAAACTTGTAGGTCAACTACTATTCTTTGTCAAACACAAAATATCAATAAGAAAAAATAGGAAAAAATAATCTAAAAAATATTCCATCTTCAATTTAACTTCACCATAAAATATACTAATTATGATACCTCATAACATGCACAACCTTTTGAGGCATTGAAGCAAATAAATTATGGTGCCAATTTGTAGGTCAAAATAATTTAAGGGGAATCATATTGCAAAGCAATTGCACTTCCAAACTTTGACTAGTTGAATCCAAGTAATAATGTGTGTCTAACTCAAATTTTACATGAATTAATGGTCCAAATTGAGTTCGGAGAGAACTACCAACTAGGTCATCATAATTGGACTTCATTATTCTCTACAAATTTGACAGTGTAATTTTTAGCCCTCAAAATAGAAATATTTTAGGATTGAATCTTGAAAATACTTAGCCCTCATGGATGAAATATAAAAAACACTTAACCCTCATGAATGGAATCTTGAAAATACTTACCCATCCGGATGAAATCATTAACAAGATTTTGAAAATGATTTTCTTTTATTTCTTTGAGATTTTCGTGACACACGTTCTCTACAATAATTGGTGTTTGTCGGCCTATGGTAAGGACATAATGGCATGTCCTCTCGTCTCATCACTATTGTTGCGCGACAAAAAGACTTTGCCATTACATCCTTACAATGGGACTCCAAACAACCATTATATAGTCCATAAAATTCTCATTTTATTTTATGTTGCAATATTAAGCCATAAAACTTTCTATAGCGTGACTTTCAAGTGCTCAATTGTTTTCTCAAAAAGAACCCGTAATCACAATAGTTTGCTACAACTTTGGTGTTACAAATCTTGTCATCTATGATTTCTTGGAAGTTGGACCTGATGTTTTTTAATGAGAAGTACTACCTATTATCTAATAACAATATATTCTAGTCAATGCCTTCAATGAAAATCACAATATTTTCAAAATCCAATGTCACTTGTATACCTACCGACAACATCTTTCTTTACACCATAAAATCATCAAAACTATAAGAAAAAGTTCAAATGTACCGACAAAGTGTGACACACAATGGGAAATGCATATGGATATGATAGATTAATGTACACAAAATAAAATAAGTAGCAATTTGTTTTTCCCAAGGAGTTCACCAAGAAAATATTGAAGAAATTTTTGAAAGAAAACAAAATTCACTAAAAGGTTGTGAGATTAATAACTACTACTAATCCCCCCATTAGAGGAGTTGTATAAGAGTTTCCATTAAGATGCTTGATGCGGTCTAAAATCTGGATTGGCAAGCAATAGACATATCTTGGAGCCTTGTGCTTCAAACTTGTTTTGGTTTTCTAGGGGTGTACATTGTATATATTGGGCATTATATGATAATATTGCAAAGTAGTACAAAAAAAAAAAAGTATCTACCAAAAACGTTGCAACCAATATGGGAGGGTATTGACTATTCATGATGCCTATTGGGTCCACGTATCCCACATTTTTTTGGTTTTAAACAATCAATTCTAGAGTTATCATTTGCCGCATCTGATCTCCACATCCAATAACTCTCATCCTTTGCTATACTCTTATCCCTATACATACACTTAGGTTAGAGCCTTGATTGATTGATCACTCTTGGGCTTCTTCCATAGTTCCAACTTCCATAAGAATCTTGCCATCTTTGATTCCTAGGAAGTTGGACCTACTATTTTTAAATGATAGGTTCTATTTAGTACCTCGTAGAAGAAAACCTTGCTTTCATTGAATAAAAAAACCAATAGCTCTCACACGTGCAAGATTCTCAAGCCAAAAATTATGCTGACCGAGTGCTCTCTCTCTCTCTCTCTCTCTCTCTCTCTCTCTCTCTCTCTCTCTCTCTCTCTCTCTCTCTCTCTCTCTCTCTCCTTGTGTAGGCGCGTGCAGGCCACTTTAGTGGATGTACATGTGGTCCTCAAGATGCTCATGTCACTCCAAAATTTAGGTGAACATGTGGTCCTCAAAGACTCAATCTTGGATCCTTTTGTAACTACTCGGTGTTCCAAACCTTTGCCACCCTTGCCATTGGTAGTAGGTTGTGGCCACCACTACAACCCTAGATAAGCCACTAGCAATGGCTTTATGGTAGTAGGTTGTGGCCACCACTACAACCATGGATATGCCACTAGCAATGCCTTCTCAATCTTTGAGAGAGAGAGAGAGAGAGAGAGAGAGAGAGAGAGAGAGAGAGAGAGAGAGAGAGAGAGAGAGTTTGACTATTTTGATGATCATGGATCCTCGTCTCTTACTGGCATGGGACCAGGTAATGCCTGATGCCTTGTAATGGCTGACACATGTGCACAAAGGCCCAAAGACTTGAAAACAAGCCACATGCGAAAAGTGGGGGCTTTTCTCCATGGCGAAAACTCAAGATCTTTCACTCCACCATATATATCAAAACCTCCGTGTTTGCACATGCACAAGGATGAGCCCGATAAGTTTTGGGCCTATTCAAATTATCATATGCACATGGTAGGGAAGGACGAGACAAACATATGACCAATGATGCCTACTATTGGAGATTTACAAATATAGTGTATTTGGTTTTATGTAGGATTGGTTATGGGATAATGTTAATAGAGTTTATGATTTTACAAGTGTTAACCTCCAAGTCTTCTTACCCACTCTACATGTTCCTCGATAGGTGTCACACAATGAAGTGTGCAGGGCTGATCACCCGGTTTCATGTCCCCACCACTAAACGATGAGAGGTTTGAGGATTTCTTTTCTTGCTTGTGGGTGGCTTGCTCGCGTGTGCGAAGCATCACACATGTGTCCCAGTTGATTCGTGCGTGCTTTCTTGACATATGGGCCGGCTCGCGTGTGCAAATCGTCACATATGTCTCCCCCCTGATTCGTGCGTGCTTTCTTGACATGTGGGCCGACTCGCCCACATGTGCGAAGTGTCATATCTGTCTCCTAACTTATCCATGCGTGCTCTCTTGACACGTGGCAAATCGCTATTGGCTGATGGAATGTTTTGGGTTTTTTGTAGGGAGGGCACAAGACTTTGAAGCTACTCACAAGTTTTAGTTTGGATCAACAAAGTTGTGAGCTGATGAGTATGCATGTGTGTAGAAATGGGATGAATCCTCCACATGGGTTAGAAACACAAGGAGCTTCTAATTGGATAATTGTATCCAATTCTCTGTGATCTATGAAGATCATACAATAGTAGTAACAGAAATTGTGTGTGATCTATGAAGATAACACAACATTCAACATGATAGTGAGCTTGATGGTTTGGAATTGGAGAGGGTGGCACTAAATTGTAACGCTGACAATAGCTCAGATCTTTCTTTCAGTTGGCGTTTATTGGGTTTTTAGAACAGTTGCTCCTTCATCCATTCAATGTGTTTAGAACTGAAAATAATGTCCTAAAGTGGTAGAGATGGTAGACAAGATCAAGATGTCAAAGAAACTAATAGATATGCTTTCTGATGAGTCTGAGATGGAAAGAAGAGTAGGATGCATGAGAGGAGTTGGTCATATTTTTGAGAGACAATCAAGGCCCTCACTTCAGCAAAGAATCTTCAGTTAGTCTCTTTCTCTATCTCTGTCTGTAAATCAAAGTAGTCATCCTTTGTTGTTTCATGATCCTTTGTTACATATTTGGAGCAGTAGGACTTAGCTTCTGTATTGCATCTAATTCCATTTCTGTCCCTTTTGCTAATATTTGACAGGGAGGAGAACAAATTTCTCAAATAACACGAATGATGAATACTATCATGTGGTAAGCACTACAGCTGCAGATTTTGCTGTCTTTTCTATAAGAAACTGGTAACATAAATAAGCAGGAGCATGTAAGAAATAAGCTTTATATCTGCACTACTTTCCTTCATGACCTGTGCGGATATGGGCATGGATGTAGTAGTGTTATTGCTGTGCTTTCAATCCTCAATTGTGGGTTTATATCCCCACCGATATGGCCTGTTTAGACATACACAATAGAAACATTGCGACGAAATTCATGAATTTAAGCATAAACGTAGAACAAGCAACAAAATGTCTTTCTGGTATGTGTGTTATTCTGAAACATGTATTGTGTTTCTACAGTCAAGTGATGATATTCAGCCAATTGCCCAGCGGAAAGGATCTCTTCCAATCAAAAAATTATATCGAACTGCTTCGTTTGATGCTAGTAATCCTCCAAGCGCATCCTTGCTTTGTCAAGGATTCCCGTCGCCCATGCAACACTCGTTTGAATCTGAAGAAATATTACAGCCTTCTGTATTAGCCGGTTCTCCATTGTATTTCCACAATAGTCCAACATCATATCCACAAAAAGGGCAAAAAGCTGTCAATCATAACAAGATATCTCGTTTTGAATTTGATGAAGAAGTAATAAATAGGTTTCTTGGTGAGGAATCAAAAGAATCTTCTAGCTACAAAGGAAGGCAAACACATTATCCTGACTTCAGAGAGGTTGGAGAAGGGGCTTTTGCACCTTTTGATGACCAATCGACAAAGACCTCTGATGAGGGTAGAAATAGTTCATCACAAACATTTGATTCTGATGGTTTTCAGAAGCATATTCAAGAGTCAAATGATTTGGTGTCATCTTGGTTAGGCTGTCGAGAAAGAGCGATCGATGATCTAAAAGAGTCCTTAAGATTGCTCGGTAAGCTCAAGGACCAAGAATTTAACAATGTGAACTCCAAATTAACAAGTCAGCATCCTCTAGATTTCAAAAAAGCATCTCAGCATACGCAGAGAGGGGCTTCAAGGCATGCCATTGAGGAATGCTTACAGGAAATATCGCATGCGGATTCTAAAGCACTCATCAAAATAGGAAAAAAAGCGAAGGAATCTTCTCGACGTGTGCAGGGTACAAGAGAAGGAAATGGAAGTTCGGTTGATAGCAAAGGCTTGGGCAGTGAATTTCAAGACGAGAAAGCGCCACCTAGGATCGTGTTGGAGGGTAGAAAATCTATTCGGCATATTCCTAGACCTGAAATTTCTGCCAAAACTGGATTGTATAATAGAGAAATTTCAGGCATCTTTCCTGAAAGGACAGATGATCCCAAAGGAAAATATGACTCTTGCAGTCGGGGCCACAACAGAGCAATGGTGTCAGAAATTGTCATCAATGCTGAGAAACACAAGCGTGCACCAAATGTGATAGCACGCCTCATGGGACTTGATGCCATGCATGAAACCAAAGGTTTTGCTCTACCAGAATCAGAGAAGAGACCTACTTCAAATGCAGCTCCCCAACAAGAGGCATTGTACAACAAACCTCAAAAGGAAACATCAAAAAAGCAGGTAGTGGATAAGATCTTATCACCCAAAAGAGAGAAAGATGTTCAAAATCTAAATTCTCAACCCAAGAATGAGTGTTCAAATGGTGAGACACTTGAACGGTCTAAGGGCTTCCAATCAGTAGAAGATGGCAAAACTCAGAATAAAGCTTTTCTCAAGCCACAATCTATGGAAACAACTACTCATCTTGAGATGTTGAATGGCCAAAGACATACCGAGGATGCCAGTTATGTGACTTGCAAGCAACAGGAAGACACTCTCAAATCTGTCGCAGCCCCAAGATATAAAACGGACAGTACAATCAAGTTTTCACAAAAAACGAATGACCTAGGCAGTGCTACTTTGCAGAAGACTTCTCATGAAAATAGACAATTTGAAGCACACGTCGATCATCAGAAACTGCAAAATCAGAATTCTGTCTCAATTATGAGGCCGGGCTTGGATGACGAGATGGAGACTCGATTTCGGCAATTGCGCCTTCAGAATGCACTTGATGAGCATAAAACTTTGAGGGAAATCCTAGAGACAATGCAGTTGAAAGGATTGTTACAGAGTCCCCAGTCAAAGAGAATACAAGAAATTCAGCATCAAAAATCAATCGATGATGTTCCGCAAACAAAGCCTGAACATGAAAACGTTGGGTCAAAAATCAAGGATTTCAGAAGTAAGGATCTTTCAGCTGACAAACAGGAGAATCCAACAAATATGGGCCATAAACGACATCGTATAAGCTCTACTGAAAGTTTATCTGAGACTTCTTATGACAAAAGAAATTATAAAGAAGCTGCCATAGTTGTCATAAAGCCAATTTTAGGACTAGAAGCAAGCAAGTTCATAGCTCCCTCACATGATCCTTCAGAAATGCAAAATTCTAGAAGTCGCGTAATTGCGGCATCGTTTAAAGCTGGCACAGAACAAGGACAGATACTGGAAAGCAAGAAAAACAGTAAGAAAAAAGTGAATGGAAACTGTGAGACGAATGGTAAGATCTCAAAGAGTAGGAAAATCTCACTTTTATTTGTGAATGCAGAAGATAGTCAGACCACTGAAAATGAGGGCCTTCAAATTCAGGATTCTGAGCTGCTGGAGAAGAGTGAAGAGCTTTCTCCAGCACCACCTATCTTCCAACTTCTTGCTTCAGTGCCTAAGCCGCAATTTCTGGGTAAGGATCAAAATATTGGAGGAACCGATTCTGGTGATTTAGTGAGAAATTTCAAAAGTGCTGACAACGTGAGCTCGGAAGCAATGCAGAATTCTCAGTCTTTAGGAAAGGCATACCACAAATTTTCAGGTAAAAATGTAGTTGGAGATCTCGAAGAACGCTTTTTACGAGAGACTAATTTGCAGCATGAAGGTGTTACTCCGTGTGATATCAGGTTGCCAATAATCTCTCTTGACGTGAAATCTCCATCTTTTGAGGAAACGACACTTATTGACCCTAGTGCTCTACTGGGTAAAGGGGATAGGCACCAGGAAACTCTAAGGGAAACACATCCAGAAAGAGAACAAAAGCATTCTGGAGATCCCAGGGAACTATCCAACAGCCAAAAGATGGATGTATTAAGGCTTTTTTTGAGTGATTTATCAGAAATTTCAAACAAGCCGGAGGAGTTTAACGTCGTTAATCAAGGAATAGATGACAATGTCCAAACAAAGTTAATGGAGGCCAAGGTCTGTTATTTGATCTACAGTTTATTCTTGCCCAGCTTATTTGAGCTCGTCTATATTCTAGTTCGAGATATAACAGAGCTTTTGCCTGTTTAAGGCAAGATCTTTGTCTTACCTGTCAGGACCTTCACAGTTTTGAGATTTTATGCAAAATTTAGCAAGGCTTTATTTTATTTTATCCTACTGCCATATAAGTGATCTTGCCAATCTAATATAAGTGATCTTGACGATCTCACATGCAGGTTACAACATCTGAGATGCAAAATGAGATAATTAAGAGTTCAAAGGCAATGCAAGATGAGCTTGAATCAGAATCGAATAAAGATAAAGAAAGAACACTTGGAAGACACATATATGCAACCAATAGCTCAGATAAACGATTAGTAAGACGCGTATCTCAAGTTAGACTCTTGTTAGCAATTTTTCTGCACAATATATGCAAAATGGTGATAGCTATTGGTGATCTTTTTCTCTTTTATGGATGTTAAAGCCTTTAGTCTGCTTGGCAAGCTCAAAGTAGTACGAAATTGTAACATGCATGCTATTTTTGAGTTGCAGCAGATACTGAACATAGAAGAGGACCCTGCCAAAGATTTGCCAGATGAGCATGCAACCAAATGGCAGCCAGCTGAAGGCTTTCCAACGGATGCCGGAAGACCTAGTCCTATTTCTGTTCTGGACATTCGTTTTCAGAAAGATGAGCATGTTCATACCAACACGAGCTCATCTACCAGTAAGTCTCGAGGCACGTAGCTTGGTTACAGATTTTGCTGTCTTGCATGTGTAGAAGTAAAATTATAATCTCTTTGCCAAACATTTTCCTGAATCTTAAACATTTCTTGCAGAATCTACAAAACAAAGTCCTCTTACCTCTTCAAGCTGTAAGAGATCATTAGACTCCATTGTGGATAAAGTACTACAAGAGGTTGAGCCTTTGCAAGACTTGACTGGTATAGTGTATGCTACATTCCAGACTGATGTTCCTCATTATCCAAAAGGTGCTGATAAAAAAGATCAATCTCAAGAAAGCCTCAGTGTGACAGATTCTGGGAGATTCCAATGGCAAGATGATCGCATTGCATCCATAAAAGATATACTAGAAATTTCAGGGTTTGCAGAAATGAGTCCTCTGCTTACACAATGTCAACCTTTGAACCCACCCATTGAACACAGACAACAACAGAGCATGAACAAAGTGACGATCCGCAATTATTTGAAGAAAGATGAGGCATCCAAAATAGATGAAATGGAAAAAAAGGCAACAGAGATAGCTGATCGTCGGCTTCATTTTGAATGTGTTAATGAAATTATAGCAAAAAACCTAATCCCTTTTGTAAACCTTCATCCCTGGCTTTCTTTCTCTCAGCCCATTCTTCAGAAAAGGCCACCGGGTGATGAATTAGTTCAGCAAGCATGGAAAGAGCTTAGAGAACTCCCTTGTTTGCCAATTGAAGATGCATGTGACATGCTTCACATACTCCTAGAGCAGGATCTGACACAGACTCCTCCTCGGTGGTCCGGCTTAAAGGCAGAAATTGTTGAAGTTGGGCTTCATCTTGCAAATTTGATCTTTGAGGATGCAGTGGTAGACATGATCTATGACTTCGTAGTTCTGGCAACAGCAAGAAAGCTTTCATGAACAAGCTTCTGTGCTATGGGCTTTGACATTACAAAGTAGCTGTATTTATATCTATATTTTACACAACATAGTTCTTTGTCTTCAAAACAAAGAATGTTGAAAACAGGAGGAAATCAATAGGCAATATAAAGACTGCAAAATAGAGGCAGTTTTGTCATCGTCATAAACATTGTAGATGACTGAAGATATTGTAATATTTCAATCATAGTTTGTCATTTTGGATATTGATATTCAACAATCACTGACCAGACTTCTAAAGTGGATGCTTTACATGGGTTTAATTTGCAAGGACACGGTGCCTTGTGTACAAGCCCTTGAGCTCAATTGGTGAAGCTCAAAATATTCACAGCCCTTTGTTCTGTGCTCTGTTTCATGCTCAATTTTCAAATAATCTTGCATTGTTGTAACTAATTTTTACAATTGGAACCTAGTTTCTGGAGTGAAAAAATCAGCTTTTCTGCTTGTTACTTCTCAGGATAAGATATCTAAAGAACAAAGTGACAGCGAGGAAATTTTGTAAGGAAAACCAAGAAGAATAAAAAGAACAATGACTAAAAGGAAGATGAGCGAAAAAGAGACAAAAAATGGAAAGTAAAGAGCACGTTGATAGGAAGAGAAAAAATGAGACAACAAAAGAATGATCACAAAGAGAAAATGATAGTTATGAGAAGAGATATAAAGGAAGAAAAAGTATCACAAGATTGTGAATAAAGAAGGAAAATAGAGAAAGGGAAAATGGTGAAAATTATGTTGCTAAGAAATTGCTATAGATGCCATACAAACAACAATGAAGATGATTTTCCAATTCATTATAATGTATTCTACTTAATGTTCTGAGTGTGGTGTGCGGTTGGCGAGTAGTTCTGAGATCAAACAAGCGAGAAAGAAACATCTGCAAGTAGAACGACAAAGGTATGCAAGAGCAGAAACATGAGTAGAATAGATGGCTTCTGCTAGCCTATATATAGCTCAAGGATTTCTACTCGCCTATTGCTATTTTTGGACATCTCCTATAAGTAATCTTTGGCTGTCCATTACTACATGCATTGTCCATTTCTAAATTGGTTGCAAAATTACCTGGATACTTTGATTTTCTTTCAATACTTGTGCTTGTAACTTGGTATAGAAAGCATTTTTCTTGGCTAGGAGATAGTGGGTGTCAAATCTACTTATTCACTATTCTTGGCTAGGAGATAGTGGGTGTCAAATCTACTTATTATTTTTTAACTTTTACTGTTTTGCTTTGTGCTCTAATTTTTTCTATAGTACTTGGAGTTTCACGCCGATCAGATATCTTGATGTCTTTACTGAGTACATATAACTTTTGGCACTTGGAGCAGCAAAGAGTGTGCCATTTTATTGACCCTTGAGATTATTAGAGTCACCGATCTTCCTCTTGATGCAATTTACAAATGTTGATATGATGCAGTTTCCATTTTCTAGTTTTTGGCAGTTCATTTTTCTTGGGTACTTCTCTTTATGCTTTTACGGATCTCTTTGGATTGCAATGTTTCCTACATTAGGTTATTAATTCAAGCCAACGATGATTTTCTATCTAAATTCTATTCCCAAAAACTAAGAAGGAAAACATAAATTTTCATCTTCTGAAGCCAATTAATAAACACCAGTAACTCAAGTATTGTACCATCCTGTCAATAATAGATTCAAAAACCAAAGAAAATGAAAAATCTCCAAATGCTGCAAGGGGGAATGCATTATTTGAAGCTGCTTTTAGAGCCCGATCATGTTTTTTAGAGGTGTATTTGTATTTTAGCACTGCTACGATCAAGATAGATAGATTATCACTTGATTGTTGGAGCTTTAGCACTGACTCCTGCATATGCTTCTTTCGCTTTGTTTGTTTTCTTTATATGATGTTGAATTTTGTGAGCAGATCAATGACTTTGCGATGTGGGTTTGGAGTAATTGTTCCTTTTACGGGCGACTTCTGCTTCAACCTCGATCTCTTTGTTCTTTCTTTTGTTTTTTCCAAAGGAAAGTTACTCTTCCTTCTTCCACCCACCCCCTTTCAGAGTTGGGTGGACTTTTTGACACACCACCATGCTCGGTTCAAATCTTAGGTCCATTTCACACTACATGCCTGGTAAGTCCAAATTTTTAAATAGAGCTCTCCTATTGCTCTAGGAAAAAAAATGGGACTCCCACCTTTTCACATTAACATCCACGACAATGAATCTCACCTTTTCACATTAACATCCACTTGCCACTATGTGGCAGATGACATGGCACGGACCCACTACCACATAGGGGCAAGTCAAATCCCCATTTTTTGGGCCAGCCAATGTTCCCTGGCATGTTGGCTTGCATTTTCAAGTTTTTTAAACCCTTCACTACCAATATTCCTTTCAATGAACTTCATTTCAATTTTGACCTTTCCAATTGAAAGGTGATTGTTTGAAAAAAAAACTTAGAGCACCCTTGAACCTTTTAACATGAAAAGTTTTATATTTGCATTTCAACACACCACCTTAACTAAAATGGACCAGTCATATGTCAAGATTCAAACGGGCCAATCATATTGTAGCCCTTCATTTAACACTTATCAACCAAATGTGAAATCGGGGTGGTTCATTGCCCTGTCAGCTCACTTGCCAAGATTCAAAAAATAAATTGGGTGGGAAGTGAAAGGGCCATACAAAGGGATTTGTCGGTAGTTTGAAAGCACCCTTAGAAGTTTGTGGCCATACCTTTGTGGTATAACTCTTACATAGTGCATTCTTTTGTATTAAAGAAGGCTACATAACCTTGACCTGTGATCTTGGTGATTGACAACAGATTCTTTGTCAACCGGGTACGTAGAAAACATCAAGAATGACTCTGAAAAATTGAGTAGAATTGACCCGTTGGCCTTTTACTTTGTGTGAACTTGAGTCTCCAAAAAAATGTACTTCAAATTTGTAGTGTTGAGGTCCTTACAAGGTGTCATAGGTTGAGAAGCTCCTTAGTCAATATACCATTGTTGGGCATCTCGACTTTGCTGCAACTTGGGGCTTCAAGGACATCCTTGGATGAATCTGAGGTGTCTTCTTACTATTGATGCATCTTCTTCTTTGCTTCATCATGCTTGAGAACCGACAATCTTTGGTATCATGATTGATTTTCTTGCAATATTTGCAAAATAACTTTTTAGATTTTTGTTGTTGCATATTCGTGTAGTTTCAATTACAAAACTCCACATGTAGGAGGAAAATTTATCCAAGCATGTACTGCACTAGTAGACTTCCATCTCAAAGCATTTATATACAAAGATGAAGACTCAATAGCAATTACAACCTAGAAGAAGCCTACATGGGAAACCTCAGCATGCAAACCATTTTTCCTACCCTTGCTAACTTTCTGATTTTTATTTCCTACTTATTTCAATGAACGACCAACATCAGATTTCTTAGAATCATTAAGAAAAGAAAGAATTCAGCTTGTGCATGCCATGCATGGATTCAAAACCTCATTTTCATTCCCTACACCATGTACAAGCATTGAATGGGTTTGTAACAAGCTTCAATCCAACATTCCTTATCAGAAAAAAGATTTTGATGCCGCATACAACCACCAATGAAACCTAAAACCTAAAAACTAGCAACAAAATAATCAGAAAAAAATTTGCAGCCATGACAAAACAAAAGTTTTGCTTCAATACTAGGGATTCATTTGAAGTGCAAACGAGATACCAAACATTGTCCCATTGAGAATACTATTGTTGATTTGACTTTGGCTGTTGTGTTGCAATATTTTGAATTGCCTTCAATTTTTGGTCAAACTGAGCGATGAGCTACCCCATCTACTACTCATATGGAATTTTTGGATTTGTTCCATCAGGGACTCATTAGATAAGCTTGTTGATAATGAATTTGATGCAATAGAGGAAGTTGAGGCATGAGTAGACAAAGATCCGTGTGTAAACTTATCATCAAATCCTTCATCTTCTTCTTGTATGGCATCTTCCATAGCCTCATGCAAAGTGGTGAACTGATCTTGTCTTTTTAGCACTCTCGCCTGATGCTTTTGCGGAGTCATGCTAGAAATCCTATGATAATCACACGATCAAGAGTTAGCTCTACATTACCCTCTCAAATTGCAAAGATTTGATTCTTTCAATCATATCCTTTCCTTTTTTCCCATCTTGATTTTGTTGAGCAAGAGAAATAAATCTGTTAGGTCATTTGATCATTCAATTGAAAATTATTGCAAACAAATTATAAAATTGCACTAAGAAAAGACTCAACCAACTTTCAACCCTCATTATCAATCATTTCTATCAAGATATACTTTGAATCATTGTGTCTCTTAGTCTCTACACATCAATTTATTTGAATAATGAATGAGATTAAGATCTGGTAGAATATTGACAACAGATAATTTTGAGCTATTTTAAGTAGTAGAAGTGTGATTTGGTTCCGACATTCAATTCTAATAGATCTACAAATTCTAATGCTAGCAGTTTCTGTCTAGGTGGCCAGAAAGACCCCCCCCAAACTTTAAATGCCAAGATATGATGAATCAACTGATTTAATGAAATTTCTTCAAATCTATGGAGAAACCTATAAAGTCTTTGGCAAAACTGCCCCTGCAAAAAAGTTGAAGCAGTTTTTCATGTCCATGATATGAGCAACTTTAGATTGGTATTTCAATCAAAATGTGCAAGAACAAAGTTAATGGAAAGAAATGAGAAATGGGCTTTGCACAGATGGAAAGTTAGAGCGAGAAACAGACGTACGTGTTGAACATCAATGGGAGTGGGCCATGCGAGGATGATTTTAAGCTTACAAGGAGACGAGCCACAAGGAGGCAAAAAGCAATGGTCAAATGAGAGATATACTCAAATAGAGTAATGTTGTAAATAAGAATGTCATTAAAGTAGACATGGATGTAAAGGCCAAGAAGAGGACATATGATATTTGAAGTAAATCCCATAAAAGCAAGGACGTTGGAATATTCTAAGATTAGGTCACTTAAATTTGAGGGCCATAATATCTTTGCTATCACAAACACTAATCATATATGGAAACAACCTAGAATAAAATTTCCAAAAGGACAAACTACAAGAGCCAAGTCCATTCTAGAATAAATCCATAGTGATCTATTGGTCCCATGAGTGCAACCTCCTTAGGATATGTATATTTTATCATTTCATTGACGGTTGTTCTAAATTTATCAAAACCATTATCACTTGATCACTAAAAATCCAATTTGTGAGTTTTTTATGGACAGGCTCCACACATGTGTAATCATCCTATATACGTGGATTTGGCCTTGACCAAGCATAATTTTTGCAATTTTCACACTTCACACAGATTGTGGGGGGGAATTTATGTCAGATGAAATGTCTAATTATTGTGTTTCTTGTGGCATTAATTAATAGTACACTATTCTACAATAGAATGGGATAGCAGAAAGAAAGAATTAAACATTATGAAAGCAACAAGAATAATGTTGTCAAATGCTCAATTGCCCAGTCTCAAGCATCTATGAGTCTTTGTTTGTCTATGTTATGTATGAAACCCCCTTTGACTTAAGGATAAAGCTTGATCATGGTAGCTGTAAAAACATTTTCATTGGCTTCTCAACGTGTCATAAAGCCTACATGGATTTTGACATAACTTCACAACAAGTTCCTGTCAGTCGAGATGTAGTCTTCTTACAAGACAAATTTTTTGGTTTCAAGTAGAGACAACAAAGAGTTTGTTCCAACAAATCTAGTGACTTCTGTCACAATCTCTAGATGCTAATCCCATCATCTGATATTCCAGTCATGCAACAGGAGCAACCAACTATAAAATAACAACCAGAAGATTTGCTCGAATCAGACATGAGCTCAATAGGTCCATTCCTTAGCCTTCATGACTCATGATGTACCTATCATAGTTACAGAAGCCCTATTGAGTTCTGATGTAGATAATTGGCACAAGGCTATGGAGGTTGAATACAATTCATTACTGAAAAACAAGACATGGACTCTTGTTGTCACTCATGCAAATGCAAAAAAGCATTGACACGAAGTGGATATTCAAGCTCAAGCTTAATTTAGATAGATCAATATCCAAATGGAACCTTGACTGGTGGTAAAGAGTTATGAACAGACCCATGGAATAGATTGCAAGGGTACATCCTAGGAGGGTAAAAGTGTTGGATTTTACACTTTTTAGTCCGACAATCAAGAATTAGCCCGTTGTAAAAATTGAGGAATTTTCTTTTGTTGATGCAAGGGTGCTCTTAAAAGTGTAAAGCCTCACTTAGTTCTAAAATTCTCATTGCATCTCCTTACCATCAAGTTGGAGGTTCTCATCGCTTTTTGAATGTAAAGTCTTGTTAGGGATTTTTACATTCATTGTTCTAGGGCATTATTTACTAGAATTTCCCTCGGACATTATGGCCATAAATGAAAAATCACCCATAAGAAAACTTCTCACAAAGCCTAGGATATTTGATTGTTATGTTTCTACACTATCTTAACATGTCTTTAGTCATTTTGCCCTTTTCGGGCCCTTGCCCAAATGGTGAAACCCCATGGGGCAATATTTTATAATGTGCAAATATCTCATGAAGTCCTTGATAGGCTTATACTCCAAGTAAAGCCTCATGATATCAAGCGTTTCGTCCTTTCGGTCCCAACTCAAGGGCGATATCCCATGGGAAATTTTTCATAAAGTGCAAATATGTCAAAATGCCCTAACTTTTTTTTTTTCTTCTTGTAGGTTAAACAATACACCAATAGGAGGTCTATACTCCAAGTAGAGGCTCGTGACATCGGGTATTTTGCCTATTTAAGCCTCTACCCAAGGAAGATAATCTTGAGCCATAGGCAATTTGTTTAAAGCGCTAAGGGAAAGGCCCTATGTCCAAGGGCTTTAGAGCTCGTCAACCCCATGAACACAAGAAAGATACTTTTCCCCTCCATCTATCTAGGATTTCTATCCCAGTGATACCCTTCAGTAGCTATGTTTGATGAGTACCGGCTTCAAAGGGCCCTTCTACGCACCAACTCAATTCACTACTAATCAGAATAGCTAAACCCTCACATCTCTAAGAAGCACGATGCCTCTTGGCCTCAGTGCGCTGACGACCACACATTATTTTTATTTTTTAAACTGACCAACCAAAAACGTTATCCCATAAGCAATCCCATGCTCTACCAATAAGTGCAAACTCGATAGTACTCTCACATGCATGTGGGTGCCTAGGAGAGTGGCGTCGGTGCCAGCAATAAAATGGTGCCGGTGTCGTGATGTGCCCGAGGGAAACTAGCTCCCGATGCCCTCAAAAAGATGGCATGTGCCCGGGAAAGTGATTCTGGTGCCTGTAGAAAATTGGTGCCACATCTCACTAGTGCCCGAGAGAAATGGCGTCGGTCTCACGGGACAAATTTTTCTCCGGCACCTTTCACTTCGGGCAGGGTTCGAGCAGCGATGCTAGATGGCGCATTTCTAATGGACCGGGGCCAAACCCAAAACACGTGCCACTTCGTGCTTATACGTGCCAATGGGTCCCAACTCGAATCTCCTTTCTATGGGGGATGAGCTCTTATCCAAAGCCCCTTACTTGGGACAGCCCTTAGTTTAAAGTCCACGCATCGCGCTCTCTCTCTCTCTCTCTCTCTCTCTCTCCCCGTCAGTGGAGGATCCCCTTTTCTCTCATTTGTTCCCGTCAAATCCTCACTGCGAGTGCGAGTGCGATCCACCACTAACGCAACCATCAGCATCCTACCCAATCCTTCATTTTCTGGTTGGATTATCTTCTGTATCTTAAATTCTGTGTACATTTCACTTTCTTTTTAGCTTGGAATCAACGTATTCTAAATCTGGTAACAATTGCTTGTTGTATTCTTATCTCTGTTTCGGTCTTTCTTGTGCTGCATAATGGTTTGTGTTTTGTTTGATTACTTTGTGCTTGTGTGTAGTTGCGGCCCTGAAAGGAGCCATGAGTGAGATTTTTGAGGGCTATGAGAGGCAGTATTGCGAGCTGTCTGCAAACGTTGCACGGAAATGCTCCTCTGTGGGTGGTTTAGATGGAGGCAAGTCTTTTTCCCCTACTCTGATTTGCGATCTGCCCTTTTTCGTTGTTCAATTTACAGCAGGAGAAGACAGATCCAGACTAAATCCAAGTCTAGCATAAGAGACATTCCTCCATTCTATTGTCATAATTTAGGGTTAATGCTTATCTTCTGTTCTTCTCAATTTGCCAAGTGCGGCTGCACTGCAAATGGATTCCGTAGAATTCAACTATACGGCAAGGAACTTAAGCAATTCCTGCAGTAGCCGATTTGGACGACGGCAGGAGCTTGATTCCCTCCGCTGCAGAATAGGGGTACCTCAGAGCCTCATGCTTGAATCTTGGCAAGGCCTAATATGTGGACGTATATTGTATATAAATGAAAGAAAGTGCTATGTTATATCATTGCAATATAAGCAAGAGAACTAGTATATTGTATATTTTATATCATTGCAATGCAAAAAAGAGAACTAGCAAGGAGATGTTGCTGATATGTTGAGGGAAGTTATAAGCAAACATGCATACAATGCTCTCAAAACACTAATTCCTTCAAATCTAGTTATGGAGGCAAATTCCTTGTAGTTGCTTCCAATATGCATGGGACTAACGCAAAGCATCATCTTGGTAGAGCATGTAGGGAATGTTTGATCTTTGTTTGCATTGGACAGGTATTCTGAATAAATATTCGCAATGAAGGATGTGAGACACATATAGAAGATTCTGGGCACTTATTTTTTTTGTTTTTTGATAATATGGTGGCTCAAGGTCAATTTATCTTGGTGGAGAGGCATCCGATCACCAACCGTTTGGGGATTATTTGTCAATAGTACTAGTATTTGGCACGTTGTGTTAGTAATTGAGTCCATGCTATTTTTGTAATTCATCACAACATATTACTTGGTCAATGAGGACCCAACATATATCATTGACCAATAAACTTGAGTTCCAAACGATAACAATAAAACTTTGCAACATAGAAGAAACTATGATGCCAGTCAAATAGACCAACGTTGCCACATAAATGTATTTGGACCAAGAGTCACAAACATTCCAAGTTAGTCATATATGCAGCTCACTAGCATAATGAACTAGGGGTACCTAGAGGAAGGTAGAGATGCCATCATGCTTTTGTTGTTCCACTTCAATAGTAGTCAGAGGTAAAGTCCATCACTAGTTTGGATTGATGAAATGAATGGGAGTTTTGAAACTCTCAATTATTGTGTTTCTATGGCTCCCATTTTACACATAGTTGGTTTTAAATTAACCATTTGTGATTGAAACAAATCTCGACAACTATGCAATAGAATCAGTCATTCATCAAGACAATAGACTAGTTGCTTTTGAAAGCAAGAAGTTAGATCATGCTCAATCTAGGAACTTTTTGTAGTCATTCACATGTTCAAAGTTTAAGAGGTGTCATTTATATGGTGCTAGATATACAATGATGAGTGATCACCTTAAGTATATTTGTGATGATATTGACCTTAGAAGTTGAAAGCTAGTTATGCTTTGATGAGATCCAATCAATTTCGTATCTATCATTTTGAGATCTTTGTCGGACTGATGGATTTTTTGGTCACATTTGGCAAGAGGTCATGGTGAAAAATTTTAGACCCAATGATGCCTTGGGATGTGGGATCCCAAGATATCACATAACAATTAGATTTTCTTGGATTATTCTACAAGGAGTGTATTACTTTTTTAGAAGGAAAAGGTTTGTGTGCCTGATAGGAAAGACAATTTTGCAACAATCTCATGACAACCCATGTGCGGGTCACTTTTTCATACAAAGGACACTTGCCTTGTTGAAAATTTTTATATCCAAAAATGAAACGTCAGGTTGAGGCATATACTCAAAAGTTTGAGCATGTTAGTTTCATATAGCAAAGAGACTCAAAGTTGTGAGTCTTTCACATCTGTTGAAAATATCCATCAAGAAATGGGAAAGAATTTTAGTGGATTTTGTGATTGGACTCCCTAAAACTGGGATGGGTCATGATTCTATTTGGGTAGTAGTTGACAAGCTAACCAAAATGGTGCAATTTATACAATGCTTCTATTCTAGACGTGACCATTTTGGTGGAGGTTGTTAGATTTCTATCTTTGATGAAATCAAAGGTAATGTGGACCTGCTGTAAATTCTTGTAAATAATGCGGAATGCGACGTTGTTTTCTTGGGATCAAAGCCAATGCCAATGCAGACTTTAGGGCATTATCAGTTACATTTGATTAAGGATGTTGTTGTTGTTGTTGTAGCAACTTATTCAGTGAGCTAGGATCACGATCTGTTAAGATTATATTAAGTAGAGATGCAGTAGCAGTAGCTAAATTGTTTTACAGACTATTCATGAAAGTTATCTTTATAAGTTGAGTCGCTGTTGCACTGCTATTCAGCAAGTACTCAAGCTCTCTCAACTGCTACTTCAATGAGTGAGAGCATTACATGCAGGGTCATTTGAAATAAGAAGATGGTTCAGGATCTAGATTTGGATCATGACAATAAAATGGAAGCCACAACTTGTCAAAGTTGTATTATTGGCAAACGTTGTAGGACTCCTTTGAAATCTGATCTTGTTCACAAGTCTAAAGGTCTTTTAGAACTTATTCACATTGCTATATATGGGCCCATGCAGACTCCTATAGGGGGATGTAGGAAAGCAAGAGTCAAGTCACCAAGATCTAGTTCTCAATCAATCTCCACAAAAAACAAGAGAGAAGAGGCTGGGCGCCCAACTCTAAGAGAGAGAGAGAGAGAGAGAGAGAGAGAGAGAGAGAGAGAGAGAGAGAGAGAGAGAGAGAGAGAGAGAGAGAGAAAACAACAACAAGAGCAATGCTTAGCCAAACTGTAAAAATGGAATACACAATGAGCATCTAAGTACTCTACCGGGATGTGACCAAATGCCACCAAACCCTAAAGTTACCCACTTACTAAATGTAGGGCACCCCCAAAAGTCAAGATAGGGCCCCTATACAAAATTAGACCCCTAAGGACCCACGAGTCAGTACATGACCAAAATTGGGTCCAACTGAACTTAAGACAAACTAAAGATGGCCTAAATAACTAAATACCCTTGGTTACACAAATCTCGACTTTTTGGGTCAAAGTAACCTATGGATTAACTTTAGCATAGTCATTTATTTCTAACACTCTCCTTAAATGACAATGCAAAAACTAAAATCTTCACTATGTAACAAAACCAACACGTGGTATCAAATTTAAAGCTTTGCATAAAGCTTCAAATCTGACTCTAGGCAACGCCTTAGTGAAGAGGTCCGCAATATTATCCTCCGTACGACAATATTCAAGTAAACTGTCGCCATCATGAAGTCTCTCCCGAACAAAGTGATAATGGATCTCGATGTGCTTCGTCCTCGCATGAAAAACAGGATTCCGTGCAATGGCAATAGCACTTTGACTATCACTCAAGGTAAGAGTGGCTGAGGGCTCGCCAAACTTCATGTCAACAAGTAGTCTTCTCGGCCATAAACACTCTGTCGTGGCTGAAAATATCGCTCTATATTCTGCCTCACTAGAAGAAGTAATTGTAGGAATCCAGAATCAAGACTATTGCTTAACACAAAGCATTCTCAAAGAGAAGAGAGAGATGGTTAGATGACCCTCTTGTAGAAACTTGTGGACAGCCAATATGAACAGTAGATTGCTTAACAAAAGTGTGTCTCATACAAATGAATGGCTACATATAAGTAGTCCAAGATGGCTATCTACCTTCATGACTGTTGGCTGTCCAATAACTTGACTAATGGCTATCTAGTTACCATAAGTTACATAAAATAATTAAGTACCCCAAATAACAAGTTAGGTACTTAATCCACATGTATAGGCCCCTAGTGGACCCACGAGTCCCTACAAGTTAGTTTCATACTAACTTGGGCCTAAAATATAAATGACCATGGTTACACAGATCTCTACCTTTTGGGTCATAGTAACCTATGGCTTCTACATCATTTACATTTATTATTCTAACACCCTCCTTAAATGAAAATGACATGTATTCACTAAGTAAGAAAATCAGCATGTTGCTTTAAATTTAAAGCTTCACAAAGAGCTTAAAATCGAACTCTAGGCAATGCCTTAGTGAACACATCTGCAATATTATCCTCCGTGGGACAATATTGAAGCGTGATGTTGCCATTATGAAGCTTCTCCCGAACAAAGTGATAGTGGATCTCGATATGCTTTGTTCTTGCATGAAATACTGGATTTCGTGCAATGGCAATAGCACT
This sequence comes from Diphasiastrum complanatum, assembly GCA_029204225.1. NCBI lineage: Eukaryota > Viridiplantae > Streptophyta > Lycopodiopsida > Lycopodiales > Lycopodiaceae > Diphasiastrum > Diphasiastrum complanatum. The sequence goes on from CM055103.1 coordinate 1,919,966, forward strand.
TTGACTATCCATAAATAGGAGAGTAGCTGAGGGCTGGCCATGCTTCATATCGACAAGTAATTGTCTCAGCCATATATACTCCGTAGTGGTTGAAAACGTTGCTCTATATTCTACTTCACTTGAGGATGTAGTAGCAGTGGGCTGCTTCTTGCTTAATCAAGAAACTGCAGAATCTCCAATGAAAAAGCAATGACCACTAGTAGAGCATCTAGTGTCTTGATCTCCACCCCAATCCGAGTCACAAAAACCAGCCAAACATGCATCATCACTAGAAGGATAAAACAGACCAAGTGTTTTACTTCCTTGAAGATATCGAAGGATCCTCTTCAATGCTTTCCAATGTGATGTCAACGGAGCGTGCATGAATTGACTCATGAGGGAAACACTATAAGATATGTCTGGTCTTGAGTTGCATAAGTAAATGAGACTTCCAATCGCTTGACATCTTCCATTTTGAAACGCTTCAAAATCTGCTTAATGTACCGCTGTTGGGTAATGAAGATTCCAACCTTTCCTTGCAAAAACTCAAGACCAAGGTAGTGTTAGAAATCCATAAATCATAATATGGATGGACAGACTAGGATTCGAACCCAAGACCTCCCTCATACCGGATGGGATGCTCTACCACTGAGCTATCCGCCCTGTTTTATAGTTCGCTCTAGAGTGTGGATTGATATTCCAACACCCCCCCTCAAGCCACAATTGGTTGGGGTCCTAGCTGTCACCTGCCCCACAACTTGGGCCACCTAACCATGGCTTTGGCACCATGAACTGTTAGGTCTAACTTGGCTCCGATACCATGTAGGAAATCGAAGCCTAAGGATCCAGGATCTTAACTATTCAATCACACAAAGCATTCTCAAAAGAAAGAGAGAGATGGCCCCTCTTGTAGAAACTCGTGGACAGCCAAGGAGAATAGTCAGTATTGCTTACAAAAGTGTCTCATACAAATGGGATGCACACATATATATAGTCCAAGATGACTATCTAACTTCATGACTATTGGCTATCCAACTACTTGACTATTGGCTATCCAACTACTTGAGTATTGGCTGTCCAACTACTTGACTATTGACTATCCAACTTTCTATAAGTTACATAGAAAGAATAAGGTACCTCCAATATGTCAAGTTGGGGTACTTAATGTCACAATTAGGCCTAGTGGACCCAGGAGTCCCTACCAAGTTAATTTCATGCTAACTTAGTTAACTCTAAGTTTAGTAGGCCTAATATAATAAATGACCATGGTTACACACTCTCGACCTTTTGGGTCAAAGTAACCTATGGTAATGTAAGCGATTCCATTTATATTCCAACAGTGATGAAGAGAGGCCACCTAGTTTGGCACCTACTACACCGTCAAGAGCTACTTCTTCAACATATGTGGAGGTGTCTTCAGAAGAACAAAAGAAGTGGGATCGACGTGACGCACAAGCACATTCGGTCATAGCGCTATCTGTGAAGAGATCAATGCTACCTCACATTCGACCATGCAAGACTTCCAAGAGTGCTTGGGAAGTACTTGCCAAGATGTTCCAAGTGAAGAATACGGCGAAAGTGCTTTTACTACGTAATCAACTCTCAACATTGAAGATGCAAGAGGGTGATATGGTTTCAAATCACTTAATGAAGATCAAGGATCTTCGTGAAGAGCTTCTTAGCATTGACGAAATTGTCGAGAACTCTCAATTTGTTTCAATTACTCTTAATTCACTTCCTCATTCCTATCTTCCATTCGTGTCTACTTTAAGCATATCTCTTAGGGGACAACAAATCTCCTTTGGCTTACTTCTCCAAGAAGAGCAAACAAGGATTAATTTTGGTGAACAAGAAGATCAAGCCTTCTTCACCAAAGGCAAAGGCAAGGGCAAGTGGAAAGGTAAACCTTCTTCTTCCAAGGATCAAAAATCCAAAGAAGGCCAAGATCAAGGATCCAAAAAGAAGGGTAAGTGCCATTATTGTAAAAAGTTTGGGCACCACATAAAGGAATGTAGGAAGAAGCTTACTAAGGATAAAGAGAAAGGTATTGATACAAATACAGCCATGATTTCATTAGAACACCAAAAGGAGGATGATTCTTTCAATGGTGATTTTGCTTTTGTCACTAACACCCAGAGGAGTAAAATGTTGGGAGGATGCGATGCAAGAGGAGTATAACTCACTCATGAAGAACCACACTTGGGTTCTTGCTGATCTTCCACATGGGGCTGGAATCTTCATCTCTCAACAATGATACATTGAGCAGATGTTGAAACAATCTTCTTTTTTCAAGTCACCGCAAGTTGATGCATGTGATGGATGCATTAGTGAAAAGTTTCATGCAAAACCTTTTCAATTTGATGTTTTAGCAAAGGCTGAAAAATTCAAACACTCTTTGGAACCTTTTTGTATTAATCGAGGAGGGAGTCAACATGTGTCAATTAGTACTTTTGTTCAAAATGTTAAGAGTGAGCATTTGATTGGAGAGAATTTTTCATTATTTGAAGAATCTTGTATGTCATCCCATGCCTCTTCGAGGGACAGCTTTGATGACGCCATCGTTGATGCATCTCTTGATAGTTTGCCAAATTTTTATGATGAAGACGTTGGACAACAGGTTCAGTCATCTTCTTTTGGTCATTTACAGCCCATTTTACATCATGAGCAGTCCATTATGCTTCAGGAACAGCTTGCGGAAGATTATGGACAACATGGTCCATGTTGGAAACACTTTGGGCAACAAAGTCTTGAACAACTCATAACAGTTCCTTGTCGGCTATTGGAGACTTTGCAGGACAAAAAAGAAATATCTTACTACGAAAGGAAGGCACATGCCTCTTTAAAATCAGTATCTCTTGCTGATTTTTTTGGTTCTACACTTACTCTTCATCATGATGTTGGTACATCGCCTATTCTATGTCAGCAAGTCATTGATGGTAAGGTTCGGGAGGATGTGATGCCAAAAGAGTTTGGTACTCTTTTTTATTGTCCTTATGATAAGAAGTATTTTCGAATAATGTGGGAGCCTATGATGGATTACAGGTCCATGTTTCGACTTATTGCCGAGTTTATGTTGGTTCCCTACTTCGGATGGAGCATGCAAATCCTCACCCTTCGACTTAATGCTTCATTATTACGCATTCTTTTCCTTTTATATGTTGGACATGATTGGGGATGAGATTTCGACTACTTCGATGCAAAGTTTATTTGGCGACATGAAGTTCGGACAACAAGTTACATTCTTCTCTTTCGAAAAGTTACTTCATGTTATGTTATGCATTTCCATTTAAGGAGGGTGTTGGAATATAAATGGAATTGCTTACATTACCATAGGTTACTTTGACCCAAAAGGTCGAGAGTTGTGTAATCATGGTCATTTATTATATTAGGCCTACTAAACTTAGAGTTAGCTAAGTTAGTATGAAATTAACTTGGTAGGGACTCATGGGTCCACTAGGCCTAATTGTGACATTAAGTACCCCAACTTGACATATTAGAGGTACCTTATTCTTTCTATGTAACTTATAGAAAGTTGGATAGTCAATAGTCAAGTAGTTGGACAGCCAATAGTCAAGTAGTTGGATAGCCAATAGTCATGAAGTTAGATAGTCATCTTGGACTATATATATGTGTGCATCCCATTGGTATGAGACACTTTTGTAAGCAATACTGACTATTCTCCGTGGCTGTCCATGAGTTTCTACAAGAGGGTTTCTAGCCATCTCTCTCTTTCTTTTGAGAATGCTTTGTGTGATTGAATAGTTAAGATCCTGGATCCTTAGGCTTCTATTTCCTACAATCACCACTTACAACTTCAAACAAACCTTTAGCAATAAGGAGGTTTTTGATCATATAGCACCACAAGGAGAAATTAGTTCCATCCAACCTATCTTCATTGAACAAAGAACCTATAGATTCAGATTCTTTAGCCATTTCTGAAAATTCAGCTTAGAGTAGATGAGAAAAACAGATTCCAGGCCAAAATCTACTAAAAAATCAGCAAGATCAAAGCTGAATTAATGAGCACTATAGATTGCAATACACCACATGCAATAGCTCATTCACAAGAAGATATAGGTGGCTGTATTTTGCTGAAATAACAGAATACTAATTAATATGCAGGCTTCCAATGAAGCCAAAACCACAACCAGAACTTTTGTGGTAAAATGGTGTGCACTCAATGTGCTAATGGAGCAGATGGTAGGACCTTCTTCCAGGCTCAAAAACAAAAAAATTTCAGCCACTAAAAATGTGTCAAAAACGCATTTGTCTTCAAGGTAGATGGGCGCCCTCCTCCAAGAAGAAAATCTAAAATTTGAAGCATGTAATCTGATTTCAATAACATGAAAACTAGTTGAGCATGGGCGCCCTAATGCTGGCTCCCAAATAAGTGGAGGTTCCAAGCTTTTCCCTGCAATTTCCTGCACAAAAAACAAGGAGCTGAACAGTTCTCTCTCCACAAAAATAAAAAAAATTCTGATTTTTATGAACCAAAAGAGGAGAAATGTGGCTGCATATTGGGTGCCCTCCAGCAAGCAATCAATTCCAAAAAATGGCTCTGATACCATGTAGGAATCCAGAATCAAGACTATTGCTTAACACAAAGTATTCTCAAAGAGAAGAGAGAGATGGTTAGATGACCCTCTTGTAGAAACTTGTGGACAGCCAATATGAACAGTAGATTGCTTAACAAAAGTGTGTCTCATACAAATGAATAGCTACATATAAGTAGTCCAAGATGGCTATCTACCTTCAAACAAGTTAGGTACTTAATTCACATGTATAGGCCCCTAGTGGACCCACGAGTCCCTACAAGTTAGTTTCATACTAACTTGGGCCTAAAATATAAATGACCATGGTTACACAGATCTCGACCTTTTGGGTCATAGTAACCTATGGCTTCTACATCATTTACATTTATTATTCTAAGAGTAACAACAGTGGGCTGCTTTTTACTTGACCACGAAATTGCACAATTTCCATAGAAAAAGCAATGTCCACTTGTAGAGCGTCTAGTGTCTTGATCTCCACCCCAATCCGAGTCACTAAAACCAACCAAACATGCATCATCACAAGCAGGAAAAACCAGTCCATGACTTCTTGTTCCTTGAAGATATCGAAAGATCCTCTTCAATGCTTTCCAATGTGATGTCATCGGGGCATGCATGAACTGACTCATGAGTGAGACACTATAAGAAATGTCCGGACTTGAATTACATAGGTAAATGAGACAGCCAATAGCTTGACAATATAAAGTAGTGTCAAATGATTCACCATCACCTTGACTACTTAATTTCAGACCTGTCTCCATAGGTGTAGCAACCGGCTTGCAATCTTCCATCTTGAACCACTTCAAAATCTGCCCAATGTAGCGTTTTTGAGAGATGAAAATTCCAGTCCCTTCTTGTACAAATTCAAGACCAAAAGTGCAATAGATCTAACTCTGAGGTTTCAAAAACCATACCAAGATAAAGTATTACGGCATCAATCTGCTGCTCATTACTTCCCGTAATAATAATATCATCAACATAAAGCAAAATAATGATGATATAATCTGAAGTATGCTTGACATAAAGAGTAGATTAGCTAGGACTATTAGTAAACCTTCGATCACAAAAGTAGGCATGTATCTTTTGATACCACATCCTCGGAGCTTGCTTCAGTCCATAAAGTGCCTTCTTGAGAAGACAAACTTTACCTTCTTGGCCTTCGACCAAAAAACCAGCAGGTTGTTGAAGGTACACTTCCTCATTGAGATCACCATCGAGGAATGCTGTCTTTATGTCAAGTTGCCGCAAACGCCAACCAAAGTGGGCAGCCAAAGAGGTTATTACCCTCACGGTAGTCATTCGAGCAGTAGGAGAAAAAGTCTCCTCATAATCAATCCCCTTTTGCTGAGCATAGCCTTTGGCAACGAGCCTTGCCTTGTACCTTTCAATGGTACCATCTGCCTTATACTTGATTTTGTATACCCATTTAGAATCAATTGCCTTCTTCCCATGAGGAAGATCAACAAGAGCCCAAATCTGGTTCTTCATAAGTGAGTCATACTCATCTTGCATCGCATCCTCCCAACATTTTACTCCCTTGGCCTGCTCATAGAAAACAGGTTCTTCTGCAATATCTCCATGAGATGTAAGAGCAAAATCTGAAAAATCAGCATAGTCCACTAATTTTGTAGAGGCACGTGTCTTTCCATCATAAAATGAACTTACTTTGTTGTCCCGCAAAGTCGACAACAGCCACCGTGGGACTGTTTTGGGCTGTCCAACAGCCATGTCTCTTCTTACAATTTGCTGTCCAAGAACTTCCAAAACTGGTCCTTGCTGTCCAACAGTTCCTGCAGGCTGATTATGAGCAACAATGGGCGGTTCTTGATGAACATTAGGCTCTAAACTTGATGAGGTGTTGGGCAGGTCAAAACTGGTTGATTGCTGCCCCTTATCTCCAGCAATAGAAGATGGTACCAAATCTGGAAAAACTTCAACATTCACACTATGTGGGATGTCCCCTTCAAGATATGAGTTGGGGCTACATCCAATGAATTCTTTTCATCAAAATGCACATCACGACTAACAATAATCTTGTTAGTGCTCAAATTGAACAGCCTATAGCCTTTGCCTTCACTACTATAGCCAACAAAAATGCATTTAACTCCTTTATCCTCAAGCTTTGTACGAAGTTTATCCGGAACAAAAGCATAAGCCGTACAACCAAAAATGCGAAAGTGAGAGATTGTAGGCTTCTTTCCATACCAAACTTCATAAGGAGTTAATACTTCCAATGCTTTAGTAGGACAACTTGTATGCTGCCGTTATAACCTCTTCAGCCCAAAACTTGTGAGGCAGCTCCTTTGCTTTGAGCATGCAACGGGCCATCTCCATAAGTGTGCGATTCTTTCGCTCGGCAACACCATTTTGTTGAGGCGTATAGGGAGTTGTCATTTGATGTAGAATTCCCTTTTCTCGAAGAAATGCACCGAACGTATTCTTAATGTATTCCCCTCCTCGATCGGTGTGTAGGGTCTTCAAAGAATGCCCAAACTGATTTTCCACCATTGCTAGAAAATCTTGGAAACGTTGAAAAACTTCCGATTTAGCCTTCATAGGATAGATCCATGTAAAACGGGAAAAGTCATCAATAAAAGTCACAAAATAAATGCACTTTCCAATGGATTCGGTCCTCATTGGACCACAAACATCACTATGAACCAAATCAAATTTATCAAGAACTCTTATAGTTCCATCAATTGGAAAAGGTTTCCTTTGAAACTTTCCAAGTTTGCACCCCTCGCATACATGCCCTTCCGGCTGCTCAATAGTAGGAATGTCTTCTACCATATTAAATGTCTTCAACTTCTTCAAACTTGCAAAGTTGAGATGCCCAAACCTTGCTTGCCACAATTCAGCCAACTCCAATGATTGTGATGTAGAAACAACAAGACATGTAGAGGGAATTTGTCGCTCATAGGTATCCATAATGAATAAGCCAACATGCATTGTCCCCGAAACAATAATCAAGAGTGATCTTTTAGGATCTTTGACAAGACACTTATTTTCTTTGAACTCAACAACTAGTCCTTGCTTCAACATAGTTGAAACCGGAAGAAGATTTTTCTTGATTCCCGGAACATAAAGCACATTCTTAATGTACTTTTCTTCATAGTGGTGCGTGCTTGATATGGTGTCTATAGCTCAAGTGCACGGGTTGAGAGGGCAGTGTCTCTTTAAATGGGGAATAACTCAGCATTTGTCACCAATCGCTTGTTAATCCTACTTTGGTAGGCTTCAACAAGGGGGGACTCTAAGAACCCACCATACCTGACTAACACGCTCTGCTTGCAACTTGGGAATTCCATGCTAATTGCTTTTACTCACGGCAGTTCCACGTTGATTGTGGATGGCTGGTGCAATACCCAATGATCAGCCTCCATTCCTCCATGACTCCCATGTTTTTTCTTTTTGTTGCATGTTGAACGACTTTGAGTTGCTCTTAGAGTGAGTTGACGACTTTCTATGTGCCAATCAGATATTGAACAAATGCTAATTGTGGTTAATTTAAGAAGGTAATTTGTTTAGATTTTCTTCGAGTTTTCATATGCTTGTCTATATGTTTTTGTTTGGCATGCTGTTTTGTATTTTTCACGAGGATTTGAGAGTCACTTCGATATGGCCATTATATGTCACTCATCAAAGCTTGAGTTGACTTTTCTTCTCCACAGAGCAAAAGAAGCAGAAGCTCTCTGAGCTGAAAGCCTCACTGGATGAAGGAGAATCATTGGTATGATCCTTTCAGAGGCAGCATCAAATCCTCTCCTTAGCATTTTGTATGCGTTAGACCTATCATCGATTTCATTTTTGATTGATTTACAATTGCCTTGCACTTTCTTGTGTGATCCATTCTAAGCATCTATCCTCTTCCTGTGCAGATTCGAAGAATGGACCTGGAGGCTAGGAGCTTACCACCCACTCAGAAGGCAACGCTTCTTGCAAAATTGAGAGAGTATAAATCAGACCTGAATAATCTCAAGCGTGAGGTGAAAAGGGCGTCATTTGCTGCGGATGGCCTGGCATCTAGAGATGACCTTCTGGAAGCTGGTCTTGGGGACTCGGCAGTATGTAGTTAAAATTTCAGGCTTTTAAATACAGTTTGATGTTGGTTTGCAGCCCAGTATTTGTCTGTGGTTCATTTGTGACAGGAAGACAGTTGCATGAGACTGTTGACTTGGAATCATGGTTTGCCATAGAAAGACTCAATACTTGAACTCAATAGCATTATAAGTAATGCATATGCACAAACATGCCAAAGATGGGTCAACTTTAAGAAAAGTTATGATTGACAACATAGTGGCTTCATAAAGTGGATTAAGATAGCTGCTAGACTTGCTTCTGCTAAGAAATGAGATTTTGTGGTCTGTTTCAGACATCTACTGATCACAGAGGAAGGCTTCTAGTTTCAACAGAAAGGCTGAATAAATCTGGTGACCGAATCAAAGACAGCAAACGGGTATTACTGGAAACTGAAGAGCTTGGTGTATCAATTCTCCAAGATCTTCACCAGCAGCGACAAACACTTCTTCATTCTACAGATACGGTACCTTCTCCTTTTCTTTCAGCTCTCTTTGATCTTTATTTTTATCCTCCAGACACTTCTGGCCTGGAAATGTTGTGCAGTGTAGCATGATGTTCTTTTTATGGCTGAAATTCTTGTATGATCAGCTAGGAATGCTGCAAGATTAGCAGTGTTGAAGACTAAAAAGCATTTCGTTCAATTGGTACTTTTTTCTCACAGTAATTTGCATGCAGTACTTTTCTCTCACAGTCCACAATGTTCATTATTACGTAGCACCTGTATCCATGTTGCTACACAATGACGTCGGTTATTGGTGGTTTCCTGATCGTCAGGCAACTGCATCATACCATATTTAATGCCGTAGGTCTTAATTGCATTATAGAGTGGCATTCATTGAGTATACCCCTATTTTGCAATAAATCTCATCTGACCCACTAACTAAGCTCTCTCACCGTGGAGTCTTTATTGTTCTCAGTGGTATTGTTGGTCCATTTCTACAGCTTGGTGGACTGTGTGTCATTACTAGCTTCCATTTTTCAGAGTTATTGTTGCACAATTCTGACGTCTGATTCGTGTCACTGCTTTTCTCTGGGTCCCTGCTCCATTTGTGTTGACACATGTTTCAAAGTCAATAATAATGCACTTATTTGTCTTTAATACTGGTTGCAATTTTCATCATCATCCTTCATTGCAGTGCATTAATACCTCCAGTAATCTTTCTCTTATGGTTGCTATATTGCTTACTCTTCATACCAACTATGAGGACAATGGACTGACTTATGGATTTTTTGGATAAATTTTTGGCCCTTAGCCCACATGGTTATATTGTACATCAGACACATGGTTTGGATGATTGGGCTTTTAGGTTGTTACTTTGGCATTTTTATGAGAGATGTTTTGAATCTTGATCATGTAACAATTATCGATTCCTTAGATCAGCTGAGCTCCTGTTTCAAGTTTCTTGAGTGTTTTGATATGGATGATCTTATGCTTCAGTCATTCATTATATTTATCCCAGTTACAGTTTCTTCTCAGTATTTTTGTGATTCTCCAATTCTATTAGCGTTTTTGTTTTGTTCATGACTATTGATAGGGTCCATTTGTGTGAGAATGTTTGCATATGCTTCATAAGCCTGTTTTTGGCCCTCCAGGAAAGTTGGATGTGGCCTTTCTGATATTGTCATATTCAAAAGTTATTTTTGGTCTCTTTTGTGATAGATACTTTGTTAGTGGCTCTCACGTCTTTATCTCCATTGGCTTTCAAGTTCATGTTTCAAGACACAGTTATGGTTAAAATACATTTACGAACTAGTTTCTATAATATGATGCCCAAGTTTTTTAAGATTACTACATGCATTGATTATACTTTTGCTTATACATGTCTCAGCTTCATGGCGTCGATGACAATATTAGTAAAAGTAGACGACTTCTAACTTCCATGACGAGGAGGATGATGCGAAACAAATGGATCATGGGAAGTCTGATTGGTGTTCTTCTTGCGGCTATATTGTTAATAGCTTATGTAAAGTGGAACAGTTCCAGATGAGTTTGGGTGGAAAGTCCCACTCTTGCGATTGTATCTAGGATTTTGTTTGGGGATTATAGTTTGGTTTCTTTGCTGTTGCATCTGTTACATCTAGTTGGACAATTAAAAGTGACCTTGTGAGGATGTCTATCAATAAGAACACGTGATTTGGCTTTCATATGTTTTACTATTAAGCTTCCTATGCTTAGCTTCTGCCAAATTTATTGTATTTCATCTTTTCAATACACCACAGGGACATATTTTATTTGAATAACGTGTGTAGGATTATACATGGTCTTTTTATTTTAATTGTGCATTAAATCTTCCCAAAGGAGAAATGAGATTCCAATCTGTATCAAACTGCAAAAGAATGTGAAATATCAATTATATAGCCAGTAATATGAAGGCATCTGATCTTATTAGTTTTCAAAGGTTGTAATCGAAAAACATATCTAAAGACTACTTTCAATTTTGTTGGAAAGAAGGGGAGGATTTTGTGGTTGATAGCCCTATTCTGCTGGCTGATTGGTCATCTACTTCGGAAGTTGGATGACAGTTCAAAGGTTTTCCTGAATTTTGGGGTCTTGTGGAGTGAAATGGAAGTACATAGGGTTATTTGGCATGCTATGTGGTGAAACGTAATGAGGTGTGAGGCCAATATCAGTTTTGAGATTTAGGCCATTTGGAGCTCATGGGGGAGGACATTGACATGCAAGTTAAGTGGATTTTGGGCCATGGTCCATCATACGAGGGGAATATGCATCTTGGTTTCCAAGGGGGCCTTGAACTTGGGACTAAAGAAACTTTGGATACCAAGCTACCCAACTGAGGTAACGATATTGGATATCATAAGATGGGAATATGAAGGGGCTTCTAGATTGCCCCTGTGAACCAAAAGAGTTACCAGGTTTGGGTGGTCCAATTTTACTTTCTACCTTTCTGTTTTCTTTTCTGGTCTAGTAACTACAAGCATAACCATAGCCCTTGTAAATGGTGCTTGAAATAAGCAAGAAGAGGAAATCTCATTACCATCTTGTGATGTGTAACCAAAAGGTACATGTGCTTTATGTTTAATTTCCTCATATTTTTCAACTTTTTAATTCAAAATAAAAAAATAGATGAGAACGAAGATGGTATGTTAAAAATAAGAATATATCCCATGATGCAAGAAGCAAGATATGTTAAGCCCAAAGTAAAAGATGGTCAATAGATATATGTCTATAACAACATCCCAAAGACAAGATCTTTTGCATAAAGTAAGCTAGAGATTGGTTTAGGAAACATGTAAGCTGGAAAATAGAACAGCCTTGTGTGTTTGTGTGTGTGTTTGTGTGAGAGAGAGAGAGAGAGAGAGAGAGAGAGAGAGAGAGAGAGAGCTTTGTGAAAATTTATCACCTCAATGATAACTAGAAGGGGTTGGAATGCTTGAACTAACAAAGGTCTATATTGAACATGATATAAGCTTGGGATAAAATCATAGAGGATTCATTAATGCTTCCATCTCGACTAATTCAAATATCTAATTTATAAGCATTTACCAAATGACGTTTCAAAAAAATATTTTTCATAAAAGAAATAATATTTTTTTCCACTACTGTTTTGTTTTGAAACTTAATTGAAAGTAATCAAAACAAAAAGCATTAGACATTCAATAACCTCTCCCAACCCCATATTCAAAATTCATAATCTAAAAAAGGAAGTGAGCATTAAATTTTTGATTCCTTTTTTGTTTTAGAAAGATATTATTAATAAAATGTACTATTTTGAAAAACACAAAATGTTTTGATGTGATTGTTGGATTTCAATGCTCAAACCTAAATCCATTAAGTAATGAGCATCCTGAAAAATTTGTCGAAGTTCGTCGACTTCGAAGTCATCGAATTCGACTTCACTGATTCTGGTCGTACGATTGAATTCGATACAGAGGGATGCACCATTCTTGACAAGACTAGGAAAGTTTTAGCTTTCGGTAGAAGATGTGGCTATCTTTATAAGCTTAGTCACTCTTATTCTACAAATAGTCAAGCTCTGAATCAATTGATATGCTTTGGCATTTCAGATTAGGCCATCTAAATTTCAATAGTATTCATCAAATGTCGAATTAGAATCTAGTGCAAGATCTTCCTTTCATTAGCAAATCAAATTTTCCATACACCGAAGTACTCGACATCGGAGTACCCGACTTCAATACTAACTCCAACTCCATCGACAACTCGACTTCGTCGACTTGCCCGACTTCATCGACTTTCTCATCAGGGAAAAGTCAATCCAAGTACTGTTAGAAGACTTTATGGCAGTTCACCTACTTGTACATAGTCTTTACTACAAGGCGGCTGTAATCAACTAAGTAGGTAAAAAGCACTGACCTGAAAGACTTGTAAATAATATATTTCACCTAGCTATCTAAAAAAGAGAGTTGATTAAAGTAGAAACGACCGAAGCTCTAAAATATCTATGCCTCACTGAATTGCGCTCAACTTCACGCCCATGTACTCATTTTTTGATTTTATCAAGAGTACATTTTTGTCCACACTACTAAATTGTTCTATTGAGCATTACTACTGTTAATTCATCCTGATTATTGCTGGTAACTGTTGCACTTCCGATCTACAACTGTCTGTTGTTCTACTTCCACTGCTAACCTACCATTATCGATATGATATTAGAGCATCTGTTTTCATCAGAGCTTCTCTGATTCGATATCAGTCGATATTCTTGATAATCCACGATTTTTTAACATGATATCAGAGCGAATGGTTCAATAATATGTATTTTTATTGCAGGTTATCAGTCTTGTTTCTACCAAGACATCGTTTCAGCAAGTGCATAGCCAACAATATCTCGACATCGTTGTTTCTATCAGCGATGTTGCTCTCTACACCAAAATGGATCCATCCTCTAGTTCATCTATGATCGACAAACTCGATGGAGATAACTACCATCTCTAGAAATTCGAGATGAAAGTAGTTCTACTTGCCAAAGAACTGTGGGACATTGTTGATGACACAGAGGCCAAACCAGAGGTGATGCAACCATCATGACCAAATGAAGATTGAGAGATGGCAAAGCATTTGCCATGACCACTCTCAATATCAAAGACTCTCAGATAAGCCATATTCGAGCTGCTCAGACTGCTAAGGATGCATGGGACATCCTAGCAACTCTTTATGAAATCAGGGACGTAACTTCTAAACTTCATTTGAGGAAGAAGTTCTTCACTCTGAGAATGTCTAATGCAGATAGTGTTTCGAGTCATCTCAACACTTTCAAAAACCTTATGGAGCAAATGACTGCAACCGGCTCAGCCATTGAAGATTTTGATGCAGTGATGACTCTATATCGAGTCTCCCTGATGTCTGTTGGGTGAAAGAGGGTGTGTGTGTGTGGAACAAAATGAAAATAGCTCGAACTCGAACGGAAAGTGTTCGTGCGCAGCGGAATGAGCTATCTCACTCTTTCCCTAAGCATGACTATGCCTATCAGACACGAACAGAACGTTAGTGATAAAAATCACGTTCGATTTGATTACGTAGCCAAACATTAAGCAACAAAACATCAGAAAGATAATATATGTCGTCAACAGCTAGACGAATTATCAGTCGTGAAAGGCAAACAAAATATTAGTCGCGAACAGCTGGACTAATAATAATTCGCAAAGAACAGACTATCGGATTAAGCAATAAGAGAATCAAAGAGAATGTAGAAAAGCATAGCAATAATGAACGCAAAACAAACAAAGTTGTAATCAGATTAAGTATAGCAAAATATACAGGTCAATAATGCTGGTGAGCACAAGACAATAGCAGAGGAAACCACGTGCTTCACAAAGCTAATAACACAATCTGTGAGAGTGATAAACCTATTACTGACAATACAAAGAATCGATATACAAAAGCATCTACTATGTCTGTCTCTAATAAACTTATGATGTTGTTATCACATGCTGAATCGCAGATGGTATTCAATACATATACATAATTTTATAGGTCTGCAAATGAAGGATGTACTGTCTGTGGGAGATCATGGGTGGCTGTTGTTGTTGTCAAATTTGCTTGCACAGTTGCATGGGATGAGCGTGAGAAGGCCGTGACGTCAGCCTTCGTTGAAATGAACGTTGGTGAAGATGCAAAAAATGTGACACTCTGACAAATGCCTTAAGATTTGATTCACAGGTGTCTTTGCTTCTTCTATAAAGGCATCTATTGTAGGGCAGTGTCGCCTTTTTCACCTGTCACAAATCACGTGTAAAAATACAGTGTCACGTTTTTCGCCTGTGAAAATTTACTTGCATTTATGCAAACAATCACGTTTTATTCGTCTGTCTTATTTTACATGTGAATACGCAGACTGTGCGACAACACGAGTAAAAATGCAGTAGCATGAATGGAGGCAGATTAACATAGAATTTAGGAGAGTAAAGGAGATAAATCCAACACCTCCCCCCCCCTTCCCCCCTCTTAATCTGGATCCGTGAATGCCTTAATCTTCAGACTAAGCAATGCACAAAACTTGTTGTGTGCATTAACACTTAATGCCTTCGTAAATATATCTTCGACCATGTCTTGCGTTCTACATTACATTAAGCTTATGAAGATGATAAAGCTTTGTCATCAGTACAATAGTATAGTAATAAACAACACAATGACAATAACAAAGCTGGAGATGGCGCTAAACACTTGTTCGACCCTGCTGGAGATAGAGATGGCGCTAAACACTTGTTTGACCCTGGAGATAGAGATGGCGTAGACTTTGTTTCAGAGATGCCACTCCTAATTCAAATTTTTGAGTGTTCCCTAGTTTTTCTTGAAAATTCATAAATAAAAGTTATAAAATACTTTGCATTCTTCAGTGAAGGATTTTTTATTGGGCCACAAATATCTGAATGTACAATGTCTAACAATCCTCTAGCAGTATGATGATGGTTTGATCTAAATGGTTTCCTAGTCTGTTTACCAACTAGACAGTCTTGACAGACAAGTAACTCGACTTTATCACGAGGATAGTCGAGATCAAGAACAGTAGATTGTCTAGACATTTGTTGTACAACATCATGATTGAAGTGACCAAGTCTATAATGCCAAAGTAAACTTTTATTTGCATGAATAGAAGTACTGAGCGTTTGACTAGAGACATAAAAGCAATGACTTAATTCATACAAGTAGCCATGCCTCTTTTCGAGTGCTAGGATCTTGCCTATCCTATCAACTGCTTTGCACTGATCACATTCGAATTCTATTCTATGTCCTAGATCTGTGATCATGCTTATAGAGAGCAGATTTGTAGATAAATTGGGTACATACAGGACTTTAGAAAGTAGCTTAGATTGATCATTTGCAAAGCTTTATCTTACAATACCTTTACCATTAATAGCTTGTGAGCTATTATCGCCAAGGTGAACATATTTGTTGGCACTGTAAGGCGTATAGGACTCAAAACAGCCAATGATATTGGTCATATGCTGAGTGGCACCGGAATCCAAGAACCAAGAACTGTCACTAGATGCTCTTTGATGACTGGTCATGAAGGCATCATGATCCGCTTCTTGAATGGGCTGTGGTACTTCTGTAGTTGCATTGGCCACTTGATTCAACTACCCCTTGTTGTTGTTCTTTGCTTGTAGATAAATTTAAAGGTGAAGCTCCTCAAAAACGCCCTTCACTCATACAGCCCTTAAAACCAGATGACTTTGAGAAAGCCAAACAAGAACGTTTGTGCTTTGTGTGTATGGGCAAGGGACACACAGTCAGACAGTGTCCCAAGGGGCCTTTCACTAAAAAAAATAAGAAAGATAAAAAACAAGTTCATCTTGTTCAGACTGTATGTTTTCCCAGTGACTCGGCAGCTTCTGAGATCAAAGTGTATCATGAAGATCATGAACACTGTTGCCAGCTGACCTCTGCAATGCTAGCGACAATCTTGAATTTCGTGGTTGTTCCGCTTGCAGTATCCGCAGAACAGCTTCTTTATCGTTTGCGGATTCGATTGTTCCTTGTGATGTGCTGGTTTCTATTCTTGCTTTGATTACTTCGAGTCTTTCTTCTTCTTTTGCTTAGTCGTGCTCTTGTTGGTGTACAAAGTGTGAGAATCAGCTGAGGAACTTGAGGCTTCGTTCCTCCGCGTGTCTTCCTGCAACAACATTGTAATAACTCTCGAAAGAGTCAGTTCTAAATGTGTCGTGATGATCATCACCCAGTTGTCGTATGAGCTTGGCAAGCTTGTGAGCAGTTGTATCAATGCGTCTTGATTGTCGATGACAGATCCGACAGCAGCCAGTAGGTTCTTGAATTGATTGATGTGATTCTGCAGAGAATCACCATTCACCATTTTGAGGGAGTAAAATTTCTTCTTGAGATGTAGCTTGGAAGCTATATCTCGCACTTTGTATAGTGTGTTCAAGATGTCCCAGACTTCTTTGGATGTCTGGGCTTTGGATACATGGCCGATCTGAGTATCTGAAATGTTGAGGATGATCAGCGCGAAAGCCTTCCCATCCTTCAGCTTCCATCTGGCGATTGATGCGTCGTCTGCTCTGAGTTTCCCTTCTGCACCTGTAACAACGTCATACAAATCTTTAGCCATTAGCATTGTTTTCATCTTAAATTTCCATAGATGGTAATTGGCTCCATCAAACTTGTCCATGATAGGACTGGCTTTTCCTTGGAGATCCATGTGGAAGATTAGTCTAGGTGATAGGAATGACTATCAGTGACTAAAGTATGAAAATCTGGTGTGAAAATACAGAACAAGAAGACAATTAATCTATCGGCTAGTAGAGTCTTATTACTGTGGAAGCTTATCAGGCTACGAAGAATTGCTTTGATACCATGTTGGGTGAAAGAGAGTGTGTGTGTGGAACGAAAACGAAAATAGCTCGAACTCGAACGTATTCGTGCGCAATGCGGAATGAGCTATCTCACTCTTTTCCTAAGCATGACTACGCTTATCAAACAGGAACAGAATATTAGTGATAGAAATCACATTCGATTTGATTACGTAGCCAAACATTAAGCAACAAAACATCAGAAAGATAATTTGTCACGAACAGCTAGACGAATTATTAGTCGTGAAAGGCAAGACTAAATATTAGTCGCGAACAGCTAGACTAATAATAATTTGCAAATAATAGACTACCAGATTAATAATAAGAGCATCAAACAAAATGTAGAAAAGCATAGCAATATTGACACAAATCTGAACGCAGAACAAACAGTTGTAATCAGATTAAGTATAGCAAAATATACAAGTCAATGATGCTGGTGAGCACAAGACAATAGCGGACAAAACCACATGCTTCACAAAGCTAATCACACAATCTATGAGAGTGATAAACTTATTACTGACAATACAAAAAATCGATGCGCGAAAGCATCTACTGAGTCTGTCTCTGATAAACTTCTGATGTTGTTATCACACGCCGAATATGTAGATGGTATTCAATACATATACATAATTTTACAGGTGTGCAAATGAAGAAAGTACAAAGTGGATGTGCTGTCTATGGGAGATTGTGGGTGGCGGCTGTCGTTGTCAAATCAGCTTGCACAGTTGCATGGGATGAGCATGAGAAGGTCGCAACGTCAGTCTTTGCTGAATGAATGTTGGTGAAGATGCGAAAAATGTGACACTCTGACAAATGCCTTAAGATTTGATTTACAGGGTGTCTTCGCTTCTTCTATAAGGGCACCTATTACATTTGTAGGGCAGTGTCGTCTTTTTTGCCGGTCACAAATCACGTGTAAAAACACAGTGTCGCATTTTTCGCCTTTTTCGCCTGTGGAAATTTACTTTTATTTATGCAGACAATCGTGTTTTATTCGTCTGTCTTATTTTACATGTAAATATGCAGACTATGCGACAACATGAGCAAAAATACAGCAGCATGAATGGAGGTAGATTAACACAGGATTCAGGAGAGTAAAGGAGATAAATCCAACAATGCCTATGAAAATTGGGTCATGGCAATTTCTACCTAGCAGCATCTCACTCTATCAAAAGTAATTTTGATGCTACTACAAGAGGAGATCAGAAGAACTGCATCCTCCTCCGACGGATTCTCAAGTTCTATATTCAAAAAAAAATTAGAAGTTCAGATCCAAGAAATCTACATAGTTAAATTATCTTGACAAGAGAAGCAATATGCATCAGTCTCTTGTATCAAACACACCATCAACTTCAGGGACTTCATCATTCCAGCCAACGCAAAAACTATTCTGCAAATACTGTAAGAGGACTGGCCATCTCATCAAGGACTGCAGAGTAGAATCACTGATTCTGGCCGTACGGTTGAATTCGATATAGAGAGATGCACCATTCTTGACAAGACTAGGAAAGTTTTGACTTTCGATAGAAGATGTGGCTATCTATATAAGCTTAGTTACTTTTATTCTACAAATAATCACGCTCTGAATCAACTGATATGCTTTGGCATTTCAGATTAGGCCATCTAAATTTCAATAGTATTCATCAAATGTCAAATCAAAATCTAGTGCAAGCGTCTTCTTTCCATTAGCAAATCAAATTCTCCATACACCGAAGTACTCAACATCGAAGTACCCGACTTCAACACTAACTCCATCAACTCCATCGACAACTCAACTTCGTCGAATTGCCCGACTTCATTGACTTTCTCATCAGGGAAAAGTCGATTCAAGTACTGTCAGAAGACTTTATGGCAGTTCACCTACTTGTACATAGTCTTTACTAAAGCCGACTGTAATCAATTAAGTAGGTAGAAAGCACTGACCTGAAAGACTTGTAAATAATATATTTCAGTTAGTTATCTAGAAAAGAGAATTGATTAAAGTAGAAATGACCGAAGCTCTAAAATATCCGTGCCTCACTGAATTGCGCTCAGCTTCACGCCCATGTACTCATTTTTTGATTTTTATCAAGAGTACATTTTTGTCCACACTACTGAATTGTTCTATTGAGCATTACTACTGTTTATTCATCTTGATTATTGTTGGTAACTGCTGCAATTGCGATCTACAGCCGTCTGTTGTTCTACTTCCGTTGCTAACCTACCATTATCGATCTGATATCAGAGCATCTGTTTTCATCAAAGCTCCTTTGATCCATTATCAGTCGATATTCCTGATAACTCACGATTTTCCAACAGTGATAACTATTTGAAATCTTACTATTGCTACTTTTCTTATTTGTAAATTTGAGTAATAGTATTTACTTGCAGTTAACATAGGTAATAGGACTCGTGGGTGAAGTGTAATGTGGGTCCATAGTTCGGTTTGAATTTGATATATGTGTGAAGTTTCACATGTGTGTGAATCCCACAAAGTGTGATTTGATCTCATAAGAATTTGTGATTACACCTAAATCAAGTGTAGATTGACAATCAAGATCAAACACTGCAAGAGCACTAATCTACATGCATAAAACTATCATTCAAGTACTTTCACATGACTCTTGTATGAAAAAAACTAAGTACCAAAAGTCCTTGCTCTCGGGTAGAGAGAGAAAATAATATTGACTAGAATCTCACAATCTCATATTGATCTCAAAAAACTAAGTACATATTGAAAGGATTCATCCTACTAGTACTAACTCGAGGTAGTCCATGCTCACTTCCTATTGGACTCCTTTTCTACCACCTCTTGATTCCTATTGGATGAGTGACTCATCAATCTCTTAATTTGATTGGACTCTTCTAATGAAATTCTCTCTTATGATTGGACCTTTGACCTCATGCCAACACTTTGGAAGTGGTCACTCATCAAATCTAAACTTGACACTTGTAGTGAGCCTAACTAGCTTGAGCTACATCATAAATCACTTTTGGCCTAATCATGGAAATACATGTGTATTGACTATTTTGCCTCCTAAGTAAAAAATGGCCCTACCACTAGCTTACACATAGATGGTAACAAATAAAATTTGTAATACCCCTAAAACCAACATAGATGACTTTTTGCATTTTTCACACTCCAAAAAAGTTATCTATTCAAAAAAAAACATGGATCTTGGAATCAATCCAAGATTAGATCTAAGCTTGATGAAGGAGCTCTTGAGTAGTGGCTTGGTGAGTAGATCATCAATACATGAAGATGAATCAATATGCTTCAAGTGGATCTCTCCTCTAATAGCTTCTCTCTCACAAAATGATGTGAACTTCGATGTGCTTGCTACTTGCATGAAATATTGGATTGTTGGCAAGAGCTTGGGTTGAGATGGTTTCACATTTGATCAAAGGCAAGTCCTTCTCCTTAATGCATTTGAGCTCCAATAAAATCCTCTTGATCCAAAGCACTTCTTTTGTTGTTGTAGTTAGTGCCTTATACTCGGCCTCACATGAAGAGAGAGAGAGAGAGAGAGAGAGAGAGAGAGAGAGAGAGAGAGAGAGAGAGAGAGAGAGAGAGAGAGAGAGAGAGAGAGAGAGAGAGAGAGAGAGAGAGAGATAGTATCTTGCTTTTTGGAAAGCCAAGATATGAGATTACCTCCAAAGAATATGGTGTATGCACTTGTGGATTTTCGATCCACTTTGTCACTTTCAAAATCCGAGTCCGAGTAGCCAATAATGGATAATTCTTCACTTTTATATAGCAAACCATAATCATGAGATGAAGATATGTACCTTATCACTCTCAACCAATTTCCAATGGCGGATCTTGGGATCTTGCATAAATTGACTCAACTTGTGCACACAATAGCTCAAGTCGGGCCTAGTGATGGTTAATCAAATTAAGGAGTCAATAAGACTCCTAAAGAGGGTGATGTCCTCGAAGGATCTTTCATCTCCCTTATTAGGAACTTTTACAACATGCTCCATTGGTGTATCAATGGTCTTACAATTCTCCATATGGAATTTTTTCAGCATTGATAGAGCATATCTAGATTGACATATAAACGCATAATCATCATGAAATTCATTCTCTAGGCCTAAGATATAATGTATCTCTCCTAGATCTTGTATTTTAAACTCACCTCCAAGTGCAACTTTAATCTCTTCAACTAGTTTGATGCAACTTCCACAAAGGATAATGTCATCTACATAAATGAGAAGAATGACAAGATCACTAGCAACAAACTTTAGATACATGAAAGGATCATAGTCACTTAGGATAAATCCTAGTGAGATAAGAAAAGAGTTGAGTCTAGCATACCATGATCTTGGTGCTTGCTTGTCAACGGGAGAATCCCCACCTCCTTATATAGAGAGTAGAGTCCTGTGCATGTAACCATGCGATCTCCATGCAGGTCAACTATAAATAGATCACACCTCTTCATGTAGTCCTCCTGCCTATATCCGTCACACAAACATGCAATGCTCCAAATGTCTCAATTAGAGTGTCTGGGTCCTCTCAAGGTAATTAGTCACAAACAGGCCTTGACATGGAATTAAATCACGATGTGACCAATAAACTCGAGTACTGGAGGGCCGGTCTACCATATCAGGACTATTCTAGGTCCTTAACCAAATATGGCCATAACACTCATACTTGGCTCTCATTCTCGTCCTTCTCTTCTTCCTCAGAGACCTCCTCAATCTATGGTGAGAGATGCTCTTGGATAGCTTTTGGCCTCGTATCTTGGGAATTCCTTAGAATCAGCCAACATCATCCTCCCCTAATATGTTGTAGGACCCACTGCAACACATGTCGAATGATATCGCTTCGCTCTGCATTGGCATATTTGATTGGCACTTGGAAAAGCGTAGGTCCTCGTTCACTTGCGTAAAAAAAATGCTTAGTGATGCCGATCTTTTGCCATAAATGGTTTCCACAAATTGTCGCAATTTTAACCAAAATGTCCTATTACCACAAATGGTGGACCTTAGAGCAAGACAAGTTGGCTACATGGGCTTTGTCTTCTCTCTTGAGGTCGATAAACTGATCTTCGATGAAGATGACATCCTAGCTAGTGAATATCTTCGACTCGATAAGATCGAACAACTTGTAAGCTTGCTCCGAAGTAGTGTAGCTGATGAAAATACATTTGATACTTTGGAAGTCGAGCTTCTTCTTGAGATCATGAGGAATCTGCGCATAAGCTATACATCCAAAAACTTGTAAGTTTGATAAAGAAGGTTTGGTACCTGTCCAAACTTCATGTGGTATTTTGGCTAAGAGACATTTAGTAGGACATCTGTTCTGAATATAGGCTGCTGTTGAAACAGCTTTAGCCCAAAAGGACTTCGGAAGTGTCGCATGCGCAAGCACACACTTTGCTGATTCGACTAAGGTTCCGTTCTTTTTCTCAGCAAGACCATTTGATTGAGGTGAATAGGAGGTAATGTCTTGTTTCTCAATGTCGTTGTTAAGGCAGTACTCCTTGAATTCGGTGGAGATGCATTATCTCCCGTTGACGAACCTCAATGCTTTGATTCTTTTGTCAGTTTGATTTTTTGCATGCTCTTTGAATTGTAAAACTTGTTGAAAGCCTCTGATTTCTACTTAATGAAGTAAATAGATGTTCTTCAGGAAAATTCGTCAATAAAAGTGAAGGAACGAAATGTTTTCTAACGTCGAAGCTTTGCTAGCTTTAAATCCTGAACCTTGACAAATGACGACACAACACGACATGACACGAAATCAGTCGTGCTCCTCAACTGACCAAGAAGATCCACCAAGTACCATGGGGTACAAATATCAGATCAGATATCATGACATCAGCAGAAGCACTCTAGATCATGGCTAATCTGCCATTTTTCTAATTCATGATTAGTTGTAGATGTTTAATCACTCTAATCTCGAAGTTACACAATGCGACTATATACTTTCTATTTGATGCATAATGCAGTATGCTAGTAAGCAAGACAAGAAGTTTGAAGACGAACATACAGAATACATGTCCACCTGTGTGCAAGACAATTCTGTAGAGGATCTGTAGATCCAAAAGTTTGCTAGTAAGCGAGACACGATTCGTGAGAGAACTGTATTTCTCTCACGCCAATGCACTGTGTGGATTTGTCGCACAGTGCTTGAAGAAAATCAATAGATGATATTGTAGCTGTTGTGCACATTATTATTCTAAATGATTGTATGATCTTGAATGAAAATTTGTCTGCTACTATTCGTGTGTCTGATTCACTTGCTCATTTAATTCCGCACCTTGGTTTGATATTGTTGAATGTTGTATTAATTTGTTAAAAGGTAGATTAGCAGTGTCTGTCTACACTCTGAAGGATTGTAGGAATGATATAGCTAGTAGTGACCAGCGATCATATTTGAATTCTTGACAAACTGATCTTGTTCGCGAACTCTTTCGCTTCGCTTCGTTTTGTGTTGTTTCGCGATCTGTATGCTAGCATGAATCAATGTCAGAGCTCGTTTGCGTTTTCTTTCCCTTCGCTTTGTTTCGTTTTCGTCCAGATTTTGTATTGTTTCATTTTGTTGTGTTATAGGGACTGATTAATCTAATACAAATTATTCTCAAACTGAAATAATTCGAAGTTCGCAAAAGTTTTGCGAATCATTTGAGAGTCTTTTATCAGTTTGTCACCAGGGTTTTCTAGCTGGAATTTGTAGTTTTTTAGTGCATTTTTTGCCATCAATGGTATCAGAGCCTACCTTGTCATAGTCTGACATAACTGAAAAGCTATCAGATCTAGGAGGCTAAGCATTCAAACAATCAACCATCAACAAGTGAACACGAATTCAGAAGCGACGGCTTCAATTAGTAGCATACAATCCAAGATCTATACAGTTCTGGATTCGTCAGGATCTAACTTCCTTGCCTGAGGAAGGAGGGCAATTAGGATGAGTAGGAGAAATATTAAACTCCAACAGTGTGAACACCGTCTCCTTGGCTACCATAGGAATTCTTGTCGATGATAGACGAAAGCCATTACACTGTCGTGCTCCTAAACTCATTTGCCCCTACGTGGACTCCTCAGAATTCATTCAACATATGAGACGAGTATGAGAGCCAAGGAATGCTAGTATGTAGAAGGGCAAAGACCTCTCCTTGTTTCTCCTTTCTCATTGGACACGTGAGATATGTATGTCTATACCCGCAATATCGGCATAGTGATACAAAGTTGCCTCGTGGCTTGTTAGGGCACTCATCGATTCTATGGTTCTCTCTACATCCACAACACTTGATTGGAGCTCTAGATCTAGTACCTCTAAACTAATTGGTGTAGATTGGCACTAAGTCGTCGTTCTCTCCATCTATGAAATGCACTGGAATAGAGTCTTGTGCTTCCTCTCAAGGTAGTAGGGTTCTTCGATCATAATCGTCCAGATAAATTTGTGTCGCAACATCCATTTCTATCAAAACAGTGGATGAACATGGACCTGATGCATATTGTGGAGGAGTCACCGTATAGGGATCTACAGGCTATTTCGTTTTCGCATGGGCTGAATCTTGTGACAAAGAAGGGATCCGGTTCTGAATTTGATAGCTGTTCTGCATGACTGAAATCAAAATATGATCCAATTCTGAATTCAATATCTATTTTACGTGACTGAAATCAAAATCCGATCCAGTTTTGACCTAAAACTTGATTCTTGCCATTTCTTCCCAACGTAAATCCCAATTGGCTCTGATACCAAATGTCAAGCTCTCCTTGAACTCCTAACCGACACCCGTACAAACATGCACTGATCACCACAAATTTTTAGCCTTTTTGATTTTCCATAAGCACAAGCATCAAACACAGACACACACACACACACACACACACACACACACACACACACACACACACACACACACACACACACACACACAATAGAATTGGCTGCTAATAAATTTTACAGTTTTTAGGACAATAATGATTGTACTTTACAATCATAGAGAGTTATTGGTTGCTTAATCAATGAATCTATTAAGTTCTACACATTAGATGTTGATCTAGATTCACTACACTTGGATTTAAGTAAGAGCAATGGATCAACACATCATTTTTTAGTGAGAGCGGCCTCACACGTGTGGAGTACTGTCCACTGTATGGCTTGCACCTGAAACGACAAGTACAATGATACTAGATAGCAATCATACATAAAAATCACAAGACAAATGACTAGAATCTCACAAAAGTGTAGAGTGTAAAAGTCTCATCAATTTTCTTAGCAAAATGATGATCCTTTTATGGATCAAGTACATCCATGAGTCTGGTACAGTCCAGCAAGCCTTCACACGTGTGAAGAGTGCCACATCACTTAGATCTATCCATTTGATCCATCCTTGATCCTTATCCAATAGTTGACCTTCTAGAATATGACTAAAATCCAAAAAGCTAGTCTCCTAGAATATAGAAATATTCCCTACAAAATAGGATCTAAGAAAAATGGTCAACTCTTAT
The DNA here is from genome assembly GCA_029204225.1 of Diphasiastrum complanatum. Taxonomy (NCBI): domain Eukaryota; kingdom Viridiplantae; phylum Streptophyta; class Lycopodiopsida; order Lycopodiales; family Lycopodiaceae; genus Diphasiastrum; species Diphasiastrum complanatum. The sequence goes on from CM055103.1 coordinate 1,945,804, forward strand.
CTTCTAGTACTCTATACACACGTGTGAACATCCACTTTCCATGTGGGAGCATTTACTCATGCACATGCAAGGAAAAGCTAATTTGTAGGTGACTAGTCAACTTGACTAAAAACTAGTCATTTCATGTTCACACTAACTAGAATGATACAAAATCAATTTGGATATATACAAACATGAAAAATACATCCTTTCACACATGGGAACAGGCTCCACACGTGTGAAATCAGATCATCAACATATTCTAATGTTTGATCAATATTTACATGAACCAATGTCAAGTGAGAAGTGACAATTTTCAACACTCCTCCTCACTTCTAACTTGGCAAATTTAGTGTACATCTATCTACAATTACAAGAGCATATCTTAACTTAAAAAATGGATCTTTGGACAATGGTTTGGTTAAGATATCAGCTATGCATTTGGATGATGGTACATGATGTAGTTGCACTTCCTTGGATTGTACCTTCTCCCTCACAAAGTGCTGAGCTATCTCAATATGCTTTGTTCTAGCATGGAAGATAGGATTTGAAGCAAATTTTTGAGAAGCTTGATTGTCACAAAATATGTAAGGGATCTCCTCGGCCTCTAGCACATGTAGTTCCATCAAGAGTCTTCTTAGCCATAGGATCTCTTTGGTTGTTGAAGTCAATGCCTTGTACTCGGCTTCACAAGAAGATAGTGAGATTGTATCTTGCTTTTTGGAAAGCCAAGATATCACTCCTCCACAAAGGAATGTTGCAAATGCACTAATGGACTTCCTATCCATCTTGTCACCTGCAAAATCTGAATCTGAGTAGGTTCTCAAGTGCCAGTTAGATCCTTCATAAAGTATGCCAAAAAATCTAGTATTAGAAACATATCTAAGTACCCTCTTGGCACTTTTCCAATGATGAACTAAAGGAGCTTGCATACTTTGACTCAACTTGCTTACACAAAAACTTAAGTCAGGTCTAGTGATGGTTAAATAGATTAGAGAGCCTATAAGCTTCCTAAAGAGGGTGATGTCCTCAAAGGATGCTTCATCACCTTCATTAGTTGCTTTCACAACATGCTCCATAGGGGTGTCAATCTCCTTACAATCTTTCATACCAAATCTTTCAAGAATGGAAGTAGTACACTTAGATTGACTTATTAAAGTACAATTGCTACTTCTAGACACTTCTATCCCAAGTATAAACTTTAGGAAGCCTAGATCTACCATCTTGAACTCACTAGATAAGTCAACTTTTACTTTGCCTATGCCATCATCATCATTTCCTATCATAATGATGTCATCAACGTAAAGAACCAAAATGATGATCTTTCCTTCATTACATTTGAAATATTAAGAAGGTTCATAAGCACTTAGTACAAAGCCAAGGGAATAGAGAAAATCATACAACCTAGAGTACCAAGCTCTAGGTGCTTGCTTCAAGCCATATAGGCTCTTCCTTAAGTAGCACACCTTTTGCTCCTCACCAACCTTGTTGAAGCCCTCGGGTTGCATCATGTAGATTTCCTCTTCTAAGAAGCCATTCAAAAAGGCATTTGTCACATCCATTTGGTAGAGATCCCATTTGAACAAAGTAGCAATGCAAATGATTAATCTAATAGTTACAAGCTTAGATACAGGTGCAAATGTTTCTTCATAATCCAATCCTTTTATTTGAAGAAATCCCTTAGCAACAAGCCTAGCTTTGTACTTACTAATAGATCCATCTTGATTGTACTTAATTCTATAAATCCACTTACATGCAAGTGGTTTCTTTCCTCTTGGAAGGTTTACAAGATTCCAAGTATGATTCTCTTCTAATGCATCATACTCTATTTGCATTGCATCTCTCCAAACTTTAGATTTATATGCTTCTTCAAAAGATGATGGTTCTTCAAGCAATGTAGCTAAAAAAGAGAGAGAGGTAGAAGATGTAGAGCCTTCCTTTTGCTTTCCCTTGTCCACATAGGTAAGCCTTGAGGGCTCGGCCTTGCTCCTTGATGATCTTCTCGGCCCCTTTTGACTCAGATCCAAATCTCCATCCCCGAGTTTGTCATGATCCTCCTCAAGTTTGTCAAGATCCTCCTCGGATTTGTCAAGATCTTCAATGCACAATGGGTTAAATCCATTTGACAAGCTCTTAGCAAATTGTGACTCATCAAAAAGTACATCCTTGCTTACCTTTACTTTCTTGGATGTAGGATCATCTATCCTATATCCCTTGCTATTTTCTCCATAGCCAACAAAGATTCCTTTGAAGGAGGTAGCATCTTCTTTCCTTCTAGTCTCCAAAGGAATGTGTACATAACAAGTACATCCAAAGATCTTAAAATCTTTTACATTGGGTTTCTTATCAAACAAGGCTTGATAAGGTGAGATCCCATCTATAGCACTACTAGGAAGTCTATTACACAAATAATTAGCACATGTTATGGCTTCTCTCCAAAATGAGATGGGAAGTGATGCATCAAGCCTCAAGGACTTTGCACACTCACATAGACTCCTATTTTTCCTCTCGGCCGTCCCATTTTGTTGAGGGGTGTAGGAACAAGTGTATTGTAACTTAATACCATTGATCTCACAAAAGTCTTTCATTTTATCGGAGGTGTACTCTCCTCCATTATCACATCTTAGTGCTTTGATAGAAGTACTAAGTTGTTTCTCTACTAGAGACTTGAACTTAATGAAAGCTTCATAAACAAGACTTTTCTTTGATAGTAACTCAATCCATGTGAATCTAGTACAATCATCTATAAAAGTTACATACATCAAGGCACCTCCATTACTTGCATGTGAAAAACTATGTACATCAGAATGTATGAGATCCAAGGGAGAGAGAGATCTTGATGAAGATCTCTTGTAAGAAGACTTGTGTGACTTTGCAAGGCCACATGCCTCACACATCTTTCCACACTTCTTGAAAGCTCTTGGTAGGCCGAGAGCTAGTTCCTTGCTTGCCATTGACTCCATAGATTGAAGATTAGGATGGCCTAATCTCTTATGCCACAGCTCCACTTGAGTTAGCTCCTCCCTAGCCAAGTTCACACTTTCACTTGAAACATTAGCATCCAACTTGAAAAGTCTACCTTGCTTAATGCCACTAGCTATGCACTTATTATTTTTCAAGATGGAACAAACTCGATTCTTGAAATGTACATCTAGTCCATTGTCCATTAATTGTCCTACACTAAGCAAGTTTCTTGAAATGGTAGGAACATACAAAACATTATCTAGATCTATCCTTTTAGATGTGCCTAAACAAAGAGGTATAGATCCTATGCCATCTATCTTGCATGCTTGATCACTAGCAGTGTATATTGACTTCTTAGAGTCATTACAAGATAGAAGAGTAGAAAAATAATGCTTGTTAAAGGACATGTGGGAACTAGCCCCACTATCTATCCACCATGTGTCTTGACTTGAAGTTGGTGTAGATGCAACCATTAAGGATGTGTTGAATCCATCCTCATCTTCTTCCTCTTGAGCAATGTTCCCTTGATCTCCTTTGGCTTGTTGATTCTTCTTCAAGTAGCATTATGAGGCAAAGTGTCCTTTCTTTCCACAAAAGAAACACTTTAGTTTTGCCTTGTTCTTCACTTTGCCTTTGGAGGTAGATCCTCCATTCTTCATCTCGGCCTCCTTGCCTTGATTTTTATTGAATGGATTTTGCTTCTTCTTGCCTTTAGATGTAAAGTTAGCTTTCTCCTCTCCTCCATTAAGTGACATGCTGTCCATTCTTGTCTTGAGGTGTAGAAGCCTACTCTCCTCGGCTACAAGAACATTGTGCAACTTTTCAATGGATGGAAGAGAGTCTTGAATGGCAAATGATTGGACTAAGTTGGTGAACTCATCACCTAGACCATTCAAGATGATTTGTACTAGTTCTTGATCTTGGATCTTCTCTCCTATTGCACTTAACTCCTTGTTAAGAGATTTGATCCTAAGGACATACTCTTGTCCACTCTCTCCACTTCCTTTCATGCTTTGGAAAACTTGATTTCTTAGCATGAGGATTCTTGAAGTATTGTTGGATTCATAAATTCTCTTTAATGAATCCCAAGCCTCTTTGGATGAGGTACAAGAAGACACCTCTTTCAAGAGGTCATTGCATACATTTAACTTTATGCAATGTAGAGCTAATCTTGCTCTCTTCTTGTATTTGGCTTGTTCTTGGGGAGTTTGAGGTTCTTCCTCTACTCCTTGAACTATGTCATATAGATCATGGATCACTAGGAGTGATTCCATTCTCACTTTCCAAATGGAATAATTTGTGGAAGTGAGTCTCTCACTTGATTCCATCAAATATCCACCCATGGATGACATTTTAGAATGAATGATCTTTAAAAAATCACAAAGATTTTTGAATTTTAAAAGCTCTATGAAAAGGCCTAAAGCTTACTAGAATGCCTATAGGCTTGTCTCTATCAAACTAGCACACAAGCTTGAATGATACTCAAAGATCTTACCAAAAATTCCTAGCTTTCACTCTCACAAAAAAAATTGCTTTACACTTTTCTTAGAGATTTCACTTCAACTAAGGATTTGAACAAATCAGCCTCTAAGATCAGAGCTTAGACTCTAAAAAGAAATGCTTCAATGATCCAAAACACTATTTGGTCATAGGCATTAGCTAGAATGAATCTAGATCAATACTATGCTTCAAAAAGCACCAAAAATGAACTAGTATTGTGATTTTGGGACCAACAAACACAAAGTAACTTGAATTGAAAGTTGCTGTACGGTTTCACACGTGTGAAAAGTACATACACAGCCTCCAAGTCGTTTTGATCCAAATAATTACAAGCTATCACTCTAGAAGAACTCGCCCTCACTAGTATTGGCCAAAAACAAATTTTGCCAATGATCTTTACAAGATTTATGATTCAATGATCACTCTCTTACTTAGCTCTGATACCATGATAAATTTTATAGTTTTTAGGACAATAATGATTGTACTTTACAATCATAGAGAGTTATTGGTTGCTTAATCAATGAATCTATCAAGTTCTACACATTAGATCTTGATCTAGATTCACTACACTTGGATTTAAGCAAGAGCAATGGATCAACACATCATTTTTTAGTGAGAGCGGCCTCAAACGTGTGCAGCCTGCACCTGAAACAACAAGTACAATGATACTAGATAGCAATCATACATAAAAATCACAAGACAAATGACTAGAAATCTCACAAAAGTGTAGAGTGTAAAAGTCTCATCAATCTTCTTAGCAAAATGATGATCCTTTTATGGATCAAGTACATCCATGAGTATGGTATAATCCAACAGGCCTTCACACGTGTGAAGAGTGCCACATCACTCAGATCTATCCATTTGATCCATCCTTGATTCTTATCCAATAGTCGACCTTCTAGAATATGACTAAAATCCAAAAAGCTAGTCTCCTAGAATATAGGAATATTCTCTACAAAATAGGATCTAAGGAAAATGGTCAACTCTTATCTTCTAGTACTCTATACACACGTGTGAACATCCACTTGCCATGTGGGAGCATTTACTCATGCACATGCAAGGAAAAGCTAATTTGTAGTTGACTAGTCAACTTGACTAAAAACTAGTCATTTCATGTTCACACTAACTAGAATAATACAATATCAATTTGGATATATACAAACATGAAAAGTACATCCTTTCACACGTGGGAACAAGCTCCACATGTGTGAAATCAGATCATCAACATATTCTAATGTTTGATCAATATTTACATGAACCAATGTCAAGTGAGAAGTGACAATTTTCGACAGCTACATTGTCTCCTCCCAACCTTTGCTGCATAGATCACGATGAGGAATGCCTCTCTCTAGGCTCTCTTATCCATGAACCTCAAGCACCCCTAAACCCTGACCCTTTCTATTGTCAGCACATGGGCAATTCCATGCACAATCAACGATCACAAGTCGGTAGTAGTTTTGCCACATGGAAAAACACGTAGGTCAACATGTGTCACTCATGCACTGGACCAAGTGTCCCAGTAAGCATATGAAATATGTCTTGTTTGATTGGTCAACCTTGACATGCATCACTCATTCATTGGACTAAATGTCCTAGTGAGCATATGACAAGTGTTAGTTGACCAGTCAACCCTCCTACTAAATAGGTGGTCAGTCCAGCCACTCCTAATTGACGACCCAATACTCTATATCAAAGCTCAACATGCGACTCAAAAGCACAGTAACATAGATAACCATTTTATTTACATTTCTTTTACAAGTGTCAACAGGCCGGTGACTAAGCCATTTCTGTATTTACAACAAGTATATCTGTAAGTGAAAACAATAAATAGAACCGAGAGATGGAGTAAAAGTTGTAACAAGATGCCTCTCCAAATCAAGTTCTAAGAAGATCCTCAAGGGAAAGACAAAAGCCATCTAGGCTCACATATGATGAGAAAGGTAAGCAAGTGGGTGACTCATGACTTTGCCTTACTCACATGTTTTGGAGAATCTTCTTGTGTAGATGATGGTATGCAAGTGAATATTGCTTCTCATGGTTTTCCGGCAACTAATGGATTTGGAAAAGAGGTCTTAGTCAATGGATTGATGGTCAAGTGGAAGATCAAGAGGTTGATCTCAAAGGGCTTCAACAACACAAAAGGGAAAGTGTCAATTTGGAGCTAGCAAGAGCATCAAAAGAGGGTCAAATGGCAAAGATATTTTGGATCTATTTTTGCAGGTGTTTGGAGACTCAGAGTCAAAATATATGGTCAAAATAATAGCAAGAAAGTGTTTTTCAAGTTTACTTTACTTGATCTATGTCATGTTTGAGCTATTTCATGTGAATGTATGCAAATTCACAAGATATGGAGAAACTAACTACATTTTCTTGCAATATCTTATTGTTGGAGTTGTACTAGCATTCTTGGTTGGCTTTTTTGATGGAATTGAAGCTAGTGGAGGTTCATTATGTCACTCATTCATGGCCAAGTCATCAAGTGTTGATGATATCTTGTGGCAAGATGGAAATGGAGTAGAATGCAATTTTATGTTATGTATTGGATCCACATGTGTGAAATAAAATGCCTTACTGTTATTGTATGGACAACAACTTCATTATTTCATATATTTGATGTTTGATCAAGATCTTGTTGATTTTGCATCTCTTTCATGAAGTAGATGTTGATTTTCTACATTGCCAATGGTGCTAATTGTGTTGTCTTCCATAACCAAAGATCAAGAGATAATTTGGGATCTTAGTGATTGACAAAATCTTCATAGCAATCTAGGGTGAAGGAGAGTGAAACATGATTGGACCCCTTCTTTCCTCCTCTAAACATGATTAGTTGAGTGAATTATGAGCCGTAAAACTTGATTGGACCAATTTGATGGATTTCTAGCTTTTTGATCGCCCCACAAAACACTGTCCATTATCTTGATCCAAATACCATCGATCCGGCCACCTACTATGTGGAAGACAATACTCAACCGTAGTACTCTACTTAAACGGTTGTTTATTATACCTACGATTCTAATGCTCAAATAGTGGATCCCAATGCCCAAGCTTACAATCCAAACCAAGCTCTCTTTGCTGCACATCAACTACCTGCAATACGAGGATGTTTTATCTCTACAGGTAAACATCCTAGTATTTGTTGCCCAGATAAACTCTGTTTTCCTCCAACTTGTGAAAAATGTGGTATTGAACATCATGTAAAGGACTGCCCATCTCAATCTAAGCCAACTGCTCCTGTCTGTTCAATGCAAGTAGAAACCTTACCCATCGAAACACATCCTATTTGGGTCTTGACTCGGACACAAACCCAACGCCAAGCCCCTACACTTGCACCCAACAAACTCACCCGCAGGCTGTTCCTCCAAGTGAAGATTCAACCTCGATAGTTTACCCTCACCCATCTGAAGAAATTCAACTGCATCATCAGTATCGCCAACAAATTCGCAATGCCGACCAACAATCTTCCACGTCCCATAAAGTACCTCACAAGACCTTTAAAAGCAAAACCCTTGAAGATATCAAAGTTTGGAGAGATTTACTACAAGCCAATGTCACTCTTCCTTTCCATGTACTCTAGAAGCATGCTGGCCAGTGGAAACAATAGATCCAATCCAGTAACACCACCACTACTGACGAGTTGCCTGAAATGCCCTTACATCTAACCAATCCACTCAATGAACAAGACAACATCAAAATCCCAGCTACCCATCATCAATCCCGTGAAGTTTTAGCAGTACTCGATGGTGGCTCCAGTGTCAATATCATTTCCACATCCCTCATGATAGAATCAAATCTGAGAGACAAGCTAGCCAAACCCACTTGTCAGCATCGAATGGCTGATCAAAGTGTAGTCTGATGACCTACCGGTTTCCTTCCACACGTGCTGATCAAACTAGGAGGTCTCAAGTTTTCTGTCGATCTCGTAGTACTTGATATTCCCAATAATGCCTATTCTTATGAATTACTACTTGGTCGTCTGTGGCTCACCAATGCACGAGTCGTTCATGACTGGAGCAAAGGCCGAGTCACTTTTGAAAATCGTGACAGTTCTGCCACCATTGATTCAACAGGTAAACTCAAGCCTGCACACATCCATGATGAAGGGTCCTCAACCACCAACTCAGTTTTTGAGCCATACCAGTCCAGCCACGAAAAAGGTCATTATGCTAAATCTAGTAATATCAAGCCACAGTCTAGCTACCATTGATTGTGTGAATGCCGATTACTGTGCTCAGCATCAGGATCATTGTACCTCTTCACTCCCGATCGATCATGACCAATTACCTGATCTGGATACACCTATCATTAATATCAATTTTATTAATATTCTTCCACACCATGACGAGCTACTAAATGTTGCATGGCTACCTACTAGTGAATCAGATGATTTATTCATCGATGATGAGAATGTCTTATGAATTCAGAATTGCCCAGAAGATTTGAATATTTCTGATTTTCAGATCCTAAATTATATGGAGGCACTCCCACTTAGGATCTATCCGCAACATGCGTCCAAGGTGGAACCAATTGCCAAGGTTGCAATTGAAAAGCCTGAGACAAAATTCTACCATCCCAAACGCCCACACTATCCATGGGATCTCTGTGAGGAGGAGACCATCTTTCAAATTGATGATGAGATCCTCCATGACGTACCAATCGTTCCTCATCCACACACCTCTCCACCACCAAAGCCTCAACCATGTGGTCATACTATGAAAGAGAAAATGAAAAAACCGCTTCAAATTCAACCACCGGATGACCTCACAATTGTTAAGCAAGTTCCTGAGGTTGCCTCTGTTCCTACACAGGCCCCCGAACATTCCCAATCACCATCCCGGCAAGAAAAAGACAAGGCCCCCCTTAAATCTCCAGCCCATGATGTTCCTACATACTTTAAGGACTATACGACCGAGGACACAATCCAATTATCCCAAGCTCAACATGAGCCAGCTGGTAATTCACCCTACGAAGGCTCTGCACAAACTATAACACTTTCTCTGAGTGAGCCAAATGAAACCAACGAATATCTTGTCCACGTCAGAGCTCATCTCAATCGCAAACAATACAGATGGCTTGAAAAGCTCCTGCAAAAATATCGACATGTCTTTGCCTAGACCTATAAAGACATGAAAGGTGTCTCACCCCAAGTAGCTGTGCATCGTATCCCGCTTAAACCGGGTGTGAGGTCCACTTCTAGTCATCCATACAGATGCAATCCCATCTATAAGGCCAAGATCAAAGAAGAATTACAACGCCTCGTAGATGCATGATTTATCTATGAAATCGAACATACTAAGTGGGTCTCCCCAATTGTCATTGTTCCCAAGAAAAATGGAAAACTTCGAATCTGTGTCGACTTTAAAAAACTTAACGCTGTCACCGAATGTGATAATTTTCTATTACCTTTTAGAGAATCCATCTTATAACATCTCGCAGGAGATGAGGCTTACTCCTCCTTAGATGGCTTTAGCGGATACAATACGATCCAAATCACTGAAGAAGATCAACATAAAACCGCTTTTGCCACAGAATGGGGAACCTTCTGTTGGAAAGTCATGCCCTTTGGTCTCTGCAATGCTCCTAGCAGCTTCCAACGTGTTATGCAAGCGGCCTTTTCTCAACGAATGGGCGATACCTTAGAGGTTTACTTGGATGATTTAGGAGCACATTCCGAAGAAACACGCCATCAGTCTGTGCTCAAATTTTTTTTATCCAATGTCAATGCTTCGGCATCTCTCTTAATCATGAAAAATGCCAGATTTGGGTAACCCATGGTATTGTGTTAGGACATATTATTTCACGAAATGGCATTGCCACTGACCTTGAAAAGATCCTTATCATTCAAAACCTACCGGAACTGCGCACGATACATGAAGTTTACTCTTTCCTTGGCTACGCCAACTACTATTGGTGCTTTATTTTTGATTTCGCTAACAAAGCACGCTTAATCTACAAAGTAGTTGTAGTGCCCAAATGGATGGATGAACAACACGTCACATTTACTCAACTCAAAGAAGCCCTTACCAATGCAACCGATGCATGCAAGTATGCCATTGGAGTAGTGCTCACCCAACCGGGAGAATTCAAAAAGGAATACCCAATCCGTTTTCTTAGTCGACAATTGATACCTGCTGAAGTCAATTATACCACTACCGAACGGGAAGCCTTGGCCATGGTATATGCGGTTCAGAAGTTTTGCCATTATCTTCTAGGAAAAGTTTTTGCGTTCTTCACTCATCATCAAGCACTGTTGTATCTCATCAACAAGACCTACACCACAGGCCGTATTACTAGATGGATCCTATTACTGCGAGAATTTGAGTTTAGGATCGTGGTTCGTAAGGGAGTTCAGCATTTTCTAGCAGACCATCTATCTCGAATCACTAACCTTCCTACCCCTGATCAAGGCGTCAACGATGATTTACCAAATGCAATCCTTTTCCAAGGTGACTGTACACCTATGGGCTAAGGAAATTACAGAATATTTAACTTCAGGGCAGATGGATCCTTCCTTCTCTAAACCTGAACAACGTGCATTGGTCCTCAAAACTAAACCTTATACGTTAATTGCAGGACAACTCTACAAGCAAGGGTTAGATGGAATTATCCGACGATGTCTTACTGAAGGTAAAATACCCTTTATAATCTCCCTTACTGAAGGTATTGGTGCAGGCCATTTCTCTTCTGAAACAACTGCTAAGAAAATCCTCTTGGCCAGTTTTTGGTGGCCGACACTCTTCAAGGATACACACAATTACACTAGGGCTTGTGATGTCCGCCAACGCACAAAATGCTTTCAAAAGACAGACTACATGCCTTTGCGCCCTGTAACCACTGATCAAGCTTTCCAGAAATGGGACATTGATTATGTCGAACCTATTAGTCCTGCTGCTCGACACACACAATCTCGTTACATCATAGTAGCTACAGACTATTGCACCAAATGGGCTGAAGCAAGAGCTGTTCAAAATGCTGACGCTCGTTCTACCACAAAATTTCTCTATGAACATATTATCGTTCGTTTCAGTTGTCCTCTAGAGCTTATTAGTGATAGGGGTACACCTTTTCTTAACTCTGTCATAGCATATCTCCTTTCAAAAATTTTTGTGGTACATCGCAAAAGTTCCCCATACTATCTATGATGCAATGGCCAGGCGGAATCCACCAATAAAATCCTATGTGGAATTCTCACCAAAACCATCGAATCCAACCAATCTGATTGGGAACTCAAACTCCATGCTGCTCTCTAGGCTTATCGCACCACCCCGAAGTGAGCTGCAGGCTTAGCCCCTTTCCAGTTAACATATGGCCAAGAAGCCGTTATGCTTGTGGAATTCCATATCCCCTCCCTTCGAGTGGCCTATAACCTTGAGCTTGATACTCACCAGAATCTAGCAAACATGTTATTCTATCTAGAGCAACTTTGTGAAACACGACGGATTAGCATCCATGCTCAACAAGTCCACAAACGATGACAAAAAACATGGCATGATCGATCATTGAAACTTTGAGACTTCTAGGTTGGAGATAAAGTCCTATTATACCAGGCCAAAGCCTTCAAAGGCAAACTGAAATTTTCTGGCCAAGGATCTTATGTCATAAAAAAAATCTTTGCCTCTAGATATGTTCAACTCCAAACCCTTAATGCGATATCCTCGACACTGTGGTCAATGGGAGCTGACTGAGAAAGTACAATAAACCCTGTTTTTATCTTGATATGTATTAGTTGTTTTCTTTCCTACTGTTTTTTCTTATTTTTTATTGTCTGCCTGCCTTTTTGGCAAAATTTTTGCTGTGCTTTCTTGTTCAAACCATCAAGATACTATCAGATCAGGTATACCAACAGTCTTCTCTGAGAAAACCACCAAAGCCATTAGTTTCAGAAGAATTCTTTCACACCATCTCAGATAGAATTTGTCTGACTCCTTTTTTATAGTGCACGATTCATTTTTGGCCTCTACGAATTTTGTCTCAGAGACAAAAAAATTCTAAAAATAGAAAAAGGTAGTTTTTTTTTCATTAGATATCCACTTTCAGAATTCGCAGATAATTCGCTGGAGCTTGAAATGATTCCCACGATTTCTCTGCTATCTCTGCAAATTCTGATCAGACAAATTTTTGCATGGCGTCGATACCGACAACTTAGCCGAAGACATGGTCACTAACTGCCAAGTATTCTACCAAAAGCACCATGGCAATCTTGATCGCGACGTCAGATATTTTGCGTATAATTGCGGTCTGGTGGCATTTCTGACAGAACTCAAAGGTTTTTGGGATCGAGGGCTACCCCCAATCGCCCTTGATATCAATAGACCCCTGCGAATGCAAGATGACCATATCAGCGTAGCAAGGCTCTATTATCGTGCTGCACTCACTTACGTCCTACACGTTGATATGGTGGAGCTATGAAAAACTCATAACTTTCTACAGGGTATGCTCCATTATTACAAACCCATGCCCTTACTGATCAAATTACGGTGACAAATTATAGAGGGCATCGGCACGACAATCTACCACTCCAACAACAACAGTCTCGCCTCCAAGAAGCACAAAAGATCCAGGACAAAAATATGTTGATTGGTGTGGGACCACCAATCCAATAAGGAGGGGGATAATGTTAGCAACTGTGCTAACATAGAGAAAATAAAAAGAAAGCAATAAAACTCTGTGGCATGTGTTTTGTAAGACCACGTATGAGTATCTGTCAATAAACTTCAACCACGGCATGTGTTTTGTAAGCCCATGAGTAGAAGCTTAGATAATAATAAAATAGCTTAAACTTAGATTTAGAACTTAGACTTAGGAAACTTAAGATTAGAAATGTTTTATCTTAAGTTTTCCTAAATTACAAAACTTTGAACTTCTAAATCCTAAGTTAGAAGTTCTAGAAAGACTAGAAACAGATTAGTCCCATAAGTTAGTAGATACTTATGGAAGACTCTCTTTGCCATAAAAAGAGAGGTATTTGCATTGTAAATAACACTATGAGATTATGCAAAATTGCTCTCTATTGAGATGATCATTCTATTTCTTTGTGTTCCCATTGGAAGGTGTATAGCTTAAGGGAAGGTGCTCGGGCCTCCTCTTGCCTCCTTTCATTGGCTTATTGTGGCATGTTTTTATTGGTTTATTTAGTTAGCCGCAACTTATCTTTCAAGCCCTCTGGGTGTTAATCTAGGTCTTAGTTTAGCAATCTTGCTAGTTGGGTTTGCCTTAGCAAAGATTTTTATTGTTGTTTCTAATTAGCTTTATTTCCGTTTCGGGCACTAGTTGGGTAAGCCTTAGTGCTCTCATCCATGTTGATTCTTTCCATATTTCCGTCGAAGCTTGTTGTAGAAACTTAAAACTGGGACAAATCTCTACATCCCTATACTACACCCGTAAGAAGATCTAGCCACCGCACACACTAGAAATACTTCCAGCATCTACAGAGTTACAATTTACATTTAAATCCGCAGACAGACTGTTTACGACCAAAGCCACCGACTTGTATTTGTTGAATTTCACACGTGTGGACTGTCCACTACATGTACTTGTGATCTCCTAAGGTGTGTAGATGCACCAAGATCAAGACTAGATTGAGATTCAAGATCTATCTTTGAATCTATGGCAAAAACACACTACTACATGCAGTCAATCACTTCCAACTCTCACTCACACATGTGGGAAGTATTCAAAAAATAATCGAAGTAAAAACAAGCTGCTCTCCTTGGGTAGAGAGAGAAAAAGCATCATGAGCTCTCGGGTAGAGAGAGAAAGCTAGAAATCCAATAACTCACAAAATCCATAAAATCACCAAATCAATTAGATCCAAAATGAGGAGTACAATGATACTAGTAGATCCATGAGCTACCACTATGCTTAACTATGATTGGACCATACTTTGTCACCTCTTGATCCTATTGGATCATTGATCCATGCATCTCTTAATTCTATTGGACTATATTCAAGCACACCTCAATTTCCTATTGGACCTCACAAGGTTCCACTTCTTAATCCTATTGGACCTCTTGGAATTCATCAAACAAAAGCTTTACACTTGTCTACACTCTAATTGGCACGTGTTTAGCCTCTTACTCTATTTTGGCTCAATAGTGGCATTACAAGTGGAAATGCATAATTTGCCATCTATGCCAAATTTATTCCTATCAACATCTTACACCTAGATGCTTGATGTAAAAAACATAAGACCCCTATATCTAACATAGATAATCTTTTTCAATTCTTCACACTCCTCCTAAAAAATTATCTATGAAGATTTGAATATTGATCTTGATATAGCTCCAAGATTAGATCTATGCTTGATGAAAGCACTTTTGCTCAAAGGCTTGGTGAGTAGATCGGCAATACAAGAGGACGAGTTGACATGCTCCAAATAGATTTCTCCTCCAATAAGCTTTTCTCTCACAAAATGGTGTGCCACTTCTATGTGCTTGCTTCTTGCATGAAATATGGGATTATTGGCAAGAGCTTGGGCCGAGATGCACTTTAGCTCCATTAATAACCTCTTGATCCAAAGCACTTCTTTGGTAGTTGTAGTGAGTGCTTTGTACTCGGCCTCACATGAAGAGAGAAATAGTATTGCCCACCAAAATTGGTGGCGGTCCCACGACAACTGCAATATGCAGTTATTGGGGACTTTTATTGGCTTCGCGCCGAATCTTAATTAAATGATACTGCACCTTCTCCATAAAGTCCGTGCAGTATTGAAATCCAAGTTGTGTGGCAAGAAACAACGATGGGCTCCGGCAATCCAATTGGAAGTTGTCCATGAGGTGAAGCAGGATTCCCAAGAGCCTCCCATCCTAGCCGCATGGAAATATAGTCGAGCAATCGATAGCTGATCTTTGATTTGCTCTGAGGCCATCAGCTTATTTGGATCGAATGCTAGGGTAGGAAGGCAATCGTCCCATTTGGTTGCCACTGACGCCAACAGAGTAAGATCTTTAGCAAACATTGCCGATTGTCACACCGTTGGATCCGAAGAGTGGACATACTCTTTCTGATATGCTTGTAAGGCACGGTGGAAGTCCACTGAAATGTTCCAGCTGTAAGGTTGATGGATGATTGGCCAATTGGACGTATGGATGGTGATTTTGTCTATAGCCAATCCCAAATCTTTCCATTTATGTCTTTGCGGCATTGGCACGTAATAAGGATCTACTCGCAACTGGTGAGGGCTAGCGATGTAACTCCTAATTGATTCCGGAGTTTTCTTAAAAACTGTGATCCTCCATGCCGGTTGCTCTCCCAATGCAAGTATTTTGTCCTTTCTTTGCTGGCCATGATCTCGGAGGTCTTAAATTTCAGAACCCATTCACCACACGAGGGCTCATGCGGATGGTGCTTTAAGAAGGTTTGGATCTGGTGCTCGATGCTGATGGACCTTCTGAATAAATGGCTTGTCCTTGATGAGGATGGACCCGCTTGTACTGCCGGGATGGTTGGCGGTTGATCTAGTAGATCTGGAGCTCCCCCCTGGTCCATGCTCGAATCAACCCCTGTATCCATTTGTACAGCTTCTTGGCGCGAAGGAGAAAATTGTGGCATGACCGGGACAAGGATTTGTGGTCCGGCTTCCAACACTTGAGCGGCGGCTTTTTCATAGGTGTTGATGGTTTCTTTTGCCTTTGCCAACTCAGTTGAAGCTGCTCCTTTGAACCTATCAAAGCGGCCTTGGAATCCTTGAAGGGTCACTTTGTATGTTTCCACTTTCTTGAATAAATACGCAATCTCCGTCGGTGTGACCGAATGATCGGGTATTTGCGTTTGCAGATAGGCATCACGCACAAGGGTGGTCGCATCCAATTCACCTTGAAGCCATGTGCGATCTTGTTCGGCCATCTGTAATTGCCCCTTCAGCAGTTGCTGTGTGGGTGGTTGATGACTGGCATCTTCGACACCAATAGTAGATTCATGGATATGCCCGAATCCTCTTCCAGGGGATTGGGATTCAAAGGGCACTGGGCTCTGGGGCATTTCAAAGAATTTGGTGGCCCCAAGGGGGTCGGAATCATCGAACATATCCATGAAGAACTGTGTGTTGGGTGAGGTTGCTTCGGTGTGCGGGAGTGAGGCGGCCTAGGCAGCTCTGATGGGAATGGTAGGCCCAATGGTCACAAATTGTCCTTGTATGGGGGCAGAGGCGAGGGAAGCATCAGAGACGAGGGGAATGAGAAGTTCAGTGCGAACAGTAGTAGGGGGTGGAAGAGCAGCTGACGAGGTATGCCTAGTGCGATGTCATGACGCGGAAGGCGAGTCAGAAATTACGATCTCGCTGCGTGGACGACGATGACTATGAGAACTTGAGGCCTGATGAGATGACTCGGCCAGTGATTCTTCGTAAACCGAAAGCACAGAATCCAGGTGAAAGCCATGGATTCTGTTTTCTAGGTGAGAATTGGCTAGGAGGGACAATCGAGAGCCAACGGTGAACTGCTGCTTAGTATTGGCCTTAATAGCTCGCTTGAGCTTTCCAGAAATAGTCTTGAACCAGTTATATGGTTCAAGAGGGGCTTTGGCCAACTTGGTGTGGGACTCCACTATCCTATGAAGGATTTGAGATGTGATGCGGTCTTTCTTGAGGTTGCCAACCATTAGGAAATGATTCAACAGCTGGGCAGCGGCGTCGATGGAAGGCTCAGTGATGGCTTCCAGAAAAAAACCATCATTAGTCCAGTGCAGATCCTTGATGAGGTCAATGTATGGCTTGATGGCCTGTTTGGCGTGCTTATGATTAAGTGAGGCTTGCATACCGGATGAGATTCCTATAGCTGCAAGTGCGGCCTCAGTGACACGCACCTTGTGTGTGGCTCCTTGGAAGATGATATAAAACTTGGATTTCTCTTCCTTTCATGTACTGAAGGCAAGAGTGATGAAATCCATATTGATGCATCCCAGAAAGGCTCTCTCATGAATACCCATTGCAGTGAGTAGAGGCTCCGCAAGGGTCATCCACTGAGTGACCATGCTTGTGCTAGGAAGAATCATGATGTCCGTTGCAAATGGGACATCCTGATGGATAGTATAGCGCGGAGACTGGGATGTATCGGTAGAAGAAATGATGATCAGAAAGGAATTATAAACGCGTGAAAGTGTATCAGAAGGCAATGCAGAAAATTTGGAATGAATCGAATTCAGCCAACTTATAGGTGAATTTGGTGAGTCCATTACACTGAATAGTAGTTTGGCTTATCAGTTCTGAACAAAATTTGCAGGCATGTACAGTACTGTAAAAATAGGCTATACAAATCTTGGCGAAGGTTTCTAGAGATCTGAACCTATTAGGCGAACGTTTTCCAAGGCTGGCGAAGGATGAACCTTCGCCTAGGTACTGTCAAAAATGCATTTTTTCACAATCTGAACCTATGGAAAACCTAATTTTGACATTTTAAGATCATCTAGCAGGTCGACGAAGGTTCATAATGAGGTTATGATGCTCGGCGAAGGTTCTAAAAATGGCATATCATTGAACATTCGCCTGACTCAAAAATTGAATTTTCGCTTGTCAAAAACCTTCGCCCATCTCAATTTAGATAAATCAAGGGTGGATGTACAGTCTGAGAGCTCAGCAAAGGTTTCGGGTTTATATTGGCCAAATCTACCCAAAATAGTGGTTTTCTAAGTCATTTTCCATAAAAAAAAATACTGTGCTTCATTTTCCTTATGCTGATGACTTTCTGACTTTTGCTCATCAGTCTTTCCTTATTTTTATTTTTATTTTGTAACTATCTTTTTCCAAAAAAGTTAGCAAATTAAATACTAAAAACAAAAAATTAAAAAACAAATAAAATAATAAATATATATTGAGATCAGGCTTGCTGAACTGGCGGAGTAGACTGCCAAAACTTGCGTAATCGGCTGTCATTTTTCGGAGTATCAAATCGTTTTCCATCCAAGTGCCCAAGAGTTACTGCGCCATAATCCAGGATTTCCTTCACTTTATAGGGGCCTTCCCCGGTAAACTTCAACTTACCCTTGATCAGCTTGGTTTTGTACATCAATGCAAGATCTCTTGCCTCCAGATCTTTCTTGTGCAATCGACGATCATGCCATGCCTTGCGGCGAGCTTTCTCTGCTGCTAAGGCATGAACTGCCATCAATCGGGTTTCACATAATTTGTGCAATGCTTCATGACGGAGTTGTAAAGACATATCATTATTTAGTCGTTCTGTTGCTGCTATGCGTAAAGATGGAATTAAAAATTCAATTGGCATAACAGCATCTTGACCATAAACCAATTGAAAAGGTGTTTGATTTGTACTATTTTTGTAAGCGGTTCTGAATGCCCATAATGCTGCATACAGTTTATGTTCCCAATCAGACCGACTCGCTTCAACTGTCTTTGTCATAATGGTGCAGAGAATCTTATTGGAAGATTCAGCTTGGCCATTCCCTCTGGGATAATAGGGAGTACTAAATCTGTGTATAACAAAAAAATCTTCCAGTAAACACTTTATTGTTTGATTAAGAAAGTGTTACCCCGATCACTGACAATTTTGATCGGACATCCAAATCTGATTATAATATTTTCATATAAAAACTTGGCCGTAGATTTCGCATCAGCCACTTTGACAGCTTTGGCTTCAACCCACTTGGTCATATAATCAGTTGCGACGATAATGTATCGGGCCTAAGATCCTTGCGCAACAGGATGAATAGGACCAACATAATGCAGTCCCCATTTTTCAAACGGTGCTTACGATAAAACCGGATGTAAGTTGTCGAGTAGGCCGTCGTGCTCGCTGGCAAACATCACATATCTAAATAAAACCAATAACCGGATTGCAAAAGTTTGCGAACAGTAATATAGAGAAGGGTCCTCCACCCATGCCATCATGTGAAAACATGATTAAATTTGGTACTTCATGCGGTAAAACACATCTTCGTAAAATATTATCTGCTCCACGACTATACAATTGTCCTGCAATTAATTGATAAGGTTGAGCCTTATGGATTAATTGTCTTTTTTGTACTTTTGTCAAAGAGTCATTCGGTTGTCCTAGCATCAGGTACTCAACAATATTTATCGCCCACTCAGGTACTGCTTCAACATAGAACAACGCAGCATTTGGTAGTTCATCATCCACTTCAGTATCAACTGGTGTGGATTCAATTTGCGAAACGTGATCAGCTAGATAATGTTGCTTCCCCTTTCTGACCACAATTCGAAAGTCAAATTCAGTCAATAATAATAACCATCCTGCAATACGTCCAGTATTACCCGTCTTGTTTACCAAGTAAAGTAACGGTTGATGATCTGTATAAAATGCAAAGTGCGTTTCCATGAGGTAGTGACAAAATTTCCGAACAGAAAAAATCATGGCTAGCGCTTCACGTTCTGTTGTTGAATAATTATTCTCTATATCTGTAAGTTGTCTGCTTGCAAATCATATAGGATAATCCTTCTTATAGTCACCTGGTTGCGTCAAAACTGATCCAATGGCGTATTTTGAGGCATCCGTATGAACATGAAACTCTAATGTCCAATCTGGAGAATGCAATATTGGTGCTGAAGATAATGTCTTTTTTAACTTTTCAAAGGCTTATAATGCCTCTACTGTCCAAATAGGAACCATAGTTAATTTGTATATAGGTCGTGCTAAATCCGCAAAGAAGATAATAAAAATTCGATAGTAGTTCGCATGACCCATAACACATAAACTCCTCGAATTGTTGCTGGCGGTGGCAATTTCACAATAACTTTGATTTTAGAATAATCGGTGGCAATACCATGTCTTGATATTACATGTCCAAGCACAACTCCGTGCGAAATCCATATCTGGCATTTTTCTGGATTTAGATATTTGCGGCATCTTTCAAAGACTTTCTTCAATCGATCCAGGTGGTCTGTTTCTGTACTATGAACTCCCAAGTCGTCCAAGTAAATTTCAAGGAATTTCTATAGATAATATTTAAAGGCAAATTGCATTACTCTTTGGAATGAACTTGGTGCATTATAGAGTCCAAACGGCATTACTTTGTAAGCATAGGTGTCCCATTCTGTTGCAAAAGCAGTTTTGTGACGATCGGCAGGTGCAATCTTAACTTGGTTATAACCACTAGATCCATCCAGAAAACTATAAGCTTCCGCTCCAGCAAGGCAATCCAAAATGCTTTCAGTAAAAGGTAACCGAAAGTGATCCTTCCGTGTCACTTTATTCAATGCTTTGAAATTCACACAGATTCGCAATTTCTCATTTTTCTTAGGAACAATGACAATTGGTAAATCCATTCAGTATGCTCGATCTCATAAATGAAATCGGCGTCAAGCAATCTCTGAAGTTCTTTCTTTATCAGATTTGCCACATTAGGATTACAGCGATAGAACTTTGTAACCTTTGGTACTGCATAAGGTACTAAAGGTATGGTATGTTCAATGACTGATGTCGGAATACTCTTCAAATCTTGATAAGTCCATGCAAAGCAATCTTGATACTTAATAAGTAACAATCGGAGTGCTTGATACTGTTCAGGAGTAAGTTGTGATCTCACTTGTACAATCTTTTTCGGTTCTCCTGGTTTTGCAAGATTCATTGGCTGCGTCCTAGCTGGGCCATCGTAAACCTCTTCAGATTACGACATGTGTTCTTCAGGTTCACGATGTGCTTTAGGTAACATTATAACCACATCATCCAGTGTATAACGTTTAAAATGCTCTAGCATATCATGCTGGACTACATTTGCTTGTTCTTTTTCAAAAGGACTTGTCTTGGATCTTCGTTTAGTCCTCTTAGCAAGAATTGATCGTGGAGGTGATGACTTTCGGGATGATAAATCTTTCTTCATAGGTGAAGACTTCCTAGATGATGATGTCTTGCTGGAAATCTGACTTGAAAAATCATTCTTGACTTTTCCTTTGGCTTTATCCAATAAAGGTGGCACTTCCTTTGAATCAATCTTTTGAGGGGGATTTTCCCATTTCAGAACCGTATTATAATGTTTCTTTGCTTGTTTCTTCGTCATCGAACCTGTGATCCTATCTCCCTTCAATATAACTACTTTGGACGATTTGATTGTTGGTTCATCAGGAACATTACGCACTCCAAATCTGGTTGGATCCATATGATGTAGAATCTGTTCATCCGTAAGTTCTGCATTGCCATCATAAGTTAAGGCATGGCTCACTGGTATGAGATCATCCTCAATTGGATCTGGTATAGGTTCCGTTGATATCCAAGCTACATTTAGCACATTTAGTGGAAACGTGATTGGCGTATCCAAAGTTCGATCTAATAAGGAAATCTTACTCATCTCTGATTGAATATCTTGTTGACACATATATCCTACTGTACAATCAATTGTTGAAAGAGCTTCGTTCCAATTGACAGTATCCGTTTGAGAGTCGTAGTGAACTCCCAATTTTTTCTCTGGTCGATCACAAGTGTGATTTGTTGTTGATGAGTCGTCATCCGCTTTTTGAACCATTGGTTTGATAGTCCAAGTTGTAGGATCAACTTTAACCACACGTTCACGATTTTCAAAAGTGATTTTTCCGGTACCCTAGTTATGAATTACTTGCACAACTCGTAACCATGGACGTTCTAAGAGAACTCGGTAGACATTTGGTGCTTTTGGTAAGTCCATCACGACGAAAGTAATGACAAACTGTACTCCTGCAATCCTGACAGGTATATCTTCCACCATTCCTTGTGGACGAACTATCGTTTGATCAGCTAGTTTAATAGCAAAAGTAGCAGGCTTAATCTTTGTAAGGCCTCATTTTGTACATAGCTTTGTAGAATCAGGTTAACTCCTGAACCGCCATCTATCACGGCTGCTTCTTTAAAAAATTGTCTACGTTGTATTGGCAGAGTGATATTCTTTTGTTCACTTTCCCAAGCGGCTCCAACATGGAGTACATCATTAGATTCTTCAAATCCAGCACAAAAAGCCGGCTCCTGATAGTCTTTTGATTCTTCTTGAGCTAACTTTTGTTCTAAGACTTCTTTTGCTTTTGGCACCAACTTTAGAAACTCTTCCAATGAAATATTAATCTTGCTAGACAAAATGTTCATGAGTAATTCTGTATGCGGTGCTTTCGGTTCAGTCATCTTGAAGGGTTTTTCGTGATGATATAATTGATCATTCTTATATGTACGTAAATTTCTTGGAGGTTGCAATGGTGAAGACCGAACTTCAGTTGTTACTTTAGCAGCTTCAAGTTCCTCTTCTTCTTGCAGATGTTTAATCCACTATCTCATATCCTGATATCTTTGTTTTTCTACATTAAGATTTGGATAGACTCTCGATGATGTTGGTGTATCGTTCAATGGAATAGAATCAGTAGGTATTGGATCCACTACTGGTTCTTTTTGTTTTTGTGCTCTGGTGACCACCATCAAGAGTGCACTTGGTTTATTCTGAGCTACTAATCCTTGCTTGATTGTTATCAAATTTACAGGTGTTGTAGCTGGTGGTGGCTTCTGTCTTGCTGAACAATATTTATAGCAATGTCCATATCCACAATCACGACACAATGGTACATATTTTCCTTTATTTGGTCATTCTGCAACTCTGTGATTTTCTCCACATGCAAAGCATCCAAGTGGTGCTCTGGCCCAATTTCTCGAGGCTTGTTGTTGAGCGGCAGCATAAATGGCATACTGTTCTGAAGAGCCACCTTCATGATCATTACCATAACTCCATTGCTCATCACTTCCGTAAGGTCCTGGTTCCATCAAATTGGCAGGAGGAGCGGAGTGCTTTGGTGGGGCAGGTAAAGCTAAACGTTCCAAATATCCAAGAGCAGATTGTCGAGGTCTTGCTGCTGGATTTCCTCCATACTATGGTTCTCAATATCCCATTTGGGCATACCGTTGCTGAATTATCCGAGGATTGAAGTTGCAAAAAGCAGTCTCATGGTCAGGTGAATTACACAGATGGCAAACATTGATTTCCATTTGTTTTTATAATTGAGGACACTCGTTCACTGTGTGATTTCTTGTACAAATAGAATACCAGACACTTTCCCTAGTAGGAAAAGTCTTTGCAAACTTCTCAGGTTACTTGTTTGCTTGTCCGTGAAAAATTTCCAATGCTTTGATCTTCTCATCAAATTGCGATTGCAACTTTTCCATCTGTTTTTGTTGGTTCTTCCCAAATTTCTCGAACTCATTGAGCATCATTTCTACAGTAACGTTGACATTCGTTGATGCAATAGTGGTGGATGTCGTAGTAGTCTGTCCTGCTGTATAAGGCAACATACTGATATTCGGCTCATCATCTGAATCTTCATCCTCCTCCCAAATTGCATCGTCCATAGCATTTTGCAAGAGTGCATACTCATTATGACGTTTCAGCTCACGTCTCATCCGTTTAGGTAGACATGATAAAAACCACATAATCATGGCATTTTTTAATTAGTTCAAGCTCACATTCAGATCTAATACGTTTCACTCTTTCGATATAATCTCAAATCATTTCCCGCTTTCCCATTTTAATTTTACTTAAAAGTAGGAAAGGGTCTTCCATAAACTTCCGCGGTTTGAACCGTGTGATGAGGGCTCGTTTAACAACCTCTCAATCTGTACGCTTAGTTTCATCTTGATTATGGTAGCAATCTTGTGCGATGCCTGTGAAGGCCATATGAAACAGCTTAAGTTTATCTTGAGGATAAATCTCGCCATAGACTTCACAGGATTCAGCATAGATCTGAAGAAATCTAATTGGATCTGTTAATCCAATATATTTGGGTAGATCCAAATGGGGTGCTCTTCTAACAATGATTGGATTGACAAAAATCACATAATCATGGCATTTTCATTAATCAGCTCAGGTTCACATTCAGATTTAAGACGTTTCACCCTTTCGATGTAATCTCGAACCATTTCTCACTTTCCCATTTTAATTTTACTTAAAAGTAGGAAAGGGTCCAGCATAAATACAAGAAGCAACCCAAGAAGTCAAATGTGGAGGATAAGAATCAAGGATCCACATCAGGCAAGAAGAAGAAAGGCAATTGTTTCTATTGCCAAAAGCTTGGACATTGGGCAAGAGATTTTTGCAAGAAGAAGGTGGATATTAAGAAGGGCAAAGTGAAGCAGTTGACCAATTTTGTCTAAGAAGAGAATGATAGCGATAACGAAGATCAAGGCACGACATTTGCGACAACATTAGCATCGCAACATTCCATTGATCATGAATAGCTATTTATACTGAGAAATTAGGTCGCCAAAAGCATCATCCAATTGGTTGTGATGTGTTAACATCCATCCAGTTAGGACTTCTCAGAAATTACTTGCTGTGGATTACTACTATGAAGAATTGAAAAAGATTATATATGTTAGATATAGGGGTCTTATTGTTTTTATATCAAGCATCTAGGTGTAAGATGTTGATAGGAATAAATTTGGCATAGATGGCAAATTATGCATTTCCACTTGTAATGCCACTATTGAGACAAAATAGAGTAAGAGGCTAAACATGTGCCAATTAGAGTGTAGACAAGTGTAAAGCTTTTGTTTGATGAATTCCAAGAGGTCCAATGGGATTTAGAGGTGGAACCTTGTGAGGTCCAATAGGAAATTGAGGTGTGCTTGAATATAGTCCAATAGAATTAAGAGGTGCATGAATCAATGGCCCAATAGGATCAAGGGGTGACAAAGTATGGTCCAATCATAGTTAAGCATAGTGGTAGCTCGTGGATCTACTAGTATCATTGTACTCCTCATTTTGGATCTAATTGATTTGGTGATTTTATGGATTTTGTGAGTTATTGGATTTCTAGCTTTCTCTCTCTACCCGAGAGCTCATGATGTTTTTTCTCTCTCTACCCGAGGAGAGCAGCTTTTTTTTACTTAGATTATATTTTGAATACTTCCCACATGTGTGAGTGAGAGTTGGGAGTGATTGAATGCATGTAGTAGTGTGTTTTTGCCATAGATTCAAAGATAGATCTTGAATCTCAATCTAGTCTTGATCTTGGTGCATCTACACACCTTAGGAGATCACAAGTACATGTAGTGGACAGTCCACACGTGTGAAATTCAACATGGTATCAGAGCCAGGTTAAGGTTACCATGAATTTTGATCCATCTAGGTGAAAAAAATTTCATCAATCTTGAGCTAGAAGTTGTCAAGGCCCATTTTTCTAGCTATCTTGTTCAATCTTGGATCAAAAGAGATCAAAAGGACGTTGATTGGGTCTGACCTGGTACTGTACGGAATCAGGTGCTTAGACACGTGTGAGGAACATCCAATTTCAGTTTGGAAGTTCTCTCTCATGCTTGATCCATTTATCTTGCTTGATAACTTGTTTTGAAGCTATTTTTGTCTAGTTTTTGATGCAATTAGTTTCATTCCATTTGGTTGAGCCAATCAGAAGTTATAAGATTTTGAAGAGGGTTAGGTAGGGCACCTAGACCTGGGTGGACACATTTGGTTTGGTCAAGAGATTGCTTGGTTGATCCAAAATCACAGTTGTATGCTTGCCAATCTCATCTATATGTGATCTAGACATTGTTTTGAGATCTTAGCCATTTTGTTTCATGCAATATCATTGTATTTGAGTCAAATTTGGTTTCTTATAGTACTTCACACGTGCTAAGAGTGTTCAATCCTAACTTTGCCTATACTCCATCATTTGATGTGAAATAGATCTTGTTTTAGAGAGATTTGTGTAGCTAGTGAGAATCAATTCACAAATAGTTGCAAGATCTTTCATAGGAGGAGATAGTACTCTATTATTGGATCCTATTGAGAGTGTGTAGCAACATTTATTGTTCATCATTTGAGTTTTCTTCACTTCAAATGTCTTCAATGGGTTCATCCTTGTTGGAACCAAGTGAAAGATTGACCACTTCAAACTATTCAATTTGGAAAATGAGGATGGAGTCCATCTTGATCCTTCAAGGTGTGATGGACATTGTTCTTGGCCTTGAAGAAGAACCACAAGTTCTTCGAGAGGTTCAAAAATACAAAAAGAGAGCTAGGATGGCTCTCCACTACATTAAGATGAATGTCTCTAATGAGATATTGAGGGAGATAGGTACTTGTACAACAGCCAAAGAAGCTTGGAATTGTCTCAAGACTATCTATGAGGCTAAGAATACCTCTAGGCTTCTCACTCTTAGGAATCAAATCTTTCAAAGTAGCCAAAAGAGTGATGAGAGTGAATCTAGTTATGTTTTGAGAGTAAAAGATATTCATAGAGAACTTTCTTGTATTGGTGATTCCATCAATCAAAATGATCTAGTTAAAGTCATTCTCAATGGCTTGAGAAGTGAATTTGATAACCTTGTCCAATCCTATGCCATTAAGGAGGAGCTACCAAGTTTGGAGGCTCTCCAAAGTGTGCTAATTTCGGAAGAATCAAGACAAGAGTACAAGCTCTTGAGGATGGACAAGATTTCTCTCACTCATAATGATGGCAAAGATCTCTTTGCCAAGGATAAGCACAAAGGGAGGAGCAAGAACCAATATCACCAATCCTCAAGCAAGGACAAAGTCAAATCCAAAGACAAAGATGAGGAGGAAGATGATTCCTCTAATGCTTCATCATCCAAGCTCAAGAAGAAGAAGATCAAGTGCTTTTATTGTGGCAAGAAAGGTCATTATGCCACCAATTGCTTCAAGAAGAAGAATCAACTCAAGCAAGCCAACATTACCAATGAGAAGGAAGACACTGTTGCAAGTGATGGAGAGGGATCTCTTATGGTCTCTAGTTTCTCATCTACTCCTTTCAAGAAGGACGGCCTATGGTATATTGATAGTGGAGCCTCTTCACATATGTGTAGCTCCAAGGACTCTTTCTCTTCTATTGCACCTTATGATGGAGTCAAGAAATCAATATACACTGCAAATGATTTTGAATGTCCTATTGAAGGAATAGGGAACATTCCCTTGAAGCTTGCATCCTCTAAAGTTCTTTCTCTCTCTAAAGATCTTTATGTACCTAAGCTTACCAAGAATCTTATTAGTGTTGGCCAATTGCTTGATAATGGCCTTGATGTAAAATTCAATGTTGATACTTGCACTATCAAGAAGAATGATGAGATACTTGCATTAGGATCTAGATTTGGTGGCATCTATAAACTAGATCCAAATGAGTATGTGAATGCTTGTAATGTTGCTCTTGTGAACAAGCTCTCTATGGAGGAATTATGGCATAGGAGGTTGGGACATCCCAACTACAAATCCATGCTCTCTATGATCAAAGAAGCCAAAGCTATTGGCTTGCCAAAGTCACTCTCCAAAAAAATCAAGCCTTGTGAGGCTTGTGCTATTGCTAAATCTCACAAAAAGCCTTTTACAAGATCTTCTATCAAAAGCAAGCATCCTTTGGAGTTAATCCACTCGGATGTGCATTTCTCATCAACTACAAGCAAGGGAGGAGCCACTTGTTTTGTTAGTTTCATTGATGATTACAAAGATTCACTTGGATATATCTTCTTGCTTCTAAATCTATGGTGTTTGATCATTTCCTTATTTTCAAAGCTTATGTAGAGAAGCAATTCTCATTCAAGATTAAAGCTCTTAGAAGTGATGGAGGTGGTGAATATATCTCCAATAAATTTCAAGATTTTTGTGAGCTTGAAGGCATTAAAAGAGAGTTCTCTTGTGCCTACTCTCCATCTCAAAATGGAGTGGCCGAGAGAAAGAATAGATCTCTTTGTGAATGTGCAAAATCTATGAGAATTGAGGCATCTTTGTCCAAAGATTTTTGGGGAGAAGCCATCAATTGTGCAAATTATCTTTGCATTAGGCTCCCACATATAGCTCTTGGAGGAAAGTCACCATATGAAATCTTATTTTTGAAAAAGCCTAAGGTTGATCACCTTAGAGTTTTTGAATGCTTATGCTTTGTCCATATTCCCTTGGAAACAAGGAAGAAGGAAGATCCTAGTGCATGTAAAGGGATCATGGTTGGATACTCATCCACCAAGAAGGCCTATAGAGTCTTTATACTCTCTACTTCTCAAGTTATTGAAAATAGAGATGTTGTCTTTAATGAAGATCAACACTCATCTTTTGAAGAGGCCGAGATCAAGAAATCTATGGATGCATTGTCAATTAATGATTTTGAAGACAATCATGATGTGATGGGGTCGAGATTTGAAGAAGACTCTCCTCGGATTTTCTCACCAAGAAGATCCATGAGAGATAGATCCGAGCCTAAGAGGCTCTCATATGTTGACAAAGGCAAACAAGTGGATCTTAATTCCACTAATTATGTTTTTTATGTCTCTCATGAAGAGCCAAAGAATGTACAAGAGGCACTCAATACCAAGGAGTCGTATGATGCCATGAAGCAAGAGTATGATGCATTGATCACCAACAATACTTGGGAGCTTGTGGATCCTCCATCCAACAAGCATGTGATTGGTTGCAAGTGGGTATTTCGGATCAAGTTCAATCATGATGCACCATCAACAAGCATAAAGCAAGATTATGTGCCAAAGGATTTGCTCAAATCCATGGTCTTGATTATGTGGAGACCTTTGCACCCATTGCAAAGATGGTGACAACAAGAATTCTTATTTCTCTTGATTGTTTTTTCAGGTGGAAGGTGTTTCAATTAGATGTATCCAATGCTTTTCTAAATGGTTATCTTGAGGAGGAGATCTATATGGAACAACCTCAAGGATGAGTCCAAAGTGTGCTTGCTCTTCAAAAGTCTTTATGGACTCAAGCAAGCACCAAGATCATGGTATTCAAGACTTGATTCTTTTCTTATCTCACTAGGATTTACTCTTAGTGACTATGATCCTTCCATGTATCTAAAGTTTGTTAATAGCAATATTGTCATTCTTCTAATTTATGTTGATGACATTATTCTTTGTGGAAGTTGTATCAAGCTAGTTGATGAAACCAAGCTAGCACTTGGATGTGAGTTTAAAATGCAATATCTAGGAGAGATGCATTACATCCTAGGCCTAGAAATTTATTTTTATGAAAATCATGTCTTTATATGCCAAACTAGATATGCTCACTCTATGTTGAAAAAATTCCATATGGAAAATTCTAAGAGCATAGATACTCCAATGGAGCAAATTGTAAAAGATCCTAATAAAGGTGATGAAAGATCCTTTGAGGACATCACACTTTTTTAGGAATCTTGTAGGCTCCTTGATTTGGCTTACCATTGGAGGGTTTGCGGATCTCAAGGCAACCCTAACCCTAGTTAATAAGTGAGAGGGATTTGGCACCCTACGTGTGTAAGTCCAACCTGATGACCACATAGTTATTTGATTAATTAGAATGTTAATAAAAGGACTTTAGGCCTTTTTGCGGGACTTTAAATGTCGCAGGGCTTAAATGTCAAGTTAGTGAATAAAGTTGGATTTCCCTCCAATTTTGATGGTTCCCACACTTTTTTAAATTTGAATAAAAAGAGAGGCAAGACTAGACCAATAGGATTCAGATGCCAGGGTCCTCCTCTCTACTGTAAAAATGGACCAACTCGAGTTGCTCCTGATGTTCATTTATTCATTTCAATAAAGCATATTGGTTCTCTTTAGAAATGGATTGATGAATGTCCTTGCTCTTCCTCTCTTTTCCTCCATTTCTCATGCTTCCTTTATATTTGTTAATTATTGGATTTGATCATTATTGGGATTGCTATTTCTTATGCTTTTTGTGAGAGAAAAGGAGAGAGAGAGAAGAGTAAGTTTTTATCATTGTTGTGGATTTAGGGTTAATGGAAGTAGGGTTAATGGATGTAGTGTTAATGCTTAGTGTTAATGGATGTAGTGTTAGATCCTCCATTCATGTTGAAATCTGAACTATACTATCGCTCTCATGGGAACGAACGATCCATCTTGATTATACTTCAATCTAAATAACCACTTGCAATCAAGAGGTTTTTTCCCTTGAGGAAGATCCACAAGATCCTAAGTATGATTCTCAATAAGAGCATCATACTCTACTTGCATAGCATCCATTCAACTTTTAGACTTACAAGCATCTTCATAGCATGTTGGCTCATCTAACATTGAAGTAAGAAAGGTGTAAGATGTGAAAGATGATGAGCCTTCCCTTTGATCACCTTGACCATCATAGGTGAGCCTCAATGGCTCGGATCTTGCCCTTGTAGATCTTCTTGGAGTTCTTGGAGTTCTTGCATCTTGAGGTGTATCCTCAAGTTTTTCTTCACTTGGAAGCTCCTCCTCCATCCTAGCATGATCCTTGGCATCAAGATGATTAGTAGCATTATCATCCAAATCACAAGCATGTCCTTCATAAAAAATAACATCCCTACTCACTATCACCTTGCTAGTGATGGGATTGAAGACTCTATAACCTTTGCTATTCTCACCATATCCCACAAAGATGTCTTTGATGGATGTTGCATCATCCTTCCTTCTCTTATCCAAGGATTGGTGTACATAGCAAGTGGATCCAAAAACTTTGAGATCCTTGAGATTGGGCTTCTCTCCAAATAGAGCTTCAAATGGTGTGATTCCTCCAATGGCTTGGTTTGGCAATCTATTGCACAGATAGTTAGCACAACTTATTGCTTCACCCCAAAATGGTTTAGATAGAGAAGCATCTAGCCTTAAGGCCATAGCACACTCACAAAGAGATCTATGTCTTCTCTCACTCACTCCATTTTGTTGAGGGGTGTATGGACATGCCTTCTTCTTCTTGAGACATTATGATGCAAAATGTCCTTTCTTTCCACACAAAAAACATTTGTACTTGGACTTGTCTTTGATCTTGCCCTTTGAGCTTGAAGCCTCCTCCTCCTCCTTGGTCTCCTTGAAGTACTTCTTCTTGCCATTGGTCTTCTTCTTGCCTTTGAATGAGAAATTAGCTTTCTCATCACCATCCTGCAGAGAAATAGCATTCATTCTTGCATTGGTATGCATCATCCTACACTCTTCAGCCACTAATACACTGTGTAGCTTTTCTATAGTAGGCAAAGTGTCTTGGATTGCAAAGCTTTGGACCAAATTTGTAAAGCCACTCCCTAGGCCATTGAGGACAATCTGAACAAGCTCACTATCTTGAATCTTCTCTCCAATGGAAGCTAACTCCCTATTGAGAGACTTGATTCTTACCACATAATCCTGTGCACTCTCATCACTCCTCTTCATGCTTTGTAGAATCTGATTTCTAAGCATGAGAACCCTCGAAGTGTTACTAGACTCATAGATAGATTTGATATATTTTGAAGCCTTTTTAGCACTCTTACATGATGATACTTCCCTTAAAAGATCATTGCTTACATTCATCTTAATACAATGAAGTGAGAGCCTAGACCTCTTCTTGTATCTCACTAATTCCTGTGCACCTAGAGGTTCATCTTCATCATCTATTAGAAACTCATAAAGATCTTGGAACACCATTAGTGACTCCATACTCACTTTCCAAATAGCATAATTGGTAGAATTTAACCTCTCACTAGCTTCTAGAAGTTAGGCTCCCACTGATCCCATCTTACTAGCAAGATTCTACACACAAGATATAGATTTGTTTGACTCTAAAACTCACAAAGGTTTCTAACTTGCAGTGTTTCACTCAAATGTTGACTTCTAATCCAACAGATGGACTTGTAATCACAGTTCTATCACTCCCTGACAAAGCTAGAATGAAGATAAGATGAGATGAAAACTACTCTCAAGCAAATCTTGCCAATCTTGGCTATTCTTGGACAAAAACTGACTCTATCTCTCTAATTCACTTTGATGTACTTTCAAGACCTGGTTTCCACTTTAAGAAGGTCTGAAATCAGCCTAGATTAATTCGTTTTCATGAAACAAATTCAAAACTAATCAATGGCAAGTGATCTTGGTAGCTTATGCTAGGATTTGCACCAAAAATTACATCAAATTGACGCTAGATGAATTTTCTGTGATCCAATGAATATGGGTTATTAAATGCTGGTTCAGCGATGCCCACACGTGTGAATAGTACAGATTTTGATCCTAAAAAAGTTTGGGATCAAATTCCCTCACCAAAACCTGGATACCAGCTCGCCCTTCCAATACTAGCTTTTTGCACCAAAACCTGCTAAAACTGGATTAGATTCAGACACTGATCAATAGCCTTGTACTTGGCTCTGATACCATGAAAAGTACACTACTAAGGACCATAAATGGATCTTTTAATGATCCACAAGGTTGACTATATGCTTGTTAAACAATCTATCAACTAGTCATCTAAAAACAAGATCTAGTTTAGCAGCTTGATAGAAAACAAGTAGAGACAATCAAAGCATTGATCAATAAGTGTAATCCAACTCCACACGTGTGGAAATAAGGCTGTAGTACGGCCTGTAGACAATGTTTACAAAGTGCCAAAGCTGGGTTTCATTGGAAATCAAGAGTTATCACCATACAATGAGAGGAAACACAAGTTTCTCCTTGAGGCTCCAAAACGTTTCTATCTTCTCACTATGGAGAATGGGAATTCACTTAACCAAACCATATATATTTGAAATATGGCTTTCCACCTACTTTTGGAAATAATAACAAGTGGTAAACTTCATGTTTTGAGAAAGTCACAAGTGACCAAACTTAACCTTCCATTAGATTTACATTGTCAACCCTCGTGAAACCTTATGAATGGTGCAAAAGATGGTGAATTGGACTAGGGAAGCCAATTTGAGTCTCAAAAAGGTATTAGTAGGAGTTCTTTTTGTTATAATTAGAACTCTGCTTGAAATCCCATTCGATTTAATTGCTAGTATGTTATCAGTTATTTCAATTCAAGTATGCATGATAGTGTTCGAAACTTGATACTGTATATGGAAACCTATCCCAAACAAAGGACCAACAAAAATACCAAGAAAATGAAGCTTATCATGTGCACACTCCTCGAATTGATACTATTTGATAGGTTGTTGACTCACTGTAAAGTTGAACTTTTTTTTGTCACTTCATGACTCTGAATACATTCTACGATTTGTCAAATTGTTGTCAACTTGGATAAACTTGAATTATTCAGAGGTAAGTTGAATTTGACCCTTCGATGAATTGTCAAATTTAACCCTTCTTGACTCCTAGTACATTCGACCCTTTATCGACCCTTCAATATCCCGAATACATTTGATGGACTTTTGACACTATTCAGTTTTCTCAGTTAGGACTGTGCAATATGCATGTTAACTATATGCTCAAAATAGCATTGTGTATCAAATGGATAATATTTTATGGAAACAAGGACTAGAAGAAATTTTCCTAAAATCACGTTAAAATTTTTTTTTAGCACATTTTGAAAAAAAAAGGGCTATAGTGTCATGCCAAAATTACCAATTGCTAAAATTTTAAAATATGTAAAAAATGAAGTATTCAAGTTTTTGCTAAAATTTGTAGTATACAAAAATTTAAAAAGAGCCAAATAAATCTAGATCTTTTTGGACCTAGCATCAAAACTTACATCCTTGTATGTATCCACGTCTCTTTAGAAGGTGAAGAAGTGGAAGATCCATCCTCCTCATTACCATCAACCAAAACATTATCTTCATCTGTATGCATTCTGAAGTTAGCCTCCACACATGCTCTTGTTTTTCTTGATGAAGCTCCAACTTCAACAACACATTCTTGTTTGCAATTGTTTTAGAAATGTATATGCATCACGATGCTTTGTTCAAAACCAATGTACATTAATAGATACAATCTCTCCATTCTTAGACTTTGACAAATTGACAATCTTGAATAACAAGTTCATAATCAAGCACATGCTTATGATCCACGTCTAACACTAACCATTAATACTACATCCATTAACAATACTCAAGCAAGGGTAAAGCTTACTTTTATCGCTCTCTCTTCTCTCTCACAAAAAGTATAATAAAGATTAAATCCCAACAACTAGCAAAATCCAAATAAACATAAAAATCCAAATAAAGAATGCGAGATGGAGAAAGGAAGAAGAGCAAGGACATCCAATTTCAATTGATAGAGGCTCAACCTGCTTATTGACATGAATATTGAATGTTCAATTGAGTGTAAAAAATGAACTACAAAGCACCACTCTATGTAGTGGATTTTAGGGCCTTGTCCTCAAGTCCTATTGGCCAATCTCCACCTCTCTTATTATTTGAAATTCAAATTTTGGGAGGAGCCCTTTTTATTTACTAACTTGACTATTAGGCCTTGCGACATTAAAATTCTCGCAAAAAGACCTATATTCCTTTTATTAACTTCAAACTAATCAAATAACTATGTGATCATTAGGTTGGACTTACACACGCAAGCTGCCAAATCCCTCTCACTTATTAACTAGGGTTGGGGTTGCCTTAGGATCCACAAACTCTCCAACAACAGTTTCCCAGAACTCAGGAGGAAGGGTCATCTATCAAGACCAAGAAGAAAGGTAAGTGCTTATATTGTGGCAAAAAGGGCCATTGGAAGAGTGAATGTCAAATTTTTTTGGCAGAGTCGGGCAAGGGAAAACCAAAGCAAGCAGTTAACCTTGTCGATGAAGGTGAAGGTGAAGACTCTAGCATCTTTATATCAGCTTTGTCATTGAATCAAGATGATCAAGCCTGGTGCATTGACTCGGGAGCCACCATACATATGACAAATAATAAAGATTGGTTCAGTTAATAAAATTTTTGTTTCACAAGAAAATGTATGGATGATAAAAGGGAGCTTAAGACCAAGTTGTACAAGTTGAATGCTGCAATTAAGGGGCAACATGAACTTATCTTGTCCATTCCATCGCAAACTGAACTATGGCATAAAAGGATTGGTCATTTGAACCTGGGAAGCCTCATTTTGATGAGGAAGTTGGACATGGTGAAGATTTATTTGTGATGGAAGACCACTTGAAGATGTGAGAGTCATGGATGTATGGAAAACAACATCAAGAGAAGTTTAAGCATGGTGGTGTTACGAGGGCAAAGAATATCTTGAATTTGATCCACATAGATCTATGTAGGCCTGTTAGGATGAAGTCCATAGGTGGAGCATACAATTTCATCACTTTTGTAGATGATATATCTTGCAAAACATGGATATACTTTCTAAAGAAGAAATTGGACATCTTTGACACCTTCAAGAGCTTCAAGGCAATGGTTGAAAACCAAACAAGTAGGAAGATCAAGGTCCTAAGATCTGACAGCTCATGGGGACTTACTTGGTCTGATGTGTCCCACCCTAAGGTATTTCTTGATCTGCTTAGCCTGTTTACCTTTTTCCTTTTAACTAAACCCTATAAGGTTGTTTGAAAATGGGATGGCTATCGGGCAATAAATCTATCTTATGGTCCACACCGACTGACGAGCGAGTGGTAGGCCATAAGGTAACTATTTAGAAAAATGCCACTAAAACCTTGCATTAGAAGTTGTTCTTGATGAGAGTTTTCGGTGTTAAAACAAGAAAACACATTCACATCATCACTTATATCACAATGCACTCGAGATTTTAAAATAGAATGAAAAAACTCATACTCAAAATCATGCAGTTTTTTCATAACTTTTGCCGACGAAACCATCGGCAATGAAATTACATCAGTCTCTCCAGAAATAGAGACTATCTTATCAAACTTGCCTTTAAATACCAGCATATGATTTTTAAAATCTATTTCCAAGGAATCTAATTTATCAAAAAACCATTCGTATCTCGGAATTACATCAGTTCTATCAAGGTCCATAACATGGAAGTCAAACCGCTCAATGTAATCTTGCATCCGAAGCTCCAAATTAGGGATTTTGACATCCCAAATTTCTATATCCGACCCCATACCATTGATCACTAGCCATGGTGGGCACCCAAAGCTGTTGCATAAGATGAGCATTTAAAAAGTTGTGAGTACTTCCCTAATCAAACAGTACATTTACATCTTTTCCAAAAAATTGCCTCTAAGTCGAAACAATTGATTAGGCTTGAAAGAAAGTGTACTGAAATTACAAGTACATTCACAACCATTTAACAAATCGACTAGCGATTTACCTGCAAGTAAATCCAGTGTCATAAATCTTGATGTTTTATTTTTTTTACTCGGGTCACTGTTTAGCACGGTGCCCAAGTTTGTTGCATAGAAAGCATAAGCTCTCCTTTATTACAACAATCCACACTTTGTCCTTTACAACAAGCTTCTTCTTGTTTTTCTTCTTCTTGTGTTGATACGCAGTAGCTTCAAGTTTCGTCAAAAAATAATTTTTTCTCTTATTATTTTTTGGCTTCTCAGTCTTAGGTTTCTGGGCCGATTGGTCGTGCATACTCTTCCATGAAGCAATCACGGTGCTATCATAGGCTTTAGCTACACGGATAGCATCTTCCAATGTGTGGAGGACATTCCGTTTGCACTCATTTTGGTAATCGGCTAGCAATCTATAAATGAATTGCCACTGTGCCAATTTTTGATCAAAGAATGACACCTTGGCCAATCAATCCAAGAACTCTTGGACATACATGTCCAGCTTGCAGCTACCCATCCGGCAGTTGTGAAACGAATATACATCTCTGAATCATCAATCGTGACAAACGCCTTATGGAATTCCTCTAGGAACCCAGCCCATGTTACCAGTCTCAAGGGGAGCTACCTCCACCAAGATGAGGCCTTGCCCTCAAGAAACAACAAAACAGATGAAATTTGCTTCTCTTCTGGGACATTGTGCAAGCTAAAGCAACCAACCCAACGATTTATCCAGTCTTCTACAACTTCGGAGTGCTTAATTTTTTCTTCACTACTGAAAACATCCGATCAATAGACCAAATTGTGTGAATTAAGTGTTTGCAATCGGTTAAACGAGTTTTGCATCTGAGTATTTCTTTGTTTGTTACTTTGATGAAGTTTCAAGACCGCCTTGCTTAAGGTGTGTAGCAATGAGTTTGAGTCAAGCAGGTCACCCCCATCGGATGAAATAGGGCTAATTTTTGGGGAAGCGAGAAAATTGTTGCCCATGACTGGAACTTCTTCATTTGCCATACCTAGGAGAAATGAAAATTTTCAAAGTATTTTCAAATATACTATGGGGATTGCCATGTTCATAAAGCAAAGTTCATAAAAAGAAAACCGTTTTCTTATGAGATGTTAAAGTGCTTTGAGCAAATACCATTTGTAATTATTTTGGCAAACTGTAATAAGTCGTAATCATTTGCAAATCTTTGCTTTGTTTATTGCTCAACTACTTAAAAATTAGTGAAACCTTTACAATTGAAAAAGCCCATAACATGAAAAAAACACAAAACTACTTTAAGTTACCAACCCCCCCCCCCCCCCCCCCCCCCCAAATTTACCTCCAATCTTGAGCAGCGTCAGGCTCCCTTCTCCTTCTGCTAACCACGACTAGAATTGGGAGAGAGCGAGGCCATCTTGAGAGAGAGAGAGAGAGAGAGAGAGAGAGAGAGAGAGAGAGAATGTGGGCAATGATAGACAAAAAGGGTTTTGTCTATTCTCATTGGTCCACATTTTCCCTAAAACATATTTGAGAAGAATACAATAGCAACAACAGAGCTTTCATGTTTGTTGTCATGTGCTTTAACCAATTTATTTACTGTTCTATTGCAACTATGCTTTGGTGTTTTTGTTTTTACAAGGATAATCATTGGTAGCTTAGAAGCAGTAGATTATGTGCTTACCTACAGTCCTAGTTGTTAAACATCCAACTGGATTTGCAGGATGAAAAAGGTGTTGTGAAAAGTATTTTTTATAGTGGACAGGAGTAGGCACTTCAGAAATGTTGCTTTTTAGCCAACTACATTGGAAATGTGCTTATAAAGATGTTGTATACATGGATTCATAAACTATTTCATAGTAAAATTATGTTTCCTTTGCTTAACATCGTAAAAACACTATCCAACACACAAAAAGAAAATGACTTCCAGCTTTACTTTAATATGACTTTTGGTTTCACATTCACCTTTCGACTTTAAAGAAAGTAGTGAATTCAACTGGCCGTTAAGCTGCCCAAAAATGTAAATTTTTTTTGGTTATAGCCATGTTACAAAAGTTTCTATTGTGATATAGCAAAAACCTTGTTTTAAGTCTTTCCCAATCTAGAAACTTCCATGCAAAAATTTATCATACCAACAAATTGAGCCAAGAAGATTGGCTTAATGACATGTGTAAGCCATTTTCCCTTTGTTTATGCTAAAAAAAATGTCCTTGCTAATAGCATCAAAAGATCGGAAAAAAGCATGCCATAAGCTACTTAAAACATGATCACTTATTAACGACAAATTAACAACAACTTGCACATTTGCTTAAGTGATTATAAGAAGCCTTTTTTGAAGAAAAACCAGCATACACCACTAAAAAAAATCCGATTGCTTTGCCTACAAGTACTCATCAAAATTTAGCTTTTGGAAGGCTTAAATTTCAGCTTTTGAAAGGCTGAAAATTGTCTATCATCCAAAAAGCAAACAGAAAAAAAAAAAAAAAAAGTAATGGCAAGACTGAATGCAAGAAGTGAATCAAAATCTCTTCCTAAATCATCATTCAAGAGCATAAAACA
Source organism: Diphasiastrum complanatum (assembly GCA_029204225.1). Classification (NCBI taxonomy): domain Eukaryota; kingdom Viridiplantae; phylum Streptophyta; class Lycopodiopsida; order Lycopodiales; family Lycopodiaceae; genus Diphasiastrum; species Diphasiastrum complanatum. The sequence goes on from CM055103.1 coordinate 1,984,592, forward strand.
ACCAACCAATTGCAAACTTGGTAGTGCACTTACCACACAATCGATTCCTCTCGAAAAAATTATGACTCACGGGAAGAGAAACTTGAAACCACACCAAGCCTTTTGCACAAAATTTTGTCTCCTCAAAAGAGTCAAAATAAAGATCTTTGAACTCTTACCTCCTCTTGAGTGTAGTCACCAACAACAAATCCGCTTAGCTTAGGCTCTGATACGACTATAAAGTCCTCAACCAAGGATTCGAAACTAAGGCCGCAAACAAGCAACACAACGAAATCGGATGGTGGACAAACCAACTCAACCAAACCTAGATCTTATGGATCTAGCCCCCAAGCTATGGATCAATCTATCACAAGGAAGGAGGAATCACATCAGCAACATGTAGAGAATTGGATAGACTCATGTGTTCACATAATAGACAATGATATAGACTACAAATAACTAGATATTATATAGCCTTATGTCTTTGTCAAACATGAAAAGAAAAAAACGAGATCTTGAATAGTATATGGTAGATTATGATTAGTGGATTTCATTAAAAAGCCAGCCTTGTTTCCCTTGAGAAAATTGCACCACACTTATCGAAAGACCCAAAAGATGAGGTACGTGTATTTAGGCTTTGATCAACAACTTACAAGAACAACACTAATGCACAAACGTCAATCAATAGTAAAATAGAATTTTGATTATCGTCAGACAGTTATTTGCTTGGTTGGAGAATATGCGTGTTCTTGTGTATGACATAAGATACACCTTCACCCAATATAGAACATAGTATTTTCATCTCTCTTTGTTTGAACAAAGTGAGTCTTGCCAAATTTTCTTGTCACAAGGGTGTTTGAAACTTTTAATATTTTGATCCTTTTGCCAAATACAACAACATAAATCTATTTCTACCCTCTACTTTGTGAAGACAATGCATAAACCTAATAATGGCAAGCGAGAAAGTCTTAAACACATTCGACATCTAATGTCTTGCACACAATATATAGTATAGGATTTTAAACATATTCAATCCTGAAAGCTAAATGAGACTTCTAGGCATACAAGGTTCCATCGGTAGTTATCCACAATCTTTTGGTGCTACGTTTCTATCGAGGGGAGGGCCCAAACAAGGTAGTTCTTGGCTTTCCCTGTAAAACTGCAAACTTGTGCATTGCTTGGTATTGAAGATGTTGTAAAAATGCTTTGACATAGGCTTTCAAAGCAATCAAGAACAGTTGGATATCAATGCACTTCGCTAGAATAATTGTAAAAATACATTATATACATATAGTACATGCATACATGCATAATGGAGACAATAATAAGAAATAAATACAAGAGTGACTTATTTGTAATACAACTTTAATCATAAGCTTAAGTCCTTGCGAGATCTATAGATGTTTTAAGAGCTTGAAGAAGACTTTGCATGATTACAGGTTCACCAGGAGGAACCATATCTTTCAATCTACCATTTCTAACAGCCCGAAACATGGCTTGTGAGTTTGCAGTAGCGGGGAGTACTAAGATATCAATATGTACCAAGCTCTCGATAACCCCAGCAGTTACCTTGATATAGCCCAATCTTACTCCATAATCAACTTTGTCAACCTATAAAACATAACAAAATCACTATAATTGTCATGGAAAAGGTAATTAATTGGCATTAAATAGGTCATTCAATTAATTTAGTTGCTTTGGAACTTTAGCAAATAATACTCCAATTTCTTATCCAAAAGAGCTTGCAAAATTCAATCTCCGGTGAAAGAGAAGTGCATTGAAAGGACTACAAAAAGGTATTAAGCCGACAATTAGTAAGTTGACTTGCCATTTTTCTGTTACCTACATAGATGATAGTCAGTTTGCAAAATGAATGCTTGCTGGAGCAATCTATTTCAACCTCCACATAATGACATCGTGATCATCCAAAGAATATGTTTGCTATGCTTTTATACTGAATCCTTATTATTTAGGCACACACTTTGGAGAACAAGATACACTTCATTAGATGCTGGGTTTGACAAAAGCTACAAATTCTACTAGAAACATTGCTGAATTTTCAATCTTTATTTTGGAAAAAGGAATATCCAATGGCCTAGGGAAGAATGCCTCAGTGCACATAAGCAAAATTCCATGCTTACATAAAGTGTGAAATGGATTCTCAACTGCCAACAGTACAGACAAGAGCATCTCAGATTTGAAAGTCGAGCTGATCACTATGTTTGCAACTTAAACTCAGTTCTAGCTTTCTTGATCTCAGACATAAGTACAAAACGGGGGGAAATGGCAAACTCTTGGCAGAAAGAATGATTTCGATCTCATCTATTAATTCCGTGTGGGTGGGCCAATGTTAGACTTAGTAGCATCATTTGGAGGGCTACTTCTTCAGTTTCATAGACGTTTCGACCAGAAGAAGATCTGCCTATTTCATGGTTAAAAAATTGGAGGAATTAGACAATTTCAAGTATTATATAGCAATATTCAGTTATTGTTCGGCATTAGATTGATCTTTGCAGTTATAATATCTTCTCATGAAGTTTGGTGGATGATTTTCCCATAGGCAAGTCCATTGTTAACTATTGTTTCTTTATGAAGTCGCAACAGATGAGATAAGATTCCTAGATAACTGTGATTGTGAGGGGACAAGCAAACTGGATACGAGATATAGCTGGCACTTAAAGGCACCTCAGAATTTTGGTTTTGGCCTCACCCACCAATTACTGTATTCTCGCTCTCCCCAGTATCCATGAATGCTTGGCTGGGAATACCTAGGTGCCAAACACCAAACTGTCTTCAAGATACCAGCGCTGGACTAATATAAGGTGGTGAAAGATGTGTGTCAAATGGTGCCAGCTTTTGGGGGATAACCAAACATGTGGAGGATGGCCAGGAGACTCGGTTGGGAACCAAGCACTCGGCTGCTAGACTATTTTGCAACAATATAGCCGGAGTCTTGAAGCAAATAGAAAAAAGCATATTAGCAATAATCTATTACAAAAGCTCCCTATAAGAAAGTCAGAAAAGCAACTTTTCAGTTCGAACTGAAAACAGTCTGATTTCATGGATGGAGATACTTACCCGAATTGGAGCCGGAAGAGGCAGATAAGCATTTTGTGTTAAGCTGTTTCCCCACTGCACATTCCCATAAATTAGGCTCCTATCCACAAACCTTGATAAGGAGAGCACATTGAGCAGAAACGAGATATAATTTTTCACCGACCTGGAACAGAAGAGTCTCAAGCTTTTGGAGGTCTACATCAGGGGGCAGCTTGGCAGTCCCTAGAGAGATGGGCTCACCCCAATCCCCTTCCTGCACTATAGACGTACCCTCACTTGCTGCCTTCACCATCCAATTCATTATTGAGCTTCTTTTTTCTCTTTTTTCCCTCACAATTACACTCTTACTCTGACTGAAATGCAAATAATGGATGTGGGTGATGGCCATTGGGTTGCTGCTGGGATGGTGATGAAGGAAAGTGTGAGAAGCTGCAGATTTGGGTGCTGAGAAGCGCAATTCCATCGCCATCGCCACATACACAGGATAAAGAGGAAGCTCACAGTATCTCAGGATCGAAGAAGGTTCAAAAAGGGTCTATTCACACCGGGAGCCATTGAGGACTCAAGAGTATCCGGATATTTTGAGATGGGTCTTCATTTTCACACATGAGGAGGACATGGACGTGTTTCTTGGCCCCTCCAATGAGAATGGGCAAAGGCTAGGGCTGATGAAGTAGCATTTTTGGGTTTTCTTTTTGGGGGAGAGGAAGATCGAGCTTAGTAACCAGGCAAAAAAATCCTCCGATGTTGGTTCCACACGCTTAATGTTCCTTGCTTGTCAACACGACGACCGGTATGTTTGTAACAATTCAATAGCATTTGGTTCGAGGCTCGAAATAATTTATATCGAATTAGAAAACTGATACAGAGTCAAGAGAAATTATTGAATCCGCAATAGAAGAAGAAAATGAGTCTGTGAGTACTACAAATGCACTAATCATGAGATTCATAATTGTCAAGATATTGAAAGCAAAGAACACCAACAACAAGCAATCGGATCAACAAGCAAATGCAGCTACAATTACATCTCTATCCCCCACTCAAGGCATGGATGAAGAAGTGTTTATGATCAAAGATCAGATTGTGCAAGTTGATAATGCTTGGTTTAGTTAGAATAAAGGTAGAACTACTGTGTTATTGTACTGTGGGTCCAGTCAGTGGATTAGGACCAATTGGCCTCGCCACGAGGCAAGTCGACGAGACACGAGTCCCGTCAACAACAACATGGATCGTGCATGGATTGCCAAAAAGAAAGCTATATGTATAGTGCATTTTGGTTTTCATAAATATCATTGCTATGTGAGCTTAGTGTGTGAGAAAGTGCTTTTTGTGTAGATGTTACTATGTTTCACTGTTTGTGGTCCTGTTTTAAACGAATCTTAACCTAGTATTAGAGCGGTACATGGATTGTACACAACTTAGAGTAGCCGTTGAAGAGAGCTTCAAGAGAATAGTATTTGAGAGTTCCAAGTTTATGACAGTCAGAGAGCAAAAAGTGATGCACTGATGCATTTTTTCGGGCATACAAAGGCTTGCCAAGATTAGTAGAGGTATCCTTAGCATGTGTATAGCAACAGACAGCGTAAAAAATGGGCAAAATAAGCAATTAGTTTGTGAAAAATATTGGCCAGTGTCATGCCCACAATTGATCTTGGATTGATTATCCCGCTAGAGGTCGATAGGCCTACCTCAACCAGTAAGTTAATTATGATTATGAGGAGTTTGGGGCCCTCATGTGCATATGGTCGTAGTTATGGTTGGAGGCCCAAACTCATGATGGTGGATTATTATGGGTCTATTAGTGAGTCCTAGGCAAACTGGATGACGTGGACTAGATAGGAAAACGTTAGTAAATATGCAGCAAGAATGGAGGCACATTAAAAATGGGATTTAGGAGAGTAGGAGGAGTAAATCCAACAGTACCATGCTATTTAGCGATTTAGCTTTTGAGTACTAAGAATACTCCCACTGAATAGAGTAAAATTGGTGTAATCCTTATAATTTTTCCTTTTAAATCGGTAAGACACTACTAATTCTAGTTTGTGTAGGATTGAAGTGAGTTTGAACATAACGTTGTGTTTAGAATGTTTGGTTTAGATCAACCTAATCTTCAGCAACTTTGTGAAAATTTTCTTCCTCAAAAGAGATTTTTATTGATAAATGTAGACGAGTTTGTTAGTAATATGAAGTTATATTCGAAGGATATGTCAATTGTGAGACTAAGTAAAGTACAGACAATGTTGGATTTGATGGTGTACACAGTGATACTTAAGAATGACTTTGTATTTTGAATTCTATATAAATTTGAGTTTGAATTTTGTGTAAATCTTTTATTTTTGATTTGATGCTTATCTTTATTTGGCTAATTGGGATGTACACAGAATACCTACATTAGTAAATGATATATTTAGTTTATATTATTCTTTGGTTAATGTTTATATTTAGTATATATATCTATTGGATTTTAATTTTAAGAAATAAGAAACGTGCACGCCATGCATGTGAAAAGTGGTGGTAGTTGATATAAGCTTTGGTAAGAAATGTGCATGCCACACGCATGTGAAAGGTGGTGATAGTTGATATATAGGCTTTGGTAAGAAACGTGCACGCCACACATGTGAAAAGTGTGGTACACACACACACACACACACACACACACACATCCCTAATCCTAAATCCGCACCATATTTGTACGATCATTGGCCGTCCACCCAAACCATCGGCCACCACCCAAAATTTCGGCTAATTGTCACTGACAACTTTCGACCCAAACCATTGACCTTCCAAGAGTTTTTCCTAAAATTAAGACTAATATTTGTAGGAAAAGGCTAACTTAAAAAAATTTGCAACATAATGTAAAAAAATTATAGGTTGAAAAAAAATTATTATTAGTAGGTGTCATTAAGATAATGTAGCGAAAACCCAAGACCACCATAACTATAGAAATAAATAGATTATTGCAAGCCATAAAAAGAACATTTAAAGCCATGTTGACATGGATTTAAACACTACAAGTTCTAACCAAAATCAAGGATTTTGTAGTTGGTATAGATACATTTTTTCAAAGCAAAAGCAATGATATTCAAGCATAAATTTTCAGGTATATCAACCAATGCTAAGAGGCAAAAATTGCCATCAAAAGATAGTATGAATACATGCATGTTAAACATGATAATTGGCGGCAGCCACAAAAAAGATATCAATACATTGATAACAACTAGACTACCTTAAGCACAAAAAACGCAAAATCTTTTGAAATAGAACAATATCTTAAAAACGACTAACTGTTTTTTGATTTTTTTTAATTTTTGCCAAAAACATGCTTTTTCATTAAAAAAATTGCTGAAAACCACAATTATTTTTTTGGCAAACAATATGCTCTTTAGCAAAAAAAAAAAAAAAAAAAAAAAAAAACCTAGCACCATGTCCAAAAAAAAATAGAATTTTTAATAAAACCTTAAAAATTAAAAATGTATGGTGTGCTGATAGTCTGAATTGACTTTCATGAGAATAACTCACAGAATACATTTGAAGCCAGTTAAAGCAAATCCACAAATTTTGAGAGCATTGAAAATAATATATATATACATATATATATATATATATATATATATATATATCATCATCATCATCATCACTCATTACGGTATGATACATTCTTGTTTTCATTATTGGTTGATAGTTTCATGGCTTGTTTTGGGTTTTCATACTAATAGAATGATAAAGGGTGGGCGCTTGATCGCGATCCACCAACTACTTTGATTGGTATTTGAGAATAAAGCTTTGCATACTCTTATGACATAAACACTTTGGTTTTCAATCGTGCTTCTACTGATCTTTACAAAAATGCTAATATCATTCCAATTTTGGTGTCATTTGGAGATTGCTCTTAATATAGTTTCATTCTTTTTATTGATATGGATAGTTTGAAATTGCTATGACAATAATTTCATAACAATTTTCATGTTCAGTAGTCCATTCAGATTCTTCTTCAGTCTTCGAAATATTCTCTAGTAACACACTTTGACATTCCACATTCTGAATGAATCTTCTGAAGCAACTGACTCATCCAAACATATGTCTATCTTGTATGCTTCTAAGAAAACGTCTTTGAGTCATTTTTGAATGAAGTTCCTTGAACCACTGCATATATCTTTACAAATAATATTACCACTTTCGATCCTTGGCAACGGAGCCAAAATTTAGATCATGTTGTGATTCACTGAACTATGTTTTCAATTTTAAATATAATATAAAAAATGTTTCCCATTAAGAATTGAAATGGATAATATTGTATCGTTTAGAGAAATAGACTATGAAATAGATCATTACTTGGTTATCAACAAATATCTACATAGGCAACCAATATTGTCTTTTCTTAAGTTTATATGATTCATGAGTGATATTAATTCCCATGTCATATGCTATCTGAATCTGACTTAGTAGTTAAGTAATTAAGCAAATGACTTGGAGAATCAACATCCTCTCTCATTCTACTCACGTACTCAAATAGACATACAGTTGTACTTAATATAAGCGAATCTATTACTTGCTTCAATCTAATTTAGATTCGACAATTCTATGTACTGAATCATACATCCATTGCATTGAATAACAATGATCACTTAAATAAGAATGTAGAGATTCTACCATATGAACACAACTTCATAAGTACAATCCCAAAAATGAGAAGCATAAAGAGAGTAGAACATTCACAACCATAGACTGAGAATAGACCAACTCAATGTCTTTACTCTACTTCATTTCAAATAAACATGCGAGTACATGGGCTCTTTATAGCCTTGCGGTTGTTCTCAACGTGGCATAACTATTATAACTGCTTCAACTTCCATAACCATTTTCAAAGCTTGGAATAGCAAATAGACCTTCGGTCAGAATAAAGTTTCATTAGAAATCGAATCGGTCCTCGACCCTGTATCAAAATATACTTACTCTATTTTGAGCTCATTCTTTCTAAAACAACAAATTAACTAGCATAACAAATAATTGTTTACACAATACAAATCAAAATAAGAGGCAACCATGTTCTAGCATGTTATCACATTGTTAGATTTCGGATTTTTTTTTTTAAATTAAGTTTTTGTAAAAATTAGTCTAATCATTGTTTTGAATATTTTTGGTTGTTTTTCATGCGAACGGTGAAAAATGTTAATCGTACTTAACTAATTCCAAGCCTGACTAGAATCCTCTGACAATTAGAACATCAAGAATACATGTCTTCCACCAATATCTAGTTTAAAGCATTTCGATGAGCAGGCAATTCGATGAGCGAGCATTTCTCAAACACTTGCCTCTTTTAAAAAATACTTGAATGCACGCGCGCACACATGCACAACCCCTAGAGGTCCACGACCGACAACGTCTTAGGGACCCGGGGTTTGTAGAGAGCCTCAAATTGGCCGCAAGCTGACCAGGCCCAGCATCACAAGGTTGCGTGCCCTGCATGTCAAAATTTAAAGTTTGGAAATTCTTGCGCCTCATGCCCCGACATAGCCAATTGAGCCCACACCGTGGACCAGAGTGTGAAAAAAGTACAAAAAGGACCAAGAGTAGATCTTAATCTGATCCTCAAGAGAGATTGGTTGTCAAATTACTTGATCTATCAATCTACTTCAAATTAAGATCAATCTAGATCAATTCTAGACACAAAATCCTAACAAGAATAATCATTAATTGAAGGTAAGTGTACTTTATGGTTTCACACGTGTGAAACATTGTCTGAGTACGGACTCCAACCTGAAAATCAAGTACACATTGATAGAACCTCAAAACAATCAAAACAAATCTAGACAAATGGAGAGAATCACTCAAAATTGCTTCCAAAACCAAGATTGGTGTCTCACAATGATTATGGCCAAATGTGGCTTTATATATACAATAAATGGGAGCTCGTGGTACTGATCACCCCTCTGATCTCACATGTGTGAAGGTGCTTTGTCATATGATGATTCATCATGCAAAACTGACACTTGGACAAAACCTTCTATTTTGCACTTTTGGTCCATTTTCCTTCTATATGGAGATCTACTTGGAAATCTTTTAGAAGTCAAAATTCGCCTACTTCAGCCTATTCCACACATGTGAGCTGTCCTCTACACATGTGATATGACACCTAACCAAAGGATGTGGCTCATGCAATCAATAGATTAATGCCATGTGTCATATATCTAGAAAACTAGTTTTTGGCCTTTTTAGCCACTAGAACTTGAATTAAATCATATGTACAACTTATATGATTATGGTACATGACAAGTACACTATTTTGACACATGGGAACAGGCTCCACACGTGTAATCATCCTATATACATGATTTTTGGTCTCTACCGAGCTTATTTTTGCATTTTTCACACTCCTCAAAAATCTAGCTTGATGGAAAACATGATGATCTTGAACTTGACTCCATGGGCTGATCCTAAACCCTAAACCCTAAACCTCTTTTCCTTGAAATGTGAGCCACATGGGTTCAACCATGTTTCTTGAGTTTCTTTTTGGAATCACAACTTGAGAAGGTCTCTCCTCCTAAATCCTTGGCACACTTGAACCTTGAGATGACTCCTTAAGATCCTCTTCATGATGCTCCCTCTTGATGGAAATCCGAGACCTCACACTCAACTAGTATTGCCTTAATCCACCTTTGAGATACAAAAAGCTCTTCAAAGCAAAATGGTTCTTCATAAGTTGACATGAGAGCATAAATGAAACTATTTTCTTTTTGTGATTGCTCCTTATTCTTGAGTGATTTCTCTTGGATAATAACAATAAGTTTGAACTTGTCCCAAGTTCCAAGCAAAATACTTTCCAAGGACATAAAATAAATCCAAGTTACTTTAATGAAAGTGACATCTATCTTTGCATCTTGAACCAAACAATGCACTTCCAAATGAAAAATTTCAAAAGATTTGACATGTGTTGTGATGGACTCTTGAAGACAAATCTTGCAAGTCCTTGTGAGACTCCAAGCCTCATTCACCTTTCCAAAAAGAAAACACCTTTCCTTGGACTTGTCCTTCTTGTATTTGCATTTTGAGCTTGAAGCTCCATCCTTCACCTCGGGCCCCTTGCTTTGGTTCTCCTTGGATGGACTAATCTTCTTTTTGTAGCATCTTGAGAAAAAATATCCTCCCTTGCCACAAAGGTTGCACTCAGGATCCTTTCTTTCCTTCAATATGATGCCACCTATTGATGCCATGTGAATAAAAACCTGTGATATGATTCTACAAATGTAATTTGTGACTTTCAAGAGACTAGATTTGAACATCTTCAACAATCTAGAAGGATCTACAAAAGATCGAGCTCACAAACCTAAGAATCAATCTTCACAGTAATGACTAGTCACTTGGAAACTTTGCTTTGATCACTAAGACAAAAGCACACAATCTTTGAATCAAATCACTAAAGAAATCAGATCCAATCTCCTATTGGACTCATCAAATACCAATGACTCTTTCTTTTGAAAGTTGAAATGGATATGAAAAAGATTTGACACCTAGAATTTCTTTTTCACTTGACTAGTTCTCTCAACACTTGAGATTCTTGAACAAAAGATGGCTTTTGTTTCAAACACCTGAAAATCAAACTTAATCACTTCTTTTGGACTCACTCTTGACCCAAATAATCTCACTCTTGAGATTTAGAATGAATTTGATTTGATTTGAAATCAAACTATACCACCAATTTTTCACAAAGCTTAAAAATTAGACAACTAGAGATTCACAAAGATCTCAACCATGCATGAATACTCAAATATGGACTCCTCCTCATTCTAGACATCAAATGGAATCACAAATTGACCCTCACACTCTCACAAAGAAAGTTTAATAGAACTAATTTGAGTTTCATACATTCTATGTCAATTTTTGCTCAACAAATTGAATTCAATCACTCCTATTGGATTACACCAATTACTCTACCTTTTAAGAATTGGAATGAAATTCAAAATCAAAAGTTGTGATTTTTCTCACTAAGATATTGTGCTTCAAAGAGCTAATACCACTTAGAAATATTTGATCACCTAGGAGAATACAAATTCTCCACTAATAACAACACAAAATGAGCTTCTAGATCTTGCCCTCTACAAAGGAAGGAACTCTTAGAAAATTGGATCTCTCTCTACACATTTGCCACAGACACCTTAATGACTCTTTTCAAACCTTACACTCACTCAAACAAATTGAGTAGGGTTGAACACTATGACTTGGATCTCAATCTCTTTTCTAGAACTCTCAATTTAAGCCAATCTATGTCAAATTTTATAAAAGATTTGCATAGATGCTCTATATGCACTAGAAACTCTCAAAGGTTTCACTTGGAAGACAGATCCAAGGATGTTTTCTAGCAAATTTATGCTTCTAAACTTGACCCTATCACTCTTGAACAAATCTAGAGTGATGGTACAATGGATTTCATCCTCTCACCTTGCATATCACTCCTTAATCTATGATTTTTGGCAAAATCACTCTCAACTTTAACATGCACTCAAAAAATCAGAGATGATCAATTAATGCACCTAATTCAAGCTTCAAATTTAATTTCTTGGCTGATCTAATCCAAGAACTAATCGAGGAATTAGATTCTCTATAGAAAATGCTTGATTTTGCACCAAAAATCACTCAAATTGGGTATGTGAGTCAAATTCTACAAATTTTTTAAATTTCTCAGTCAAAACCGGAGCTGTATGGCCTCACATTTGTGAAATGGATTTCACCGATTGTCATTGTTCCTAAGAAAAATGGGAAATTGCGAATCTGTGTGAATCTCAAAGCATTGAATAAAGTGACACGGAAGGATCACTTTCTGTTACCTTTTACTGAAAGTATTTTGGATCGCCTTGTTGGGGCGGAAGCTTGTTTCCTGGATTGATTTAGTGGTTACAATCAGGTTAAGATTGCACCTGCCGATCTCCACAAAACTGCTTTTGCAACAATATAGGGCACCTATGCTTACAAAGTAATGCCGTTTGGACTCTGTAATGCACCAAGTTCATTCCAAAGAGTAATGCAATTTGTCTTTAAAGATTATCTATAGAAATTTCTTGAAATTTACTTGGACGACTTGGGAGTTCATAGTACAGATACAGACCACCTGGATCGATTGGAGAAAGTCTTTGAAAGATGCCGCAAATATCAGATTTCTCTAAATCCAGAAAAATGTCAGATATGGGTTTCTCACGGAGTGGTGCTTGGACATGTGATATCAAAACATGGTATTGCCACCGATTATTCTAAGATCATAGTTATTGGGGAATTGCCATCGCCAGCAACAATTTGAGGAGTTTATGTGTTTATGGGTCATGCGAACTACTATCGAATTTTTATTATCTTCTTTGCAGATTTAGCACGACCTATATACAAATTAAGTATTGTTCCTATTTGGACAGTAGAGGATGTTGTTATGCCAATTGAATTTTTAATCCCATCTTTACGCATAGCAGCAATGGAACGATTAAATGATTATCAGTCTTTACAACTTCGTCACGATGCGTTGCACAAATTATGTGAAATCCGATTGATGGCAATTCATGCCTCAGCAGTAGAGAAAGCCTGCCACAAGGCATGGCACGATCGGCGATTGCACAAGAAAGATCTAGAAGAAGGAGATCTTGCATTGATGTACAAAACCAAGCTGATCAAGAGTAAGTTAAAGTTTACTGGGGAAGGCCGTATAAAGTGAAGGACATCCTGAACTATGGCGCAGTAATTCTTGAGCACTTGGATGGAAAACGATTTGATACTCCGATAAATGGCAGCCGATTACGCAAGTTTCGGCAGCCTACTCCGCCAGTTCAGCAAGCCTGATCTCAATATATTTTTTCATTTTATTTGTTTTCAATTTTTTGTTTTCAGTATTTAATTTGCTGACTTTTTTTGAAAAAAGACAGTTAAAAAAAAAAAGGAAAAATAAAGAAAGACTGATGAACAAAAGTCAGGAAGTCATCAGCATAAGGAAAAGGAAACATAATATTTTTATGAAAAATGACTTTAAAACCCACTATTTTGGGCCGATTGGGCCAATACAGTATCGAAAACCTTCGTTGAGATCTCAAACTGTACATCCACCCTTGATTTACCTAAATTGAGGTGGGCGAAGGTTTTTGACAAGAAAAAATATAATTTTTGAGTCAGACGAATGTTCAGTGATATGCCATTTTGGGAACCTTTGCCGAGCATCATAACATCATTATGAAGCTTCGCCGACCTGCTAGATGATCTTAAAATGTCAAAATTAGGTTGTCCATAGCTTCAGATTGTGGAAAAAAGCATTTATGACAGTACCTGGGCGAAGGTTCATCCTTCGCCAGCCCTGGAAAATGTTCGTCTGATAGGTTCAGATCCCTAGAAACCTTCGCCAAGATTTTTATAGCCTATTTTTACAATACTGTACATGCTTGCAATTTTTTGTTCAGAACTGATCAGCCCAACTACTATTCAGTGTAATGGACCCACCAAATTCACCTATAAGTTGGCTGAATTCGGTTCATTCCAAATTTGTGCTAGCGAAGCTCTTGCGAATTTTTCTTGTGACCAAAGCCTTCCAAATTTTTTACATTGCCTTTTGATACACTCTCACATGGTTATAATTCCTTTGTGATCATCATGTCTTCTACCGATACTTCCTAGTCTCTACGCTATACTATCCATCGTGATGTCCCATCTGCAACGGACATCATGATTCTTCCTAGCACAAGCATGGTCACTCAGTGGATGACCCTTGCGGAGCCTCTACTTACTGCAATGGGTATTCATGAGAGAGCCTTTTTGGGACGCATCAATATGGATTTCATCACTCTTGCCTTCAGTACATGGAAGGAAGAGAAATCCAAGTTTTACATCACCTTCCAAAGAGCCACACACAAGATGCGCGTCACTGAGGCCGCACTTGCAGCTATAGGAATCTCATCCGGTACGCACGCCTCACCCAATCACAAGCACACCAAACAGGCCATCAACCCATACATTGACCTCACCAACGATCTGCATTGGACTAATGATGGCTACCTTCTGGAAGCCATCGTTGAGCCTTCCATCCACATCGTTGCCCAATTGTTGAATCATTTCCTGATGGTTGGCAACCTCAGGAAAGACCGCATCACATCTCAAATCCCTCACAGGATAGTCAAGTCCCGCATAAAGTTGGCCAATGCCCCTCTTGAACCATATAACTGGTTCAAGACTGTTTCTGGTAAGCTCAAGTAAGCTATTAAGGCCAATACAAAGCAGCAGTTCGCCGTCGGCTCTCTATTGTCCCTCTTAGCCGCTTCTCACTTAGAAAACAGAATCCATGGCTTCCATCTAGATTCTATGCTTTCGGTTTACGAAGAAGCACCGGCCGAGTCATCTCACCAGGCCTCAAGTTCTCATAGTCGTCATCGTCCACGCAACGAGATCGTAATTTCTGACTCGCCTTCCGCGTTACGACGTCGTACTAGGCATACCTCGTCAGCTGCACTTCCACCCCCTGCTGTTGTTTGCACTGAACTTCTCATTCCCCTCGCCTCTGATGCTTCCCTCGCCTCTGCTCTCATACAAGGACAGTATGTGACCATTGGGCCTACCATTTCCATCACAGCTGCCCAGGCCGCCTCACCCTCGCACACCGAAGCAACCTCACCCAACACACAGTTCTTCATGGATATGTTCGATGATTCCGACCCCCTTGGGGCCACCGAAATCTTTGAAATGCCCCAGAGCCCAGCACCCTTTGAACTCCAATCCCCTGGAAGAGGATTCGGACATATCCATGAAGCTACTATTGGTGTCGAAGATGCCAGTCAGCAACCACCTACACAGGGTAGCCCAGCCACACTTCGGGTCGACACAGTTGTCAAGTCACCGAAGCAGTTCGACGCCACGGTGCCTGAAGGGTTTGAAGACAAGGATATTTTTGAAGAAGAAGAGACTTTGGCACCTATTCCACGCCTACCATGGACAGTACCATCAGAGTCTCTTGTCGCTGCCACCTCCACGACTGTCGATTCTGGTGATGCTCTCAGGTTAGTTTCAAGCCTTGGGCAAGTGATCCAGTCAATGTTGGATAAGAAGAAGGAAATGGAGCAGAGGATCTTTGATTTAGGATCCGAAAACACGCTGATCAGCCAAAAAATTGTCCAGCTGGATCGAGAGGTGAAGATAGCCAACATGAAGAAAAGGCCGAAAGCGAAAAGACATTGGCCCAGCAACAAGCTGATCGCTTGGAAACCTACATCAGCACCCTGCAAAATGCCTTGACAACCGCACAGGATTAGGTAGATAAGGCAGTGCAAGATGCCAAGCAACAGGTGCAGCTGCTGAAGGGGCAATTACAAATGGCCGAACAAGATCGCACACGGCTTCAAGGTGAATTGGATGCGACCACCCTTGAGCGTGATGCATATCTACAAACACAAATACCCGATCATCAGGTCACACCGACGAAGATTTCATATTTGTTCAAGAAAGTGGAAACATACAAAGTGGCCCTTCAGGGATTCCAAGGCCACTTTGAAAGGTTCAAAGGAGCAGCTTCAACCGAGTTGGCAAAGGCAAAAGAGACCATCAACGCCTATAAAAAAGCCGCCACTCAAGTGTTGGAAGTCGGACCACAAATCCTCGTCCCGATCATGCCGCAATTCTCCCCTTCGTGCCAAGAAGCTGTACAGATGGATACAGGGGTTGATTCGAGCATGGACCAGGGAGGAGCTCCAGATCTAGCAGATCAACCGCCAACTATACCGGCAGTACAAGCGGGTCCATCCTCATCAAGGACAAGCCATTTATTCAGAAGGCCCATCAACATTGAGGACCAGATCCTGACCTTCTTAAAGCAGCATCCACATGAGTCCTCGTGGGGTGGATGAGTTCTCAAATTTAAAACCTCCGAGATCGAGGCCGGCAAAGAATTGGACAAAATACCTGCACTAGGAGAGCAGCCGGCATGGAGAATCACGGTTTTTGAGAAAACTTCAGAATCAATTAGGAGTTACGTCGCCAGCCCTCGCCATTTGCGGATAGATCCTTATTACGTGCCAATGCCGCAAAGACAAAAATGGAAAGACTTGGAATTGGCTATGGATAAAATCACCATCCATATGCCCAATTGGCCAATCATCCACCAGCCTTACAGTTGGAATATTTTAGTGGATTTCTATCGGGCCTTACAAGCATATCAGAGAGAGTATGTCCACTTTCCGGATCCAACGGTGCGACAATCGGCAATGTTTGCAAAAGATCTAATTCTGTTGGCGTCAGTGGCAACCAAATGGGACGATTGCCTTCCTACCCTAGCATTTGATCCAAATAAGCCGATGGCCTCAGAGCAAATCAAAGATCAGCTGCCGATTGCTCGACTGTATTTTCGTGCAGCTATGATGAGAGGCTCTTGAGAATCCTGCTTCACCTCATGGACAACTTCTAAGTGGATTGCCGGAGCTCACCATTGTTTCCTACCGCATAATTTGGAGTTCAATACTGCACGTCTTGACTTTATGGAGAAGGTGCAGTATCATTTAATTAAGATTCGACGCGAAGCCAATAAAAGTCCCCAATAACTGCATATTGCAAGTGTCGTGGGACCGCCACCAATTTTGGTGAGGAATACTGTTGGAGGGTTTGTGGATCCCAAGGCAATCCTAACCCTAGTTAATAAGTGAGAGGGATTTGGCACCCTGCGTGTGTAAGCTCAACCCAATGATCACATAGTTATTTGATTCATTAGAATGTTAATAAAAGGACTTTAGGCCTTTTTGCTGGACTTTTAATGTCGCAGGGCCTAAATGTCAAGTTAGTGAATAAAGTTGGGTTTCCCTCCAATTTTGATGGTTCCCACACTTTTTTAAATTTGAATAAAAAGAGAGGCAAGACTGAACCAATAGGATTCAGAGGCCAGGGTCCTCCTCTCTACTATAAAAAAGGACTAACTCGAGTGGCTCCTCATGTTCATTTCCTCATTTCAATAAAGTAGATTGGTTCTCTTTAGAAATGGATTGATGAATGTCCTTGCTCTTCCTCTCTTTTTCTCCATTTCTCATGTTTTCTTTGGATTTTGCTAATTGTTGGATTTGATCATTATTGGGATTGCTATTTCTTATGCTTTTTGTGAGAGAGAAAGGGAGAGAGAGAAGAGTAAGTTTCTATCATTGTTGTGGATTTAGGGTTAATGGAAGTAGGGTTAATGGATGTAGTGTTAATGCTTAGTGTTAATGGATGTTAGTGTTAATGCTTAGTGTTAATGGATGTTAGTGTTAGATCCTCCATTCATGTTGAAATCTAAACTATACTATCGCTCTCATGGGAACGAACCTCCGCGTGACAACTAACTTCGGCTCTTTGATGCTAGATTGACTAGATCTTGGATTCAGTTTAGGCAAGGAAAGAAACCCACTACAAAGGCCTAAAGTCCTTTTATTGACTTTCAATTAATTAATCAAATAACTATGTGATCATCGGATTGGACTTACACACGTAGGGTGCCAAATCCCTCTCACTTATTAACTAGGGTTAGGGTTGCCTTGGGATCTGCAAACTCTCCAACAAAACTTTAATTCCGTATGCTCTGATACCATAGTGATTATTCTTCCACAGAGAACACAATGCAAGTTTGAACAAATCAAACTAATATCAGTGTCTTTAATCGAGATTGTATCTGATCTATATACTAATAGAACAATATTAGTTTTGATTGAATATGCGTGCGAAAATTATGTGCAGAATTAAGAGACAACTTGAGACAATTTAGACAATAAGAAACTATTGATCAAAAATGAATTTCTATAACTCTGAATCTGGTTCATCAATATACATCTCTTGCTGTCTTATCTCCTTGTTGTGTCTCTGATTGAGTGAGTGTGATACAACAAGTAGTGCACATGTATTTATATTGGTACAAGACAAGTCTTTTGGCCTTTTATTTAGAGGTCTTTTGGTCTTTTAATGGTGTAACAATAGATATCTAACCGTTTACGACGGTTGATATTCAAATAGACGCTTTGTTTCCAAGCTCGAATAAATTCTGTTCGCGAATTATTTGCGATAGTCCATCTCTTCGTCTCAGTTTTGTGTTCGAATTGTTCGCGACACTTGTCTCTTCGCGACATTTTTGTCATTTCGCGAATTGTTCACGACAGATGACAATTCTTGAGCTTGAAGAAGAAATCTAGAATATTTCGCGAACTGTTCGTGATAGTTTCGCGATAGGTGAGCTTGAAGAACAATCCAGAAGGTTTCGCAAATTGTTCGCGACAATTTCATGGCATATGAGGCTTGAACAAGAAGCATAATATTTCGCGACAAGATTCTGTTCACGAATCTTTCGAGCTTCAACAAGAAAGCCACGAGCTTCTACAAAAAACTGTTTCGCAAATCTTTTGAGATGACTGCAAGACAAATTTCGCGAATCCTTCGTGAATCTTTCGAATTGGTCACGAATAGAAATGTTTTCAGTTCGCGTTCATTTCTTTCTCATCCTTTGTCAAGTAAACTGCGCGCTTTGTTAGTAGAATGAAGATCTGTTTGATCAGTTGTTCTACAAATTTTGAAGATAACTAAAAACAGGTTTTTGAGCTCTGTGTAAAAAATGAAAAAATAAGCTTGGTAGAGGCCAAAAATCATGTATATAGGATGATTACATATGTGTGGAGCTTGTTCCCACATGTCAAAATAGTGTACTTGTCATGTACCATAATCATATAGGTTTTACATATGATTTAATTCAAGTTCTAGTGGCTAAAAAGACCAAAAACTAGTTTTCTAGACATATGACACATGGCATTAATCTATTGATTGCATGAGCCACATCCTTTGGTTAGGTGTCATATCACATGTGTAGAGGACAGCTCACATGTGTGGAATAGGCTGAAGTAGACAAATTTTGACTTCTAGAACATTTCCAAGTAGATCTCCATATAGAAGGAAAATGGACCAAAAGTGCTCAAAATAGAAGGTTTTGTCCAAGTGTTAGTTTTGCATGATGAATCATCATATGACAAAGCACCTTCACACATGTGGGATCAGAGGGGTGATCAGTACCATGAGCTCCCATTTATTGTATATATAGAGCCACATTTGGCCATAATCATTGTGAGACACCAATCTTGGTTTTGGAAGCAATTTTGAGTGATTCTCTCCATTTGTCTACATTTGTTTTGATTGTTTTGAGGTTCTATCAATGTGTACTTGATTTTCAGGTTGGAGTCCGTACTCAGACATTGTTTCACACGTGTGAAACCATAAAGTACACTTATCTTCAATTAATGATTGTTCTTGTTAGGATTTTGTGTCTAGAATTGATCTAGATTGATCTTAATCTGAAGTAGATTGATAGATCAAGTAATCTGACAACCAATCCCTCTTGAGGATCAGATTAGGATCCACTCTTGGTCCTTTTTGTCCTTTTTCCACATGGTATCAAAGCCTAGTACAAGAGGTTTTGTTGAAATTGATAGGGTTAATCCAAATCAAAGCCAAAATTAGCAGTTTTTTGGAAACTAGTCAAATTTTGTGTAGCTTCGAGAATGGAGTTTAAAAAATGACAAAGTTGTGCATGACAATATAATGCTAGATCTTACATCAATTTCAAATGCAAAGGATTTATGGGAAGAATTGCAAACCAAGAATGAGACTCGATCTCGTAATCAGATCATGTTCTTGGAAGACTAATTAACTTACCTACAGTGGGACGACAAAGACCTGAACACATTCATTGAAAAGATTAATTATCTGTTTATTTTCTTGCAGAATTCTCGTGCAGAAAATACAATTTCTAAGGAAGAACAGCTTATAGTTATTTTCTTCGAGCCCTACCCAGGTCATTCCACACAACAAGAATCTTATTGGCGAAAGATGCAACAATGACACTTCAAAAGGCAATAGACGGAGTGAAGGAGGAAGTAGAAGTTCGTGAACGCTATGACGACAATTGTGATTTAGAAAATGCTCTATTTACTCAAAAGAATAAATCTTCTAAGAAGTCTAAGTTTAAGAGAGAGTCATCTAAAAAGAATGAGTCTAAGACTAATGAATAACAATCTGGAAAACAACAGAAGAATTCTGGTGATAAGAAGATCTGCAATAGATGCAAAAGATCAGGTCACACAGAAGAAAAGTATTGGCTAAATCCAAAGATTGAATGCATTCATTGTCATAAACGGGGTCATGCAGCAGTAGACTGTTATCAAAATTCCAAAAACAAAAAGGTCGAAGACAAAGCAGAATACTCCAAAAGAGCAGCAGAAGACAGGACAACAAAAAACTCAACAACTTATGTTAGTACTGATCTATACTGTTCATCTAATTCAATTTGAGAAGTAGTACTTGATTCGGGAGCCACTTCACATTTTGTTTTCTCGAAACAAATTTTGTCTGAGTACAAGAATATGAACTATTCGAGATTCATTATACTTGGAGACGGTTCTAAACACGTGGGTGATGGAAGTGGTGTATTATGGCTGGACACGAATCAGGGAGACAAGAAACTAGAGGAAGTTCTCTATGTCCCCACTCTTGATAAAGATCTTCTATCCGTAGCTAAGATAGTCGATACAGGCATGTCAGTAACCTTCACGAAGAATCTTGTAAACTGTTTGAAGAAGATTCTGATAACCTGGTTGGCAACAGAGAAGGAAACTTATATCACCTGAATATTTGAACAAGAATTGAACAAGTCAATCAAACTCAGGAATCAACAGATGTACTGTGGCACAAAAGGCTATGTCACATGAACATGAAAGCCTTGTACCAAGCCAAAGTCAGAGAATTCAAGGAGTCAAAATCAAGAGTAGAGATATTCGAACTACTTACGAATCCTGTCTTAAAGGCAAGATGACTAGAACATCTTTCAGTAAGAATGTTTATAAAGCAACTAAGGTACTTGAAATTGTGCATTCATATATTTGTGGACCATTCGGAGTATTGTCGTTGGGTGATGCAAAGTACTTCATTACGTTTATTGATGACTTCAGCAAGTTTGCCGTAATATACTTTATTCGTACCAAATCTGAAGCTTTCGAGAAATTCGTTGAATATACGAATTGGGCTGAGAAGCAGACAGACAATAAGCTGAAGCAAATTCACACAGATCGTGGAGGTGAGTACATTTCCAACGAATTTAAAGCTTATTGTACCAATCGAGTTATTATGCACACGAAGACTGCATCTTACACACCTCAGCACAATGGAATAGCTGAACGAAGAAATTGTATACTAATGGAAGCTGTAAGGTGCATGATGACTCATGCGAAGACACCAAAACAATTGTGAGCAGAAGCAGTGGCTACATCAAATTATCTTTGGAATCGTATTCTGAACTCTTGAATATCGGATAAAACTCCTCATGAGATATGGTGGAAATCGACCATGTTCGGACATTTGGATGCGCAGTGTATATGCACATATCAGATAAGCTGAGAAAGAAACTTGATGAAAAGATAGAACAAGGTTTTCTAGTAGGATTCAAATTACATTCGTCATGTTATCGTGTTTATGTACCAGAAACTGGCAAGATAAAAGTTGTTCGAGATGTTAAATTTGATGAGACGAAATACATAGCAAGACAGTGATCTTGTCGGCTATGAAATTCTCACAACAGAAGAAAAACAAACAGAAGATGAAAGAGAGTTACCAAATTCAGAGGGAGGTCAAGATCGAGTGTCTGACAGACTCAAATCACCAGTTCGAATTCCAGCAAAAAAAGCTCGAATCAGAAACGAACTCGAAACCTGTAGAATCGAACTCGAAACCTGCAGAATCGAACTCGAAATCACCTGCGAGAAGACGAAAACCACTAGAAAGGTATAGTGAAGATGTTTTTAATACAGCCATCGAATTTTGTGGATTCTCTGATGAATCTCAAACATTCGAGGAAGCTGTAGATGGACCAGATAAAAATTGCTGGATTCAAACAATGGAGGACAAAATGTCATCCATGTATAAGAACAATGTGTGGACACTTGCACCTATATCTGATGGCAGAAAACCAGTCAAGTGCAAGTGGATATACAAGATCAAAATAGGTCCTAATGGAGAAAACACCAGATACAAGACAAGGTTAGTGCTAAAGGATTTTCATAGAAGTATGGGATCAACTGCACTGATACTTTCTCACAAGTAGTCAAACATACATCAATTCGTTTGTTATTCACGTATGCAGTGGCTCATGATTTGAAAATCCATATTGTGGATGAAAAAACTGCTTTCCTGCATGCAGAATTGGAAAAAGACTTATTCATGGACCAACCACTTGGTTTTGTAAGCAAAAAATATCCAGAATATGGATCTAACATGAATAAAAGCATTTATGGTCTGAAACAAACAGCGAGACAATGGTATAGAAAGAAGGACGAAGCACTACGTTTCATAGGTTTCAAACCTCTATTCACTGAATCAAATGTCAATATCAAGCATATCCAAAATGAAATAATCATTCTAGTTGTTTATGTTGATGACACGCTTATCTTCTCAAAAAGAGATAAGTTAATTTCAGATGTCAAAAGAGACATTTCTGAAATATTTGAGATCGTTGACCTAGGAGAAGCTAAAATCTATCTAGGCTTGCAGATCGTGAGAGACTTTGAAGGTAGTAAGTTGTTTCTTCACCAGCAAAAGTACACTCAAAAGATCATTGAAGACTTCAACAAGCTCGAATGCAAAGGTGTGCATACTCCCATGATACCTGGAACAATACTGGGCAAGGCAGATTGTCCGCAAACTCTCGAGGAAGAGAAACAAATGGCCAAAACACTCTATCGTAGGCTGATTGGATCATTGTTATATCTAATAGACAACACCAGACTTGATATAGCATTTGTAGTATACAGGCTGAGCCAATTTAATCAGAACCCAGGATTGTTGCATTGGAAATTGACAAAGAAAGTATTACAATATCTCTAGAAAACAAAAGACTATGGACTGTGTTACTCGAAGGAAACTGGATTTCACATCGAATCATGTCATTTGGGACTTAGTCGAGAAGAAGATACTGAAGACAATCTTCATACTCACAGAGTAAATGATAGCTGATATTTTTACAAAGCCACTAAGTAAAATTGTGTTCGAGAAACAGCGAAGAAGATTAGGGTTAATCCAACTGCCACTTTGAGAGAGAGCTGTAGAACATTTGATAAGACATATCTTGATTCTACTAACAAAGCACGCAGTTTACTTGACAAAGGATGAGAAAGAAACGAACACGAACTCGAAACATTTCTATTTGTGACCAACTCGAAAGATTTGCGAAATTTGTCTTGCAGTCATCTCGAAAGATTCGCAAAAGATTCGCGAAACAGTTTCTTGTAGAAGCTCGTGGCTTTCTTGTTGAAGCTCAAAAGATTCGCAAATAGAATCTTGTCGCAAAATATTCTATTTCTTGTTAAAGCCTCATATGTGACAAAATTGTTGCGAAATCTTCTGGACTGTTCTTCAAGCTCACCTGTTGCAAAACTATCACGAACAGTTCGCGAAATATTCCAGATTTCTTCTTCAAACTCAAGAATTGTCATCTGTCGTGAACAATTCGCGAAAGACGAAAATGTCAGGACAATTGCCGCGAACAATTCACGAAACACGAAGCTGAGACAAAGAGATGGACTGTCGCGAATAATTCGTAAATAAAATTTATTCGAGCATGTATCAACCGTCGTAAACGGTTAGATATCTACTATTATAGCATTAAAAGGCCAAAAGACCTGTAAATAAAAGTCCAAAAGACCTGTCCTTTAGCAATATATATACATGTGCACTACTCGTTGTATCACACTCGCTCAATCAAAGACACAACAACAAGATAAGACAACAAAAAATGTATATTGATGAATCAGATTCAGAGTTATAGAAATTTGTTTTTGATCAATAGTTTCTTATTGTCTAAATTGTCTTAAGTTGTCTCTTACTTCCGCGTATAATTTTCGCACGCATATTCAATCAGAATTAATACTGTTCTATTAGTACATAGATCAGATACAATCTCAATTGAAGACACTGATATTAGTTTGATTTATTCAAACTTGCATCGTGTTCTCTGTGTGAAGAATAATTACTATTTTTTCTACAATTACTTGCATTATCAATTTTTTGAAGACTTTCACTCATAAAAGGACTGATATTCTCCTATAAAAAATCATCACAGATTTTATAATACTAGTTTTTGAGAAAACTTGTCGATTCCATTCTTATACTACGTTGGTTCTTCCTAACATTGTGACATGAGTGAATGACTGATAAAAATCAGTAAATGGATCTTAATTAGATCTATTTTAGATCAATAAGAGTGATTGGCAACTTGGATGATTGATCTAGATCAAGACTAGCACTCAAAACTAGCTTTCATTGTCAATTACTACACTTCCAAGCAAGAACACTCAAGATTAATGATCCCACGGTCTCACACGTGTGAAAACAGTGAGTGTACGGGCCCTGCTAACAGAGAAAATGATTACTAACAAGTTCCTAAGCGTTCACATCAAAAGATCATGCATAAGAGAGTGATAACATCAAGATTTGCTCCCAAAACAATGCTCATCATCATTAGATTCAAAATGGATCCATGACGGATCAAATACACAATAGTGAAATTCTCTCTAAGCCACTTCCAGCACGTGTGAGATAGCTCATTGAGCTTATTCTAACCCATTTAGCTTAGATTCCACTAATTTGTCACATCGTCATTGGTGGCTAGTGTTGACCTTCTAGATTCCTACATTCTAGGAGATAGATTCTACAAAATAGGAGATTTTGCATTTCTCATATGGAAGCTATGTACAATGGATATGAACTTTTCAATGCAATTTCACATGTGTCGATAGGTCCTCACACGTGTGGATCCACATAAATATCAAACAAATAACTTAATCAAGGTGAAAATTGTCAAATCTAACACTCCTCAATTTTTGTAAAAATTACAGCAAATAAGGATCCTAAAACACTTGAAATGATGAGGGAAATAATAGATTATGATTTCATAAGATTAGCACAAGTTGAACCATCAAAATCCATCAAAAATCTATGCTTGAACCTCACTAAATGGCCCAAATCCTTGAAGAAGGCTTCACACGTGTGAAAGTACGGCCTCCCACAGTCTGAGTACTGTACACCAGACCTACATTCAATCCTATAATCATTAGTAATCACAAGTACTCAAACAATTATGAACATAGAGAGCAATTGCACCATTATGAGAGAAAAAACATGAAATTGCTTGATTGATTTTGGTGAGATATCATCACCTATATATACATGATCCATCATGGTTTTGGGCAGGTATGAGTAGCCCTAAACCTATCCCTAATGCTAATTTTGGTGGATCTTTCATCCCTACCAAGTTAGGGTTGGAATCTTGGAGATCCCTCAACAATGCAAAAATTACCAAAAATAGCTCCTATTTTTTCTCCCTTGTATCTAAGCATAATTTGGACTCATTCCAAAGGTTCTAACACTTAGGTCTACTTGAGAACATCCTTATGAATGGAATCCTATGCTATTTGGCACGTGTGACAAGCCACATCATAACCATCTAACTATTTACAAGTCATATGACCAAAACTAGTCAAGCTAGAATTGTGAATTTTTAACACTCCTCCTCACTATCTAGCTTGGTTCAATCATTGCTTTACTAATCACTCCAAGTGATGATCTGAACTTCATAAAAGGTGTCTTTTGAAGTGGTTTAGTAAGTAGATCAGCTACACATTCATTGCTTGGAACATGCTCCAAAGCAATCTCCTTGGCTTGCACCATTTCTCTCACAAAGTGATGGCATATCTCAATGTGCTTAGATCTTGCATGGAAGATTGGGTTAGATGCAAGGTGTTGGGCTGATATATTGTCATTGTAGATGATTGGTGCCTCCTCTGAATCCATGATCTTTAGTTCCACCAATAATCTCTTGATCCAAAGTACCTCCTTTGTAGTGGTTGTCAAAGCTTTGTACTCGGCCTTGGTTGAAGATAGAGATATAGTTTCTTGCTTTTTTGAAAGCCATGAAACCACACCTTCTCCTATGAAAGTTGAATAGGCACTTGTTGATTTCCTATCCCTCTTGTCCCCTGCAAAATCTGAATCACTAAATGCATGAAGGTTAATCACATCTCCTCTATATAGAATCCCAAAATCCAATGTACCCGAGATGTATCTTAGAATCCTCTTAGCCTTTTTCCAATGGATATTCAATGGCTTTTGCATGGATTGGCTCAACCTACATACACTAAAGCTAAGATCTGGTCTAGTTATAGTGATCCACATTAAGGAACCTATAAGTTGCCTAAACAAAGTGATGTCCATGAAGGATCTTTCATCATCTTCATTTGGCACTTTTACATCTTGCTCCATTGGTGTGTCAACACTTTTGCATACTTCCATCTTAAACTTCTTCAAAAGACTTTGAGCATAGTTTACTTGACTTATAAAGATAAAATCAGACCCTCTAAGTACTTCTATGCCTAAGATGAAGTGAAGACACCCTAGATCTACCATCTTGAACTCTAAGGATAGATCTATCTTGATTTTTTCAATACCATCAACACTATTTTCACTAATGATGATGTCATCTACATAAATGAGTAAAAGTACAATACCAACATCATCAAACTTAATGTAAAGAGTAGGATCATATTCACTTTGAACAAAAGAAATTAAAATAAGATAGCAATGTAGTCTTGAATTCCAAGATCTCGAGGCTTGCTTCAAGCCATAGATGCTTCTTTGGAGATGGCATACTTTGTTCTCCATTCCATGTTTGATGAACCCTTGTGGCTGCTCCATATAGATATCCTCTTCCAAAAAACCATTCAAGAAAGCATTAGAGACATCCATTTGACATAGAATCCATCCAAAATGTGATGCAAGTGCAATGATTAGTCTTATTGTGACCATCTTGGCCACGGGTGCAAAAGTTTCCTCATAGTCTATCCCTCTCTCTTGAACATAACCTTTTCCAACTAATCTTGCTTTATGTTTGTTAACACTCCCATTTGCATTCAACTTAAGCTTGAAGACCCACTTGCATCCTATTACATTCCTTTGAGGTCTCTCAACAAGCAACCAAGTTTCATTCTCAATCAAGGCATCATACTCATCCAACATAGCTTTATACCATTCTTTGGAGTTCAATGCATCTTCAACATTAGACGGTTCTTCAAAACTAGATAAAGCATAAGAAGTGGATGAGATACCCTCAACTTGCTGTCCTTTGCCTTGATATGTGAGCCTTGATGGCTCCACTTTTGCCCTTGAAGATCTCCTTGGTGTGATAGGTGGGTTTGGTGCTTGCTCCTCCATGAGCTCCTCCTCAAAACCAAAATCTTGCTCCTCGGCCATCTTCTTCTTGATTGTTGGAGCACTTGAGCCTTCTTCAAGCATATGCATATGATGTTCATCAAAGATGACATCCCTTGAAACAACAAATTTGTTCAAGGATGGGAGATAGACTTTGTAGCCCTTGCTTGAGCTTGCATATCCAAGCATGATCCCTCTTGTGGAAGATGGATCCTCCTTGGTTCTTGTTTCCAATGGCACATGCACATAACATATACACCCAAAAACTTTCAAGTGATTAAGATTGGGTTTCTTTCCATACAACATCTCATAAGGAGTTTTGCCTTCAATTGCTTTGCAAGACACCCTATTCATCAAGTAGTTTGCACATACAAGAGACTCACCCCAAAAGGATTTGGGCAAACAAGCATCTAATCTTAAAGCCTTAGAACATTCACATAATGTTCTATTCCTTCTTTCAGCAACTCCATTTTGTTGAGGAGTGTAAGGACAAGAAGTCTCTTTCTTGATCCCTTCCTCCTCACAAAAGGCCTTGAACTCATTGGAGATGAATTCTCCACCATTGTCACTTCTAAGAATCTTGATGCTATGATTATGATGCTTTTCCACAAACAACTTGAACTTTACAAAAGTATCAAATACTTGAGACTTGAAGAAAAGTAAGAACACCCAACAATATCTTGAGTAGTCATCAATGAAGGTTAAAAACATGGATGAACCTCCATTAGATTTGGTGCTAGCAATGTGCACATCCGAGTGTATGAGTTCAAGAGGATGAGATGACTTTGTGATGGAGTTAGGAAACACCTTCTTATGTGCCTTGGATAAGGCACAAGCTTCACAAACCTTGTCTTCCTTCCCAATAGACCTTGGTAGGCCTAAAGCATACTCCTCCTTGATCATAGCCTCCATGGAACCCGAGTTGACATGTCCAAGTCTTTTGTGCCATAAAGTAAAGGTAGATATCTTGCTCTTCTCGGCCAACATGACAACATTAGTATCCACAAATGCATCCAGCTTATAAAGTTTGCCAAGTCTAGTGCCCTTAGCCACTATCTTACCCTTCTTCTTGATGAAACATTCATTTGAAGCAAAGTCAACATTGAAACCATTGTCTACCATTTGGCCAACACTTAGTAGATTCTTTGTTATTGTAGGAATGTACAAAACACCTTCTATGTTGATCTTTTTGGAAGATCCTAAGCAAAGGGGAATGCTACCAACTCCTTCAATCTTACAAGCTTCATCATTTGCTGTATAGATAGACTTTATTGGTCCATCATAAGATAAGAGAGAAGAGAAAAACTCCCTTTTACTAGTCATGTGTGAACTAGCACCCGAGTCAATCCACCAAGGATCTTCTCCTTTGAAGTTTGTTGAAGAAAATATGGACATCATGAGAGAGTCCTCATGTGAACTCTCCTCCTCCTCCTCTTTGCTCATGTTGGCTTGGCTTTGATCTTGCTTCCTCTTGAAGCATTCCGAGGCATAATGCCCCATCTTGCTACAATAGTAGCACTTCACCTTTGATTTGTCCTTCTTGACTTTGGTGGTTGATGGAGATGCCTTTGGGGGTCCTTCTTGATCCTCAAGCTTTGTAGACTTCTTGAATGTTGATCCTTTGCCTTTGGACTTGCCTTTGCCTTTGGTGAAGAGAGCTTGGTCATCTCCACCTTGGATGGAAAGCCTATCCATCCTCTCTTGCATTTGGCTCCTTCTTGATTCCTCGGCCATGAGTGTGCCTTGGAGTTCTTCAAGTATGGGTACCTTACCCATAATTGCATATCCCTGAACCAAATTGTCAAATTCAAAGCTTAGTCCATTCAATATGAGTTGAACAAGCTCTTCATCCTTGATAGGGTCACCTATAAAGGCTAGCTCTTTGTTCAATTCCTTTACTCTTAGGACAAAAGTATGTGCACTCTCTCCTTTCTTTTGATAGCTTCTATAGATTTGATTCTTCAAAGCTAACATTCTAGTTTGGTTCTTGGATTCATAGACCTTTTGCAAAGTCTCCCAAGCATTTTGAGCTGAAGTGCAATCTCCTACCTCTCTTAAGAGTTCATTTGCAACATTCATTTTTATGCAATGTAGTGCAACATTGCACCTCTTGATGTATTTGGCTTTTTCTTGAGGATGAATAGGTTCACCCTCCTTACCATTTACAATTTCCATCAGATCTTGCATGATCATGATAGATTCCATTCTAACTTTCCATATGGAATAGTTAGTTTTGTTGAGCCTTTCATTAGTATCCAAAAGATATGCATTTATAGATGTCATCTAGTCTCCTAATCAAGGACTTGACACAAATGAAGGTTACTTCTATTGATTTGATTGAAGGTCTACCTTATCCCACTTCTTAGGGACCTGAAAAGATCAGTAATAGACTTCCTATAAAGATCTAAGAATGATCTCTAACAAAATCAAATCATAGAATACTAGAAACAATGCACTTGCTTGATTGAAGTAGACAATACTAGTAGAATTGCCCCTCTTTCTATAAAGAACATTAAAGCTTCCAAATGATCTGATCAAGAGTGAATTTCAGCAACCTAATATACTTCCAAAATCACTTGTAAAAGATCTAAATGGAATTTAATGAGGATGCAACACAATCTACTATCCAATCACAAGCAAAGAATGATCAAAATTGATGAAAAATTGATCTAATTTGGTGCATAAGTCAAGCAATGGTTGGACTGAACCTAAATCACTTTAGGAGGTGTCTACTACACCTTAGAACAGCCTTGAAGAGTCCCCAAAACTCTGATCTTCCCTCTCCTTGAATGCTAGAAAGCCTCCTCTATGAAATCACCTCCAAAACTTGCTTAGAAATCAATGCTTGGAGCAAGCAAAACTTGCTATCTTGGTAATGTGAATTGAATTCAACTTTGCCTCTGGTTTTAGACACCTAAACACCTGCAAATGAAGTCACACAACACCAATCTCCAATGTATTTGACTCACTTTGAGTTCTAGAATCAATACTAGATGCTAAGATCCAATCTACACAAGATTTAGATCAAAAATTGTGATCAAATTGAATGAAAACCAAGGATTTAGCTCATTTCAGCCTTTAGGCTCTGATACCATGTAAAAATTACAGCAAATAAGGATCCTAAAACACTTGAAATGATGAGGGAAACAATAGATCATGATTTCATAAGATTAGCACAAGTTGAACCATCAAAATCCATCAAAAATCTATGCTTGAACCTCACTAAATGGCCCAAATCCTTGAAGAAGGCTTCACACGTGTGAAAGTACGGCCTCCCACAGTCTGAGTACTATACACCAGACCTACATTCAATCCTATAATCATTAGTAATCACAAGTACTCAAACAATTATGAACATAGAGAGCAATTGCACCATTATGAGAGAAAAAACATGAAATTGCTTGATTGATTTTGGTGAGATATCATCACCTATATATACATGATCCATCACGGTTTTGGGCAGCCCTAAACCTATCCCTAATGCTAATTTTGGTGGATCTTTCATCCCTACCAAGTTAGGGTTGGAATCTTGGAGATCCCTCAACTCATTCCAAAGGTTCTAACACGTAGGTCTACTTGAGAACATCCTTATGAATGGAATCCTATGCTATTTGGCATGTGTGACAAGCCACATCATGACCATCTAACTATTTACAAGTCATATGACCAAAACTAGTCAAGCTAGAATTGTGAATTTTTAACAATTTTTAGCTTGATACATCTATAGTACATCTATCTACAACACCTAAGGTTGATCTTAACTTGATAAATGAAGCCTTTGGCAAGACTTTAGTGAGTAGATCAGCAAGGCAATCTGAAGAAGATACATGTTGAAGTTGATCTCCTTTGCTTGAACCTTTTCCCTCACAAAATGGTGAGCAATCTCTATGTGCTTGCTCCTTGCATGGAATGTGGGATTGGTTGCTAGTGCTTGGCTTGATTGGTTGTCACAATAGATGATTGGCTCATCTTTGGCCTTCATGACTTGTAGCTCCACCAATAGCCTCTTTAACCACAAGAATTCCTTGGTTGTTGATGTCAAAGCCTTGTATTTCGACTCGATTGAAAAAAGAGAGATTATATCTTGCTTTTTGGAAAGCCAAGATACTACGCCATCACATAGAAAGGTAGCAAACTTGTGGACTTCCTATCCACCTTATCACCTGCAAAATCAGCATCTGAATAGGCCCTCAAAGATAGATTAGTTCCATGATACAATATACCAAAGTTCTTGGTTCCAAGATGTACCTTAACACTCTTTTTGCATTTTTCCAATGACAAACTAGTGGATTTTACATAGATTGACTCAGCTTACCAACACTATAACTTAGATCAGGTTTAGTTATAGTTAGATATATTAGGGAGCCTATAAGCCTTCTATATAGTGTGATGTCCTCAAAAGATGCACCACAACTATTAGAGACTTTTATATTTTGCTCCATAGGAGTATCTACTCCTTTGCAATCAAATTTCTCTAAGATAGAAGATGCATATTCGGATTGACAAATAAAACTAAAATCTATTCCTTTTGATATTTCTATGCCTAGTATGAAATGAAGAATGCCAAGATCCACCATCTTAAAACTCTCTAGTCAATGCTCTTTTCACTTCTCTTATGCCTTCATGATCATTACCACTAAGAATAATGTCATCTACATACAAAATGAGAATAATGATATTTCCTTCATTAAATATCATGTACAAGGAAGGTTCTTAAGAACTAACAACGAAATGAATAGAGATTAAGAATGAGTTCAATCTAGAGTACCAAGCTCTAGGTGCTTGAGCCCATAGAGGCTCCTTTGCAATAAACATACTTTGTCTTCAAGATCCTCCTTAATGAAGCCCTCAGGTTGCCTCATGCATATTTCCTCTTCCAAATAGCCATTTAGGAAGGCATTAGTCACATCAAGAGTCCAATTGAAAGTAGTTGCAAGAGATATAATCAACCTTATAGTAACTAGTTTAGCACCAGGAGCAAATATTTCATCAAAGTCTACTCCCTTGGTTTGTAAGAAGCCCTTTGCCACTAGCCTTGCTTTATGCTTATTGATTGTTCCATCTTGGTTGTACTTCAATCTAAAGATCCATTTGCATTAAAGTTGTTTCCTTCCATAAGGAAAGTTCACAAAAAACTTCTATGTATGATTCTCCATAAGAACATCATGCTCCCTTTGCATGGATCCTTCCATTCAAGTGACTTTATAGCATCTTGAAAACAACTTGGTTCATCAAGCATTGAGGTAAGAAAGTATAAGAGGTAAGAGAATGAGTGCTTTCCCTTTGCTCACCCTTGTATGTGAGCCTTGATGGCTCGGCCCTCTTTTTTGAAGATCTTCTTGGAGCACTCGGGTTTGAGGTGGATCCTCAAGAGCTTAATCATATGATGGCTCTTCAAATCTTGCAAGATCCTTGGCACAAGAATGATTAGTAGCACTTTCATTCACTTTGAGAAAATGACCTTCATCAAAAGTAACATCTCTACTCACTGAAATCTTTTTAGTGATAGGATCGTAGACTCTAAATCCCTTGCTATTTTCTCCATAACCAACAAAGATATCTTTGATGGATGTAGGATCATCCTTCTTTCTTGTATCTAAAGATTGAAATACATAGCAAGTAGACCCAAAGATTTTAATATCCTTGAGGTTTGGCTTCTTACCAAATAAAGCCTCATAAGGTGTTATGCCTCCAAATGGACTTACATGGTAATCTATTACACAAATAATCTGCACAAACAATAGCTTCTCCCCAAAATGACTTAGGTAAAGAAAAATCTAGCCTCAAGGCTTTTGCACACTCACAAGGAGACTCTATTCTATCTCTCAGCTATGCCATTTTGTTGAGATTATATGGACATGTTAGCTCTCTTTTAATGCCAGAGATGTACTCTCCACCATTATGACTTCTCAAAAAATTTATTGCTAACATTCATTTTAATACAATGCAATGCTAGTCTAGCCTTCCTTTTTGTACCTCAATTGTTCTTGTCCACCTTGAGACTCTTCCTCCTCACCAATGACAAGTTCAAAGAGATCTTGGAGCACTAAAAGTGACTCCATTCACTTTCCAAATTGAATAATTACTAGAATGGAGTCTCCCACTAGCTTCAAGAAGGTATGCACCAATGGATCCCATCTTACTATATTCAAGTACACTTGAGGTACACTTTGGCTCTCCCTACTCGCTTTATCAGAATTTAGCCAAAAGCAACTCTCTCAAAAATCAAGAAGCAAGATCTAGAATGATCTTAAATTCAAAAGAACTTAGGGATAAAATTCTACTCTCACTATTCAATTGATTGTCTAGATTTGACTTTTGGAAGAGCTCGAGCCTTCCTATGGTTTGGGTAGGAGATGTAGACACTCATAAATCCAAATCTAGATTTACACTCAACAATGGTCCTATGAAGCGATTGAATTTTACAAGGCAAATCACTCATTACACTCTGACAAACTTGTATGATGCAAAACTTTGAAGATCCTTCTAATATGAGGCAAGTACAAGTACAACAGCCTCCCACACATGTGAGAAGTACACCTGAACCTCAGATCCACATATAGACCTCAAAGCTTATTACTTCATTCTTCACCAAACATCGCCCTATAGCACTTATCGAGCTAGAGACATCGACAAATGAGGAGATATATATACCAACACGTTATCAGCTCATGACCCGCGATAATGTAGAGAGAAAACACCTATTGCAACCAAAATCATGAGATATCAATGAATCACATTGTCGACAAGGTAGACATTTTTCTTCATTGACATCATCATCATCATCCTCAATGAGATTGGCACCCTCACGACAATGTAGATAGTAAAGAACTATTGCTACCAAGATGTCGCAACATGACAATAGATCACGAAACAAATAATTTTTTTCATCCACACTATCAATCACCGACACCCTCAATTATTATCATCATTGATTTCTTTAGTCTTAGGGAAGAACGACTTTGAGGCAATGTGCTTGATTGAGGGGTCACACTCTCCATGAATGCTGACTCTTACTTTGTACAGATTGAGAAGAAACGTAGGACTTTCCAAAGCCAAAGACACACGTGGATGGGTGAAATTCTGAGATGAATGGATACATTCCGCTGAGAGGTGATCTTGAGTCACATAAGCAACATAGCGAAAGGGGTCCCTGGGGTATGTGCGAGAGTACCTTGACACAATTAATACCTGTGAGTTTTGGATTTGTGACTGGCACCAATTCATCCTCGGCGGCGGGTGGATTTTGATGCTTGTTGAGAGAACGAGACTTCCTTCTGGGATTTGTAAAGTTGGAAGCAGCAACCAAATGACTCTTGCACTCATGTGGGCTAAGCTAGTAGTAGACATCATTATGTGTTTTGTAAGTTTGATATAGAAGATATCGAATCATTCTTGAAGGAGACTTCTTTATAAAAGCGATGTGAAAGCCTTATTTGGTGTATGTTTATTGAGCTTAACTACTGCGTTCACAAGATTCCTCAAGTTATGCAAAATCCTAATGAAGAACATTGGTGTTTGGCAAGAAGGATCTTGTGGCACATTTTTAGCATTAGAGATTTTGAAAACTATAAAAAATATAATAATAAGCTTGATACTTGGTTTATCGTATTAAATGATTGTGTTTAAGTTTTATTTTTAATTTGACTCTCAAAGTCACGTGGTTTAGGACTTTTTGGAAGCTTTTTAAGTTGAATATGTCATTTTTAGATGCGTTGAGGACGCAATTATGCTCTCTAGTGGCCAAAATATACTGGTCACTTGACAATGTACTATTGGTCTTATATACCTTTTGGTACCTCAAAGACATTGATAAATCTCTCTCTCTCTCTCTCTCTCTCTCTCTCTCTCTCTCTCTCTCTCTCTCTCTCTCTCTCTCTCTCTCTCTCTCTCTCTCTCTCTCTCTCTCTCTCTCTCTCTCTCTCTCTCTCTCTCTCTCTCTCTCTCTCTCTCTCTCTCTCTCTCTCTCTCTCTCTCTCTCTCTCTCTCTCTCTCTCTCTCTCTCTCTCTCTCTCTCTCTCTCTCTCTCTCTCTCTCTCTCTCTCTCTCTCTCTCTCTCTCTCTCTCTCTCTCTCTCTCTCTCTCTCTCTCTCTCTCTCTCTCTCAAAAACACTCTAAAAAAAATTATGCATTAGGAACTACAAATGGTAATTAGCTTACACTACAATCAAGATAAAGATGAATCATATGAAGTATTCAGAATCAACATGAAAGTATGCTAGTCACAAAATGGATAATATAATCCTTTCCAAAGACAAAAGAATAGATTGATTTGTCAAAGGTAGGCATGCTCTTTTAAGTCGATGCTCAGGTCATATACATATTTCATCGAATATTTCAAGATCACAAAGTTTGGAGATGCAAACCCTTGAATGGTATCAATCTATAACTTTCAACAAGATATTGTTTCAAAAAGAAAATTAATCTCCTACATGGGCATCTCTTCATTAAGCACAATAATTTTAGCACCATTTCATCATGAGAAAAACGACTTGAATGTGCTTGCTTGATCTAGTTTTTGCATATCATCCCCAAATTGTAGGAAAAGTTTTAAGGTCATCCGATCCATATTATTTCTCTCAACTGTAAATGAACTTTCCATTAGTTTAAGGGACTCAAGCCTCACCTCATACGTCTTCGTATTCACCTAGATCATAAAATCGGTTCCTTTGTCGTGCATCATTGATTAAACTATACCATAATTTATCTTGGGATAGTGTGTTTGCATTGCCAAGAATCCAAAGACAATACCTGTAGGAAAATAGTCAATTAGAAACTGTTCGATTCAATTTTTCGTGTCTCTTATCCAGAATATTTCTCCAAGCCTTTGGGATATCATTGTGGCAATATGTCAGATGTATCAAGTCACAATCTTAATTTTGATATGATATGCACTTCTATGCCTACTCTACTAACAATGCACCATCATGTAGAATATGACTTGCATCACATCAACAAAAGAAACTTGTTCTAGCTAATGTTCTTTGAAGTTATTGAGAACCACTTTAGATATTAATGAAAAACAAACACTATCAAGGTTACAAAATACTATTTAAAAAATGTTGTAATGCAATTCTAAGGTGATCTCTATTTGTGTTGTGGGTGCTTTAATGAGATGAGAAAGTTCTCGAAGGCCCACGCAGTGTTGGCAGATTGTAAAAGAGATTGAGATAAGAAGGCCGCTTTCTGGTCAACCGAGGAGGTGAAGGGAAAGTCATGGAGAAAAGTAGGTAAGGACGAGGTGTAAGTGCGAAAACCTGATAGAGAGAAAGCAGGGCGAGGGTGACGAATGGGTCGGTGTGTCATGAGCGTGGTGATAGGATGTCCAGGAATAGAAGCAGGAGGGAGTGATCAGAGATTGTAGGAGGTATAATGTGGAAGGTATGAAGGAATGGGATCAAAGTCGATGAACCAATGAAGTAGTAGTCAACAACACTATGTCCTCCCCCATGTGGGTGACAGGTAAAATATGATGACGAAGGCTACCAAGGAAAGCCAATCAATATGGCTAAGGAATGGACCTCTGCTAAGCCAATCAACTACTCACCAAATTGGGTAGACGGAATATCTGCATCCTGTGAGGTCCTGTCCAATTCCATATCTAAAGTGTGAACCTGTAGGAAGTCACTCTCTGCATGAAACTCTGCTTGCTTGATGCTCGTGCGTGCATTAAAATCTCCTGCTAAAAGAATAAGACCTTGCTGAGCAAAACTGACTATATCATCTGAAAGAGCCTGGAAAGGATCATCACTGAAATCCGCAAAGGATGATATCTGTGGTACAAAATAACAGACCGCTAGAAAGAGGTCCTAAGAAAGCCCCAAACATTGACCAAAGAACTGTAACCAAATAAATCGTGCAAATGGATCACTTTTGACCAATTTAAAATGAGTACTGAAAACATCTTTGGTAAGACATGCAACACAACCTGAACCATGAGAGGTCTTCCTTCTCAAGAAAGGCCGATGTACTGAGTGCCAAGTGTAATCTTGTATGAATAGGAGTGGTCGGTATAATGATTCATGAGTCTCAGCTAACAAAAGGATATCACATCTCAGCATAAAAAAATGGAAATTGCCTGCTGAAGAAGATGATAGTATGCCATTACAATTCCAAAAACCGATACGTAAAGGCTTAGGGGAACTCGGGCTGCTCCATTGCCCGGGAGCCCCCAATCCCTATTGTGAAATCTTATCAAAAAAATTTGGCTTGCCTTCAATGGAAACCACCTGCCGCTGATTCCTTGCATTTGCTTCTTGAATAATTTGTTTCATGGCTTGCCATTGCGCGTGTGTAAGGTCGTCGTCCATAAAAATAAAGGTCCCTTTTAATTTGGCTCTAATCGTAAAGCTGTGTCGCGGTAGTTCATAGAGCGAAATTTGATAAACAAGACATTAGAGTCAAACTTACTTCTCCAAGTTGTATCAAAACCATCAGTGTTGTGTGCAAGCTTAGTCAAAAGCAAATCTTTTGCTTTTTCGATGGGGTTATCCCCATCGGGAATCCCTCTAACATGGATATTGAGGGCTTTTTTAGCCCTTCTTTCTTGCTTGGAAAAGACATTTTCTAATGTAGAATTCACAAATGCATACTAAACCGAGCATGAAGAATCAGCCTTACCATCATTTTTGAGAAGCGCTGCCCATGTCTTTGTTTCTTCTACTTGTTTTTCAAGACTGGATATTTTGTTCGAAGTCTCATCCAAAACTTTGAGATGCGTCTTCCCTTGTTCAAGTTAATCCACCCTTTCTTGAAAACCATTGAGTTCTCTACGAAGCTTGCCATTCTTGTTTTCGAGCTGGTTCACTGTGCCTTTGAGTCCAAGAAGTTCTTGTCGAACAAAGCTAAGTTCATAGGCAAACATGCCTTCAACGGATTTGGAAGGGGTATAATCTGTTGTTGACAGTTGGTTCAAGAAATCTGAGTGAGGGATCATCGGTAAGATAGGTAAGGTAGGAGTTGAATTAGGGATTCCACCCCCCTCTAAGGATGTGGCAGCAGGGACAACGATGGAGTGAGGTTTTGTCCCTGCAGGGACAGTGATGGATGGTGTTGTCCCTATTGGAACAACGATGGAGGGAGGTACAACGCTGAGGGAAGAGAGTAGCGTTGTCCCACTTAGTTCGTTGTCCCACTTAGTTTCTTGGGAGGCATAATGGAGAGAGAGAGAGAGAGAGAGAGAGAGAGAGAGA
Organism: Diphasiastrum complanatum; assembly: GCA_029204225.1. Taxonomy (NCBI): domain Eukaryota; kingdom Viridiplantae; phylum Streptophyta; class Lycopodiopsida; order Lycopodiales; family Lycopodiaceae; genus Diphasiastrum; species Diphasiastrum complanatum. The sequence goes on from CM055103.1 coordinate 2,023,075, forward strand.
GAGAGAGAGAGAGAGAGAGAGAGAGAGAGAGAGAGAGAGAGAGACCTTCCTCTTGTAAGAGCCACATTTAGCCTTCTGTTGTCACTCAAGAAGCCAACCCTTCCACCTTCATTCCCACGAACTGCAGAGAAGATAATGACATCATTTTCATTCCCTTGAAATCCATCAATGGTACTCACTTTAACTGTAAAACCTGGAAGCTTCTCAGGTTCTATTTTCCATTTTCGAAGATCTTGAACCTGACTTGAATATGGCGATATAACCCCAACACTTAGTTGATCTATTCTGTTCACCAAACAAACTATAGCTTCAAAATATTAGCTTGCATATCACCGATATTTCATTAAGGGAACAAAACCAAATGCAGTTTGTTTTTCCATTACCTTTAAAAAGGCAATTGATTCCAAATAATAGTTTATAAGAAAAAGCAACAAGTACTCATTTCAATTAATCAAATCAAGGGACTTACAAAACATATATACCTTGCTACTAAACCTAAGATAAGAAAATGTAATATCATACAAACAATATTGTGACTACCAAATATTGGAATGAAAGGTTCTCGTTTTGTAGGCTCAAGAATGGGAGCAAGGAAAATCACCCCTTAAACCCATCTTACATTGAGATTAACATCTGTGTTGGCTACCATTTACTCATATCCAACATTTTCTAAATAAATTAATAAACCCCCAAGAAGATAAATGAGAAAATTATAGAGGCCATGAGTGATAAGTAGGAACCAATATCATTAATCATTCACTTATAACACAATTAATAGTACATAGACAATATGGGCTAATAGCATTTATTTTAAGAAAATAGATGAAAAATCAGTATTAAATACTAAGCAATTAAAAGTATGATATGAGAATTCTATGAATCACAATGTGTTGCAAATTTATTGCTGAAACAAGTTGACATCCTAGAATTGCTTGTTGGGCCCCTAACCAGTTATAGATCTAACTCCATCGTTACATATAACTAACTATGGTTAGGCAGGGCATGACATCGTCCTTATGAGGTGTGATTGTTACTCTTGCCCAACAATGCATTTCTTTTTTCTTGAACGGTACTTCTGTTACAATTCCAAGCATTGATTCCAAACTCCAAATACAACCTCATCTCCACTAAGTAGTTCATGTGAAGCTTATCCATTGTGCTGCTCTTATTTGTGTCCATCTCACTTGAGATACACCTATTTCCTTCCATATTCCTAGCGATATTTCCAACTAATTTGATACTTATGATTTCGTTCTTGTCGAGACATTATTTTTTCCAACTTAAGGCGTGATCAATCATTGTATTGATCTTCGTCCCATATCGGATGTTAGAACAAGTTGATGTTCAATGTCAAGTTTTTGATCTATTACAATGTGGCCTCATTGTTCCTAGTCAGAGTCCTTGTGGTGCTCCCATTTTGCTTCTTGATTGAAAAGATGGCACTAATCAATTATGTATTGATAATCGTGCACTTAAGCATCTTACCATCCATAATCAATATCCTATTCCACATAAGGACGACTTATTCAATCAGTTGGGCAAGGCCAAAAAAATTTCTAAGATTGATTCACGTTCTAAATATCATTCGATTTTTATGAATTTTGATGATGAGCCCAGGACTGCTATTTGCATCTTCTTCAGCCTTTATTAATTTGTCCTACCTTTCAATGTTACCAATAGCCCCCCTACATTTCAAAACATGATGAATAACATTTTCAAAGTTATTTGTGTCCTTTTTTATTTTGATGACCTCCTAGTTTCTAGTTTGGACATGGATGGTTTCTTGTATAGTGCATATATTGTCTGTTTTTCAACTCTTAGTATGACATGAACCTTTTTCCATACGTTTTGAATGTACCTTTGATGTTTGTCGAATTAAATTTTCAGATTTATTATGTGTATCGATATTGTTTCTCTCAATCCTGGTAAAGTTCAAGATATTATATTGGCCTACAACTACCAATTTCTAGCTAACCTCTAATCTTATACCTTTTCAGGCAATCTTTTGCAAGGTATCTCTTCTCCCTACAAGAGAAACACAAACCACTAGTCCTCGCCTTCTTGTATTCTGCGCGATTTTTCAGCTGATCATTGCTACTTATCTTGATGAGCTTCTTCTAGATGAGTGCTCATGTATTCTTAGATATCCTTGTGCTTTCATATATGAGTTTGCTACAATCAATACTGATGCTATAAACTCTTGGGCTTTCTGGATTCTTGGAGTGTTGAACCCATTTTCCTAGATATACTATACATTCTTGGGCATTGTGGATATGCTGGGTTGCTACACAGTTGTTCATTCCAGTTGAAATTTGTTAGGATCATCTACTTATGCTCCTTGTGTCCATTTCAGTTTTCATTTGTCAAGATGATCTACGTAAGCTTTATATTTCTTCGCATTCTTGGTCGCTGCACCAATAATGTTGCTGGTTAACGTGTGCGGAGCAGAGTCATGGTGTGCATAACTCATGGCATCGGATTGAACTTCTTTTTCTAGACTTAGGTGTCCAGGTTATCACAGATGATCTTAAGCCAATCAACTGATTGTGGTGGAGGTTACGATACCACCACTACAGCTAGAGGCCATCTTCCAGTTGGTTGCTATATTACAGGTGGTCATAAATTTAGTAGGCAACATCTTTGTTGGATTGATCTCTCAATGTCGAGGGCCCTTCACATCATGGTCGTCTATTCTCTGGGCGCACTCAGGATATGCAACTCCTCGACTTTGTGGATATCCCTTTCACTTGTCTCGTGTACAGGGTCCATCATTATATTGCGTAACGGATGTACCGACAAGCATACATACATTGAGTTGTCATAGATATAACTTTGTTTTCAGATGCCAACCCAGTACTCAGTGCTCTTTGATAACTGGAGACAAATTAAAATTAGAATCGATGTATTCTTGAAATCAAAATCTGGAGAAGAAAAACTTAGTGTTTGGAAACTTTATCTGACTAAATTTCATAGGAACTTTATACTATCCAAGTGGCTTACTTTTCATTGTGTATTTCAGTTTGCCTTCCTTCTGGACATATTACCGTGTTGCATAATCACCAGCTCTTTTACTTCTGATATACAATTTCTGAAGAACAAAAAGTAAATGCGTGAAATAACGAAAGTAGACTTATATGATGGCAAGGAAGAAGTGTTCTATAGAAAATCTAATGCATGCGTTTTGTATATTTTTTACGTAGACAAATGCAATGTAGACTCAATACTGGTGTAACTCATTATCTAACTAAGAAGGAAGATACTGATCCAAAAACATCCTGGTACTTCGAGCAACTTCGATCAATTTTCTCTATTCAGCTGTATAAGAATATGTAGGAAAAGCACTAATAGTAGGTGTGACATGTTTCTTATACTTTTCTGTTTTCAGCTTATATTAATGTTACTTGCTGTCCTCTCCTTCTAGCTCAAAGTTGTGAATGCCTAATGTTCACGATTCCATTTTCAGGTTTAGCAAACAGAAAAGAGGCAGAAAATTAGTCAATGTAGGTAAAGCATGCATCAGAGCAAAAGGAACTTCAGATCTTGAAAATGCAACTTTGAGCAGGAGTACCTTCTCGAAGCTTGGCCAGCAACCTAAAGACGAAATTAGCTTCAACGGGGTTCCTTTTGCTTTTCTTGGCTTGATCTTTCACTTCGACCCCGCTGCTCATGTTTATAAATGCATATGGACCAAAGAGTTTCCATTGGTAAGGCTTGTCATTGTATGATTCTGTCAACACAGTTGGTCCATCTTGCAAATGACCACCATAGAACTCCAAATTTGGAAATTTGCTGATCCAAGGATGCATCCTGTACTGTACATTTAATGTATTACATGGATGCTGCAAAAGCTGAAGCCTCTCAAATAGGCTCCTACCATATCCACAGTTGGCTGCAACCTGATCACTCATAACTCATCAAACAGTTGTTTGAAACACCCATCAGGTAATGGCCTTACATTGAACAAGACTACAGCAAAAATGTAGCTACTTACTTCTGGCATTATTTAATTGGTTCATTTCTTTGTTACCTGACTTATGACAGTAGCTGGGAGCTGTTTATGATCTCCAACAAGTAAAACTTGCCACAAGTTCTTTAGCTGCGTCACAATGGCGGTCTCAGCCTCAACAAGTTGTGAAGCTTCATCAACAATGACAAAGTCAAACTCTGGAGCTCTTCTTACGAACCTTCTACCTGCTGAGCTAACTGTGCAGAAGACTAACTTGGCATTCCTCACACACAGCTCTTCAAGCCATTCTTCAGGAGATGTTACCCCAACAGGATATGTTGCATATTCATGTTCATCACCCAACAAATACAGTAATTTTTGCCTTTCTTCATCAAACACATGTGGAGAATCGCTAGAAATGAAATCATGTTCATCCCTTTCACCTTGTGCAGTTCCCAGTTTTGCTACTGCAGTATCCATAAGTTCTTTAATGAACTTTACCAACTTTAAGATTTTTCTTCTTCTGTCAAATGATATAATTTTGCTTGGTAATTCCTTACAAAGAGCTTCAGTTGCAGATATCATTCTGCACCCTAAAATTTTCAACCTTTCTTCAACAAACTGCAAGAAATTCCAAAATGGAATAGCAGGTCGTCTCTTACTCTTCCTGTATGACCTCTTATATCTCCTATACTCATAGGAAGGATTTTCAAGAAAATCAAGTATAGATTTTGCACAAGCTTTCCACCCTGTGTCTCGATCCATGGCACTCATGAGATGTCCCACTCGGTAAGAAAGGAAAATTTTTCTCAGGTTACCTTTATTGACATTGAGCCTTTGTTCATCCCCGACTAATATAAGATCACCTAGATGAATCGGGTCACTTTTCCAAAATGAAGCAAAATCAGAAAACTGAACATCTTTCTGTATATGCTCCAATATCCTCCAAGCAATTTCTGTTACTGCAGTATTGGTTGGAGCACAGACTAATGTCCGATAGTCTAAGCATCCGACAATAGAAAGCAGAATTACAATCATTGATGTTTTTCCTGTTCCAGGAGGCCCTTGAATCAACTTAACACGCGGCCAATGCTCATGTCTGAATAAGCCATAAGCTGCAATTTTGAGAGCATCAGTTTGTGATTCATTCAACTTGTGATGTTCACAATAATCTGATATGAGCTGGTCTTTCCAAGGTTCAAGATTCTCCTCGTACCTATTCTTTTGAGACTTTGATTCCTGTCCCGAACACAATACTTGGTTTTAATTTCCGTGGTGAAGTAAGAAAATGTTCACTACAAAGCTGAATATTTTATGTGACAGCAATCAGTTGGAAGATTGCATCTTCTGGAACTTTAATTACTTTCTCAAATTCAATGTTAATACGCTTCTGGAGTAAGAATATCTTCATTTCAAATCATGTTATGTCACGTGATAGAGAGGCACAAACAACTGTCATGTAGCTTTTTGATGCAAAAACACTCAGTGTTGAGAAATTTGGATGAACTAATATCAGAAGAAAAGGGATGTTGCAGTTTGAACATATAGTTTCACAAGTACAGATAACATTCACGTTCTATATTTCTCATTATCATTTAACCAGTAATGTGTTAAAACTAATCTGGATCACGATGTACCAAAAATAATTGTTCTAACGCTAATATGGAAAGTGCCTTGCAACCATTCGCAATGACACCCAAAACTAGAAAACGTGGATTCTTTAACATCAAGAAATAGCATAATGAAAGCATGGAATTGGTAGTAAGAATGTTCACAGATTCTATCACTGAGGATCTGTGAAACGTGGCTATTTGGTATAATTTTGGTTTCAGGTTTTAATCTAGAATTTCATTTAGATATCTTAGTTTTCACTAACTCCAATACCAGAGAGTAATCCAATAGCATAAAGATATGTTTCGTCCTTACTCAAAATCTAACTCATGAAAGAGTTCTTTGAGATATTATAGATCCTTTCTTCAACAACAAGACACCTATAACCAAAGAAATTTATATTACAAAAAGCATATCACAAAATATTGTTATTAGACAACTAATCGAGTAAATAACCAATTTACTTTACTTGTGTCTATACCTATCACATGTACTTTAGATCCCTTTGCCTAATGTAAATTGAAAACTACAATTTTTAAATTGTAAATGGCTAAGTCACCAGCCTGTGGAGACAATTGTAAATTGCAATGTAAATATCATTTATAGTGAATAATTCTGAGACGGCTAAGGGGATATTGGGTTCCCATGAGAGTCTGCTGGATTGACTTCCTAAAAAGTAGGGAGGGGTGATCGGTCAACATGACAGCACATGCTCACTGGGACACTTGGTCCAATGCATGAGTGACACTTGTCGGACGATCAACAATACGTGTCATATGTTCATTGGGAGACTTGTCAAATGTAGTGTCAGACAGTCTACCTGCTAGCTTGCCTATGTGTCAGGGTACTGCCAAGTGGCAAGTGTCAACTGTGCATGGAGTTTTCCATGTGTCAACATTAGGATGTGTCAGGGTTAAGGGGTGCTTGAGGGAATATAGTGTGGGCCTTGCCAAGCATCCCGGATCTGATTCCTATGCAGCTATGGTTGGGAGAAGACTTGCAGCAGACGAGCTCTCACGTTTGCTTGTTGATCTATGTACATTTTCTTGAGATTAATAAAGTGACAAATTTGTTGGGTACTTCTGTGCCCAAAAGGGGCTAGTATTCAGACTTATTTGAAGCAGGGTAACTTGAGCGTGCATGATTATGCAAACAAGTACTTTGTTACGCATTGCTCAGGAAATTCCTATGTACATGCAAGTGTTTCACTTTGTTGAGGGACTTCAAGAGAGTATTCACCCTATCGCGTGGAAGGAGCAGCCTCATGATTTGCGGGGAGCCATACAGATGGCTTTTCGTATTATGAAGATGGAAAAAGAGTCCCAGATCTTGCTGCGGTGGTTGTTACAGGTGGTCAGCATCCTTGGGGACACAAGGGCAAATGGAACATAAAGAAAACGTTTGAAGGTCAAATCAGTCAGTGGCAAGCTCGAGGTGACCAAAAGGGAAGGGTGCAAGGGCCACCGAAGGATGGGCAGCCCAAAGCCCAAAAGGGTCAGCATCCTTTAATGTTGTCGCCATAGGACCAAGAACTTGCAAAGAGGGAAAATCTGTTTTTTGAATGTTTGGGGCAACATAGGTGGAAAGAATGTCCACAAAACTTGATGCGAACCACATACAATCTTCAAGTGGACCAGATGAACTAGAGTGATAACCCTATGACAGTGGAGGGGATCGAGCAGGAAGCCAATCCATATGTTCCATACGTCATGAATGTTTCGGTGGTCAAGAGAGTGGACACGGCTCCACCAGCGCTTATGTCAAAATTGGCTTGCCAAGGGTCTCAATTTTCTAACACTTATGTTATTGTTATGCGAGGACAGTTGTGTGGTAGAGATGTTTAGGTGTGTTGAATTCAACTTTGGTACGGAATTCAGGTGTGAGCACTAAACCTTCCTAGTACCAGTCCACAGTGGAAATGGCTAATGGAAAGGGTACATAGATTTGAGATAAGAGGGATGTGGGCATTCCACTAACTATACAAAGTTACACAAAAGAGTTGGATTTTGAGATAACACAGCTTGCACAGTTTGATGTGGTGTTTTTTTGGCATGCAATGTGGAAGCCACACATAGCCTAGGATACTCATGTGTATGAGTTCTAGTTTGATGGTGTCATGCATTTCCTTCGTGAGGAGCATGATGTGCCTCTTGGACTAATGGTTTCAGCTACGCAATTGCATAGGATCCATTGTGAGTACATGCATGTTTGCTTTCTATTTGATATTATCTACTAATACTAGTCAGAGTAGCATGCAGTGTGGGCAAACCAATATTGTTGCCAGTTTGGATAAAGAGATTAGGAAGGAGTTTTCAAATGTGTTCATAGATGATCCATCTGTTTTACCTCCTAAGAGAAATGTTGAACATAAGATTGAATTAATACCCGGATCATGTCTTGTCAATAGACGTCCGTATAGAATGAGACTTAGGGAGAAAGAGAAAGTGAGACGGATGGTCAATGATTATCTTGCCAAAGGGCAGATACCACCAAGTTATTCCCCATTTGCCTCTTCGATCATTCTTGTAAAAAAGAATGACGATCATGGCACATGTGTGTGGATTATTGAGATTTGAACAAGACAACGATTAAATATCGATATCTTATGCCACACATAGATGAACTGCTTGATGCCTTGTCAAGTGCCACCGTGTTCAATAAAATAGACCTAAACAATGGATACCTTCAGGTCAAAGTCCGTGAAGAGGATGAACACAAGACTGCCTTCAAAACTCCGTTTGGTCACTATATATCTTGTGATGCCATTTGGGTTGACAAATGCCCTTGCTACTTTCATGACGATGATGAATGATGTGCTCAAACCGTATATGGGTAAGTTTGTCATAAACTTTGTTAATGAAATTTTGACTACAATGTAGGTGAGGTCAAGCATATGACTCACCTTAGAACTGTGTTGTGTACTTTGAGAGAGAACACCTTATTTTCCAATAGCAAAAAAAGGTGTATTGTTTAAAAAGGAAAAGAGTATCTTGGTCATATAGTGTCTGTTGATGGAGTTAGGCCAGTCCTAAGAAGGTTGTTGTGATCGTTGCGTGGCATGTGCCAGCTGATTTGACAGCACTCCGTTCTTTTCTTGGATTGGCAATAGAAAATATATTAAGAATTACTCCTATATTATGCATCGCTCTAAAGATTCTAGACCCTCAAAAGCCCTATGTTATAGATACGGATGTGACTCGTGCGTGATATCGTTGTGGGAGCAGTTCTGATGCAAAAGGGTAGGCTTGTGGCCTTTGAGAGCAAGAAGCTCAACTCTGCACAGAGAAATTATCCAACTCATGAAAAGGAGTTGTAGCCATAGTCCGTGCATTGAAGGCATGGAGGCATTATTTGTACGGATCGGAATTTGAGGTATTCACTAATCATGATACCTTGAGATACTTTTGTAAGCAGCCGGACCTTAGAGGCTGGCAAGCCAGATGGTCTGAGCTCATGCAAGAATTCCTAAAGGAGATTTCGTACAAGAAAGGTGTCAAGAATCATGTGGCAGATGCACTCTCTCGTGTAGTGTATCAAATGTCATTTCTAGTCATTGAAAATGACTTAATGTTTGAGATAAAAAAAAGGCTCAGCAGGAAGATCCTCATTGTAAGAAAGTGGAATAGGAGGTTAGTCATGGCCATGCCGAGTCTCAAGAGGAAAGCTCTTCTACCTCTTATCTTAAGTATTCCATAGAAGATGGAACAGTGATGAGAAATGGTAAGGCTCCTATTCCATCTTGAGGTGCTGCAAAAAGAATCTTGCATCTCCATCACGATAGCCCTAGTGCTAGTCATCCTGGTGTGGATAGGACCTATGAGTTGATACGATGTAATTTTTTTATGTGACACATTGTTTTAAGTGTCAGATTAATAAGGCTGAAAGGATTAAAGTGCTTGGATCATTACACCCCTTACCTATACCAGAAGGGAGATCGAAGAGTAGTTCCATGGAATTTACTACATGTTTACTATGTATGCAACAACAACATAATTCCATCCTAGTTGTGGTTGACAGGCTCACTTAAATGGCTCATTTTATCCCAACTAATAATAAGATTGATGCACCTAGTACAGCTAATTTGTTTATGCAACATTCATGGATTACCTAGATCCATTGTGTCTGATAGGGACTCTTGTTTTACTGTTGGAGTTAGCAAAGGAAAATGTAAGAGCGGCGATGGATCGGGCAAATACTTATACGCCAAGAGAGTTCAAGGAAGGAGAGATGGTGTTTCTCAAGATTCCAAAGGACTCGAAAACCTTGAAGACAGGGAATTGTTATAGGTTGTCACCTAGATATTGTGGACCTTGGAAAATTGTTAAAAAGATTAATAGCGTTACTTATGGATTGGATTTGCCTATTAATTGTAAGGTTCATCCTGTTTTTCATGTTTCCCACTTAAAAAAGGTTTTACATGATGGTGATAACTTGTTGGCTGATGACCTTGTATTGTTTCAAGAGCATGGGGAGGTGATGCATGGACTAGCGAGTATTTGACCGGTGGCAGAGACGATTGCGGAATCATTTGCTTCGTGAGTACTTGGTTGCATGGCATGGACGACCTCTCAGTGATTCTACCTGGGAGACCACAACGCACAGTATCCAGACTTTGCCATCGAGTACGATGTCATTTGAGGAGAGAAGGTATGTCACGTATACTTTAAATCCCTTTGCCAAATGGAAATTGTAAATTGTAATTATTAATTGTAAATGGCTAAGTCACCGACCCGTAGAGATAAATGTAAATTGCAATGTAAATATCAAATATAGTCAGGATCTAATTCCTATGCAACTATGGTTGGGAGGAGACTTGCAAAAGTTGTTTGTTGTTTGTTGTTTGCAAAAGTTGCAACTATGCTCTCATGTTGTTTGTTGATCTGAGTACATTTGCTTGAGATTAATAAAGTGACAAATTTGCTAGGTACTTCTATGTATCTACTTATGGTTTTGTGAGCTTGTGTGCAACAATACCTCATATACCATGAAGAAATAATACCAATCCACAGTGTATATGTACTATTAGAGATATTCCGATAAACAAACAATAATGGTGAATAACATCACACTCTAAACTTATATAACTAACAAGATGATATACAGCAAACCAAGTTGGTATACAAATTTAACTAAAATATCTCAGCAAAGGCCTTTACAATCACACCACATTTCAAGTAGTATTCTATATCTGGAATCAGTTAAATAACAACCAACAAAGATGATTTAATTATTTTCGAGCAATTGTCATCAAATAATTCTCCCAATATGCATATGTTCTATGCACCTATTTAAGGATTCCAAGTAAACCCTAGCTCTATGTACCTATTTAAGCATGCCAAATAATCCCTAGCTCAAGAGTATATACTAGACCTCATCAAAATTTCGCATGCCTTAAATAAGATCTATTCTTGTCACATAGCATATAACAATAGACTCACTCAAAGATTTGTAACCATTATCACTTCCAAAACCAGGAATTATGTTATTCAATTGGACAATAAAAGTATTATTTCTCTAACGCAACAACCAGAAATCTCTGTGAAGGAAAACTGTCTACTATACACAAAAATTCCCAAACATAAAACTTCCTCAAACAAATTCATTTCACCTCAATCGATACTTACAGATCATAGTACAATTATTAAGATTAGATCAATTAACTTCTTAAAACGTATACAACAAAAGATCACCCAATTCACTCATGAAAACCATAACTCTTCAAAAGTCCATAACACAATACAGATTTATCAGCACTTAACCATATAATCATGAATCTAATCTCAGTTCCACTTTGAGAATAATTTCATTTGAGCGACCTTTACTAAAACAATAAATAGAAAAAACAAAAGCACAAAAACTCTCTTCATTCCCCTTGTTCCAAGAAATTTCTAGTTTCAGAACAAAAAAATGTCTTATCACTTCTTGATGAGATACTAAAAATAACATTTCACTAAAGTCAATAGTATGTATCAGCTAGTAACCAGGTTCTACACTTTCATAACATAACTGATTTCAAGGACCTGATAAAATAAAATGGATTCCAATAGCATGCTAACAACAAAATTCAAAAGAGCATAATACTTGGTATTTACAAAATAAATATTCAATCCATTCTTGTTGCAAAACGTCACAATGTCAAAATAAATGTTATAAATTTGGATACTTCATATAATGTACACGAGTAAGATATGATTTCACTACATAAAACAGACCGTATACAAGAAATCCCAAAAATGGAGATTTATTTAGAATGCGTATAAAGGCTCCTATTTTGTAAATTTAAGATACCATTTCAGGAACCAGATCAAATCTCAAATTTTCAAACAAGACCCCATGCATATTATGAACAGATTCACAGGTATTAGAATCAATGATGCATAAAAAACAACAAAAGGCATTCACATAGCATTCTCCAACTAAGAAACTGTATGAATATCAATGGTTGTTGATAGCTCAGGCAGATCTCCAACTAAGATCTCCAATATAGTACAACTCCCCTACAAGAAGCCCAAGGCTCAAATGATCAAAACTAGCAAATGACCAGCCTTAGTGGCTATTTATAGTGGACAAACCCTACCTCCCTTCATATTGATTTGGAGGGAAAGTGAAATTCAAAAATTAGGGCCAAAAATAGAAAACTATGTAATATAGTATTTCTTGGCCCGTCACGTGTAAATATACACTGCGTGTCCACTAATAATGTCGAAAGTAGAGAAGTATTGACTATAATGCGTGTCCATAACACTCCCCCCTTCTAAAACATTGCCCTCAATGTGGGCTAATAATTTTAACTACCATAGCAGTTACGAATAGAGCCACAGCTGATCTAGAATTAAGCTATGAAAGCATCACATAAGCAAGACTTAACCCTAGAAAGCAGGAAAGAGAGAGATTAAGGAGGCTAAAGAGATAGATCAATATCATCAGCTAAATGACAAATGACACAGTTTCCCTACTTATAGCCAAGAGGAAGCCCTAAAAGGAAGCTTCCAGTGCCTAGGGCACAACTGGGAGGGATAATAGTGCGCCCTCCAAGAAGGCCCCCACTCTCCAGTAATATGTCCAAATGGCCTAATAATGAATAATAAGGCCAAAGGCCAACCATATAGTCTGAATGTCACTAATGAATAAAAAAGGGCCCAAGGCCAGCTTATGCATAAAGTAAAGTAATTGTAAATGTAAATGGACGCGGCGAATGTAATGAGCCGAGTCCATAACTCTCCCCGACACAAAAAAAAGACCCAACTGCCAAAAAGATAACCGGATCAAGTAGCAGCAAGCCCTGGTGCATCAACAGCTAGAGGAACATCTGATGTAGAGGAATCAACAAGTGCAGCAAGAGCACGAGCCTGATCCGCAAGTAATGGTGTATGATAAAACACATCAATAGGCTCCCATGTAGCCTCCTCAATAGGACGACCATCCCACTGGACCAAAAACTGAATCTGCCGGCGGCGTCGACTATGGTATAGACGGACCCGTAATATAGCAGCAGGTAAAACTGGAAATAACTCTGGAGCAGTAGGAAACTCAGCATCACAAGGATAATAAACTGACATGGAATACATCACAGGCGCGTGTGGAAGCAGGAAGCTGTAAGCGATATGTAACTGGACTAAGAACCTCCACAATGGGATAAGGCCCATAATAACGTGGTGCAAGCTTCTCAGTAGAAGCATGGCCCTGGACAAAATGATGACGTGCAAACCGTAAGCGTAGATAAACCATATCTCCAAGCTGAAACTCAACATGGCGGCGGTGACGATCAACTGAGGTCTGATAACGTTGCTGAACATGCTGTAAATGAGAACTGGCCCGAGTAATAAGCTCTCGAGCACCTGATAGAAAAGATGCAAGTGTAACAGGTGTATCCTCAGGAGGAAGAGGAATGCCAGGTAAAAGAGGTGCATAGCCATGAGATAATAAAAATGGAGAGACACCTGTGCTAGTACTAACAGAGCTATTATAGCTATACTCTGCTAAACATAAATGCTGATCCCAATCCTTCCCTGAAGGAGTAACAAAATGGCGTAAATAATCCTCAAGGATCCTGTTAAGGACCTCAGACTGCCCATCAGAAGTAGAATGATAAGCAGAACCCATAAAAAGCTGAACATCCAAAATACGCATAAGCTCTGTCCAGAATATAGATGTAAACTTACTATCCCGATCAGAAAGGATAGTACGAGGAAATCCATGCAGGCGGAAAATCTCTAATAGGAACAAACGTGCACACTGCTCTGCTGTGATAGTACCGCGAACTGGGATAAAATGTGCCTGTTTCGAGAACCTGTCAACTACCACCATACATGAATCGTGACCACGCTGGGTATGGGGAAGGCCAAGGATAAAGTCCATAGATATATCAGTCCACTGGCGATGAGGAATAGGCCAACTCTGGAGCAAACCAGCAGATTTAGAATGGGGGTACTTATTACGAAGACAGAAAGGGCAGGTACGAATAAGTACAGCAAGCTCAGATCAAAGAGAGGGCCAATAGAAATGGTCTTTGAGATGAGCATAAGACTTCTGAAAACCAAAGTGACCCCCAATAGGAGAGGAATGAGCATCCGACAACAACTGGGAACGGATACCCAAAGAACTAGGGATACAAAGAGAATCATAATGATAAAGACGATTGTCAATAATGGAGTAAACCTGATGAGGACTGGACGAAACAGGTGGGGCAGAACTATAAACATCACGAAAATCAGAACATGTAAGGTATGCTGCAGGTAGAGCATCAAACCATGGAGGAATAGTAGAAACGAGTGTATTTAACAAAGCTGGAAGACGAGATAATGCATCAGCAGCAGTGTTAGCACGACCAGGACGATACAATATGGAGAAATTAAAAGACTGTAAAAACTGCAACCAACGAAATTGACGATCACTAAGGTCACGTTGAGAAAACAGATAACGTAAAGACTGGTGATCAGTAATAATGTCAAATGGGACTCGATACAGATAATGACGCCACTTCTTAAGAGCATAGATAATAGCAAGAAGCTCTTTCTCATGCACAGAATAACGTTGCTCATAAGAACGAAGACGACGCGACTCATAAGCAATAATACATTGTGACTGGCGAAGTAAAGCACTCAAACCAACATTACTAGCATCAGTCTCAACAAGAAACTTCTGATCAAACTGTGGTAAACACATAACGACAGCATCAACAACAGCACGACGAAGAGTATCAAACGTTGTTTGACAATCAGGAGTCCACAGAAAAGTACTAGACTTCTTCAAAAGTGCATGAAAAGGAGCTTCAATAGTGGCAAAATGAGGAACTGGACGACGAAGGTGAGTGGCTAACCCAAGAAACATACGAACATGATGAATATCAGTAGGTATAGGCCAATCCTGGATGGCCTGAACCTTATGAGGGTCCAGACGAATGTGACCATTACAAATAAGAAAACCAAGAAACTTGATCTCAGAAACAGCAAAAGAACATTTAAACAACTTAGCAAATAACTGGTGGTGTACAAGTAACTAAAAGACTGAGGAAAGATGGGCAACATGCTCAGCAAGAGACTGACTAAAAATAAGAATATCATCAAAATAAACCAAGACACAATGACCAAGAAGCGGATGTAAGACGTTATTCATCACATTCTGGAACGTAGGAGGGCCATTAGTAACACCAAAAGGAAGCACACGAAATTCATATAAACCAAGATGAGTACGGAAAGCAGTCTTATGTTCGTCAGAAGGGTGTATCCTGATTTGGTAATATCCAGAACGAAGGTCTATCTTGGAAAAGATTTTAGAGGTACCGAGCTGGTCAAAGAGGTCATCCATGTGTGGAATAGGGTACTGATTACGAATAGTCAACTTATTTAAAGCACGGTAATCAATACAAAGGCGTTTGGTATACGATAAGGGGGACGGGAGGGAGGAGCAGAACCAGGACGCAAATCAATATGATGGTTCACGTCACGTAATGGTGGTAGCGTCGTAGGTTCTGAAAAGACAAAAGCATTCTGATGTAATAAGTCAGAAATCACCTGCGGAACAGCTGCTGGTGTAGAAACTGGAGGAACTGGTACTGCCCGCTGAACACATAATAAGGCAGCACAATGAGCCTTCGGCAGGCTACGAATAAACTGCTTCCCACTAATCAACTGGAAGTCTCCCTGAGAATCAATGCCCACAAGTGAGTGTGTAACTTCATCATGTACAAATGTCAATGTCTGTTGTGTCAAGTCCAGTGTAACGGCTCCAAGAGATGCAAACCAATCAGCACCAAGGATAAGATCATAAAGCTCCATAGGGATAATGTAAAGATCTGCCTGTCCAGAGAAATCTCCAATGCGGTATGGTAAACGCTGAAACATCTGAGAACTAGGAAAAGAATGAGAACTGGCAACCTCAACTGTGAGAGGCTGGGAAGCAGGAACAGGTGAAGCACGGATCCGACTAGTGATAGAACTGCTAATAAAAGAATGAGTGCTACCAGTATCAACTAAAGCAATATACTCTCGACCTGTAATACGCACACGTAACCGAATGGAGCGAGGACCATGACGCCCTGTCCAAGTAGCATAGGCAAGCTGAGCATGGCAAGTAGCAGGAAGTAAATCACGGGAAGGCTCAGAGGATAAGTCAGACTCATCAAAAATATGAATGTAGATATCGGAATCATCTGGAGTAGTGCCCTCATGGTAAAAAACAGCAGTAGTAGTAGGGAGAGGCTGGCGGCAATCACGGGCAAGATGGTCAGGACTCTTACAACGAAAGCAAAGACGCTTCTGCTGAAGATCAGCGAACTCTGCAGACATGTAACGTCGGAAAAAAGCAGGTCGAGGAGTCGGAGGACGAGGAGGCGAAGGGGCAATGGAGAGAGCTGGAACAGAAGGGGCCGGTGTAGGGTGAACGTAGCGGGAAAAGATGAAGCAGAAGGACGGGGTCGGGAGAAGCGGGAAGGAAGGGTGTCAGAGTACTTATGCTATAAAGTACTGGCAAGAGACATCGCCTCAACAAGTGTGGTAGGACGGAAGGAAGAAACATCATAACGTAAAGCATCACGAAGCCCAGCAATGTAACGAGAAATAAGCTCAGTGGGCTGTAGATCTGTGAAAAGATAAGAAAGCTCCATAAACTGATCTGTATAAGAAGCAAGATCACTGGTTTAAGTGAGACTACGGAATGTATCACGTTGGCGGTCAAGCCACTGAGGATCAATCATAGCATGGCGGAGGTCACGGCGAAAAGTATGCCATACATGGAGCCCTTCCCGATCAGGATCAACTCTATAAACTCGCCACCACGTGGCGGCACGTCCATCTAAATGTAAAGCAGCCAACTGGATCTTCTGAGGATCAGTCTTGGGGTAAATCTGAAAATATGTGTCAAGCTTAGCAAACCAATCCTCTAATAAGTTCCCGTCGGAGGAACCGGAATAGGTAGCAAGCTGTACCCTATCACGAAAGTCTCGAGCAAAGTGTGGCTCAGGAAGGGGGGGACGAGGAAAGAAACCAGGAGGTGGGTTAGATGGAATGAACGGTCCACCACCAGGCTGACTAGCAGAAGATGGAAATCCAAATGGAGGGGGAGTCCCAAATGTAGGAAAAACAGGAGCTTTACCAGGACCATGAGGCTGTAAGGAATCAATCTGTGACTGCATAGTAGCAAAGCCGGTCATAACTGAATCGAAGCGAAGAACGAGGCCAGAAAGGGTCTCATCCATGCGACGAAACTGATCGGATAAGGTTTCCTGAGTAGTCTCACTCGGGGTAGGTGAATGTGCCATAATGATAGTGGAAGGAATAGACGAAAACTTGAGAGAGCGGACTCTTGTCGTCACCCCAAATTAGCCTATTACAACCAATATTATCACAACTGAAAAAAACAGACAGCAATGAACAATGGAGAAGCTGTAAAAATGCGCTGGACAGCCAGGGATACGATGTGAATTTGAAAGAGTAAACGGAGTCAGAATTCCTGAAAATGTGGTGGAGAATGAGCTCGCGACAGCCTTTTGATAAGCTGTAAAAGATGGCTGGAATTGGAGGAAAAAAAAGGCAAAAGTGACAAGTTGGGAGTGCTAAGGCAGCGATTTACAGGTTGAAGAATTTTAGTTGTTTGGAATAGCAAACGATGTCGGAATTGGGTAGTTTTTGGATGAGGTTGGGCGCTGGACAGTCAAGGAACTAACTGTGGAAGATGGCTGCAAACTGGAAAAATATCAGACGAAAGTGATAGGTCGGAAGGCAGGGACAGCGATGGAAAGGAAGAGGAGGAGTGCTGGGCAACAAAGAAAAGAGGGGACAAAACAGGGGGAACGCTGGGCAGGAAGGAGTGGAAGGAGCAGCGATGGAACAGGGCTGTCAAAACGATAATGGAGCTGTAGGAACAGCGATGGAGGAGCAAGGCAAGGCAGCAAAGAAAAAATTCCAGATTGTGCTCAGAAAAGTGCTCTGATACCAAGTTACGAATAGAGCCACAGCTGATCTAGAATTAAGCTATGAAAGCATCACATAAGCAAGACTTAACCCTAGAAAGCAGGAAAGAGAGAGATTAAGGAGGCTAAAGAGAGAGATCAATATCATCAGCTGAATGACAAATGACACAGTTTCCCTACTTATAGCCAAGAGGAAGCCCTAAAAGGAAGCTTCCAGTGGCTAGGGCCCAACTGGGAGGGATAATAGTGGTCCCTCCAAGAAGGCCCCCACTCTCCAGTAATATGTCCAAATGGCCTAATAATGAATAATAAGGCCAAAGGCCAACCATATAGTCTGAATGTCACTAATGAATAAAAAAGGGCCCAAGGCCTGCTTATGCATAAAGTAAAGTAACTGTAAATGTAAATGGACGCGGCGAATGTAATGAGCTGAGTCCATAACTATAGCTATTTTAGTACCGTTGTATTGTCGTTTTCTTTCCTAGGTTATACATTTTAGCCCAAAACCCGAATCCCCTACAGCCACGGATATCCTCTTTAAAAACAATGAAGCAAAAAGAATTATTAACCTCAATTCTAGTAGATGATAAGACTGGATCAGTATGTAAGTAATGGAGGTCATCGGGCAACTGAGATATCATCATCAACAAGTAATGAAGAATCAAGAGCAAGAGTAGCAAGAGCATCGAGACCATCAATATCTGAAAATCAACATGAGGAATGACAACAACAACATCAAAATCAGGGACACCAACATCCTGGAGATTAGCAACATGAATAAGATCAGATGAATCAGGTGCAATATCCAGAGGTGGTAGAGCAACAACATCAGCAACAATAGAAAATGGTGCGGCATCAAGATCAGAAACAATGATGTCGCATACCAACGCATAGAGAAAACGAGCATGTTCCTGCAATAAAGGTGAGTTGGCAGAAACATCGAAAGACTCCCATGTAACTTGATCAGTTGGACAACCGTCCCATTGGACCAAAAACTGGACAAGACGACAACGAAGACATAAAACGACCCGAACCTGTAAATTAGCAGCAACTAAAAATGGAAAAAGATCAGTATCAGTAGGAAACAAAGGATCACAAGGTTCACCAGGAAAAAGAGACAACCAAAGTAGACTAACATGAAAAATGTCACAAGCACGAGTAGTATCAAGTAACTGTAAATGATAAGTAACAGGCCTAAGTTTCCCCACAATCTGAAAGGGACCATAGTAACATGCAGACAATTTCTCATAAGAGAACTACCTTGTACAAACTTATGACGCGAAAAAGATAAACAAACATAAACAAACTGGCCCTCAACAAACTCTAAAAAAAGACCTGTGACGATCAGTCAAGGACTTATAACGATGTTGAGCTCGTACCAAATGTTGTTGTGCCTGCGCAATAGAATCACGAGAGTTACTAAGAAAAGAAGACAAAGTAACAGGAACATCATCAGAAGGGGGTGCAATACCTGGTAGCAGCGGAGAATATCCATTAGAAATGGAGACACACCTATGCTGGTACTAACCGAACTACTAGAACTGTATTCTGCAAAACACAAATGTTGATCCCAATCGCAAACAGAACCATCAACCATATGTACAAACTCAGTGATATAGGTGCCCCAAGAAGTAGGAACATAAGCCGAACAACAGTCACGCTGCAATATCATGGAAGACCAAGCGATATGCCAGGAAACATGAAGCATAAAGACATCGTCCTGACAAAGGATAGCTAGAATGGAGAAATGTGCACCAACATGGTCAAAATCCCAAGGTATCCATAAGGCCCATGAATGAGAAGTAGCAATGGCACACGGTACCCTGAAGGCACGTATCGCGCCATCCATAAGGTCCAGGAAAGCAGCGCATAATGTAGAAAGACATGATGCATGAAAGCAGTAGCAACAAATCTAGAATTAGTAGACCCCAACGGAGAAACTGTAGCCGAAATACTCATCTAGAAGGACCTCAAATGGACATACCAAGCCATCATAGGATGCAGCAAAAACGGATCGAGAAACAAAGGACCCATCGGAACTAGCCACAAGTGCAATCCCAAAGTACACACCAGGCGCACAAGTGAGGAATAGAAGAACATGAAAAGTGCAACTCATACCAAGGGCAAGGAGACCACAACCAAGGAATTAGCATCAAGAAGAGCAACAACTGAAGCCATTGGAATAACTGAAAGAAGAAATGCATTGGAACGAGGAATAGCAAGCTCAACTGATATACAAAAAGCAGAACAAGGAACAGGATCCGCATCATCAGTAGCAAGTGTCAGAGCAATATCCACCTATAGCTAAGATTGAGTATCAAAGCATAAGTGAGGAAAAATGGCCACTCAATGTGGGATAGTAGGACGTTGGACAGCCACAAAGAAAATTCACAAATGGGCTGAAGGTGGTGAAGTAGGGCACGACTTCAAAGTGTAATATCTTGAGAATGAGATATCCGTTTGGCAAACCGTGAAGTGCAATGAACTTCTTGAAAAACAAAGTATGAAAAGATCCAAAAATAGAATCTCTTAGAACAAAATAGAATAGAATCTCTCCAATTTGACCAAGGTTTCAAAAGCTTCACTTTTAAAAGGTCAAAAATGGATACAAAATGGATCGTAATAATCAAGGAACGATAGGAAAGAACAATATCTAATCACATATGTAAATTGAACAACTAAACAAAATGAAAAGTAGAAAGAATACCACATTGGAAAACTTTGTGAGATCTTTGGATCATAGTTGCACAAAAACGCGTTTCTGGTCAAACACATTTTTGGTACAAAATCACAATTTTTTTTTTTTTTGGGAAAAATAGCTTGTGGCTGAGAATTTTTTAGGGGAGCAATGGTCAAACCAGCGTTTTGCCTCCCAAAAGTGCAGTAGATAGGGCACAAATAGATCTTATTTTCAGTAGCTATTTAGCTGTTATTTGCTCTGGTTCTCAGTAATTGTTAATGCTACAGTTTGGGCTATCAACTCTATGGATGATGATCACTTTTGCAATCATTTCACTGGAGATGTGAGTGCAATGGGCATACAGTTGGGGGCATAAATATTGGGCCCTTATCGGCGCGCATTTGGAACCCCATTTTTATCTTAGGGGGGGTGCAGGGGGGGCAGCGCCCCCCCTGCTACTGTCATCGGGGGGGTCCAAGGGGGGATCGGTACAGTTGTAGTGCCCCCCCGAAGGAGAAAGCGAGGTACAATTGCTCTACAGTTCTGTCTCTGTCCCACTGGAACCATCTATAATAGTAACGAACAGGCTAGAGGTCAATTTTGAATTTTTATCCTTGAAAAAACTTGACCGAATTGTATCAGAAATGCTCGGCAACATACATAAAAATAATGGCCTTAATTAGAGCTTTCATATGATACCCATATTGCCCACAAAAAAATCAAGAAAAAAAAAAAACACATTTCTGAGAAACGTTCCCAGAATTCAGAAATGCGTTTCCAAAAACACAGTGCAACTATGCTTTGGATGTAGTCCTCCATTTGAAAGATGAGTTTTTCCAAAAACTATAAATTAAGGTTTCTGAAATTAGGGTTTCCAAAAAACGACCAGCGAAAAAAATTACATCATCATAGGTGACGACTTGCTATGACACCAATGCAACTAACAAAACTTAAGTCCGATCACAAACAAATACGTTATGACAAAAAATGTGAAAAAAAAAAAGAAATTAGAGAGAAAAAAGGCTAGAAAACTATCTAGAGAGAGTTGAAGATCCACCAAAAGATGAAGATCCAACTAGAAAGAGATGAAGAGAGAAAACAGATAGCAGACTTAGTCCTTCAATGAGGCTCCTTTAACCTGCAAAGAAACCATAAAACATAAAAGCACTCCCAATCGCTCAAGAAAGTGCTCTGATACCATGTTATGAACAAATTCACAGAAATCAGTATCAATGATGCATAAAAAACAACAAAAGGCATTCACATAGCATTCTCCAACTAAGAAACTATATGAATATCAATGGCCGCCGATAGCTCAGGCGGATCTCCAACTAAGATCTCCGAAATAGTACAACTCCCCTACAAGAAGCCCAAGACTCAAATGATCAAAACTAGCAAATGACCAGCCTTAGTGGCTATTTATAGTGGACAAACCCTACCTCCCTCCATATTGATTTGGAGGGAAAGTGAAATTCAAAAATTAGAGCCAAAAATAGAAAACTATGTAAAATAGTATTTCTTGGCCCGTCACGTGTAAATATAAACTGCGCGTCCACTAATAATGTCAAAAGTAGAGAATTATGGACTATAATGCGTGTCTAGTTGGAATCATTTGTGTCTAGTTAGACAATGGGACTAGCCCCTAACTAGTATACCTGTCAGGCTCTCCCTAATCTTCCTACCGGCACCCGTCCAAAACATGCACTTATCGCTATATTTAAGTCCTCAGTATGGCTCTGAATGGTTAGAGGCAGACCCACAACCCTAGCATCCCACACTTTTGCACCCTTTCCATCAGTCATTTCGACTGTGTCCTGGTGCTCACTTTTAACCGTTTAATCAAAGCGGAATTAATGACGTTATGTGAGGACCCAGTGTCAAATAGAATCAAAACATCTCTACCACACAGTTGTCCACTCATAACAATCAAAGAAGTGCAAGGAAACTGATACCTGTGTTGCGCCACTCCCAATAACTATAGCAAAGGAACCGAGTCCACCTTTCGAATCACCGACATGTTCATCGACCGTGGAGCACCATGAGGTTTTTCATGCTCCAACTCATCGATCTTCATAAGATCTGCCTCCTCAACCTGCAAGCTGTAGGTAGTTTGTGAGGGATTGCGAGGATGCTCCTTCCACCTATGCCGCCCTAGACAGCCAAAACAAAGATTTTCCTTCTTTGCCCGCTCCAAGTCCTGTGGCGATAGAGTAGAAAAGTGTTGGCCCCCTTGAGCATTGGACGTCCCATACCGCCCTTTGCCATTTGAGGCGCCCATAGCTCTACTCTTTTTAGCACTCTAAACTTGCTCTTGCGAGGATTGACCCTTCCATTTTTTTAATTTTCTTTTTCCCCAAGGCTAAAACCCTCCTACAGTAGGTGCAGACTCCTTGGCCTTTTTTCCATCTTTGTAATATAGGGCCATCTACAAAGCCCTGTGGAGGCTTGGAGCCTACTTCGTTACGGAAGGCCGAAGGCTTTCACGCAAGCCCTCCACAAAGTGAAACACCTGTAAAAACATCGGCACCTCCTCAAGTATCCGCATCAGCGCCTCCCTGTATTTGTCCGCATATTCCTGTGCGGCCTCATAGCCTTGTTTGAGACTTTTCCATGCTTGCATCGCTTGGTTTTTCTAAACCAACGACACCTAGTTCTTTGTGAACATATGCTTGAACTCTTCCCAAGTTGTAGGTACTAGATTGTCCTTCTCGATTTTGCGCCACCAGCGTTGTGTCGTCTCTTGTAAACGATATGTAGCCTCGGAAATCTTGTGATCATCATCTTCAATGCCACACATCTAGAAAGCCTTTTCCACTTTTGCATCCAATTTTCCACCGCATCAATATTCCATATAGCAACTGCTCCAATATATTTCGGGGGTTTCAAATCCTTGATTGTGGATACTTTCTGCACTCTCAATGGAAGTTCAACCTCTTTTTCAACTGTCATAGGTTCAGCGGCTACCATAGCCATTCCACTGACTCTCTCCAGTTCCTGTGGGGATTCGGTCAACTTCAATTGTTCAAGAATTTGTCGTAGCACTCTCTCCATGGCGTCAACCTTGGCTACCACCTCCTCAATTCTCAGTATCTCGGTGCTAGATCCCTCCAACAGATCAATATATACAGTGCTAGAAACCTATCCACTTGCTTAGAGGTCGAAATTTTCAGCAAACAAGGGTTTCCGATTTGAATTTGCGACTATAACCTGATTTCGATCTGCAGCGGCAACCTAATTCTGATCCAATTTTGAAATCGTAACCTGATCCACAACTGAAAGTCATAACCCATTTTTTTTATTTTCAAATTGAAATCTGATTCTGATTCCGAACTGAAATCTGATTCCAATTCGCAATTGAGATTCGATTCTGATCCGCAACTGTAATCTGATTTAGAGTCCAGATTTTTGCAACTAGCTTCCCGAACGTAAGCCTCTACTCTGATACCAAATGTCAGGCTCTCCCTGATCTTCCTACCAACACCCGTTCAAAACATGCACTTATTTGTCACAAATTTATAACCTTTTCTGATTCCCTATAAGCACATAGCATCAAACACAAACACAGTGGAGCTGGCTACGTCATCTCCTCCCAGCCTTTGTTGCATAGATCATGATGAGGAATGCCTCTCTCTAGGCTCACTTATCCATGACCCTCAAGCACCCCTTAACCCTGACCCTTCCTATCGTCGACACATGGGCAATTCCATGCACAGTCAACGTGCCCCACTCGGTAGTACTCTACCTACTCTGCCACATAGGCAAACACGTAGGTTTACATGTGTCACTCAATCATTGGACAAAGTGTTCCGGTGAGCATATGACATGTGTCTTGTTTGACCGGTCAACCCTGACATGTGTCACTCATTCACTGGACCAAATGTCCCAGTGTCAGTTCACCAGTCAACCATCTCCTACAAAATACATGGTCAGTCCAGCCACTCCTAATTAATGACCCAGTATCCTATGCCAAAACTCAGCATGTGACTCAAATGCACAGTAACAACCAAAGAGAAACTAACAATCAAACCTCAATCAGCTTCACCCTCGAGCCACAGTTACTAAAAACAAGAGAGGAGAGGTTTTTGGCAACTGAATACCAAAATCTAAAAGTGGAGTAGAGTTACAAGCTAAGATTCACTGGCTATGCTAGAAAGCAGGACTTAAGCTAGAAAGTAGGAAGAGAATGCTTAAGGAGGCTAAAGAGGAGCAATCATCATAAACTGAATAAAGGAATACCATGATGCCTTACTTATACCCTCTCCCGGAATCAAATGGAGGATTCAAAAAAGGGAGGGAAAAGGATTTGGAGGGAAAATAGTGCACCCTCCCAATAGGAGGACCCTCACTCCAAATCAATGTGACCAAGTCTTAAAAATATAACCAAATAGGGCCCAAGGCCAGTATATGAATAAAAGGGGCCCTCTGGCCTGCTTATGCATAATAAGAATAAAAGAATGGACGCGGCGAATGTGATGAGCCAAGTCCATAACTCTCCCCTGCAGAAAAACAAAGCCCTCCACCGGCTAGCAAGCATAATGAAAATAATAATGTAAGCACGCTAAATACTGAAAAATCACGAACTAATGAAACTATTGATGGAGAGGACATAAGTCGTCACAAAAGATACCCCAAAAGTATCATAACTGTGTAAAGCAAGTACTAAGCAAATACTACAATAAAGAATAGTCATAGCTAGCCGAATCATGAAGTAGAGGGAACATCTACAATGATATCTGTAGTAGAGGAAAGAACTAAAGCCATGACGGCTCGAGCCTGATCTGCAAATAATGGTGTATGATAAAACACATCAATAGGCTCCCATGTGGCCTCCTCAACAGGACGACCATCCTACTGGATCAAAAACTGAATCTGCCGGCAGCGTTGACTATGGTGAAGATGAACCTGGTGAATGGCAGCTGGTAAGAAAGGGAACAGCTCAGGATCAACATCATGGCGACAAAGGGAACATCTTGGCCGCGTCATCAGAAACCAAGCAGTATGGAACAGCCAGGAATGCCAAGGAACTAGAAGAAGATCAAGCAACAACCAGGAATGCCAAGGTATCCATAATGCCCAAGCTAGTAGAGGATCAGCCCAAAAGATAGGGACATCATACCAAGGTATCCAAAAAGCCCGAGAAGGTAGAACTGCATCATCAATGGGAAGCCAATAAGGAAACTGGAAAAGAGATGGACACTCCTCGCGAATAGCCGCATCATACATGTAACCATCAACCATATGTGCAAGGTGCCCCAAGAAAAGATAGCAGCATCAGAAGACCAGCACCAAAGAGTAGGAACATAAGCAGGATGACAAGCACACTATAACAGCATGGAAAAGCAAGCGATATGCCAGGAAACATGGAGCATAAAGAGATCATCCTGACAAAGGATAGCTAAAATGGAGAAATATGCACCAGCATGGTTAAAAGCCCAAGGTATCCATAAGGCCCATGAATGAAAAGTAGCAATGGCACACGGTACCCTCAAGGCCCATGTCATGAGAAGAGCAGCATGCCAAAAGCTCCAGAAGGTCCAAGAAATGAATGCATCATCTAAAAAGACATGATGCATGAAAATAATAGCAACAAATCTAGAAATAGTAGAGGCCCCAACTAAAAAACTAGAGCCGAAAAACTCATCCAGAAAGACCTCATATGGACATACCAATCCATCATAGGATACACCAAAAACGGATGGAGAATCGGATGACCCATTGGAATTGGCCGAAAGTGTAATCCCAAAGTACACACCAGGCGCACAAGTGAGGAATAGAAGAAATGCACTGGAACGAGGAACAAGATCCGCAACATCAGTAGCAAGCATCGGAGCAATATCCACATGTAGCTGGGAATGAGTATCAAAGCACATATGAGCAACACTGAAGTATATGGCAGCAACATCCCCAAAAACTATCCAAGAGAGGAGAAAGAACACTCTCAAGGTACCCTGATGGTCTCGGAACACCAGAACAAAGTGGAAACTCAGCATCGGAGACCAAGCGATATGAAGCAACCCAAAATGACGGGGAACCTGAAGATCACCCAGACAAATAGTAGCTGGAACGGAGGCAATAACCCAAGCCATCAAGATATGCCAAGCCTGACAATGAGCAACAATCCAAGGAACAAATAGAGAGCCACATGCATAATCATAGAGATATCGGCACCATAGGCGATCAGTAATATGGAAAAATCAGCACCAATCAGCAAGTCCAAATGAAAACCAAGCTATATGTAATAACCAGGAATGCCATATAGCCATAGCATCGGCATGGACTGCAGGAAACCTATATGTAGAAACACAAGGAAACTGAAAGATCCCCGTATACTCATCTAGAAATATCCCAGCACATAAATACCCTAGATAAGTAATAGTGACCATCTGGCAAATATCCTCGGATCAAAAATGTGTAACGGTAAGGGCAAAAGGCTCATGAATCATGTCAGGAACCGTAGAAATATCATGATGCAGATCACAAACCTCAAGCAGAGATCCATGGAATAAAGCGAAAGAAGATACAACCTGATCACCAATAGCGAGGGAACCAGCAAACATGGACCTGTGAAGAACCCCATAGAAATCAGCAGGAACATTGGCCATAACGGACTCAAGAGATGGAGATATAGAGACCAATGGAGAAGATACTACACCAACCATCGAACCAGGAGGGCTATCTGAAGTATGCGCAAAAGCAATAGTAGAAATACCACCAAGGTATACGGCCTCAGTATCAATAAAACCAGGAATGACCACCGAATACGATATCTGTGAATCAAGGCATATAGGCGCAAGGCACGTGGCAACAACCTGTAAATCCGGAGCAGCATCAACCTGAGTAGGAGGACCCACGCACGGTGAAAGTGAAGCAACAACTAATGTACTCTGAATGGAAAGAAGAGCTGCATCATGAGCCTTTGGCAGGCTGCATAAACTGTTTCCCGGTAACCAACTGATAGTCACCCTGGGAATCAATACCAGAAAGCAAGTCATGCCGACCAACATGTGTAAAAGACAGTGTCTGCTGAGAAAGATCCACAGCAACAATACCAAGTGACGAAAACCAATCTGCACCAAAAATAATGTCATAGCGCTCCAAAGGAATAATATAGAAATCTGCCTATCCAAAGAAGTCACCAATGCAATAGTCCAAGCCCGAAAACATCTGAGAACTGGAAAAAGAATGGGAACGAGCAACCTCAACACTGAGAGACTGTGTAGCAGAAATAGGTGTAGCACGAATCCTGGTGGAAATGTAACTGCTAATAAATGAATGTGTACTGCCCGTATCCACCAAAGCAATATACTCTCGCCCCAAAATGCAAACACGTAACCGAATAGAACGAGGACCAGGACGCCCACCAACCCAAGTAGCATAAGCAAGTTATGCATGGCAAGCGGTGGAAGCAGGATCATCAGAAAGCGGGTCAGCCGGCTCATCAACAAAATGTGGGTCAGGAGTATCAAGAATCTGGATATAAACATCAGAATCATCAGGAGTAAGAGCCTCATGGTAAAAAACAACGGTAGGAGGACCAGGAGGAACGGTAGTAGAAGAAGCCAAAGTAGGAGAAGCAGTGGAATGAGAGCAAGAAAAACGAGAAGAAGTGGATAACTCAAGATACTTATGCTGCAAGGTAGTAGCCAAGGAGATAGCATCTGAGAGAGTAAGAGGCCGAAAAGATGAGACATCATATCGTAAGGAGTCTCTAAGACCGGCAATAAAACGTGAAATAAGCTCTGTAGGATGAAGATCAGTAAAAAGGTAGGAAAGCTCAATAAACTGATCAATATAAGCAGTCAAATCACTAGTATGGCGAAGGCTACAAAATAGATCACGTTGGCGAAACAACCACTGTGGGTCAATCATAGCCATACGAAGATCATGACAAAAAATAGGCCATATATGTAACCCCTCACGAGTAGGCTCAGAGCGATAAACACGCCACCAAGTCTGAGCTCTACCATCTAAATGTAATGCGGCCAACTGCACTTTGAATAAAAAGGACCCTTAGGCCTGCTTATGCATAATAACAATAAAAGAATGGACGCGGCGAATGTAATGAGCCAAGTCCATAACTAGTAGAGCGAGTTTCTATAGGTATATATAGACCCCTAGAGCCTAGGAATATTCCTTCCAGAACCCCAATCCTTTACTAAACGCAGATTCAAGTGCTATTGATATTCCTCTACATGCATAGAGTCGTCAATCACCATGCACTACTCCACATGTTCTACTTGGAGTGCCTGGGCTCTCACAAGGTTATTGAATTACATTTCTAGCCTAGTTTGGAATGACGAAGTGTAACTCATAAACTTGTACATCAACTGTCGAATATTCATGTCAAGGATTATTTCAAAGATCTCTTAAGATCAGCATAGTGCTTAGCTCTATCCTAAGCACTACGAAGACTATCACATGCTAATTCGAACATTTCTTGCATATCATGCAAAAAGCCAGCAACTTTTTGGATCTTAGCAGATTTAGTCTCCACATTAACCGGAGATTTAAGTTGAAAACCATACATAAGCATATATGGACTATAACTTTTAGCAGAACGTTTTCTACAATAGTAAGCAAACCCAATTGAAGGAATGTAATTCTCCCAAAAAGACTGCTTGTGAGACACATATGTTCTCAACATATCCTCCATAGTTTGATTAGTTATTTCAATCTGTCCATCTAATTCAAAATGATCAATAGAACTAAAACTAAGAGTTTTCAAGTTTATGGAATAAAGTTGACTAGAATTAAAACTTAGTGATCACTAACAATATCACTTGGCAATCCATACATCGTGAATAATCTTTCCACAAAGATCTAGGCTAAAACCTTTTCAGTTCCCTTGACTAGTATAAACGTAGATAACTTTGTTAACCTATCCCAGTACAACCCAAATAAGTCCAACTACAAAATCCCATCTCTTCTGAGGAATATAGGCATGTAACAACCCTCCAGCCTTTAAGCGTTCCGCTTTGGCTGGCTAACAGGGTTTACACTTAACCACATAAGACTCAACATATGGCTTGCGTTTTGGCCAAAAAGACTCTCTTATGTCTAAAGTCTTGTGTATACCTGGATTACCGACACAAGGTACGTGATGACATTAAAAAGGGATTCTCTTCTTTATCTCATCATCCCCTGGTACACAAACTTTCCATTTCGAAAAGTAACCCACTTCAAATGGCAAACTGCTCTACAATCTTCTTATCTTTCTTAGACACCTGAGATCCTTGTGCGTCTATCTCAGTTCCATTCTCATCCATTCCAATCTTTACGAACTTCTATACCCGACAAAAATGAGAATCGTTTTCATATTTTTCTCTCAACAAAAGATATAGATTTGTAGAAATCTAGCTGAATAAAAGTTTATTTGAATCACCGATCCGACTAAGAGCATCTGCAACTTGGTTAGAGCTACCTTTAACCTATCGGATCTCATGATCAAATTCTTGATAAGCTCAACCCATCGAGCTTTACAACCCCTTAAATTCATGATGATAGCAAAAGTATTTCAAAGATTAGTAATTTATATACACTATAAACTTATAACCATAAAGATAATACCTCCGTGCATGAATCACAACAAATAACGCATTTTCTTGAGTCGTATATCGCATCTTAGATGAGTTTCTTGCTCTCGAACACTATTGGCCTGTCATTTTACAAAAGATCTGCTCCAATCATCGAATCACTTGCATCAATTCTAACGAGGTAAGGCAAATCTGGATCTACAATCTGTAAAATAGGAGCTGAAACAACCACAACTTTTGAGCTTCTCAAAGTATTGGTTCAGTTCTTTAATCCATTCAATAGGCAAACTAGGTTGATCTCTCTTCTTCTTCTTGTTCACTCTGTCTTTTGTCAAATTATTAAAAGAATCTGCAACTTTTGCATAATCCTCTAAAAATCTCCGAAAGAAAATTGTAAACCTGAAAAAAGATTTAACTTCTCTAACTGTTTTCAGTATCGACCAATCAACCACTACCTTGAGCTTATCTTTGTCTATCTTCAACCCTATAGGAGTGATCTTATGACCAAGATATACCAGTTCATGCTTAAAGAAATTAAACTTGAATTCTTTAGCATAAAGTTTTTCTCTCCTAAGAATCCTACGAATTGACCCAAATATGGATGACAAAAGTCATTCATCATCTGTTGAACTGTCGCAGGTGCATTGATTAAACCAAAAAGAAGCGCTAAGAACTCATAATGTCCGAACCTCATCTGAAAACCAGCTTTTTGTACATCACTAGGATGCATTCTAATATGATGGTATCTGGTTCTAAGATTTATTTCTGTGAAGTATTTAGTTCCAGCCAATCAATCTATCAAATCATCCATTCTGGGCAATGGCTCTATTTTTATTAGTTACTTTGTTCAACCCCTTGTAATCCACACATTCAAAACCTCCATCTTTCTTCGCTTTCGGAATAACAGGAGCACCCCAAGATGATTTATTGGGTTTTATATGTCCCATCTTAAGATAATTACCAATTTGATTAGTAATCTCTACATCTTCCTTCTAAGAAAACCAGTATGATTGTCTAGAGATAGGATGACTACCTAGAATTAACTCAATTTTGTGATCTACTGACCTAGGTCATAAACCATGAAGTAATTCACCTAGAAACACATCAAGAAATTCATTTATGATCGTATTCTTTCCAATCTGCTCTTGATCTAAATCCACCCAGTTAAGATATTTAGAAAATTCACTACTACTTAGATACATTTTAGAAAAATCCAAAATGGGCATTGCAAATAAAGAATAAGCTTCATACTGTGAAAAAAAAATCTCCCTCCTTAAATGAGAACACATGCTTTGTTGGAATCATCTCAAATGGATGTACATATTTGTCACCAAAAAATGTAACTACTTTAACTCCCTCCTTAAATGAGAACACATGCTTCTCAAAATCAATATCAAGAGATTTCTTTTCGCGATTCATATTACATCATCGAAAGATTGAAGTACATTTCACCTGCATTCGTTCTGATAATTTGCTGGCAAACCTATGATGAATTGCCAAAGAGCCAGTTTAGAATCGAATGATGGAACCTTATTTCTTTAATCCAAAAATTCTTAGAGATAAGAGGCCAAACTCTTCGTCCCCATTTTGCAATTGATAAACTTTTGATAGTGATCCGAATCGTCTGCAACCACAAACAATTTTTTGAATATTTCCATGAATTCTTCCCAAGTAGCAGGTTTTGGTTGCAGATCATGCCACCACGATGAAGCCTTACCATGGAAAACAGAACTACACTCATATCTTCTTTTTTTCAGGAATTCTGCATAGACTGAAATAACTATTCCATTTCATCAGCTAGTCATCCACCACCTCAAGAGTTTGTCAAAAACTGTTCATTCGCTAATGATTACTCAATTTAATCATTGCATGCATGCACCGACATATACAAATATACAATTCATTCCTCGAGCCACAAGGAAAGAAAAGGAATCAATTCATATTGTACTGCTTACTTTCGAACATTCATTTTGACAAAAAAATGAAGCAGAAATAGCAATACAAATGGAATCGATCAAAACTGAGCGAAATAATATCATGAGTTGACAAAATTTTGTAAGCAAAGTTGCCTATTAGTGTTAGGCAACTGTTAGGGTTTGAAACCATCAGAGAGAACAAGCCAGAAACCCAAATTTAAAAATTTTAAGCAAAAGAAATTTCAGAACTTTGATTGCTTCACTCGCACTTTATTTTGCCACCAAAATTGACAGGCATGGGCACTCTAACCTATAGTAGCTACTATGAAATTTTCAGGGAAAATCATGCACTATACCAAAAAAAACATCTTGGAAACTAAAAGCTGGAATGTTTACTCAAATTTTTTTCACAAACTTTGAATGCATGGTTCTCACTTATTACTAAACACATCTGCTGAGATTTGGATGGTAGATGTGCCCTTATGTGCCTCAACTTGTATCCAAGTCTCAGCTCAAACAACTGAGTAACCACAAAGAATCAATTCGTTAACCAGGGGAGGCCAGAATTGCCTGATATTCTGACATCATACTTTGGGGAGGCATAACTCAATGCACAGTAAACCAATCCTCATGGAATTTTACAGGCCTAGTTATGAGCAATTGCTTTCAGATTTTCATGACCCAGCTCTTCAAGATCAGTGAGAACTAGTCATTTTTCAAAAGCTCCCTAAATTTGATGAATTTCTGACATGCAAACTTTGCATCGACCGTTCTTGTTCGTTACAAGACCAATTGCCACATAAATTGGTATACAAAGGTGCCCTACCACTTAAATTACTGTCAAAATCTGAAGGCAGACCATGCAAATTACAAGGAGAACAAGCTATCTGATTTCTGCTATCAGAATTTGAGTTAAACCATGTTTCTTTCACAAAAAGTAGCGTCAAAAGAGAAGAAGCTTACCTCCTCCTACTTTCACTAACTGCTTCACCTAATATATGGTCGAAACAGTTGTGATGCTTCATCAAAGATCAGGCGCAATTCCAGCAATATAGATACAGCACCTCCAAGCCTCCTCAATCAAATAGAAGTAATCCTTTGCTTTGATACCACTATAAGAACTACCAAGATGTAACCTGCAAAGATCAAGAAGATATGGAAAGTTTGTGACCTGCAGAACACCTCAAAGATGATCCTCCCATCCAACAAACGCAATCTAACCAAGATCCATCTCCCTCGTGCAATAGAGCAGCTACCACCAAAGAGAAAGCCAAAAGAGAACCTGGAACTCTCACCAAGAGTTCTCAAGCAAGATTCAGCCCGGGCTTGTAGCGCACCCACTGTGCATGGTCTCTCATCCCCTAGGCATTCATGCAACTGCTCTACCCATGCAAAGCTATATGAGGTTTCTCAGTCCAATCCGACAGGGCCACAGGGTTCAATAAGTCAATTATAACCAATACCAAGTCTAAGATGTACGTTCCGTTCCAGGAATTCCCATTAGGGTTTCCAGGATCGCAAAAAAAATTTGTTTTTTTTTTTTAAAAGTTGCCAATATGGGTATCATGTGAAAGGATATCGAAAAAGCAATTATTATGCAAATCTGTTGCTTGGTTTCAGATGGTTTCAGATGGCTGCATTCATAAAAAATTTGGACATCATAGATCTGCAAATATTTGCTTTTGCATTCACAGGTCTGCATTCACGGGCTACAATCATCAGCAATCTGGACATCAGTAGATCTGCAAACCATTGGCATAAGAAAGACAAAATCAAATCTTCATTTCAAAATCTCAAAAAAAATTTGCAAATTCTTTTGCGATTCGGGACCACGTTTCTGGTCCCGGATCACCAGCATTCGGGATCACGCGATCCGGAGGGGATCGCGATCCGCTGCAACTCACTACCAAGGTAGAGAGCAAGGACACATTGAAAAGTGATTTGAATTTTTCTCTCTCTCTCTACTCTTGCTTTCTATTCCTTGGCTTGAGGGTTGAGTGGTTTTGCTCCACAGTGTCTTCTCATTTGTTTTGAATTCTAAGCAAGATCTTGAGGAGCTTTCCCTTACATTGGTTTCAGAGCAAGGCTTACGAAGATCAGAGAACTTGGAGTGGTGAAACTTTTCATCGGATATCATTTGCATGTTGTTAAGATCCGTCTTTCTCGACTTTC
This sequence comes from Diphasiastrum complanatum, assembly GCA_029204225.1. NCBI lineage: Eukaryota > Viridiplantae > Streptophyta > Lycopodiopsida > Lycopodiales > Lycopodiaceae > Diphasiastrum > Diphasiastrum complanatum. The sequence continues at coordinate 2,057,342 of CM055103.1, forward strand.
TCTAGGGTTTTATGAAAGGATTTCCATGATAGTCAATTTAAGATGCTTTTTTGGAATTTTTGCTTATGTAACTCAAAACTTTAGTAGATCTGAAAATTGCAACAAGTGTACTTTCATTCTAGGGATCATTATGCATGCCGGTTGTTTTCATTATTTATGGCGCTTAGCTATGTTTTTTGTCAAAAATTGCTTGTTTTTTATCATTTTTGACTAGAAATTGATAGTAAGAGCTAAAATCCAGCAAGATCAGATCATTTAGATGGCTATAACCCTATAAATTGAGTTGTGTGTGAGTGAGATGTGGTTGCATGTGGTTGAAATCAACCTTATGTAATGAAAAAACCGGGAAATTTGGTTGCATACTGTTATGAAACACCTTGTAGACCTTGTAAGTGGATTAATCAAAGTCTTTTCAAACTGTCCCTGAAGTTAGAGCCAAGATTTCAGAGAATAGTGGGTGCAAGAGGCTGGAAAAAGCCAAAAAACAACCTTTTTTGTTGTTTTTTGTGGGATAGATTGCTATCAATCCACAAAAGGATCATGCATGGAACCAATTCAGCCTTTTTTGTACTCCTTTTGGCCTACCCAACAAGCTATCAGATTTGTAAATTAGTGACCGGGAACTTATGCTCTGGATCCATCAAATTGGTAGCTACAGCACCCTCCTACAAGCCATGAAATCCTCGTTCTCAATCCATACTGCTTCTTAGGACCTGTATGAAGGCTTCGGGGAAGTCTAATAGACTGTTTAAGACTGTTGGTAATGTTTCTTTTGGTGCTAGGGAGGTTTTTGCTTGATTTTGTATGATATGGCCTAGAAAAAAGTGTGCCCTACTACAAAATTGCAAACGCTCGTGTTAAGCTGAGGTGGCAAGGTGTTTCATCGGAATAATTTACGAGATCAGCAAATGGAAGTTCCGTTGAACCAGATATAATTGTTGTCTTCTCCGAATCTAGAATTCCACTCTGAGACTTACTTGGGGGAGAAGAACGAAAAAAGACCGGAAGATGTGGAGGCCTGGCTCGTCAAGTGGAACAGTTACTTCAATTTACATGGAATTCCTGATGAGAAAAAAATCGAAAGTGTCGTGTTTTTCTTACGCGACAAGGTGTCGTCGTGGTGGCGAGATCTGACTGTGAAGCCCACGACCTAGGAAGCTTTTACGGAGGTCTTCAATGATCATGAAAGCCTTAGATATTTGTGCAATCAGCCTAAGCTTAGGGGTCAGAAAGCTCGGTGGGTTGAGCTAATGCAGGAATTTGACTTGTCTATCAAATATAGACGAGGAAAGTTCAATACAGTGACAGATGCTCTTAGCAGAATGCCAATGGTAAACAAGTTGAGTTTTACCCAGTTCTGTAATGAGTTACTCGAGTCCTTGAGGGAGAAATGCATTAGTGATCCGTATATCTCCATAACCTGGAAAACAGTCCAAAACAGAGATGTACAGACTTCTGAACCAGTTCCTAGGCCTGGGGAAGATTCATCCAAGTATACGACAACTTTCGTTGAGGATGAAAAATCCAAACATACGCAAGTTTGTGTTGAGGATTCTGAGTCTGTAGATCCCAAGTACACCAATGAGGTTGAGGGATCCAGTTCTCGAGGATTCAAATGGAAACAGTATTCCATTCAGAATGAGTATCTACTTCACAGAAATAGAATGTGTTCCTAACTTAGAAGATTTTAGGCGCCAAATATTATATGAATGTCATGACAGCAGTCCTAGTGCAAGGGACATTAGAAGACCTATAAACTTCTTCGTAGGCAATTCTTCTGGCCTAGTATGAAAAAGGACGTCCAACAGTATGTAACTAGTTGCCAGAAGAGTCAGATTAATAAAGCAGATTGTTATAGCCCCTATAAATACCAGCTAGTTAGTATTTCCATGGATTTTATAGTAGGCTTGCCTAAGACCCGAAAGGGTCATGATGCTATATGGGTCACAGTTGACCGTTTGACCAAAATGGCTCCTTTTATCCCAACCAAAACAACCGTTAGGGCTTCAGAGTTAGAAAGGTTGTTCATTAATGGGCTATTTAAATTATATGGTCTCCTTTCCGGCATAGTCAGCGACCGGGACAGTAAGTTCAATGGAAATTTTTGGAGGGCAGTATTCGATAATCTCCATACTAATCTAAACATGGGTACTACAGACGGTCAAACAAAACGAGTAAATCAGGTGCTGCAGAGGATATGCTCGTGCATACGTCAGCAAAAAGCAGACTAACTGGGAGGAATATCTTTCGATATTAGAGTTTTCTAGAACACTACCAAACATTCAGCTACGGGATACAGCCCATTCATGCTAATGTATGGATTTCAGCCACGCTCACCCACAGCAGCAGGGCTTAAACAAGAAAAAGTTGAACCAGCAAAAAACTTTTTCGAAGACCTAAACCAGATGGTAGAACATGCTAAGCGCAGCATTAGGCAAGCCCAGGATCGAGCTAAGCAATATGCAAATCCACAAAGAACGGATGTTCAGTTCTCCCCCAGTGAAAGTCTTTCTTCTAGTCTCAGATGACTCTAAAACCCTCAAAACAAGAGTGTGTGCTAAGTTGTCTCCTAGGTATTGCGGTCCGTTTACCATTAATAGGAGAATAGGCAAAGTTTCCTATGAGCTAGAACTCCCGACCAGTACTAAAGTCCATCCAATTTTCCATGTTAGTCAGTTATGAAGGGCTTAACTAGATCAGATGATCTAGTCAAGGACAGTGTTCTAGTTCCCCTCAAGGATTCTCAACAACTTCCACATGAGCCAGAAAGTATTCTCAGTGTTAGGGAGACGCAGACTCGTCATACCCTATATCAAGAATATTTAATCAAGTGGAAGGATCAGCCAGTTGAGAATGCCACTTGGGAAAAAGGCAGTATACTTCCAAAGTTATATCCAGATTTTGTCTTAGAGGACCAAGACAGCTCTTAAGAGGAAGGGAGTGTTATGAGACAGTAACAGTACCGACCCAAAAGTACATCTGGTACAGCTAACCACCAGAGGGCAAAGGACAATGTGAGTCAAAGACATGCATGCATACCGTGCAGTCGGTATGAGGGCTAGCAATGCCCATGCCGACACATGCATACACATGTGGATGCATGCATGACAGTCAGGGGCGGACCCCACATGTAATAGTAATCTAGTTCATGTAGCATGAACAGTGGGTGGTGGCAGTAACTACCACCTACCGCTCCCATGAAAACTCACACTGGGCTAGGAGGGGCATTCTATAAAGGAGTGCATTGGCTGGGTGGATCATACTAGCTTTGCCTTCGACGTGGTTACGTTGTTCCTAACATAGATAGAGATTTCAAATCAAATAGAAAACTATCTGAGGATGGGACATATCCAAGCCAGTAAGTCACCATGGGGTGCTCCTATTCTTTTGAAAGCGAAGAAGGATGGAGGTTTTAGGATGTGTGTGGATTACAAGGGGTTGAACAAAGTGACTGTTAAGAATAAATATCCGTTACCCAGAATGGATGACCTTGTAGATCGTTTAGGTGGAGCTAAATACGTCACTAAGATAGATCTCAGGACAAGGTACCATCAGATAAGAATTAAATCGGCAGATGTCCAAAACACTGGATTTCGTACTAGATTTGGCCATTATGAATTCTTAGTGTTGCCTTTTGGATTAACAATCGCTCCAGCAACGTTCCAGCAAATAATGAATGTTATGGTTTAAGTTTGGATCAATTTCAACATTTATTGCGCCATGCAAATTTGCGTCGCGCAAGATTGTATTCTCTCAAAGTACAAATAGGCTTTCCAAGTTTGTAAAACATTATAAAAAATTATTGTAAAGGTTTCTTTTAACCTTGAGTAGGCCCATAAGCTGTACATGGGGCCCTAAGGGCAATTTCACATGCTACCAACTATATGTTGGAACTGTATGATTTTTTTTCATGTTGTAGGAGGGCGCATTTTTCCAAGTTAGGAAACTTGTGGACCAAGGCAAATCATGCCAAGTATCAATGCATGAAGAGAGAAAGTGCATGCTTAGGATGTGGGACACCTACTACACCTACTTTGACACTTGGAAGCCATCTATAAAAGAGACCTCCTCCTCCCAGTGGCCGCACTTTTTGGATGGAGAAATTTTTTTCTCACATGCTATTGTGTTTTGCTCTCTTGTGTGGTAGAATCTCTTGCTTATTAATGCTAGTATAATGTTGTCCTAGATTGGTGTTTTGTTGGATCTGATTTCTTGCTTTGTATTCTTGCTAATGTAATGTCCTTCATGCTGGAAATTTGTGGACAGCAAGCATTCCAGATCCAATCGGCCAAATTGAAGGAGCAAAACCAAGGATTACTGATGCTAGAATGCTCCCTACAGCGTACACTATCATTCTAGATAAGGAAGCAAGTTTCTTTCATGAGTTTCATGTGATTTCCTGCTCACATCCTCTTCATCTTGCTCGTTGTCCTCCATAGCCAGCAGATCCGATCACTTCAAAAGTTTGATCTATTCATTGCGTGTCAACAAATTTACAATTTGCTAAGCAATTTACTTTTGCATGTGCAAGTATTAGTCCACGCATGTTGCATGCATGTCTTCTGATTTTTCCAGATTACTTGCACGTTGCCATAATTGCTTGCATGTCGAATGCATGTTAGTGGTTTGATCTATTTTGAGTTGTAGAAGACCATCGAGGATTCCTACGATGGTAAACCTCAATTTAAAGATCCTTTTCTATTTCTATTCTCAATTCTATAACAATAAACGATTTGCTTCGTCCATATTTGGGGAAGTTTGTGGTAGTGTTCCTAGATGATATTCTTGTCTACAGTAAGACCTTTGAGGAACACATAGAGCATTTGAGAACTATCTTGAAGAAACTCCGGCAGGAGTTACTCTACATCAGGGAATCCAAGTGTGAAATATTTAGGCATGAACTGGTTTATCTCAGTCATAACATCACTACTTATGGGATCAAGATTGATGAGGATAAAATCAAGATAGTGTTTGATTGGCCAATTCCGCAAATTATTAGGCGAGCTAAATCATTTTTGGGATTTATGGTTTTCTTTCAGAGATGTATTGAGGATTATGCTAAAGTGGCAGCGCCGCTCAATAATCTGACAAAAGGTATTGTTAACACATAAAGAAAAAGAGGAATCAACCTAGTCCGCCTTGTTGAAGAGTAATGCCTATTTTACCCCTTTGGCTAAGCACTAATTAAGTTTTAAGTTGTACATAACTCATGGGGCATGTTATAGATTAAATAAATGAGACCCTCCCTTTTGTAAGTTGAGTAAATTAGTGCAAGTGGCCCTGGCCAAGTAGCTCACTCCTATGGTTGACATGTAGACTTTCTATGCATGTATCTGAGGTGCTTGCCTCACAAGGGACTTGGAGGACCCACTCCCTCCTCTCTCTCTCTAGCAATTCATTTCTTCTTCTAACTTTTGGTGTTGCGAGGTGCTTATGCAATTCTCCTTGTATGTGATGTTTTCCATAGCCAAGTTTCTCAAGCTTTCATAGTTGATCTAGTATTGAAGTTAAGATACTCCATAGCTGGGTCTTGCAAATCATCAGGTTGTCTAGCCTGTGAGTCTGTAAGTGAGCGAAACTTCAATGCTCAGATTCTTGAGAAGATTCTCATCATCTACAAGCACCTCAATTTTGAAAGCGAGAGCTTTTGATCTACAGGAGTCAGATCAGGTTGAGTCTTGCACTGTTGGAGAGCTATTGGCAAGGGGAATGGGATAATCCAGAAACTTTCTAATTATGGCTGAGTTTTTGGAAGTCTTTCTAAAGGAGCTTACACAAAAGTAGGGCGCATATTCTGTAGGGGCTTCTGGTTTTTGAACCAATGCGGCTTAGTACTTCTGCTAGTAAGGCCATACCAAGTGGCAAAGTCAAACGCAGGAGCTGAAGGGTTGCCTTGAAGTGGCTATAAACCCTAGTTTGGGGTCAAACCCTAGTTGCTGGAAGTTGTTTCTTTTCCGATCTTTTTCATGTTGAGCTTCTGTTATAGCATGGCTAGTCTTGGGGAGAGTTTGCTGGGTGAATCTAGCAAACTTGATGGCACAAACTACAGAGTGTGGAAGTTCAAGATGGCTAACATTTTGATGGATAGGAATTGTTGGGAGTTGATGGCAAGTAGAGAGCCTGTAACAACATCTGATCCTGAATTGAAGGACTACATAAACAAGAGACAGAAAGCTCATAGGATGATCAATCTTTATGTCAAGGACAATATTATTCCTCACGTTTGCAATGCAAGGATGCAGTGGATGCTTGGACTATTTTGAAGTCTATGTTTGAAACAGTGGATTCAGCCAGGCTTGTGTATTTGCAAAACAGGTTACATACTCTCAAGATGGAAGCATGTGCAACCGATGGTAAGAGAGACAGTAAGTGATAGGAGTATTGTCCCTATAGTCTTGAATAGCTTGTCATTCAACTATCAAGACTATGTGATGTCCTTTTCCGCTAGGGAGAAACTCCCAATTTTTGTAGAGTTATGTAGTCTTCTTTTATAGGAGGAGATGAGAAGGAAGAATCTTTCTGAAAGGGAAGATAATCCAGAACATGCATTTGCTTCTAAGAAGAAGCAGAACTTTCAGAAGAAAGACAAAGGCAAAGGGAAGAACTCAAAGCAAATCTTGGAGCAGCAGGTGTCCAAGTTACAGGTTGGAGAGGATTCAAGCACCAATTCCTCATCTACACCCAAGAGGAAGGGCAACTGTAACTATTGTGGCAAGTATGGGCATTTCACTTTTGAATATATTTCTGATGAGTTCAAAGATCTATGCAATGCATGTGGGATAAAGAGCCAGTTTGCCGCTCCACATACACCGCAGCAGAGCGGCATGGCTGAGCAGAAAAACAGGTCTATGGTTGAGTGTGCAAGGAGCATGCTCAAGGCAAAGGGGTTTCCAAATTCCTTTTGGGTGGAAGCGGTAGCAACTGCTACTTTTCTATTGAATAGAAGCCCAACCAAAGCGGTTGAAGGAATCACTCCTAAAGAAGCGTATAGTGGCAACAAGCCCAAAGTGGGCAGTCTACGAGTATTTGGGTGTACGGGATATGCACATATACCAAAGGACTTGCGGTAGAAACTTGATGCAAAATCCGTGAAGTGTATCTTCCTTGGGTATAGTGAAGGTGAGAATGCCTATGTGCTATATGATCTCGAAAACAGGAAGAAGATCCTAAGCTGAGATGTCATCTTTGACGAAGAGCATTCACCCAAGATACAGGAGCAGGAGAAAGATGAGTTCCTACCCTTGATTGATTCCACAAATGAGGATCCTAGTCAAGAGTCCTGTGAGCCTCAAGTGCAACAACAGGAAACCGAACATACTAGTTCGAGACCTCTTTTTGGCCAAGTACCAGAAGCTGAAATTGGGGACAAACGGAAGACTAAGACAGTACCATGGGATACGTGGTCACCATCCACATCGCCTAGGTGGTATTGGGAAACAATCAAAGAGGGTCAAATGATGGAAGAAGGAGAGAGCAGTGAACAGGGTGCCAGAAGATCTCTTAGGTCTCATGAGAGACAAGAGACTAACTTTGCTCTTATGTCCACTATTTTGGATGCAGATGAGCCACAGTTCTTTCACGAAGCCGTGAAGGAAAAGGTATGGCAGCCATGCAGCAGGAGTACAACTCCATTGTCAAGAATGACACATGGGAGCTCACTACATTGCCAGAAGGGAAGCAACCAATAGGTTGCGAGTGGGTCTATAAGACCAAGTTTCATGCCAATGGAATAGCAACAAGTACAAGGCAAGGTTGGAGAAAGGCTATGCCCAGCAGGAGGGGCTAGACTATGGTGAGACATTCGCACCTGTTGCTACGATGACATCTATCAGGACCGTTTTGGCAATAGCCTCATATTTTGATTGGGATGTCCATCAAATGGATGTCAAGAGTGCCTTTCTTAATGGGCACCTACAGGAGGAGGTTTACATGGAACAACCACAGGGGTTTGAGATAACAGGCAAGAAAAATCTGGTTTGCAGGCTTAGAAAAGCCTTGTATGCGCTCAAACAGGCACCAAGGGCTTGGTATGGCTGAATTGACGAGTACTTTGCAAGGCAAGGGTTTGAGAAGAGTAAGTCCGATTGCAATCTTTATGTCTTCAGGGAAGGAGAAGACTTTGTTGCTGTTGTGCTCTATGTGGATGATCTACTCATCACGGGAAGCAATAAGAAGCTTATTGCTTGTGTTAAGAAAAATCTTTCTAGTGAGTTTGAGATGAAAGATTTGGGTTTGCTACACTATTGCCTAGGAGTTGAGGTTTGGAAAGGGAAGCATTGTTTTTTTATCTCACAGGCAAAGTATGCCAGAAATTATTGAAGAGGTTTAACATGCAAGAAAGCAAACCAATTAGCACACCCATGGATGCAAGAAACAAGCGATCAAGAGATGATGGTCCAGCATTTGCAGATGAGACTCTCTATCGTCAATTAGTGGGCAGCCCGATTGACCTTACTACCAACAAGCCAGATATTGCTTATGCCGTTGGGATCGCAAGTCAATTTATGAGTAAGCCTACCGACCGAAGCACATTGGAAGGCAGCCAAGCAAATCCTATGATATGTTAGAGGGACAATGACTTATGGGATTGGATACACTTATGATGGAGACCTTCAGCTGGAAGGATTCTAATTGGGCAGGTGATAGAGACGATCGGAGATCGACGACAGGCTATTGCTTTAGCCTAGGTTCAAGGGCTATATCATGGTGCAGAAAGAAGCAGCCTACTATTGCCCTATCATCTACCGAAGCTGAGTACAGGGCGACTACGAGGTCCACCTGTGAAGCCATTTGGTTACGCCGTCTACTTGAGGGCATGCAGATTGCTCAATTAAGACCTACATTGTTACTTTGTGATAACCAACGTTGCATTCAGCTTGCAAGAAATCGAGTCTATCATGCACGGATGAAGCACATAGAGGTGGACCAGCACTTCATACGAGACAAAGTGCACAGTGGGGAGATCAAGCTAGTTTATTGCAACACCAGCGACCAGATAGCTGATATTTTTACTAAACCACTTAGTAAAGATAAGTTTGAAAAGTTCAGAACTTTGTTGGGTGTCAGTTTGAATAATTGCCATTAAGGGGGGGTGTTGAAGAGTAATGCCTATTTACCCCTTTGGCTAAGCACTAGTTAAGTTGTAAGTTGTACATAACTCATGGGGCATGTTATAAATTAAATACATGAGACCCCCCCTTTTGTAAGTTGAGTAAATTAGTGCAAGTGGCCCACTTGGCCAAGTAGCTCACTCTTATGGTTGACACGTACACTTTCTATGCATGTATCTGAGGTGCTTGCCTCACGAGGGACTTGGAGGACCCACGCCCTCCTCTCTCTCTTTAGCAATTCATTTCTTCTTCTAACTTTTGGTGTTGTGAGGTGTTTATGCAATTCTCCTTGTATGTGATGTTTTCCATAGCCAAGTTTCTCAAGCTTTCATAGTTGATCTAGTATTGAAGTTAAGATACTCCATAGCTAGGTCTTGCAAATTATAACGGCTGTTGTATGGAATGAGAAATTGAATCAGTGTTTTGAGAAACTTAAAATCCTGATCGTTTCAGCTCCCGTTTTACAGCCCAGATCCAAATTTACCTTACGTTGTGAGAACTGACGCGAGTGCTACAATTGGAGCAGTTCTATTACAGAATGATAGGCCACTAGCATTTGGAAGCAAAAAATTCACTGGTCCTCACTTGTGTTACACAATGCAGGAAAGGGAATTATTTGCAGTTATCCATGCACTTAAAATTTTGGAATGGAAAACTTTGTGTACTTGGGGACGATGAGCTCAAACGCAAATTTTTGTTTGAATGTCATGACATACCCTGTGCAAGACATCCCGGCATACACAAGACTCTTGACTTGGTCAAAAGAGAGTTTCATTGGCCAAAACTCAAGCCATATGTCGAGTCATATGTGATTAAATGAAAGCCCTGTCAACTAGCTAAGGCCGGTGGTTTGTTGCATCCATTGGATATCCCTGGTAATGTTGGATTATTCTCCTTCTTACTAATCGACTAATCGGTTTTAATCCTCATCCATTGATTATCCAGTCCTGCGGATTTTCCCGTGTTTTTATACAGTCTGCAGAAATACACGGAGTTTGACAACAGTGTCGCCTTTTTCACATTTTTTGTCTGTCGGGAATTGTGAGTAAATATGCAAAGGTGCATTTTTCGCTTTTTCAAAGTGCCTTAAATGTTAAGGAAATGACTCTGGCAAAGTGTGGGGCTACCCTAAATGAGATTTAAGAACACTGTCGGGTTTTTTGCAAAAAACCAACACTATCGCCTTTTTACGACACTGTCGTCTGTGGCAGTTTTAGTTCATTTCTACAGAGTGATAGTTTCAGTTCATTTATGCAGACAGACTGTTTACGGCCAATTTCCACCGCTTACCAGCAATCAATTTCTGAGAAGGAATTGGATGGATGCCAGCGGACACCAGCCAACTGGCGATCGCATTTGACGACCTAATTGCTTAGTATTTATAGTTGTTCATATTCATACATCTCATTATCAAAAAAGTTCAAAAGATCAGCAAGCATTTTGAATAGTTAGCTCTCTCTCTCTGAAGCCTGTGAGCTTGAACACTCCTGAGCATTCTAGCTCACTTCTTAGAGTTGTTTTATAGATTGTTATTGCTTTAGACTTTCATTTCAGCCGCTCAGAGATAGCATACAGTACGTGGCTTTGATCTGCAACTTATTGTACTCATTTACTTCTGTTTCGTTTTCATACTGAATCAATACTATCTTTTATTGCATGCAGCTTCGTCTCAGAATGTATGCATTTCTGTAGTTCTTTGCGACTAATTATTTGTCTAGTGATTCGCAATTAATTATTTGTCTAGTGTTTTGCGACAAATTATTTGTCTGATAATTCAATGCTTTATTGTTTGTTATGTAATCACTGTACTGATGATTTTGAAATTAGTTACTATAAGATCGAACGTGATTTTTATCACTATTGTTTTGTTCAAAATTGAAAGAGGAAGATAGTTTATTTCGCTGCGCAAGATAAGTTTTATTTCTTGTCGTTCAAATTATTTTTATTCGAGTTCGTTTCTTTTTGAGTTCGACCTATCTGTCACACACCTCTTTCCAACATGGTATCAGAGCTTGATCACTACTTTATCTGATACCGACATGGTATCAGAGCTTCTATCATAGTATCAGTTCTAGATCACTATTTCCTTTATCTAAACCGCCACGGTATCAGCAGATCTGTGATCTCTATTAAGGCATAATATTATTTCAATATCAGAGCGAAAGCTCTAATACTTGATATCTTTCACGATATCAAATTCATATCATATTCTTCAGTTCCTTTCATCTTTTCAGTATCAAAGAATTGATTTCCTGTTGTTGGCATTACTACATCTTAGCGTCATCGATACAATCGACAGACTAAGTTCCAGATGGATTCTCAAAGTAAAGCTGGTCTTATTGCAGACAGCTGATGTAATAGATCCTAACACCACAGTAGGGCAAACACTAACTGATCCACCCAACCTTGCCTACTCCCTGATATAGAGTAAGCCCCTCCTAGCCCAGTGTGAGGACTGGTAGCATGCTACTGCCAAGTGTCGGCCACATGGTACTGACGTGGCCGACTGCACGTCGGGACCCAACTGGGGGCCCTATCCTGCTGACAGGGTCCCTAGGCTGTGTTAGGCCCGCCATGGCTATGGACCATGCTGGGGCACACTACTCACACTGTCTTGCCCTGTTGGTCATGTACGCTGGACACGACCTTGACTGTGGTATCTGACCTATCTGTGTTCTCTAGGGTTCGGCACTGGTTACGAGCTCGTAACACTCCCTCCCCCTTAAGAACCGTCTTGGTCCTCTAAGACAAAGTCTGGAAAAATCTTGCGAAGGACGCTGCCTCTTTCCCAAGTGGCATTCTCAACAGGCTGATCATTCCACTTAACCAGATATTCTCGGTATAGAGTATGACGAGTCTGCGTCTCTCTACTATCAAGAATTTCCTCTGGTTCATGTGGAGGTTGTTGAGGATCCAATGGGAGAACTAGAACACTGTCCCCTACCAGATTATCTGATCTGGTTAAGGCTTTTCGTAACTGACTTACATGAAAGACTGGAAAAACCTTACTGCTGTGTGGGAGTTCTAGTTCATAGGTGACCTCGCCTAGTCTCCTACTGATGGTAAAGGGACCACAATACCTTGGAGACAACTTAGCACACACTCCTGATTTGAGGGTTTTAGAGTCAACTGGGACTCTCAAGTAGACTTTCTCACCAGTGGAGAACTGCACATCCCATCTGTGTGGATCTGCATAATGCCTGGCTCGATCCTGGGATTGTCTAATGCTACGCTTAGCATGTTCTATCATCTGGTTTAGGTCTTCTAAAAAGTTTCTAGCTGCTTCAACTTTTTCTTGTTTAAACCCTACAGCTGTGGGTGAGCGTGGCTGAAAACCGTACATCAGCATAAATGGGCTGTATCCCGTAGCTGAATGTTTGGTACTGTTGTAAGCAAACTCTAATATCGAGAGATACTCCTCCCAATTAGTCTGCCTCTTGCTGACGTATGCACGAAGCATATCCTCCAGCACTTGATTTACCCTTTCTGTTTGACCGTCCGTCTGTGGATGGTCGGTGGTACTCATATTAAGTTTAGTATGGAGATGATGGAATACTGCCTTCCAAAAATTTCCAGTAAACTTACTGTCCCGGTCGCTGACTATGCCGGAAGGTAGACCGTACAATTTAAATAGCCCGTCTACAAACAACCTCGCTAACTCTGGAGCTCTAACGGTTGTTTTGGTCGGAATAAAATGAGCCATTTTGGTCAGACGGTCAACTCTGACCCAAATAGCGTCATTACCCTTTTGGATTTTAGGCAGGCCTACTATAAAATCCATGGAGATACTCTCCCATTTACCAGCTGGTATTTCTAAGGGATGCAACAACCCTCCTGCCTTTAAACGCTCTGCTTTATTTACTTGACATTTCTGGCAACTGGTTACATACTGGTGGACGTCCTTTTTCATACTGGGCCAGAAAAATTGCCTACGAAGAAGCTCATAGGTCTTCTGTATGCCTGGGTGTCCCGCGCTAGGATTGTCATGACATTCATATAGGACCTGCTGCCTATAATCCTCTGAATTGGGGACACATACTCTATCTCTATAGAGCAAGTACTCATCCTGAATGGAATACTGTTTCCATTTGAATCCTTGAGTCAACTGACCCTCAACCACTGGGGTTTGCTTGGGTAATACAGGCTCAGAATCCTCAACGTCATCTGATGACGTATACTCGGACTCATCATCATCCTCAACGGAAGCTGCCGTATTCTTGGATGAACTGGCACCAGCCCCGGGAACTGGTTCTGGAGTCTGTAACTGTCTGTTCTGGACTGAGTTCCAGATAATAGAGAAGAATGCATCATGCTGGCATTTCCCTCTCAAGGACTCGAGTAACTCATTACGAATCTGAGTAAAACTCAGCTCGTTTATCATAGGCATTCTGCTAAGGGCATCTGCTACTGTATTGAATTTTCCACGCCTATATCTGATAGACATGTCAAACTCTTGCATCAACTCTGCCCAACGAGCTTTCCGACCTCTAAGCTCAGGTTGATTGCAAAGGTATCTGAGACTCTCATGGTCTGTCAGGACCTCAAAGTTGGCACCATACAAATAATGCCTCCAAGTCTTAAGGGCATGGACTATAGAAAAGAGTTCCTTTTCATAGGCACTATACCTAGTCTGTGCTGGCTCGAGTTTTTTACTCTCGAACGCAACTGGTCGTCCACCCTGAGTTAGCACAGCACCTACTGCAAAGTCGCTAGCATCTGTTTCGACCACAAATGGCTGATTGGGGTCGACGACCTTTAAAACTGGTGCTGTAGCTAAGGCTGTTTTGAGAGCATCAAAGCTCTCCTGTTGTGCGGACTCCCAAATGAACTCCTTTCCCTTCCCCTTAAGGAGATTTGTCATAGGGACTGCTGTCTGAGCATATTCCTTGACAAATCGTCTGTAATATCCCGCCAGACCAAGAAAGATTTGAAGTTCCAAAATATTCTGAGGTCTCAGCCAACTGAGTATGGCTTTAACCTTATTTGGGTCCATCTTAATCCCATCTGAAGAGATAATGTGACCCAAATATGCTACTTCTTCAACGAAGAATTCACACTTGGATTGTTTAGCATAAAGCTTATGCTTTCTGAGCAGTCGAAACACCTTTCTGAGGTGTTTTAGATGCTCCTTCCTCGTTTTGCTGTAGACGAGGATGTCATCTAAAAATACGACTACAAACTTACCCAAGTATGGTCTGAGGACACTGTTCATCAAGGTCATAAAGGTAGCTGGAGCATTTGTGAGCCCAAATGGCATCACCTTAAACTCATAATGACCGTGACGAGTCCTAAAAGCTGTTTTCGAGACATCTTCCGATTTTATACGGACTTGATGATATCCCGTTCTGAGGTCTATTTTGCTGAAAAACTTAGCCCCGTCGAGTTGATCAAACAACTCGTCTGCCCGAGGCATAGGGTATTTATTCTTAATTGTGACTTTATTGAGGGCTCTGTAATCTACGCAAAGACGCATAGACCCCTCCTTCTTTTTCACCAATAGGACTGGTGAGGCCCATGGTGAACTACTGGTCTGAATTTGGCCTCTCCCAAGATAGTCTGTTAACTGCCTAGTTATTTCTTCATCCTCTGTTCGGCTGACCCGATACGGAGGTTTAGAAACAGGTGCTGTACCTGGTACTAGGTTTATTACATGATCTACCTCTCTGCTAGGTGGTAAACCATGTGGCAAATCTTCAGGAAAAACATCTTTAAATTTAGACAATAAAGTTTCTAATTTACTGATTTTCTGCTGAATAGAACTGGAAATAGAAACTTCAGGAATAAACTGAAAGTCACATAAGAATACCTGATGGTCTTCGTCTCCGATTAGCTGACAGAGCTCTGAACTGCAGACCATAGGGCTGTTGGGAACATCATGCTCCCCATGCAACTGGATCTCTCGGCCTTTATACTGAAAGCTGAGGGTGTTCTCCTGATAGTTTCTGTGGAGGGAAGGTCCTAAACTGTAGAGCCAATCTCTCCCGAGAACAATGTCTGTTCGATCCAGGTGCATTATCTGAAAGTTTATTTGATCTTGGTACCCCTGAATACCAAGATTTAACTTACTTACTTCCCATATTTTTTTATCTTCACCCTTAGCTAATGAAACTATGTACCTATGCTGACTAGGTACTTCTGGTAGTTTAAGCTTTTTAACCAGGGTGTGGTTGATGAAATTATGGGTTGCCCCATCATCAACCATGACTCTTACTGACTGGTTACCAACTTTCCCATGCATACGTACTAGGTCATGCGGCCCAAAGCTGAAGGGTCTCGCTAGCATTGCAGAGGTCAGCTGGCAACAGTGTTCATGATCTTCATGATACACTTTGATCTCGGAAGCTGCCGAGTCACTGGGGAAACATACAGTCTGAACAAGATGAACTTGTTTTTTATCTTTTTTAGTGAAAGGCCCCTTGGGACACTGTCTGACTGTGTGTCCCTTGCCCATACACACAAAGCACAAACGTTCTTGTTTGGCTTTCTCAAAATCATCTGGTTTTAAGGGCTGTATGAGTGAAGGGCGTTTCGGAGGAGCTTCACCTTTAAATTTATCTTCTTTCTTTCTTTTTAAAAATTTCTTTTTAAATTGAAAGTCTTTCTGAGGAAGCTGCTCAGAAAGTGGTTGCTGTCTCGCTCTCTTCCTACCCACTGAATCATCATAGATTTGAGCATATCTGAGAGCTTGCTCAAGGGTAGTAGGCGAGTTTCTCTGGACCTCTACTTTATATTCATCTTTGAGGCCACGGACAAATCCCCTGATTTTTTGATAGTCATCCATATTTTTAATCTTTAAAATTGCTTCTCGATACTGCGAGATATATTGGATGAGGGACTTGTCCATTACTGTTCTTTCCCAGGCTTCCCAGGCTCTATAAAGTTCATTCTCTGGTAGAAATTCTCTTAGGAAAGCTTCTTCAAAAGCTTTCCATGACCGGGGAGTCTGCCCAGTCTCCTGGAGATTTAACCACCACTTATAGGCCATAGGACCTAAAGAAAGACTGGCCTCAACTGCTTGCAAATGGTCAGGGGTCTGTTTAAGAGCATGAATGTTCTTCCATTTGCTGAGGAAGGTTTGTAGAATATCTGCATTTCTATCCTTCTCTTCCCCATTAAAAGTAGGAGGCTTTAAATCTTTAAAAACACTGGGGTGAGATCGTAAAGTCTCACCCGAAACTAATGGAAGTGGAGAAGGGGATAACTGAGAAGTGGAGGGAAGGCTTCCTTTCGCGGAACTCAAAAACAAGTTTTTGAGTTCAGCGAACGAGTCGTCCACACTGGACTTGAAATTGGCTAATGCCAACTTCAGTTCATCCACTTCTGTTACCAATTGGAGGAACTGCTCCTTGGTAACCAGTTCGTCGAGTTCTTCGGCGAACTGTTCCTGTTCTTCCACTTCCATGGGTTCCTTCCCTTTTTTGTAAGCCAAGGCTTCTGTTTCAAGTTCGTCGAAGCCTCTCTCCGGGGGTTGATCAGGTCCCTGAGGAGTGGTCATCTTCGGAACTGAAAGAGAGCTACCTTAACTTCTGA
Source organism: Diphasiastrum complanatum (assembly GCA_029204225.1). Lineage (NCBI taxonomy): Eukaryota > Viridiplantae > Streptophyta > Lycopodiopsida > Lycopodiales > Lycopodiaceae > Diphasiastrum > Diphasiastrum complanatum. The sequence goes on from CM055103.1 coordinate 2,073,982, forward strand.
AGGAAAAAAAGTCTAAAAGACTAATTTACAACTGTACAAGGAGGGAAAGAAAACTTAGCTCTTTCTGAGAACTGTATTTCCACAGAGAGAATCAAGAAAAGCCCTTTCAGCTCTTCCTCCACTGCTTTCAGATCTGCTGTCCGGAAAAATCAGAGATCAAGGTACCAAGAAAAAGAAACAAACTTCTGATCGTCTTGGCCCCTTCCCTCGCTGTCTGAGGTGTATACTTTTTGCTCCAAAATTCCCGTTTTAGGACCCAAAACAGTTGCAAACTTGTGGTTCCTGCCAAAGACCTTCAGCGCTGGACCTGCACCCACGATTCTGTCTCAGATCCGCTCCAAATTCCAGAAAATTTCACTCCAAATTCGAAGTTTCCACCCAATTTGGCAGCGCTGGACCTGCTCCACGTTTTCTATTTAAAATGTGCTCAAAAATCCACAACTGATACATAAAAATCAAGGGTAAATCCCTGATTTTTCAGCGCTGAGCTTCTACAAGGGATTGTGCCTCAAACAGCTGTAAATTCCCAGCAAATTTCAAGGATTTGAAAGCTGTTCCTACAGCGATTTTCCTCCTCAATTCTTTCCTGAGAATCTGAGAAATCTTTCCTATCTTCTGATAGCTTTCTCTACTGCTGTCCTGAACTCCCTAGGATGGAGATGGCTCTGATACCAGTGTAATAGATCCTAACACCACAGTAGGGCAAACACTAACTGATCCACCCAACCTTGCCTACTCCCTGATATAGAGTAAGCCCCTCCTAGCCCAGTGTGAGGACTGGTAGCATGCTACTGCCAAGTGTCGGCCACATGGCACTGACGTGGCCGACTGCACGTCGGGACCCAACTGGGGGCCCTATCCTGCTGACAGGGTCCCTAGGCTGTGTTAGGCCCGCCATGGCTATGGACCATGCTGGGGCACACTACTCACACTGTCTTGCCCTGTTGGTCATGTACGCTGGACGCGACCCTGACTGTGGTATCTGACCTATCTGTGTTCTCTAGGGTTCGGCACTGGTTACGAGCTCGTAACAGCTGAATGGATCCAATTATCATTTGTGGAAAATTTAAGATGAAGACCTTGCTAATCGCCAACGAGTTATGGGATGTTGTTACAGGTACAGAAGTAAAACCTAAAGACGACACAGAAAACTCAAAGTGGAAATCGAAGGATGGTAAAGCTTTCGCGCTTATTATCCTCAATATATCAGATACACAGATTGGACACATAGCTGAAGCTACAACTTCAAAGACGTTTGGGACATCTTGAACTCACTATATGACGTGAGGGACGTAACTACTAAGTTACATCTACGAAAGAAATTCTTCACATTCAAGATGTCTAATGGTGATTCCCTTCAGAGTCACATTAACCAGTTTAAGAATCTCTTGCAACAAATGGCCGCTGTCGGATCAGTCATAGACGATCAAGACGCAATTATGACATTGCTTTCAAGCTTGCCCTCTACATATGAGAACTGAGTGATGATCATATCGCCACACTCAGATTTAACTCTTACTAGAGTTATCACTATGTTGCTGCAAGAAGACAATAGAAGAAATCAAGACACTTTGTCTACTTCCTCCTCTCAGGCTCTATATGTCAACAAAGGCTCTAAGCGACAGAAGCAGAAAAGCTCCAAGAAGGCTGCAACGAATCAGAAACAGACTCAAAGTCAAGAACAATCATCAAATCCATAGTTGAAGAAGATGTTTTGCAAGTATTGCAAGCGCAATAACCATGAGATCAAGGATTGCCGAATTCTCCAAGCGAAGAATGCAGCCAAGCAACCTGATCAACAAGCAAACACAGTTTCATCATCTCTCCAGGTCGAAGTGGATGAAGGCGCATTCATGGTCAAAGATCAAAGTGCATTTTTGGATGATTCATGGTTTCTTGATTCTGGAGCAACTCAACACATGAGCAATCAACATGAGATTTTCAACTCCTACACGCCTTACAGCATGAAGAAATTTGTTCATCTTGGTGACAATAGTACTCACACTATTGAAGGTGAAGGTACTGTAAGATTGCGATTCCAACATGATCAAATCAAATTACTATCAAAGGTCTTATATGTTCCTAAACTCTCTACAAATCTGTTATCAGTAAGTAGAATTACAGATTTAGGTCATAAGGTAGAATTCGAATCTGATCAATGCAAAATTATTGATAGGAGTAATAAGGTCCTTGCACTCGGCAAGAGGCAGGGTTACTTATATAGATTGGCACATTGTTATTCTGAGTCTAGTCAAGCCTTGAAAACCTCTGTTCTAACTTGAAATATGCATATGTTTTGAACATGTCCAGACAATCCATGGTTCCTGATCTCGACTATCCTTCTGGTAAGGTCAATCTCCCTGTCTGTCATAGCTGCATCTTTGGAAAGTAGGCTAGGATTCCTTTTAGATCAAACCATAGGCATGCACCAAAAGGTCTGTTAGATGTTGTTCATACAGATATATGTGGACCTATGCAAACTCCTTCATTGCTAGATGCAAAGTATTTCATTACTTTTATTGACGAATTCTCCAGAAGAACATCTGTTTATTTCATTAAACAGAAATCAGAGGCTTTCATCAAATTCAGACAATTCAAAGAGCATGCTGAGAATCAAACTAGCAAATGAATCAAAGCACTGAGGTCAGATAATGGGGGAGAATACATCTCCACCAAATTCAAGGAGTATTGCCTTAACAACGGCATTGAGCAACAATACATTACCTCCTATTCGCCTCAGTCAAATGGTCTTGCTGAGAGAAAGAACATAACCTTAGTTGAATCGGCAAAGTGCATGTGATCACATGCGACACTTCCGAAGTCCTTCTAGGCTGAAGCTGTTTCAACAGCAACCTATATACGAACAAATGTCCTACTAAAGATCTCTCAGACAAAACACCATTCGAAGTTTGGACAAGTACCAAACCTTCTTTATCAAACTTACGAGTTTTTGGATGTATTGCTTTTGCGCAGATACCTCGTGATCTCAGGAAGAAGCTCGACTTCCAGAGTTTCAAGTGTGTTGTCACTACTTCAGATCAAGCCTACAAGTTGTTCAATCCTATCGAGTCGAAGATCTTCACTAGCCAGGATGGCATCTTCATCGAAGATCAGTTTCAAGACCTCAAAGGAAAAGGCAGTCCCCATGTAGCCGACCTGTCAGATTCTCCTGACACATTGAACTTTCCAATTCCTCAGTCGACTATTCCCATTGAAGGTCCAAGCTCTTCTACTTTTGACGAACAACAAATCAACGGCGAATCAGAAGATGATGATGTTGCATCTCAGCAACTACAGTATGATGGAAATGATCAACTTCCTCTATTACCCAGAAGATCTTCAAGAGCAAGCAGACCACCTATCTGGTATATCGACGAGTCTGCAGCCTACCTTCTTCAGGAACCAACGCCTGTCCAAAAGGCACTCAGTTAGCCTGATTCAGATCTCTGGAAAGAAGCTATGGATAAAGAGTATTCATCTCTTATCAAGAACCAGACATGGACAATTCTCGAATTACCTGCTAGCAGAAACGTAGTTGATTGCAAATGGATTTTCAAAGTCAAGTACAATGCAGATGGAAGCATCAACAGGAGAAAGGCACGACTTGTCGCCAGAGGATTTTCTCAGGTTTACAATGTCGATTACACTGAGACCTTCAGTCCAGTAGTCAAACATTCTTCTATTCAACTTTTGCTATCATTTGCCACTGCAGCAGATTTGGAAATACATCAAATGCATGTATAGACAGCATTGCTATCTTCCGAATTCGACATGACCGATCTGGGCGAAGCTCATTTCTGCCTTGGTATACAAATTCACAGAGACAGAAAACAGGAGTTGGTTTACATTACACAACAGAGGTACATCTACAACATGTTAGTCAGATATAATCTGAATAATTGCAAGTTAGCTCTCTCACCAATGGAACCAGGTCTCAAATTGTCAAAGGCCAATGTCCCCAAACAATTCATGAGAAGCAGCAGATGCGTGAGTATCCTTACCATTCTATTATAGGATCTCTTATGTACGCCATGATCTGTACCAGGCCAGCTTTTGTAGTCAGCTCTCTCAGTCAGTTTATCACTAATCCTGGTGTAACACATTGGAAGGCTCTTATCAGAGTCATGAGATATCTTCGAGCTACTATGGACTTTTGCATTTGTTATGGAGCAGTCGGCAACGACAAACTCAATTTACTCAGTGGTTACACAGATGCAAGTTGGGCAGGAGATGTAAACACTCGTAAATCCACTTCCGAATTTACATTCTTCCTCAACAATGGTCCAATTTCCTGGAACAGTCGCAAGCAATCTTCAATAGCTCTATCTTCCACTGAATCAGAGTATATCGCAGCCTCTCAAGCTACAAAGAAAGCAATTTGGTTGAGGAACTTACCCTCAGATATCGGTCTGAATCAATATGCTCCGACGACATTATTTTGTGATAATCAAAGTGCCATTGCTTTATCAACCAACCCTAGATTTCATTCTAGGAGTAAGCACATTGAACTGAAGTATCATTTCGTCAGAAGCAAAGTTCTCAACGAAGAGGTCAGATTGCAGTACTGTAGAACGCAAGATATGACAGCAGATATTTTTACCAAAGCATTAAGTTTTCACAGAAGATTCTGTGTAGAACTAAGTTTGAAGGTCAAGGCATTCAAGGATTCAGATTAAGGGGGAGTGTTGGATTATTCTCCTTCTTACTAATCGACTAATCGGTTTTAATCCTCATCCATTGTTTATCCAGTTCTGCGGATTTTCCCGTGTTTTTATACAGTCTACAAAAATACACAGAGTTTGACAACAATGTCGCCTTTTTCGCATTTTTCGCCTGTCGGGAATTGCGAGTAAATATGCAGAGTCGCATTTTTCGCTTTTTAAAAGTGCCTTAAATGGAAATGACTCTTGCAAAGTGTGGGGCTACCCTAAATTAGATTTAAGGACACTGTCGGGTTTTTTTGCGACACTGTCGCCTGTGGTAGTTTTAGTTCATTTCTACAGAGTGACAGTTTCAGCTCATTTATGAAGACAGACTGTTTACGGCCAATTTCCACTGCTTATCAACAATCAATTTCTGAGAAATAACTGGATGGATGCCAGCGGACACCAGCCAACTGGCGACCGCATTTGACGACCTAATTGCTTAGTATATATAGCTATTCATATTCATACATCTCATTATCAAAGAAGTTCAGAAGATTAGCAAGCATTTTGAATAGTTAGCTCTCTCTCTCTCTCAAGCCTGCGAGCTTGAACACTCCTGAGCATCCTAGCTCAGTTCTATTGCGCTACTGCTTATCAGCATTGCGCTTAATTCAGACTTTCATTTTAGCCGCTCAGAGATAGCATAGAGTACGCGGCTTCGATCCGCAACTTATTGTACTCATTAACTTCTGTTTCGTTTTCATACTGAATCGATACTATCTTTTATTGCGTTCAGCTTCGTCTCAGAATGTATGCATTTATGTAGTTCTTCGCGACTAATTATTTGTCTAGTGATTCGCGACTAATTATTTGTCTACTGTTTCGCGACAAATTATTTGTCTGATGATTCAATGCTTTATTGTTTGGCTCGGCTTGGAGCCCGAGATTGTATATTTTCACGTTTTTACATTGTGTCCTGTCGGTTTGTGTTTCGATATGATTTTTTTCCAACATGGTCTACTTCAGTAGGTAATTATCACATGCTAATTTCTACAAACTTCAAAGAGAGAGAGAGAGAGAGAGAGAGAGAGAGAGAGAGAGAGAGAGAGAGATTCAATATGCTTTCAATGCTTTGCTTTGCACATGATTTCATTTCACACAATACTGGTAACTGTAGAAAGTGATATAAGTGAAAAATAAGTCAATGGACGACAATGGTCTTAAAATTGATGGCAAACTTCATAAATGAACTGCCCTTGAAAAAACCTTCCATTTGATACCCATATTGGCATTTAAAAAAAAAAAAATTAAAAAAACGTTCTGAGAAACCCTAATGGGAATTCCCGGAACGCGATCCGGAACGCGTTCCGGATCCTGTTAGTGTGGAGACAAAATCTGTTAAGATCCAGAAGGTTGCGGATTTTCTGCATGATATTGAAGAAATGTTGTAGGCGGCTAAGGATAGAGTGCTCAGGATAGGGCTAAGCACTATGTCGATCTTAAGAGATCTCCAAGAAATTTTAATGTTGATGACTAGGTATATCTTAGAATTCCAAAAGATTCTAGGACGTTACGTACTGGGAAGCATTGTAAAATGTCTACCAAATTTTGTGGACCGTTCAAGATTGTACAAAAAATCAGTTCTTTAGCTTATGAACTAGATCTTCAAGGCTTATCCCACCTAGAAGATTACCAATGTACCTCTCTATGATAGATCTCGGAGTGAAGAGACATCAAATCCAAAATTAAAGCTGAAATCGTTCGCATGAGGAATAGGTATGGCCATACTAGTCATAGTGTTTGTATTGACTAATGCTCCTATGAACTTCATTGAACCAAGAGTTTCATAGATCCAGAGATGGATTGTTATAGGCTTTTGGATAGTTCTGAAAAATGAATCTTTTTATCAGCAGATTCATGTCAAAGTATCTAGATGACACTGTACATGGAATGTACTTACCAGTCATACATAGAGGTAGGGGATTTCTCAATTATAAATTCTAGAACGATAGAGGTTATGTACACAATACCAGGACAAAACCGTGTTGTGCACCTACAACTTGTGATAGATAGGGTAGGAGCTCATGCCCTAGGGCCTCAGTATCTCCTCGATCTAGATCTTAGTTCAATGTCAGAAACATTCATGGTTGATTCAAGTTAGGACAAGGTATAGTTGCTAGTGTTATAGGATGCTAGTATTTTTCCAAATCCTAGTCGTGGTAGAATAGAACATAGTATTGATGGATTTATTGCCCTAATGTTTGTATGGAGCTTTGTTTTGAGAAAAATTAATAGCTTCACAAAAGTTTGTGGTCCCTAAAGAATCATGATGAACATCTTTGTGTAGTCTTCGGTATAGTAAGGCATGAGAGGCTTCAAGACAAAGTCAATGCAGAAGTTTTGCAAATAAAGAATTTGTTGATCCAGCAGACATTATATCAATCATATTTTGATCATTTATGAAAAGAAAAACTATTGATAGAATGGCTAGCATCATAGACAATTAACCCGATCGATATATGATGAGTTCGATTCAGCTAATTGGTTTTAGTAATTTTTAGAGCACTACTAGCATAATAGCAATTGAGCCTTGTAGCATGATGTGTGAAGTTTACTTTCACAATTATACTAACCAGCTATTACCTATCTCTCAAAGGGCTTTGCAAAATAGAAACTGACTCTAATCAAATTTAGCGTATAGTTTATGAAGTAAGATACGAGAACACTAGTTGAAAGTAGGGGTAACATGATTGTTAAACATTCCAACAAAGTGAAAGTGTGTATAGGGGTAAGTGTGTGTGTGTGTGTGTGTGTGTGAAGATTATCACTTCTCAATAGCATGGTGTGTTATATTGGAGAATAGAAAGTATTTGCCATATCTAACAACAAAATTATATGTGATCCTCTAAATCCTATTGCCATTGGGCACAAACTTGTACAAAGCTTCACGACAAACATCCAAGTCTTCAAAGCGAGCTTTGCTCTCAAATCTAGATCATGTGATTTCAAAAGAAACATGATGCTTGAGAGCAGGTGGCTTGTCATGTGCACTATAGATTCTAAGTAGGGTTGGGTGTTTTTGTGCATCTTTTTATTTCAAGTCACAACATATACCAGTGATATGATTAGTGATCATAGCGATTGATTCATCGTATATTTTTTTGGAGATTAGAAATCCAATGGGAATGTAGCTCCAAGTCTATTAATGATATGATAGGTCTAGAACTTATCAAATTATGGTAAATATACTTGAAGGATGTGCACTTGATATACAGGCAAGATGAAAACATAAGTTTTATTAGGGACTACTTACACAATTGATATGCATGGTGCCTTTATACTTATGTATGGATTTTAGTTGATACCATCTATTGCATTCATAACTAGAAGATGCAATTCCTAAATGTGGCTGATTTTTAATATCCTATTCAAGAAATAGGACAAATTTTATAGAACATCGCTAGAAGGCTCAAGATTGAGTGGATATTGTACAAACCTTCACGGTATGCTAAAGTTCTAAGGAAGACAATTAGGTGAATCACAAACTCCCACTGGAATTCAAGTCGTTGATGAAAACCTATAGATAGAGACTTGAGTTTGTACTGAGGCTAGCTAGTAGTGCCAAAGAGAATCCCAGTGCACCCAATCCTTCATGATAATGGACTTTTTGGAAGTCTACAGAAGACAAGTTGATTTCACTTTTAGTTGAGAGCATCTTGAAACAAAATATTTAAATAGCAATGCACAACACATAAAAAACAATCTAAAAGTCATTGGATCAATTTTTTGATTTGCAACAACTTTCGGCTGAACACCTTCTTTGAAGTCATGTTTTCCCTCTATACTTAAGACTGGAGCTGAGGCAATTAAAAGTTTGAGTTTCCGAAAACTCTCATCTAACTTCTCATTCCATCTGATGGGAGGACTTGGCCTACCTTTGCGGCCTTTTTTTGTGTTTTTTCTTACAGTTTATTTATCAACCATATTACTTGCAGGAAGAAGAGCTTTTTACTGATCTAAGCATGCCAATAGAAGCAACAACACAAGGGAACGGGTGGTGGATAAACCAGCCCAACCAAACCTAGATCGTACGGATCTAGCCCCCAGGCTATGGATCAATCGTAGCTACCAATCACAGATTCAAGCATACACTAGTGAGAGCCCAATAGGTATACTCATACCCTTCAATGCCCATGCACCACTAGTAGTGCACTGTGACACCTCACTGGACACCTCTGCAGCCTATCTGGGCCACATCATCCAGTTCCCTAATGACTCACTGATAGACCCATACCAACTCCACCACCATGTGTGTAGGCCTACAACCATTAATTATGACCATGTACACATAAGGGCCCCAATTCCCTTATAGTCACAATTAACTTATAAGTTGTTGGTCTATCGGTCCCTAGCGTAGACACGCTACCCGAGACCAGTCATGGGCATGACACGTGCTCTCAACCACACTAACATCCAAGCGTTTGTAACCTTTACCTGGTAAAATCTGCTTGAAAATTAGAAACTCAAATGTTTAAATTGTTGCCTAAGAATTTATAGATGTTGACCCATGGAGGTCTACATCAGCAACATCAGTGTCAAGGGCTTATGCATATTGAAAAAATTGAAGTATGAGCACATAAAGCGAAAAACTCATTCAACCTACTGTAGATAGCAAAATTCATTATGTTTCATGTAACGAACCTCCAAATCATCTCATTAAGAGGCCCTAATCCATGAACATTGACATGCAACTAACATGGACCCTTACTAGATAAGATACTCTTAAAAAAAACATATCCCAAAATATTGGATAAGGAACATTGCGCCAAGAAACAAGCCCTAAAGTTCTATTTGACTTTAAGCCTACTCAGGTCCTTATGGACACGTTTTCTGTCTTTTTTACGTCTTTTAAAGCTCTAGGGTCTCATCAAAATCTTCTTTGAAATCTACACATTTCAAATGCATTTGAAATGCCAAGGTTCCAAACGTGTTTCAATGTACACTCTTTTGGTGTAAGGTGAGAGATGCCTCAATCTTGAAGGAAGCTATTGTGCCTCATGTCAGGCTAGAGTAGAGTGTAGAGGATGGATTTCCACGAGATTTTGTTGGAGGAAGTGCAGTCAAAAAGAATAAGGTGCAACAAAATTTCGATGCTTTATACCAGACAAATTATTTTTCAGGGAGATGAGGTGTTTGGACCCTCAATGTGAACCTAAAGAAAGACAATCATGTACAAATGTCACGATGTCCCAAGTTCAAGGCATCTTGGTCACTAGAGAACCCTTGTGTTATGGACACAAATTATATCCCATACTTCTCTACTTTCGATAATATTAGTGGACATGTAGTTAATATTTACATGTGACAGGCCTAGAAATACTATTTTACACGGTTTTCTATTTTCGGGCCTGATTTTTGAATCACTTTCCCTCCAAATCAATATGAAGGGAGGTAGGGTTTGTCCACTATAAATAGCCACTAAGGCTGGTCATTTGCTGGTTTTTGATTATTTGAGTCTTGGGCTTCTTGTAGGGGAGTTGTACTATTTTGGAGATCTTAGTTGGAGATCTGCCTGAGCTATTGGCGTCCATTGATATTCACACATTTTCTTACTTCGAGAATGCTATGTGAATGCCTTTTGCTGGTTTTTGTGCATCATTGATACTGAAACCTTTGAATCTGTTCATAACATGGTATCAGAGCAATATCCACCTGTAGTTGGGAATGAGTATCAAAGCATATGTGAGCAACACTGAAGTACATGGCGGCAACATCCCCGAAAAATAAGCAAGGAGAAGAAACTCTCTCAAGGTACTCATATGGTCCAAGAACACCAAAAAAAAGTCACCACTCAGTAACAACATACCTGAAGATCATCCTGACAAACAGTAGCTGGGACAGAGGCAATAACCCAAGCTATCAGGAGACGCCAAGCCTGACAATGAGCAACAATGCAAGGAACAGATAATACAGGTCCAAACGAAATCCAAGCTATATGTAATAACCAGGAATTCCAAATATCAAGAGGTAAAAATGAATCAATAGCATGAAAAAGCCTCTAGTGCATATAAGGCCCAAAGTGGTATACCATCGGGATGAATTGCAACAAGCCTATATGTAGAAACACAAGGAGATTGAACAATACCCATATATCTAGAAAGATCCCAGCATGTGAATACCCTAGATAAGTAATACAGACCATCTGGCAAATATCCTTGGATGGAAAATGCACAACGGTAAGAACCATAGGCGCATGAATCACGTAAGGAATTGTAGAAATATCATGAGGCTGATCACAAACCTCGAGCAGAGATCCATGGAGTAAAGCTAAAGAGGATACAACCTGATCGCCAATAGCGAGGGAACCATCAACCATGGAACCATGAAGAACCCCAGAGAAATCAGCAGACATCGGCCATAATGGAATCAAGAGAAGGAGATATAGAGACCAATGTAAAAGATACTGCACCAACCACCGAGCCAGGAGGGATATATGAAGTACGCCTAAGAGGAATAGTAGAAACACCATCAAGGTATGCGGCATCAGTATCAATGAAACCAGAAATGACCATTGAACACGGTATCTATGAATCAAGGCATGCAGGCGCAAGGCACTCAGCAGCACCTTGTAGATCTGGAGCAACATCAACCTGTAAAGCTAGAGCAACACCAAGGTACTCAGTATCAACCTGTAGAGGTGACTCTAACTCGCTATGTGTATCCCTCACGATCTGAGAGTCGATCACTATACAAGAAGACTCAACAAGTATCGACATGTGTGACTCGATCTCAATAGAACCATGTGACTCGACAATAGGACTATGTAACTCTATCACTATCTCAGGACTATGTGCAGACTCAACCTGACATGCAGAAGGTAACGCAGAAAGAGTGGTAGCAAATAGAAGATCTTTTAAAAATATGCCCCATATCAGAGTAGGATGACTGCAACGATAGATGGAAAACCAAACTTTTGCATGGCCATCTAACCATAAAAAAGCCATCATGATTTTCATAACATCTGAGCATGAATAAGTGAAAAAATAATTCTCAAAATTATTCACCCAGTCGGTGAATTCGACAATGCCACAAGATGTACAGGAACAACCGAAATACTTAGGAAAAGAGAAATGTGTCATCATTTTGTCGTTTATTTATTTTTCTAACAAAAAGGAAACAAATAAAGAAAATGGAATCAAATCAGGAAAATGTAAAGTGTTAAGGAAAACGAACAGAAAATGTGACGAATGATCCAATAGTAGTAGAAAGCCAACAAACAATAGGTGGTGAAAGGGCTGCTGAACAATAAGTGAAGGCGGGCGTTGGACAGCCAATAAGTGGATGTGCAAAAGCTGGAAAAATGACTGCTCAATGTGGGGCAGTAGGGCGTTGGATAGCAACAAAGAAGATTTGCAAATGGGCTGAAGGTGGTGAAGTAGGGCACGACTTCAAAGTGTAGTATCTTGAGAATGAGACATCTGTTTGGCAAACTATAAAGTGCAATGAACTTCTTAAAAAACAAAGTACGTAAAGATCCAAAAACATAATCTTTAGGAACAGAAAACAAAATATTCCAATTTGACCAAGATTTGACTTTCAAAACCTTCACTTTTAAAAGGTCAAAATGGACACAAAATGGATCTTAATAATCAAGGAACGATAAGAAAGAACAAGATCCAATTACATATGCAAAAAGAACAACTAAACAAAATGAAAAGTAAAAAGAATACCCCTTTGGAAAACTTTGTGAGATCTTTGAATGTAGTCCTCCGTTTGACATGAAACCTGGATCAATAGTCTTGTCTCAACCTAGCACTCTCATCCATATGATTATTTTGAACTTCTATCGTGAAAAAGGTGAGTGTTTCCATAAATTAATAATTAGGGTTTCTGAAAAACGGCCTGCAAAAAAAAATTACATTATCATAGGTGCCGACTTGCTACAACACCAATGCAACTAACAAAACTTAAGTTCGATCACAAACAAAAAGTTGTGACAAAAAATGTGAAAATTATAAGTCCTTGATTGATCGTCATAGGTCTTTTTTAGAGTTTGTTGAGGGCCAGTCTGTTTATGTTCGTTTTACTTTTGCACGTCATAAGTTTGTATAAGGTCGTTCTCTTACTGAGAAATTGTTTGCACATTATGATGGTCCTTTCCACATTGTGGAAAAACTTAGGTCTACTACTTATCATTTACAGTTACCTGCTACTACTCGTGCTTGTGGCATTTTTCAAGTTAGTCTACTTCGTTTGTCTCTTTTTCTTGATGAACCTTGTGATCCTTTGTTACCTACTGATCTTGAACTTTTTCCATTTTTAGCTACTGCTATTTTACAAGTTCAGGTCATTTTACGTCGTCGTCGTCTTGTCCAGTTTTGGTCCAATGGGACAATCGTCCAATTGATGAAGTTACATGGGAGTCTTTCGATGTTTGTTGCAGGAACAAGCTCGTTTTCTCTATGCGTTGGTATGCGACACCACTGCTTTTTATATGCCACACCATTTTCTATTCTTGCTGATGTGGTTGCTCTACCACCTCTGGATATTGCACCTGACTCGTCTGATCTTATTCATGTTGCTGATTTCCATGATGTTGGTGTACCTGCTTTTGATGTTGTTGATGTCATCCCTCCTAATGATCTTTCAGATATTGAATGTCCCAATGCTCTTGCTGCTCCTACATTTCGTTCTTCAGTGCTTGTTGATGATGATACCTCAGTGGCCCGACGACCTTCATTACTTGTTGATCAAAAGCCTCATATAGATCATAGAACAACCTTGCTTGGGAGTCCATGCCTTTATAAGAGTAAAGGTAGTTGAAGATGAACTCGCATGGTTGAATTTTCAACCATAGGACTAATTGATGATCCAAAGTGTTATGAGACATTTACAAACACATGTGAGACAATCTAATGGTAACGTTGTACTACTACTATTATTTTTTCATACTATCCATTGCAATTTTATATTGGGACATCAAAAAATATCATAGTTGATCTTTTGTATCTTCACAATAGCAACTCAATTAGATGTTAAATATGGTCCTTCACTAGATTGCTCTCATGAAATGTTCCGATACAAAAGAAGAAACTCCATCCATAGTAATAGTGTTAAGGACATACATTTAAAGGCACCTAGTAATTCGCTCAACATTTCCCATCAAGAGTATTACCTCCCGTATTATTCAAATTCAGCATTATAGTTTCCTAAAAGGCTCCATAATGACTCCCCAAAAGAATATAAAAAGGGATAAGGACACCCATTTGATAGCTTTTGATATTGGTATTGCTTGAGCTCTTCGTGGAAAAACTCGTTGCAATCTGTTGTAAGGCTGTACCCACTAAATATATGGGATGTTATTGATCATTCTTTGTGGAGATTGCCACTTGAACGTTATTCATAGTCATTTATGCTTCATTGAATGAAATCTTTGTCTACTATTAAAGCGTTTACATACACCAAGGCATGCTTAATACCACAACCAAGCATCTCAACTATGTGCTGGAACCTGAACTTATGGTATTCAAGGAATGGGAACAAGAACATGAATGGGCACGGAAACAAGGAATTCAGAATGAAAATGCCCTTGAGATAATGACAAGAATGAGAACATGAAGGGGAATAGGGAAAACAAAAAAAGTCTCAAGAAATCACAAAAAAGAGAACACCTGAACTACACTTTAATCCAATAGTTGTGTTATCCGATAAAAGCATACTATAAATATTGAGCTCCTTGTCAACAATCTTCAAAAAGTATCATGACAGTGATAGATTTCATGATGGATTTTCAATAAATAACTTCTTGTGATTTAAAAAAAAAAGGCAATAAAGTATTTGAAAAAAGGACTCCTATGCACTAGTCCTTAAGTAGTCCATAGTCCCTAAGAATAAAAAAGGAACCCTTACACAAAGACTTCATCAAGTTTTTCTTTGACATTTAAAAAACTTATAAACTCTTATTCAAGCTTCTAATTCTCAGAGTGGTTCTCTTAAGAGTCTAGGAATATTTGCTTAACTAGAAGTTCCATGTGAAGTTATGCCCTCAAGATAGGAACTCGGCTTCAAGGAACCCAACAATGTTTGCTCAAATCACGGCTCGAACCGACGAGTCATGGTTCGAACTGCTGGAACTACTATTTCCACGCCCTTGCCTGAGGAGAGATAAAACATGTTTCTTAACGTGTTTTTGGGAGAAGAGAAGAGGGGAGAAGAGGAGGGAATTAGATCTGAGATCCATCAGTAAATCTAGTATCTATCTGCAGTCTGTTAATACTACGATCATTGAGGTATCAAGACTAGGAGACAGTGACATAGGGAGGACTCATGAGAGAGTCTATTGTTGTTTTCTAATTTGTAAATTTCAGACGAGCCCTCAGCCTTCGATTCTATTCCATAGCATATGCTTATCTAATATCCAAACTCCAGAGTGCAGAGGTTGAGAGATATTTTACTTTTCACTAGTGAGTCAGTGACTAGACAGTGGACACGTCACACAAATTTGGGGCAATTATGGATTTAAACAAGAGGCCTCAGGGTGATGTGACTCGGGACATTTTAGATCTCGATTCTTACGAGAATTTCTTCAAGATCTACAGTGACCTGTCCACTATCCATTGTCTACAATACTAATGCAATGATTCAATCATCATGCTAGCTTTACGTAATTATGGACCTTAGAAGCCCATTCTGAGCAAAATGGGTTGGAACGTTCCGTTCCGGAACGTACTGGGTCGGAACGAGTTCATGTAAAAAAGAAACAAGGCATCAAAGTGCCACCTGCTGGCCATGATCTTCCTTCTTCGCAGTGAGGGGGGACGCTTATAATGCACTGAGGGACGCTACAGATCAGAAATCGATTTGAAATCATTGTTCAAGACATAGGTTCAAGACAAAACATATATTTGAGCTAGAATCGCTGTATCTTGATACATTGAATACAGTCATCAGAGGAAAGAGGCTGCCAACCACTGGCCTACATTCCAAAGACTTAACACGTTGATCTTGAGTGGCTTTCGCCACGACGCAAATTTAAATGCCTTCAAATAAAGTGACTACATTGCTTACAAAAATGTTGTTTTTGCCATTTGCTATTACGTTTGCTGCTTTCAGTTGTAGTGTACGCACCTTTTTGGACATTCATGGTAGGATATTTGTGATCCAAGCTCAGGCTTTCTAGCAAAGATTTTGATACTGATAAGAAAATAGGATATCTTTGTATCTAAATAGGACAACGCTATGTATCTTTGTAAAAAAACGTTTTTTTTTTTTTTGGGGGGTCCCGTTCCGGAACGGAACGTGTTCGGGAATGCGTTCCGGAACGGGCAACTAAGTTACGGACATCCTCGGACCCCAACTTAGCTTGATACTAGGTTATTACTATGTCTATGTAATGTGAATCATGATTTTTCCTCAAAAAGAGTCAAATATCAATACAAGTACAAAAATCCTAAAACCGATTCGAACTGTTTGACAGTTTGAACCTGGCCTATCTGTTTCAAATGCAGTTCGTACCATCGAATCGGCCAGAACTGATAGATGATTTAGAGGCCCAAATGTTGGTGAGTTAAATTTGTTAGAGAATATACACAATGTCAAGCACTTTATAAGAAGATAGCCTTACAGATCTACAAAAATAAGAGAGAATCAATGATTTCTAAATGATGGGAACTGTTAAGTAGCTAGCTCATCTACGGTTAAGAAATACAAAGCTATACCAAGAAAATTTCTTGCAACAGCAACAAATTACCACTCATTTTCCCATGAACAATTAAACTTGAAAAGCATTGAAGAAAGTAGTTGCTCTCGTGACTGAATCAAAAACTCCATTCCTCCTTAAGCAACATTTGTGAGCATTACATGTCGTCAAACAGGATTTCAAGGGATTGTTACCTCTTCAAGAATGTACAATGTTTCTTTCATAATAGGTAGATCAGATTCAGAAGTTGCTGAAATGGGTAGTTGAAGAGCCTCCCAAATACGTAGTGATGTGACCATGCTTTCCAAAAACAGAGCATACCAAGGCTTGTCACGTTCCATAAGTACCTGGTAATTAAGTCCATCATCCCACACATATACAATATACATTCCAGACTTAACAGGCTCTGTGACCAAAGCAAGTATGGCATGTTCTCCAGTTTGTTGTATCGCCTGAAACTGTTTTGCTGGTGAAGTTGACAACAAAATTAGACTCATTGGTCGAAACTGTTCCTGCAGATTAAATCTTTTGTCGGTCCTGAAAGAGGATTCAGCTGACAAGCACACCTTCCGAAGCTGATTTGCATCAAGGGCAATGATCATGCCAGGGGCACAAACTCTAACATGTGTATAATTTGATGCAGGATTGATATGGTCCAAGGATTGTCTTAATGTTGCTCGAATCTCCTCAACTAGTGGCCACCCAAATGCTTCAATGTAGTGCTTGATTGAAGAGTATCTTAGAGGAAGATCATGTACCTGCAATTTACACACCCATCAATGTTAGTTTCATTAGCTATCTCATTCACAAACAACATTATCAACATTTAAACTCGATTTTGATGCCTGTCATGTGCACCATACAGAGGCTGCCTTTTCCTCAATGCAATACAGAAATGGCAATCTATCAAAACTTGATGGAATTCTACTTACAGTGTTTTGTACATGTTCTTCTGGATAGAAGTTGGAAAAATGCTATATCATAATGTCATTGAACCCAAAGTCGCAGTTTAAATCCATTTTTCAAGAGTACGCTATATCATAAAGTCATTGAACCGAAAGTAGCATTCTTCGATCCATCTTTCAAGAGTTTGTATCTTATCTTTAAAGGGTTAATGTTTTTCCATGGTTGTAACCCACATCAGCAAGGATTTTCTCACCTTATCAATGTAAAAGAGTCCGTTCATAATATCATTGATTGACCAGCCAAGTACAATCTTTATAAGGGTTTTTCTGTCTTCAAAGAGCTCATCTTTCTCTAGTTCCGATTCCTTGGAAGGATTGCTCGCCTGCAAGCCCCAGCAAAGTTTATCATCTTCAAGTGTTCTCAACGGTGGGTGTTTGCTTGCAGAGTCTTCTTGGAGCAAAATTTCATCACTGACATCTTGGACCCTCTCTTCCATTACAATTTACTTCTACATATGGTTCAATAGCTGCAAGAGAAACACATAAGATCAATCATGGATTCCATTCATCACTAGTCCAAGTCCAAAATTTTGAAAAGACTGGCTAAAACAATCGTGTTCTGCAATCAAATTGCTGCCAATCATTATCGTATGCTTTGCAGCTTTAAACTGAAAGGATATGATATTTAACTTTTACATTTAAGGCTATTAATTTGCCTTCTAATAAAAATGAGGCAGACTGTTTTGCACAAGGTCATTAACTATAACAGCAGATTCGTTCCCCAGTAAGTAGCATGCTGGTTAAGATCTCTTTTTTCCGCCTCGAGGTCAAGATTTCGACTCCAATCAGCTGCATAAAAGAGAAAAAACAAAACTATAATAGCCGATTTTGGACATTACTCTCTCAGTACACTTGGTAGTTCACAAAGCTGAGAAGGTCTAACGTAGAAGCAAAGGATTCTCATATAGCATGAAGGTCTATCGTAGAAGCAAAGGATTCTCATATAGCATGAAGGAGGATCGGCGAACAAAAATGCATAAATAGATTGTATGCTACTCCTTAATACCCTTATCTTCGAAAGATAATACAAGACAATGGAAAAGCTCGGTACTCAATAAATACCTTGACACTTTGTAGAACAATCATTCTTGCTCCTCAGGAAACCAAATCTAGTTACAATTTGGAGACTAAACAGTTAATTAGCAATATGATGCCTCATCTACACAAAAGGCATTCCGGTTCGACATTATGTTTCTCTGAAGGGATTCTCCAACAGAATGGCTCAAGCCAAAGTGAAACTGGAACAAAAAGGTTAACTTTGAGTGTCCAAAAGCGTGAGCTCGTAAACTCAAATGAAAATTAACTGGCTTAAAGGCGAAGTGAAAACTAAATTTGGAGTGTTCAAAATGGAGTCTCGCAGCACTCTAAGCTTCAGCTGGATTAAGAAAAAAACAGACGTCTGGTCCCCCGGCGTTAACAGTAACCAATGGGCACACTCGGAAAAATATGTTTGAAAAAATATAATCCTTTAACAGCAAGAAAATGAGCATACTGAGAACAATATTTTTGCAAGGTATAATTACAGTCCACGAGGATTCCTTATAAGATAAACTAAACAGCTTAATTCTTTTAAATATTGCACTTCAGCAAGTATTATTATAGCGCTAACCTCTGCTAAACACTCTATCCTTCGATTCTCTTCTTCAATATCCGCTAATGAGCATACTATAAACAGGACTTTAGCAAGGTAGAACATATGCAGATTTTAAATAAGATTTTCGAGCAATTTGATTTTTCAGATATTGCACATCGTTGCGATACGTTTAAAAACAAGTTATGGCAGTAATGCCACAAAACTCTGCTAAAACACTTCCATGTACACCATTGTCTACATTTATATGTTCCGAAACTTGTCCGCATCAAACTTGTCCGAAACAAAAATGTATAGACTGCTCAAAATACATGCAAAATTGCAGAAATGGTGCAGATTACTCAAATCACATGAAAATTAGCTGAAACGGTGCACATTACTCAAATTACATGGAAGATAGCTGAAATGATGCAGATTACTCAAATTAGGTGGGAAATAGCTGAAACGGTGCAGAATACTCCAATTACATGGGAAATAACTGAAACGGTGAGGATTACTCAAATTAAATGAGCTGAAATGGTGCAGATTACTCAGATTACATGGGAAATACCTGAAATGGTGCAGATCACTCAGATTACAGAGGAAGTTGAAGCACTGGCAACAATGTATTAGTTATTGGCGCCATAGAAGCTGCTCGATCCTTCGTCGTCGTCGTGGTGATCATCTATCGACCGTGTTCGTTTGGTGCATGCATGACGGAAAGGGGAAAAGCGAAGGAAGCTGGAGACGTCGCCGGCGACGGTCGCAGAAGAGCAGCGACATGGCGAGCGACGGTGTGACGTGACCCCCCATAGTGTGTCGGATGACTCAGGCCTCTACACATTCCACGTGAATTTACTTACCCCCACTTTTTCCTTTTTCCTTTTTTTTTCTTCTCTTTTTTGCTATTGTACACTTTATCTATATGGAGAGTGGACTCTTGTGTGAACTAGTAGATCTTGTGTGAACTCGTGCATTTCCAAGTACATCAATCCCAACTACCTTACCAAGTGCATTCCCAACTCATTACATTCCATGGTGCATTCCCAACTAACATTCCTAGACGCATTCCACCCAGTTGCATTCCCAAGCACTTGCATTTCTAACTAAATTCCCACTCACACTCTCCTGCGCATTCCCAATGAACTTGCATTTCCAAGCACTTGCATTTGCAAGTGCATTCCCACCAATCACATTCCATGATGCATTCTCAACTACCCCTGGGATCCGTGTTGCACAAATTTTGGGATCCATATGGGGAGTATTCTTATGTATCAGCTGCAGTCGCTGCATCAGGCAGCCAGAACAAATTCTTTTGGTAGTTAATACCTCCCCCGAAGTTTTGTTGTGATGTGACATGACAGGGTGGGGAGAAGCGCGCCTCCCCACGGCCCTGTCCATCCCTCTTTCCTTTGTACCTGAGAAACTTCAATCCAAGGCTATAAAAAAAACTTTTTGCTAAGTTATAAAGCTTAGAGGTTTATTAATTTAAACTTGCAACTCTAAGATTGCTAAATCTTGGTAGAGTGTATTCTAAAGTAAATCTTGGAGTCATGTCCTTGATATACTTTCCTCTTCCTCCTCATCTATATCTGCAGATCTCCAAAGGAGTGGAGAGAGCTGTGGTACGTAGTTGTTGGAGAGGGGAGAAAGGGCCACAATTATATTTCATAATTTTTGGGGTCCATGGACCATCTGGCACCTTTGGGTGGCTCCATATGGTTAGAAAAGCCTAGAAGGGACAAATGGGGCCTTTTTTTCGGCCCCACTTGTCCTTTTTGCATGAAAGGGGAGAGGAGCTTAGGGGAGGGGGTAAAGAAGGTATGTTCACTTCCTTTCCCTCATTCTCCCAAGTTGTTGTAGAGTTCTTTTGCTCTCAAGTTGCTAGTCTCAAGTTGGTTACTTTTTGAGGCCCTGTGCTCTAGTTTTTCCCTTTTTGCAGTTTTTGCACCGTAGCTAGTCATTTTCCCTCTAGTTTTTTGCCAGTTACTCCTTTATCCATGGACACCCCTATGGATGAGACCAAAGCTCCAAGTCCCGTCGGGACTGATATGAAGAACATGACGCATGCCATAAATTTGTTACAGAAACAAATTGTGGACATGTGTTCAAAGCATGAACGGGCGGATGCTGAGATTCGGGCTATGTCCCAATCTTGACAAGCTCTCCTAAACCTGATGTTTACTCCAAAAAATTTTACCGGAGAGAAGAAGGACAAACACCAAGATGTGGTGTTAGCCTGGTTAGATCAATGGACGTCACATTTCTCCATGCACGATCTACCAGATAGCTAGCGTATTTCAACGACCATCATGTTTTAATTACGCGGTAAGGCGTATTCTTGGTGGCAGGACCTTAAAGACCGAGCTACAGTCCCAATTACTTGGGATGACTTCCAGGTAGCCTTTAAGGCTGCCTTTATGCCTGTCCTAGAGGATTTTGAATATTATCGTCGATTTGCTACATTGCAAATGGGGACGAAGCCCTTCTTACAAGACTTCCAAGAGGCTGTTTCACGGTTTTTTAACCGCAAATGAAAGGTCACGTCGAGGCATACGTTCAAAAGTGTGAACAATGCCAAGTAAATAAAGCGGAAAGACTCAAAGCAGGTGGTCTATTGCATCTCTTGGAAATTCCCAACAAGAAATGGGAAAGTATTTCCGTGGATTTTGTGGTCGGACTTTATAAGTCAGGGCAGGGTCACGATGCTATTTGGGTAGTAGTTGACAGGTTTACCAAAATGGCACAGTTTATTCCAACAAAAACTATTGTCAAAGCTATTGAACTTGCTCAACTTTTCGTTGAAAAGTCGTTCAGGTTGTATGGATTGCCGAACGATATTGTTAGTGATCGTGATTCCAAGTTCTCGCGCTCCTCGAGAGTTTGAGATCGGTGATTGGGTGTTATCTTAGAATCCCTAAGGACTCTAAGGCACTTCGAACGGGAAAATGTCTGAAGTTATCTCCACGTTTTATCGGTCCTTTCAAAGTTCTTAACATTGGTAGGGCTGCTTATAGACTAGAATTCCATGTTGGACCTAAGGTTCATCATGTATTCCATGTTAGTCGTTTAGAGGAACGACTTGGTGGGAAAGATGACCTGATTCCCACAGATGATCTAGTTCTATTGGAGGATTTGACTGTTTTTGTACCCCATGAACCGGAAAGGATCATGGATACTAGACGACATCAGCTGAGAAATCATTTGATTTCTGAACATCTGATTCGTTGGAAAGGCATGTCAGATGATGAGGAAACTTGGGAAAAGGAGGATGATTTAAAACTTAGATTCTTTGGTTTCTTCCCATAGAAGGAAGTTTTTATGGGGGGGGGAGGAATGTTATGTACCATAACGTTACGCCCTTCAGTGACGGCCTCTCAAGGGGCATGACGCAGAACTGGAGTTATCGACATGTCTAGGTGCCACGCGTCACCATCCTAGGTGGTCACGTGTCGCCGACATGACCGTGCTTGATGGGACCCATTGTGCTATGCCTATATAGTGGTGGGGTTTCCCTCTTTCCATTGACTCAGTCTATTCGGGAGTTACTGGATGGAGAGCACGTGCATTAGCCAAGATGTATCTCCAGGCCAGGAGATGTGTGCTAGGGAGAGCCGAGTGCGATGGCTGGTGGTATGGGACGTCAGTTATCATAGGAGGCTTGATCGAGCATGATTGTTTCGATTGCTCCAGGGCATGGGGGTGGGTCGGTTGTGGCCCTATGGTTGGGCGGTTACGATGCGTTGTCATTGGTATTGGGGTGTGCGGAACCTTCAAGGCAGTCGATGATCCTAGGGAGTTGAAACATTGGGTGTAGTATCAGGTAGATGTCCAGGGCTTGGAGGCTGATGCCATTTTCCACTCAGTTCAGATGCTTCTTAGTTATCAGCTCCCTGAGGAGTTCTTCTTACAACTATTGAGTGACAGTTGTAACAAACACTTTGTAGGATTCTCGTTGCTTTAATTTAGAGATTGTTGTGTTGATTCTGTGATTTCAGTAGGAGTAGAATTAGTTTAGTTCCCTAATTTCTATGTAGAATAGATTAATAATAATCTGCAGTCTCTGTAAGAACAAAGAAAGAATTGAAACAGTCTGTAGAACGTAGGATTCGAGTTCCTGACAAATCCTATATCCAAGATGAGCTACCATTGCCAGTCAAGGATCGAGCCAAGTCGTAGGTGTGCCAATTGACAAGTAGGACACACCACCACTATACTGCAAAACCAAATCTGTGACTCAACCCATTGCGTAATAGATTTGTAGTCACGTTGAACAATGAAGAGGCGTTAATAGTGAAGGAAAGAATCTGCGCTAACATTGGCGCCAGTTGCTGTTGGCAATCTTCTTGCATTTTGATCCATAGAACTCGTTCTACCAGTCGATCATCCAGTTCTTTTTATTCCGATTATCCTTGATTGCTTTCTTGCATTCATTTTTTTTCAAGCATGCAGTCAATCTGTTCTCTAAGCTCAGAGTTCCATCACCACATTTCACCAAAAAAAACGTTCAAGGAAATCATCGCCACACTGTTATCCCACGTTTCTTGAGACTAATCTGTTTGCGTTGCTTGTTGTCTTACATTCATATTCCCCACAAGAACGCATTCTACATTGTCTGTTAGATTGAAATCGTTTCAGAACGCCTCTAACGATCATTCATATCTCACACCAACCTTTCTGGAACCCACCGTCGCACCGTTGTTTCACGTTTCCTAAAATTGACAATAAAAATCGAACTTCTCGAATTTCTAGATTTTTTGAGCTCTTAAAAAATTTCATCCGACGAGCTATTGTCTCTAGAGCCGACGAATGCATCCGCTAGTGTCTTCCAAATTCCATCTGCCAACGAATTCCCAAATTCCATCCAACAGAGCATTCCCATATCAATTTGCATCTAACGCCCATTTGCATCCGCTGCAATTTTTCGAGTTCCTCGAATTTGCATCGGACGAAGTCTTAGGTCTGAAGCCCACGAGTTTTCATCTTGTTTGCATCCACCACTCCATTTGTTACTGCATTCCACGCATAACATCTAACAAATCTTAGCATTTCACTCTGCATTATTGGTGCATCCGACAAACCACTTCTACTTTGCATCCTACACCCATCTCACTTTGCATCCGACGCCCATCTAAATTCCATCCGATGACCTTCAGATTGCATCCGACATTTTTTTTAGTTTTTCAAAATTTTGAAATTTTCGATTTTTCCGAGTTTTTTCCAAGTTTTTCAAAGTTTCGAACTTTCTGAGTTTTTTTTTGAGTTTTCCAAGTTTTTGAATTTTCTGAGGATTTTTTTTTGTCGACTTTTTCAAAGTTTCGAATTTTCCAAGTTTTTTCATTTTTTCGAATTTTCCAAGTTTTTTTTTTTAGTTTTTCAAATTTTCGAATTTTTCAAGGATTTTTTTTCGAGTTTTTCAATTTTTCGAGTTTTTTGAGTTTTCAATTTTTTCGATTTTTTGTCGTCATTGCCGTCATTGCGCTTGATAAGTATTGCCGCATCTTCACTTCAAAGAGGTCTTGTTGCGCCTCTGGCAAGGGTTCGTCTCTTGGTGTAGGTTCAGAAGGGCCACCCATCTCTTCTTGGAGAGGCGCCACTGTGGAGTGCATACGCTCTTTTTTTCTTGACTTGGACCTGGTGCCATCTCGGTGCATGCGGGAGCCGTATTCTCGAACCTGCTCCTCTCCGTCCGTCAATGCTCGTAACTCATCAAGGTGGTCCTCCATTATAGTAAGAGGTGTACTTCCAACAGATTATCGCCTCAATCCTTTTTATTTTTGAAAACTCTCCCTTCTGTCGGTCGGGCCCCCACAGCTCTCTTTTCTTCTTTATTAAATCAGCTTCAATGAAAATATCCCCTCCTCAAACTTAGCACGCTCACATCACTTGAGAGCCAAGTAGGAACCAGATCATTTGTGTCCAAGCAAGCACACAACAAACGGAACATACCAACCAAAGCAAACACAAAGGATCCCTCTCAAGCCACAATCCCCCCCTGAGACCGGACGTAGGACCTTTGCCTAGCCGTGCCCACACAAATCTATCACAGAATTAGCCCACGGGAAATATTCATCCAACCATCCGTGCTTTCACCATTAAAAAGCACATTGCCTCAGTCACGCCCCACCACTTTTTGGTCGATAGCCCTTATAGCTAAACGATCGGCAGCTATCCCGCACCGGCAGCTAACCACCCGTGCTTTACACCCGAATTCGAATAGCATCTCTGTATCAATGGTTAACCCGTACAGTTCGAATATGTCACCCCGCACCCCACAAGTCACAGACCGTGCTTTCACCTACCTAGGCAGCACTTTGCCTCATCTGTCCTACGTGCAGACGACACCAGGCCCGAACCGCGAGAACTGACCGTGCTTACACCTCAAGGGCAGCACATTGACTCATCAAGTCTCCCGTTCTGCCGACCACCCCGACCGTGGACGCACCCGTGCTTACACTGTGGGCAGCACCTTGCACAACGGCTGTCCTGACAAATCCCAAAAAAAAGTGGTCCTCCTTGTGAGACTTGCGTAGCTGACCGACTAGTCGGCTCTGATACCACATGTTGCGCCGGCACCTCAAAGGGGCGCTGGGACTTGTGCGGTTTCCCCAACTCGCGCTTAAGTCTAACATTCATCCATCATGCACTTACGTAAAAGCCAACTCAGAAACGTATCATCTCAACCAACCCGAAAGCCAACTCAAAATCCGTCCCCAAAAGGTAACCAAAGGCAAAGACAAGCCACACATGAAACCCAAGGCATAGTGGTCGCCAAACTGACCAATTGGCATAGCGGCAAGCCACACGTCGATGACGAGGACTCTTAGGCGCCGGCGACGCAAAAAGGTTGTAGTAAGGGTCCTTCCACTTGGACCAGTCCCGGAGGCGAAACCGAAATGGTAATCATCCCCAAGGATCAACTTTATTAGATTTGGAGGAGGTTACATTCATACATAGACTGACCAGTCTCGGGGCCACCAACACGTGCTGGGCATTGTGCCTGGCTCGTGCTGGTAGAGGGAGCCAAGACCTGGCGACTGGATTCCTGGCGCTGGTTGAGCTGCCCAAGTTTCTGTCTGCCGGACTCCCCCTATAGTTCTGCTGTGATTCGGCGCACCCCCTCTGGTTTGGAACATAGTGCTTTCTGGTAAAGCACGCTTTTTAGGACTTAGTTTTTATTTTGCTGATTAAGCCTGGCAGAATCAGTCTGACTCCCAGACATGGGTCCCAGGAGCCGTCCCGGCGGCAAAATCAACTTGCTTCATGACTAGGCCATGACTCGAGCTCCAGAGCCAGCTCATGACTTGTGACTACTTGACTGGCTCACCACAGGTCGGAGGCTCAGTCCTTGACGTTCTAACTTGCTCTGGGACCTTAGAGAGTGTCACCCCTTAGAGTCTTACAGGGCACGCTGGGTGCACCCGAGTCAGCTTTACAACAGATTCGCAAGGCCATGTGAATGTAATGCCATGCTCCTCCACTCTAGGACACATCACTAGCGGATGCCCATCCAAGATGTGGTTTCATTGTGCATGTGACGTATCTATATTCTATAAATTTCTCAAAATTTCACTTCATTACTTATAATGCATGCATGAATGTTGCAATGACAAAAACAAGGATCAAAATTGAGGTGATAAAAAAAAGGATGTACAAGTCTTTCATAGTAGTTGTCCGGATAACAATTAGAATTATGTCCATGTGGGTGTAGGCTCAAATCCTCGCTAGTGCAAGAGTGGTTTTTTGAAGCCTTGTGATGTCTGGTATTAATTGAGCTACTTAACATCCTTAAAAAGAAAAAGCACAGATCTACTAATTTAAAGCAATGATTATTGACAGGGGCAAACCCTGAGCTTGCTCTAATGTGAAGTGAGAATGTATTACATGAAAATGATAAGTGGTATTGGGTGTGCTTGCACCCGGAACTACTTTCTTAATCTGCTGCACTTGTGTGTGACCTGCTATGGAGTTATAAATCAACAGCTAAATCATGTAGTACTTCAGAAACATGTAGCATCCACAAGGCAATACCAACCTGCATAGCTAAATTATAGTTTGGGCATCATCCAGAACCGCCAAATCATCTCACTGGCTTTTTCACTTTCTCAGAGATGCCTGCAATTAGGCGATTTCCACCGGATCAACCTTACCTACATATTCTGTACCAAACCTAGGTGTTTTAGTAAAGTCAGAAGAAACCTTTCATGATGCCACTGGTGTGAAGATCTGGTAGTTATGCCTCTTCTGGCTGAAAAAAGACAAAGTATTTTCTCCAAACCAAATCTTACAGAAAACCCACAAATTTTTAAATCAGAACCCACAAATCTCACAAAAAGGTCAGATCTTTGATTTAAAAAGAATGGTTTTTCATTCACCGACCGGTCCTGGGTGCTTCTTTATGACCTTTTTCTTGACAAAGGGTCGTTAAGAAATACAGCCAAGACTCCAAAATGGCAGCTTTAACGTATCCTCCTCTCTTGGCAGGAAGCCTGTGCCAGCTTTCCACCTCCTTCGTAGCCTTGTTGTATGAAACAAAACTTTGCGTGGATCTAAGGTAGCCTCCCATGGCTGCTTTACTGCTTGGATAAGCGCAGAAGATAGCAGATAGATTACAGAGCCTTGAGTACTGAAAGGAATCTTTGGGCTTACAAAGATCAATTCAGATCTGCAAAAAACACCAGAGAGTAAGCATCAACAGATGAAAGATCAGTCTATGCTGCCTGCAATAATGGAGATGAAGATGAGAAGCAATTCTCGGTCGGTTGCTGTGTGTGTGTTTGAGAGAGAGAGAGAGAGAGAGAGAGAGAGAGAGAGAGAGATCGAGATTGAAAAAAGGATCATTTATCTGCTAGACATAAAACAAAAGCTAAGGAGACACTGAACTTCTCCTGCGAGAGCTCTTGAATGCATGATCTAGATCTGCTATCTTCACAGACTTTATACTTGGCTCCTTGGGTCATGTGGCCCAACACCTAGTGGCTGGAATTCCACCCCAGCCTCATAGCCACCCCCACAAAAGTGTGAGTACCTCTCAAAGCAATGGTATCATGGAAGAAACACTAAAATTCAACATCTAGCTTTATGTGCTTGCAAGTCATTAGTCAACAATCTATCACATCCCAAATGAGTGATGTACAAGTAGCTCTTATACTTGCAAGCTCTCTTGTTATCCATGACCATGACCATGATGCTTTACCCGCCACCAACTAGCATTTGTATATATCAAGTGGGCTTTTGCCTAGCTTGCTTTGAATTCAAGTTTAGCTCTTGCACAAATCACGAGATTCATGCTCCATCACCATACACACAGTGCAACCATACACACAGTGCAACTTGGTACATAAAACTATACACAAAGACATAAAACTAATAGTATGTAACTCCTATGGTTAGTGAACAATGCAATGATAAATATCACTCATGGTTACAAACTTCATGGACTTTTGCACTTGTTCTTGTTTATAAATTGCTTGAGTTTTTTTTTCTGTACATAATTGAAGTATTCTATCTCATTCAAGTATAGGTGGATGTAGGGCTCACAAAAGTTAGGGGCATCAAGTTCATTATAAAAACCAATCCCTAGGATGGACCACATCAAGCCTTTCACCCCATGGTAAGACCTCGTGATGGCCCACTTGCCATGCTTGAAGGCACGCCAACTTTATCAAACATAATATGTTAAGGCAACTAAATATATATTGTTTGAAGTATGCTATCAATCTCATTCAAGTATAGGTAGATATATGACTCACAAAAGTTAGGCATTGAGCCTACCATAAAAAACAATTCGTAGGATCGGACCACATTAAGCCTTTCATCCCATGGTAAGACCTCATGATGGCCCACTTGCCATGCTTGAAGACATGTCAACTTTATCGAACATCATCTCCAATGCCAACTAGTCAAGATCACTAACATAAAGTGAGAAAACTTCTTCTAATCTAAACATAAATAAAGACTATACATTGATTCCATTGCACAAAATAGCATACCATAATATTCCTTTAAGTTTTGGACCTTCAAGATTGGACATGACCTTAAATAGAATTGTATTCAAATTGAAAATAATTTAATACGATGATTTCTATTTAACATCACATGACTATTGTGCTTACTCACATGGCACAATACTTAAATGATAATGTCCAACTCTTTTTTATTTGGAATGTCTAAAGTTTAGGCTACCCTTGGGCAAACTGATGGGACATCAAGATGAACTTTAGCCATCAATGGCTTTGCCCCTTTGTAATCACATAATAAGTTTCTTAGGTATTATGAAAGTTTTAATGCTCGATAATTAAAAAGTGACTTTTAACGGGAAACAAACTTTTTTGATCTCGCATATAAAAAAACGTCACATATAGTATAAAAAAACGATGAAATCAAATTGGCACGTTTTGTGACAGTTTTAGTGCTTGATAGTTAAGAAGTGACTTTAACAATATACAAACTTCTTTGATCTAGTGCATCAAAACATGTCACATATAGATTAAAAAAAAGATGAAACCATAAAATAATGTAATTTAGTTTTCAAGACTTGAAAACACTTTTTAACTTGTTACAATAGGTGTATTGTGCTCATGAATATTTTGAGCTTAGTCATCGTTGATATATATATATATGATGACAAGAGGCCACTACATTGAAAATATTGAGATGAAGCTAGGAATCATACACCATGGGAATGGACTTAAAATATCAATACACAAGCACTCATAGAAACTGATGCTAGTAAGTCTCAAGTGACAATGTTTTTGGATGCCAATGTCCACTCATCTCATATTGGAACATCAAGTAATACATGAAATCCTTTTTTAATGTGTGTGTGTTAAGGAAGCAGGTGAGAGGCACAATATGAAAAATCATAATTGGAAAGAGAAATCTAATGTTTACTACATGTGTTTTTTAATGCCAACTCTCTTGGCATAGACGTGAAGTGTACTGTAGACCAGTTAAATGCTCAAACAATTTTAATATTTATAACACAATACACACTAAATGTTTGAAATTGTAGAATAGTCCACCCAATCAAATAAATGATGTTGTAACGAATACGACATTGTGGTGACATGATATAAACAACGAATCAATTAGGCTCTTCCAAATTGTGAGACTAGAACCTACATGCTTGCTCAAAAATGAAGATGTGTGCAAAGCATACTCGTCACCACTGTCAAATTGACTACTACATCAGATTGTTGTATAGTCATATTATTTACAACAACATATCTGTACCTCGCTATGCTTCACCTACAAAATGATCCCAATGCAAATTATTGAAAAAAAAAGAAAACATTTTAGGTCTAACTAAGCATACCATACAATGATGCACCTCTCCAAGGATTCACATCATCTTCAACTCATTCTTTCGTTATGAACTTATCTTCAATGTAGTCCCTAGATGAAGAGAAGTGGCTTGTATGCTGATTTTGAAAGTCATCTATGTTACTTTTACTACCTTACATCCCACCCTTGCAATAAGCATCCATGACTAAGATTTGGAACTGCATGAGAAAGAGTACCATCAATCATAGAAGGTGTAGATAATGGCCAAGACAAACCAATGAGTAAGGCACTTACTGTGATAAAATAAATATTTCTACTTACCTTGAAACCAATTAAATAGTAAGGGGCATTCGCACATTGTAAAATTAACATTAGGATTGGATGAACCAATGGGCTCAATGATAAATCCTTAAGGACATTATTCTCCATGTAGCCATGTAAGACAATAATATATCCTTCATCAACAAGCACCTTGTTTAGTAGAAAGAATACTCCTTCGATGCCCTCTATGTCGAACTCATTCCACATGGGAGTGTCTTGTTGAGGCCACAACAAACAATATGCTCTAATTTGGGGCCATGATGCAAGGTGAAGTAGATCTTAATTACTCATTGTCAATGTGAAAAGTGGTGTCCCCACTCAGAATTTTTTAGTTGCGTCTTGTAAATGGCTCGCCCCCTAAGAGAATCTTTTTTAATTGCAAGCACTTTAGCAATCTTAAAGCAACATTCATTAAGGATCCTTTTCGATGTTGATATTGGAGGTGCTCTCTGAAGCTCCTCAATGTATACATGCTTTTTCAGCTATGGCTTCCCATTTTGTTGTGATACCAAGACTACATACCCATGAAATGACAAGGATTTATGTATGAATCCAACTATGGTGAACTTATGTGATCAATGGTGACAAGTATTCTTGGGTGAGGGTGAGAGTGAGGAGCTCATGTTTTGGGTTGAGGTATAGGGTGAGAGCATCTCCTTGACAAAGAGATTTTTTATAATTGAGCTCATAGGAAATGACTTCTTATACCTCAAGTTCTTGGTCTGCATAATTGGTCTAGATCAAATAGCTTTTTCTGCAATTAATATGAGTGTATCAATTGACCATAACAAAACAAAAAATCATATCTAGGCTGCACATACATGTTCCTCTATTTTTAGTGCACATGAGTTTATTCTCTTGCATAAGTTCTTCACTTTCTTTGACATGGTAATGTTTTTTGGTTGAAAAGTCAAGCCATATATGTAGTAAAGGGATCCCTCCTCCCAAAATACACATATTTCTATTTTCATTTGTACCAACGATTTATAGCAAGTAATGTTGTGTGAACTAATACATCAGCAAAAGAGGTTAAATCATTCTAGAAACGTCAAATATCTATCTAAAACTAAAGTCTAGTTTCAATTACATTATAGACAATCAATACATTAGATTGTGTGATCAAAACAAATCAAATTAGCTCAAAAAAATTTAGATTTCAAGGTAAATGTTTTTTACTCTAATTTGGTTTGTTTTGGCCTACTGAAGAATCTAGTGCTAGTTGTATTTGTCCATAATATTATCAAGAATGTGA